>CM053785.1:121546326-122211326 GCA_028749045.1 Cupressus sempervirens | reverse complement strand
AGTTATCTCCTAGCATCTTCTAGCTTGTTCTAGAAGATTCCTGGAGCTCTTTATATTCGGGCTCCCTCATTGTATTTCATATCACTTTTCATTGTATATTGTAAATACATTTTCATTGTGTTTCAATATCTTGTGGTCTCTCATGTCCGTTTAGGGTTTTTCCCTTGCTCCATGCTCTTCTCTCCTTGGCTTCTCTTTGACAGGTTTTCACATGCAAGTGATCTTGGGTGTCTTCGAAGTTGTCTTTCATCAACTCCAACATGGTATCAAAGCCTTCCTGTTGCTACTTCGTTAAAGGATTTTTGAAGCCGTGATTTGAAGTCACAAACCCTAGTTTGCTTATGCATTTTTCTTCAAATCAAGGGAATAGAAAATTTTTAGAGCACTTTCAGCCCAAACGGACACCACCATTGGATCTGGAAGGCCGTTTGCAGTCAGGTTTCATATAAAGCTTTTTGATTTTGGAGATAGGGCTTCGGGAGGCAAATTTTTTTTAGTTGTAGGGTCGTACGGACCTATACGGACAATTTTTGAGCTGAATTTTTTTTAAAAAAATTGTTTAAGGGCACACTGCCCAATGGCCACCATCACATTGCCGCAACGCAGCTCATGCGCAACTCGCCAGTCGCTGCCATTGGCAGTGCCACCACAGAGTCGTTGCGGCCCAGCCGCCGCTAGCAGGCCACCCCGGCGCTGCCAGTTTGCACTTCTCGGCTGGCGCAGAGCTCCTTCTAACCACCTCTATTGGTGATTTTTGCTCGTGCGCAGCCTAGTCTCCTCCCCGCCGCCAGCTCTGCATTCCTGCGTACGTCAATGCCCGACAGGTTAGCTGCACAGTCAATTTTTTGATCCAGTTAGTAGGTTATTCGCACAGTCAGTAGGGACAGCCATGACGTGGATTTAGCAGCCACTTGTTGTGTGACATGTGGAAGGGCTGCCACATGGCGCTTTTCCACGTGGCCCCTGCCACCTCAACATTTTTCCACGTGGCGTCTACGTGGCACTGCCACGTGGCTTTCTTTTTTGCGACGATTGCCACATGGCTGTCAATTTTTTTTTAATGAAATGCTGATGTCAGCATGATGTCAGTGTTGCATCATCATCCTTGCTTGCACTCTCCTTCAGGTTTTGTTTTGGAGCTACCTTTGGTTTTTTGGCCATAACTTGAGCATATAGAGGTATTTTTCCGATCTGAAAGAAGCATCGGAAAGCTAGTTCCGAGACGAAGACTTTGGTGTAGGTATTTTTAGGTTTTGATGCTTTTTTATTGCTTATTTTTTTAGTCAAATTCCAAAGTTCAATTTTTGACTCCGAAAAGCATATCTTTTGCATCCCATGCCCGTTTTTTGAAAACTTTATATTTTTGGAAAGCTAGTTCTGTCACCTTTTCAAAGATGTGGTCTTTTTTCTTAAGTTTTGGCCTATACTCTTTTTATCATAGTTTTGTCATTTTTGCTATATGATGGATATTTTGAGTGTTTTAGGCTCGAGGATGATTTTCCTGGCGTGGTTTCCTTTGTTTTAGGCTATACTTTCTTTTGTTGCAGCTTGTTTTTAGTTTTGATCATTGTAGCTATCATTTTGAAGCATTTTTATGTATTGCACTGAGATAAAGTGTCACTCTTGCACTCCGAGAGTCATGAATGTTGTTTTGAGTCAATTGTACTTGCACTATTTTTATAAAGCACCATGGGGCGATAGTTGTTTGTTGTTTTAGGCATTCTCCCTTTGTCAAGTGAGTGTCCCTTCCATGACATTAGCCCATGCAGAGTCATTCTTGGTTCGTCTGTAGGAGACTTTGGCCCACCTTCTCAATTGCTTGTCATCACACCCCGTCTGCATTAAGGTGGGGTTATGTTGTTTTTCTAATGCATCCGTGGTTCGATGGTTCAATAGTGTGAACTATGTATTTAGTGGTTGATCCTATGTACAAGGCGATTGCAGTGGCTGGCTACCTATGCATTTCGATGAGATGGATCATCTACCATATAGACATGCTCGGTTTGTGCCTTCTTCTTCCATGGAGGTTTTTCAAATCAGCAGTTTGACAGATTTGCAGCTTCTTCATGCTTCAGTGATGCTTCTTCATGATCACTCCTTGTTCCTGTTTTAGGGGACATTTCCTTAGTTGGAGGCTTCTTCAGTTCTTCACTAGGTTACCTCTTTTTGGGGGAGGGTTTTTCCCACGTGATTTTCTCTCTTTCCTTGTTTACAGAGGTTGCATCTTTTTTTGCATTGTACATGGGTACCTAACATGGCCTTGTTGCCAAGACCCATTCTGCATTCATCTTAGTTTGTTGAGCTTAAGGCATTTCCCTAAGTTGCACTTAAGGGGGGGTGTTAGAGTAAATAATTAATTATTAATTATTTATTCTATTTACTTGAGCTTACTTAGGTAAATGCATATATTTATTAATTGTAGTTTAGGAGTTAGTTATAAGTTGTTGACAATACGGGAGTTTGTTCTCTCCTAAGTCATACTTATCCTCTCACATTGTTCGAGGACTTTCCACCTTATGTGGATGTATGCTTAGTTGTCACACTTATCTCCTAGCATCTTCTAGCTTGTTCTAGAAGATTCCTGGAGCTCTTTATATTCGGGCTCCCCCATTGTATTTCATATCACTTTTTATTGTATATTGTAAATACATTTTCATTGTGTTTTGTGTTTCAATATCTTGTGGTCTCTCATGTCCATTTAGGGTTTTTCCCTTGCTCCATGCTCTTCTCTCCTTGGCTTCTCTTTGACAGGTGATCTTGGGCATCTTCAGAGTTGGCTTTCATCAACTCCAACAATTATCCAAGGACTAATAGAGTACATAAACAGTGCTCAAGTTTCCCTTTTGCCAAAAAGAAATTAAATTCGTAGTTTTATGTCTGCTCCCCTCAAATCTTCTACAAATGACTCTTCCTCTTTATATGAAAATTTTAATCCTTGAGTACTCATACCCATGGTCATGGATGATTTAATGAATTTAGATTTATGAATAAAACTAACTATGCCTATTAGGCAAGAGCCTACAACACAACGGTAAATTGTGGGCCTCTTAATTGGGAGGTCTTGGGTTCGAATCTACTCAAGCTTAATTAATAAAAAAAAATTGAACACAAAAAATAATAATTATTAATCTTGGCTTCAATCTCTTACAAATAAAAAAAAAAGAAAAAAACCTGACTGTGCCTACGAGATTTCAGTATATATAAATGGACAAAGTCCCTATCATAACAAATGAAATTCCTTTATCTACATACGTATTGTTGGAAATATAAGCGGAGTAAATAAGAGGGGAGGGGTGAATTAGTTACCACTAAAATAAATTCTAGATCCCTTAGATGTCAAAATAGAACACAAACTTTACTAAAAATGTTGATGGTCAACAAACACATAGGCACTTGGTTAATACTGATAATATGTTGTAACTTAGTAGCCACTAAAATAACAATTGTAACTGGAAAAATACTTAACATGAAAATCTTAAGATATTATCTATGATTAACCTTACTTATTTTATTTGCATACACATAAAAGAAATAGCATGGACACAAGTGACACCAAGATTTAATGTGGAAACCCATTTTGGCAAAAACCACCAATTGCAACTAGTCACTGATTTTCGCTCTTTAGAAGTGAGCCCTATTAGGAGACAACCCTATTAAAGGTTACAAAACACACTATTAGGCATGACCCTGTTAGAGGATTTAATTACCTTGTTAGAAGTAGCCTTGTTAGAGGTCTTTAGACACTTCAATCTAGAAATGTCACCTTGTTAGAGGATTTACAAATAGCTGTTAAGCCAATTCTGTTAAGAGATTTAGATCATTGCTACAATGATCAGAGAGTAACAATGAGATGACCTAATTTTTGATGCAACTGAATTGTTGATTACAAATCTCAATTATGGTTTGTATACTTGACCCTTTCTAATTGAATGCATCTTTGCAGCTCCTCAAGGATATTCTGCTTATCCTTTTAATTCGCTTCCTCTTAGTATCTTCTATTATTTCATATACTTGCACACATTCAATATGTCAAAACAAGAAAATCCTTTGTTAGCTGACCCTGCTCGGTAGAAACTAATTCAAAAATGATATTCTTATGTTAACCAAGTGAACTTGATTAATACTACATCTTCACAAACTTCCTTTGGTAACCAAGTGAGCTCGGTTAACACTGGTTCCATCCAACTTTTCTTCATTAATCGAGTGGGCTTGGTTAACACTCAACTTCTGTGAACTTCTCTTTGTCACCCGAGTGAACTCAGTAGAAATTGTCTTATGAACTTGAAAAACTCTAAATGCTTAGCAGACACAAGAAATTGTCTTCAATGCCCAAGTGAGCTCAGCATACACTATCTAGTAAAGATATGACATTTTCTGTAACATCAAAGACAATACACAATTAATCAATTATTTTCAAAAATCTCCCTCTTTGGCATTGATGACAACACAACATGTCACAATACAATGAAATTTTTAGAGAAAAATATATTAAGGAACATATCCTTAGTTTCATTCTGATTCTCATCCAAGAGAACTCCCTCTATCAGTGTGAACTCCCTCTACCTTCAGTTTCTCCCTCTGTCTTCAACATCTTCTTTTGATAGAAAACTCTTTCTCTTTGATATCAGACTAAGTTCTTCTCTTTTGACATCTTTGTGAATTCTCCCTCATCACATAACTCTCCCTTTATAAAATTAATGTGAATATGATAGCAAACTCTCCCTCTTTGACATCTCATGCCAAAGAAAATATTCCATGAATATCAATGCATCTCATGTATTGATTCATATAGAATCTGTCCTTTCAATATTGCATCAACTTGACTGATCTTCAACATGCTTTGGTTGATGCATCACTAAACTTCATTTAGTGAGCTTTAGATAGGGGAATGACCCCTAACTTACCTCTTAGATACAAAAATGCATCCTTAGGCAATGGCTTAGTGAATATGTTTGCAATTTTTTCTTTAGTATTCACATATTCCAATCTTACCTCTTTATCTTGCACCAATTCTCTTAGAAAATGATATTTTATGGAAATGTGCTTAGTCTTGGTATGCATCACATGATTCTTTGATATATTAATTGCACTAGTGTTTTCATAGAAGATAACCAATGGATCCTTGATTTCTATCTTCATACCTACCAATAGTTGCTTGAACCAAACAACATTGGAACAATTAATTATTGCTACCACATGCTATACTTCTACTGTAGATTGAGAAATACAATTATGCTTCTTACTAGTCCAAGACACTAGTATTTTAGCAAGAAAGAACACTCCACCACTAGTGCTCTTCCTATCATCAACACTTCCTACCCAATCAAGATCTGTGAAGGCCTTTAAATCCAAATTTCCTCCTTTCTTGTACCATAATCCATAGTCTTCCAGTACCTTTCAGATACCTCATGATTCTCTTGATTGCCATCATGTGATTTTCTTTAAGTTTTCTAAGAAGATTGCCACCATACCAACTGCTAATGCAATATTAGGTCTTGTATGCACTACATAATGTAGTTTTTCAATCATTGGTATGTGTTCTGATCTACCTCCTTGAAATTATCATTTTTGGAAAGCTTATGTTTAGTAGACATAGGTATTCCAAATGGTCTAGAATCTTCCATTCCAAACTTCTTTAGTATCTCCTTGATATATTTGGATTGAGTAATGTATATACTATCTTTCTTCTATTGAATATGTAATCCAACAAAGAATTTTATCTCTCCAAACATGGACATCTCAAATCCTTTACTCATCTCTTCTGAAAAATATTTGCACAAGTCATCATTTCCAATAAACAATGTGTCATCTACAAATATTTCTATCAATACAATCTTCTTGTCTAGTCCTTCTTTGATATACAGGCTAATGTTATCATTTATTTTTTGAAAACCAATCTTTATCAAATAGTTATGAAGTCTTTCATACCAAGCTCCCAGAGCTTGGTTGAGACCATACAATGCTTTTTGTAGTTTACAAACCATATCCCTTTTTCCAAAATCTATAAAACCTTTAGGTTTGTGTAAACTTCCTCTTCAAGAATGCAGATTTCACATCCATTTGATAAACTTTAAATCCTCTATGTGTAGCATAAGAAAGTAAAGTTATAACACCTTCTAATCTTGCAATAATCTTTGCATTCTAACCTTGCTTTGTTTCTTGAAACTTCTCCATCTTCATTCAACTTATTTCTAAAAGCCTAGTTTATGTTAATTAAATTTTTATCCTTGGGTCTAGGAACAAGAGTCCAGGATTTCTCTCTATCTATTCTATCTCTTCATTCGTAGCTTCAATCCAAATTTTGTTATCTAAAGCATCTTTAATTGATCTAGGTTCAAATTTAGTGAGAAAACATGTACCTTTCAATTTGTTTCTTTTTATTGTTCCATTTGACTTGTCTCCAATGATCTAATCAAGTGCATGGTTCCCTCTAACATATCTTGCTAATATAGGTACTTTAGATTTAGAACTTGGTCCACTAGCCTCATCATGATCTTCTATATGAAGCTTAGGTCTCACTGTTTGTGACTTGGGTCCTTTAGACTCAATTTTCTCTAGCTACAACTTGACAACCTCTTATTGCGACTCGAGTTCTTCAGACTATGACTTGGGTTTCACTAGTTTTAACTCGAGTGCTTCTAGAGATTTTGGGGACTCGGGAAGTGAAGTATCCTAACTTCCAAATAGATTTGGCAATGTATCAAGTTCAAATTAAATAAACCTTTTGTAATCCTTAGGTTCTTTGCTACTCTCTTCTTCACTCTTTCCTACAAACTCATCAATTCTCATATGTGCACTTTCTATGATCTTATCAATGGATAAATTCAAACATTTATATGATTTACTTCTGTTGGAGTATCCTAGGAATATACCTTCATCACCTTTGACATCAAATTTTCCTTTCCTAGTCTCTTTCACAATATAACCTTTGCTACCAAATACTTTCAAGTAACTTATATTAGGTTTGTAGCCATACCATAGTTCATAAGGAGTTTTATTTGAGTCTTTCTTCAGTTGTACTTTGTTCAAGGTATGCACTACAGTACTGATTACTTCCTTCTAATATTTGATTGCAACATTCTTTTCTATCATCAAAGTTCTTGCACAATCCATGATGGATCTGTTCCTTATTTTAACTATACCATTTCTTTGTGGTGTACCAGGGGCTGATACTTGTCTTTTAATTCCTCTTTCAGTGTAGAATTCATTGAATTCATTAGAGATGAATTCACCACCTCTATCTGACCTCAAACACTTCAACTTATTTTCAATTTCATTTTCTACTCTTGCTAGATACCAGTTAAATTTTTGAAAAGCTTTAGACTTCTCTTTTAGATACATTACAATCATCATTCTAGAATAATCATCAACAAAAAGAATAAAGTATGTATCTCCACTATACCTCTCTATTCCAATAGGTCCACATAAGTCTGTATGAACTAGCTCCAAGGCTTCTTCAGAATGATAGTTCTTGCTTTTGAAACTTGTCTTTCCCATCTTACAAATTTGACAATTTTTGCATAGGCCCTTATCAAGTTTACTAAAACTAGGAATACCTCTCACTCTTTTGTTCTCAAAGTTCACATGACATAACCTTTTATGCCATAACCAACTTTCTTCTACTTGAGCAATAAAACATGAACTTTCACTAAGATCTAGGTAGAATAGATTACCTTTGGTTTTTTTACCCGATGCGTAGCTTGGCCTTCCCATTCATTAATTCTACCTTGAATCCAATGTTATTCAACTGTGTTACACTCAATAGATTATGCTTTAGTCCTTCAACCCAATAAGCATTATCACATCTAAGTGTATTCATTATTGAGACACAACATTTTCCCTTTATGCAACATGGTTCATTTGTTCCAAATCTCACACTTCCATCAGCATAATGTTCCATATGTTCAAACTTTGTTTTGTCACTAGTCATATAATGTGAATAACTACTATCACTAATTCATGTATCATTTTTGCTAACATGAGAGATAAGTTCTATTTTATCTCCTTCATCATCAAATTCATCTTTTACAACAATATATACCATTTCATGATCTTCACTACTATCTGAATCTTTAGCCATAAAAAAGTTTTCTTATCTTTTTCCTTGTAGTCCTTGAAGTTCTTGAAATCCTTCTTGCCTTTGTACTTTTCGTGCTTCTTTTCATCTTTGTCTACTCTATTTGGAGACCTTGCAGCAATGTATCAAACTTCTTCATAAGAAAAACATATCAAAGGAATTTTACCTCTGTACTTTCCTTTGCCTTTGAGATACCTTCTTGCAAGCAATGCTTCAATGGCTTCAAGATCACTGTTAGAACTATCTTCCTCTTCACTTTCAAATTATTTTCCTTTAGACCTTTTAGCTTTCTTCTTAAGTAATAACTTGGCTTCAAATGCAGAGTCAAGATTGCTAGAACTAGGAGTATAATTATCATATTTATCTAGTTCAAATGCAATCAATCTTCCAACTAAAATATCCAAATTTATTTTGTAGTTCAGATCACATCTCATCTCTTGGATAACAAACACTCTGATTGCATAGATAGGAAGAAGGGTTCTAAGTACCTTTCTTACCACTATTACATCTTCAATTTTTCCTCCATAGGATTTAATAGCACTGATAGTAGCTTTGATTCTCTCAACATATTTTGCAATCTTTTCATCCTCTCTCATCTTCATTTGATCAAACTGACCTCTCAAGATCTTTTCCTTGGCTCTTTTTACATAATCATCACCTCCATAGATATCCTTCAGTTTGGTCCACATGTCATGAGTAGTGGCACATCCTTTGACCTCATTAAATTTAGCATAGTTAAGAGATGATGCCATTTCAGCAATTTGTTCCATAGTCAATGTTCTAGTAGGAGCCTGTAATAATTTTCCAAATATTTCAAACTTAAATCACTAATGGTTGCCAAGTGCAACTCTATAAGTTCTTGTCGTTCCTTAGAGTTATCTCTGCTCAAGTTGGGAATTTCTCTTCTATAGGACAACTTGATCTTCAACTTAGGTCCTTGAAAACTTCTCTGCAAGCACCAAGAAGCTTTGATACCAATTGTTGGAAATATAAGAGGAGTAACTAAAAGGGGAAGGGTGAATCAATTACCACTAAAATAAATCCTAGATCCATTAGATGTCAACACAAAACACAAACTTTACTAAAAATATTGATGCTCGGCAAACACACAGGCACTCGGTTAATACTAATAATATGTTGTAACTCAGTAACCACTAAAATAACAACTATAACTTGATAAATTCTTAACATGAAAATCTTAAGATATTATCCATGATTAACCTTACTTTACTTAATTGCATACACATAAAAGAAATAGCATGAACACAAGTGACACCAAGATTTAGCATGGAAACTTAATTTGAAAAAACCACCAATTGTAACTAGCTTCTAATTTTCACTCTTCTGAAGTGAGCCATGTTAGGAGCCAACCCTGTTAAAGGCTACAAAACACACTATTAGGTGTGACCCTATTAGAGGATTCAATCACCCTATTAGGAGTGACCTTGTTAGAGGTCTTTAGACACTTCAATCTAGAAATGTCACCTTGTTAAAGGATTTACAAATAACTATTAAGACAACTTTGTTAAGAGATTTAGATCACTGCTACAATGGTTAGAGAGTAACAATGAGATGACCTAATTTTTAATGCAACTAAATTGTTGATTACAAATCTCAATTTTGGCTTGTATACTTGATCCTTTCTGCTCGAATGTATCTTTGCAGCTCCTCAAGGATATTTTTCTTATCCTTTTAATTCACTTTCTCTTAGCATCTTCTATTCTTTCATATACTTGCACACATTCAATCCTCACCTTGACCTTATATGTATATTATACACATTTTTAAGTTGGCTTGAATACAAGTTAGAATAATAATATTCATCTCCTCAATTGGCTAGAACCAACAAACAAATTTATTAAATTCAATATGCCAAAATAAGAAAATCCTTCATTAGCAGACCCTGCTCGGTAGACACTAACTTAGAAATAATTTTCCTATGTTAACCAAGTGAACTCGATTAACACTACATCTTCACAAACTTCCTTTGGTAACCGAGTGAGCTCAATTAATACTACTTCCATCCAACTTTTCTTCATTAACCAAGTGAGCTCAAGTAACACTCAACTTTTGCGAACTTCTTTTTCTCGCTCGAGTGAACTCAGTAGACACTATCTTCTAAACTTAGCAAACCCTGGAATACTTGGTAGACATTGTAAACTATCTTCAATGCCCGAGTGACCTTGACATACACTTTCTAGTAAAGTTATGACATTTTGTGTAACATCAAAGATAATACACAATAAATCAATTATTTTCAACATGTATGTATAGCTGTGAAAAATGCAAAAGACAAAGAAAAACATATAGTTGTTGAAAACCATAATATTTTGAGAAAATGAGACAACATAAGAGAATTTTTTTAAAAAATTGTAGTACAAAGATACTGAAAATAGATGAAATAGTAAATTCAAATATAAAAAATGGTTCATATTTTAATTAAGAATGAGTAAATAACTTACAGTTAGGTATGATTTTACTTGTTGGTATCCCTAACTATTTTTGGCTATTAATGTCAAACACTTAGTCATATACTAGATAGAGTCAAATGATCATCACTATGATCAAGCTACTCTATATAGGCTGAGTCATATAAAGAATTGTTATAAATATGTATATGTTGAGCTCTATAGGAGCCAAGAAAGTCTTTGTTCACTGATTATTTTTAGTGTAAGCTAAGCCTAATGATTCTCGAGCAATCTGAGCACATTGATTTCAAGTTACATAGAAGTTGTTGAGTATAGAAGAGACCGAGCAACAACAATGAGAATAGTGAATTTGGAGTATCAGAGACAGTAAGTGTTGAACAACGCAAAATTGACATTTAAGTAAGATATGATACAAACTTTGAGGTAAACTATTTCAGATAGAGATCAACACAATATTTAATATTTATAGAGGTTATTACATAAGCTATTACACGTTTTATAATGTGGATCATAAATCCCTATGAGAAGTGATCAACCAATCAGACAAAGAGGTGAAAAAGGGAAGTGTCTAGAAATATCTTTAAGAAATTTTTAAATAGAGCAGATCAAAACATTTTTTGATATGTGTGGTAAAAAGGAGTGAGCAAGCTATTCATGTGACCACATAGCAGATCAAGTGTGAAAGTGCAAACATTGCAAAGAAGGAAAAAGAGTTGAGTTTTTTAATTGTAGAATAGAGGAAGCAACCTTATCAAGTAGTGAAGGAAAGTAAAGATATATTAAATCATAGATAAGATTAGATTCAAGAGAGGAGATCCAAAAATAGGTTTTTAGAGAAAATCGAGGATCAGTTGCTGAATCAATATTAAATGATTGAGTCAGGGGTAATCTCTTAACATATTGATTTTAACAATTCTTTTGTAAATATCTTAATTAATTCCTTACTCTATTTTAAGTGTAAAATCCTCTCACAAGTTAAGACCTAACAATCTTAATAGACTTTAACAAGTTTACAAAAAACTCTTATAAATGTAACTAAAAAGTTACAAAGCATGCTGACAGTAAGGTCATTAGATCATAATCCAGAGGACAAATTCAAAGATGTGATTTAAGAATTTGATGCTTAATTCACAAATTTGCTAGAGGTAGCAACAACTCAGGCCCAAGCAAAGCATGATGCCCATGTGTTTGACATTGTAAGTTAGAACATCAAAAATGACTTAGGAGCTCTTGATGCTTGCATCAAGGAGTTAATAAGGTGCAAAGTTGAAGGCAAGACATTATATGCCAAATGTGTCATGTCCTTTAATTTCACCACGAAAATTGATGAGGAGTTGAAGAAAAATCATAATGAAGTAAAAGCATTGGTAGATCATCTTAGCTAAATTGGTGTCAAGATTGAAGGAGTTGAAACATAGGTCAACAAGTCTTGTGATGAAATAAGTTTGTTATAATTTAGCAAAAAGAAGATCATCAAAAGGTTCTCACTTTTGAGAGAACACCTATTAGTAAAGGTTAGCATAATTGAGTAGCAATTAGAGGATTTCCTAGCAGAAAGGCATCATTTGATAAATTCATTTACTCAAACCTGAATGCAATTGAGATTGCATCTTATGGATTGTGCGCTCTCCTTGGCATATCAAAGGGAGTAAAATATACATGGGAGAAAAACATGAAGAGTTTGACAGTAAGTTTTGCAAACTGTATCTCTTGTCCATCAACCTAGAGAGAGGTAATGAACCAAAATTTTTACATGTATATAAGTTTTGACACCTTTGTCATTGATATCAAAGGTGGAGAAGAATATAGGAAAATTGTATGGGAAAAGAATACAGAATTGTATAGGGAATAAAGAAACTTGTCTAGAATGTAACAATAATATACTAAGAGGGAGTATTATTACATTTTATTAGGAGATATAATGAAAGATGGTTATAAATGTAATGATCCACAAATTTTGAATTTTGAAATTTTGTAAATTTTTTAAAGCCAATTTTGAAAAAGTTTTTGTTTAACGTTTTGGGACTTAGCCAATTTTCCCATATGTTGTTGTCAATGCCAAAGGGGGGTATTTTTAGAAATATGCCTAAGTAGGATGAGTTAGGATTTCCATTTATGAAAACATATATCTCAGGAATTAAAGGCATAATATATAGATGAACATCCTACAGTCAGAGATAGAAAATTATCAAAGTGTTAGACAATTTCACTAGTAGTACAGAGACAATTTTTGGTATTGAGAAGTCTACATAGATATTTGGCACATACATAGTTACATATGGATAGTGTAGACTATCATGATGATGTGGTCAAGAGCACAAATCAATATGGACAATAGGACATCAAATATATTTGTTTTATCAGTAAAGGCAGCTAACAAAGCACAAATATGTAAGGTGAATAACAAGTTAAGGAATTATTTTTGGTTATGAAATAATTACTTAACTAATTAGGGATGACATCCTAGATGTTAACCCTAGGTTAACGTGAGATAATTTTTTATTTAGTCAAATGTGTGAAAGCATTAAAGTTGACTAAATAGAGTTTTATAAAAGGGAATGGTATGAGTAAGAAATCATAACTTGTAAAGATGTATGTGCTTATGTGAGCTATGTGCTTATGTGAACTATGTGTAATTAGGAAAACTATGTATGCGATATGAAAACTTATGTGAAGACTATGTGATGTGAATTAAGATGTAAGATTAGAGATATGTGAAGTATAATAGTTAGTAGTAAAGAGGTTTTTGTATCTATCTCTTTTGTATATAAGAACTACATTATATAAGAGAATTTTTGGGTAGTGGGCTCATCTTCGATACATTTTGTAATACCAACTCCTAACAAGGTTGAAGCAACTCCTAATAGGGTTGAGACTTTTAACAGGGCCTAGTCCTCTAATAAGGACCGAGACACTGTGTGTATTTCGTAGACTTTTAAGAGGGTTAATATCCTTAACTAGACTCTTTTGTTTAGTGGATCATTTTGTGGGTGTCATCCCCACCGAGGTTTCCCCTTAGATAGGTTTTCCCTAGTTAACAAAATATGGTGTTATGAGTTCTCTTTGTGTATAGATTTATTTACTGTTAAACATTGTTGGTTTACTTTCATATGCATTTTTAAAAGTAATTAACAATATTCAATTGTGGGAAAAATTTTATAGAATACTGATTCACCGCCCTCTCAATATTATCTTTTTCTAACACCATATCCCAAGAAATCAACTTATTTAGCTAGAAACTATGATTCCTCACAAATAGTTAAACTTGTGTTCCTAGGCCAACACTGTGTTCTAACAATTGGTCAGCACTAAGTTACTCAATTGCTATAAAACTTCTTTATCGACATCAACATTGTCACTCAGTCGATTTTGATGCTTGGTCAACTTTAACTTTTCTTGGCAGTTATTATGGCTTGGTTGACACTAGCATCACTTGGCATGTTCATTAAAATTATTAAGTCTTCTACTTTGTTACTTGGTCAAGCCTATACATTTGATTTATCTTTGTTCACACTTTCAATTCTTGTTCATTACTGTCTTCTCCTCTTGCAATATGATTTAAGAAATCACTTTATCTTGTCAAAGTCCAAGTAATCAAATGTCCATTTGTAGTTTCTTCTTCATAACTCAAGCTATCCTCTAGATGATTTTGTTTTGAAAAACTTCTCAAATCCTCTTCATCAATCAAATATATATGACACTTAGATTAGATAGAAAAATGTCTCACCAATAGATTTGACATTAATGACAACATAACTATTGTTCCAATTTTAGTTTCCAATAATCTCCCTCTTTGGCATTGATGGTAACACCTCCAAAATATATTTCAGGAATACTTTAGTTTACCATTCAATCCAAAACTTGTAAAGATATGAGCAACACTCTCAATTTATTAGATCTTCTTTAATATCCTTATTTTCATTTTGATTCATATCTTTGATCTGGAAACATCTATAAAATATTATGAACTCCCTCTAAGTAATCACTCTCTCTTACTTAGCATGCTTCTTCTAATATTCACTTTCTCCCTTTGGGATATTCTCTCCTACTAGATTCATACTCTCTCTCTCTCTCTTTGATATTTTCTCTCATATTTGAATACTATGGATATACTCTCCCTCTTTGCATGTTATATCTTCTCTCCCTCTTTGACAACAATTCCAAAGATGTTATCTCTATCTCATAGATCTTTTCATGTAGATACCTTCATGTCAGTTCTAAATTCTTCATATGTCACCTTCATACGACTGATCACTTATTATTTCCTTCCTTACTACTACATTATGCAATCTCCGTAAGTAGAAATATCTGCATAAATGTGTAAGATAGTTTTATCAACACATTTGATGCATAGAACCATCTTTTCTTAAGTAGCTTTGTGTAAGGGAATCACCCCCAATTTTCCTCTAAGATATTCATGAGTATCCTTAGGTAAAGATTTAGTGAATATGCCAACTATTTTCTCTTTTGTGTTCACATATTCCAATTTCACTTCTTTGTCCTGAACTATCTCTTTCAAATAATGATACTTGATAGCAATGTGCTTTGTCTTTGTGTGCATAATAGGGTTCTTTGATATGTTGATAGAACTTTTCTTATCACAATAGATAACCATTGAATCAATAATTTTTTCTTTCATACCTTTCAACAATTGTTTGATCCATATGATATTTGAACAATTCGCTACTGCTACCACATACTTGGCTCTAGCTATTGATTGGGAAATGTAGTTTTTCTTCTTGCTTGTCCATAAAAGTAGTCTCTTTTCTAGAAAGAATGCACCACCACTTGTGCTCTTACTGTCATCAACATTTCCTACAAAATCAACATCAATAAATACCTTTAGTTCAAACCTATCATTATTCCTGTAATACAATCCATAGTCTTTTATTCCTTTCAAATATGTCAGTATTTTTTTCACTTCCATCATATGATTATCTTTAGGACTTGCTAAAAATATAGAAACTATCCCAACATCTAATGCAATATCTTGTCTACTATGAATAACATATTACAATTTACGAATCATTGATCTGTATTTTGTTTTGTTCACATCATTAGAATCATCATTCTTAAATAACTTATGTCCAATAGACATAGGTGTACTCACTAATCTTGAATCTTCCAGCCCAAAAGTTTTCTATATTTCCTTGATATATTTCAACTGGGTAATGAAGATACCTTGATTCATTTGATATACTTCTAATCCAACAAAGGATTTGATCTCACCAAACATTGACATTTTAGATTCCTTGTTCATTTCATCAGCAAATGATTTGCATAATTTTTCTTTAACTCCAAATATGATATCATCAACAACAAAATTAGATAAAAATACTCATTGTTCTTGCCAGTCTTCAAATACAAATTTTGTTTTTTATTGGTTCTTGCAAAACCAATCTTCACCAAATAATTATGCAGTCTTTCATATCATGCTACGGGAGCATGTTTCAATCCATATAAAGATTTTTGCAACTTACACAACATATTATTCTTGCTGGGATCCACAAATCCTTCAAGATGATCTATGTATACTTCTTCTTCTAGTATCCCATTCAGAAATTCAGATTTGATCTTTCATTTGATATACCTTCTTAAATCCTTTATAAGAAAAATATTAAGTAGTCTTTTAACTCCATCTAGTCTTGCTATAGGGGAAAAAATTTCCCCATAGTCAACACCTTCCTTTTGTGCATATCCCTTGCATACCAATCTTACCTTAGTCATTGTGACCTCACCTTTTTCATTCATCTTGTTTTTGAATACCCACTTTGCTCCAATAACATTTTTTTCTTTAGGTCTAGGTACTAGGGACCATGTTTTTTCTTTTCAATCTGTTCAATTTCTTCATTCATGTCTTGTATCCAATCTCTTCATTCATGTCTTGTATCCAATCTTCATTCTTTAAAGCATCTTTCATAAATTTGGGCTCAAACTCGCAAAGTAAGCATTTATTACTTTTGAGTATTTTTCTCATTATAACACCAAACAATTTATCTCCAATGATTTATTCAAGTGTGTGGTGTCTTCTTACATATTTTGCTAACACCGTCTCTTTTCTTCTTTGTTTTTCAACATGTTCATCTTGAAAAATGATTTCAAGCTTATTAGCTCTCTCTTGTTAAGGTTGTGGCTCAGGTTTTGCATGGTTGGCATTGCCTTACTATTATTTGACATCCCTATCTATGACTTGACATCATTTATCTACTTCTCAACACCCACAATCTACTACTCAAAAACTGGCTACTGTGACTCGACATTCTCAGTCTATTGAGGATCTACAACTTTGTTTTCTTATTCAGGTGGAGTTCTTTGATCACTATCATTCACAAATAAGAATGAAATGTAGTCTTCAGGTTTTGTCTTAAATTCAACTTCATTTTTCTCTGTATATTCATTAGCTTTTACATTTGCACTTTCCACAACTTTGTTAGTGTTAGAGCTCAAACACTTGTAAGATTTTTTCTTAGTGGAATATCCTAGGAATATACCTTCATCACTTTTAGCATTGATTTTTCCATTTCTATTATCTTTAAGTATGTAACATTTTCTTCCAGAAACTTTGAAATATTTCACATTAGGTGCATATCCATACCACAATTTAAAAGGTGTAGCATTTGTACCTTTCTTGACTTGCACTCTGCTCAAAGTATAAATAGTTGTACTTATGGATTCTCTCCAATATTTTTTTGACACATTATTTTCCATCATTAATGCTTTATCACAATCCAGTATTGATCTATTTCTTCTTTCAACTATTCCATTCTAAGGAGGGGTCCTAGGTGCAGACATCTGTCTTTTGATTGCTCTATCATTGCAGAA
Organism: Cupressus sempervirens; assembly: GCA_028749045.1. NCBI lineage: Eukaryota > Viridiplantae > Streptophyta > Pinopsida > Cupressales > Cupressaceae > Cupressus > Cupressus sempervirens. The sequence goes on along the minus strand of CM053785.1, from coordinate 122,193,998 downwards.
TATGTTGAACTCATTAGAAATTGATTCACCAGATCTATCAATTCTCAATCACTTTAGACTCTTCCTTGTCACTTTTTGAACTTTGGCCAAATACCACTTAAGTAGTTGTAAAGCATCATATTTTTCTTTAAGAAACATCATAGTCATCAGTCTAGAATAGTCATCAACAAGTAGAATGAACTATTTGTCTCCATAATAGGTTTCAACTCCAATAGGTCCACATAGGTTAGTGTGAACCAATTCCAAAATTTCATCATGAATATGTTTTTATCATGAAACTAGAATTTCACATTTTTCCCAATTGACATTGTTTATGTTGGTGTTTTGAAACATTATAGGTTTCAAATTACCTCGATGAGAACATGACACATCTAGAGGCAGCTAACTCCCATCTTCAACATGTCATTTCAAACACTAGGCCAACTATAAGGCTTGACCCTTCTTCTACTTTAGGCTCTACAAAACCTAGGTGGGTGGACCTCAGATTCAATTAATATGGTACTAGTGCAAAAACATACTCCTGAATCTAATAACTAGATTTATACCCTTATATCTCCTAATACTTATGCAATAACACAAATCTATAGTAGAAAATTGCAATTCTATGATATTCACAAGCTAAGTGAGGGCAACACTTTTCAACTCTTCAACATGAAAGGGAAAAACATTTGATTAATGATGTTGAACTCAGTAAAATCCCAAATATGCAGCAATATGAACAAGTGATCCTATAATTGATTAGTGCCTTATCTATTGGGAAATTCCATGAATCAAATGCATACATTTGTGTATTAAGGACATATTTCATACACCCAGATATCAGATCTATCCTATCACTTAGCAAATCAAACATCAGTGTTCATTATGACCTCATTCTCATGAAATATCCTTCTCAAATAACTAGCAACCCTATCAAACACATCAACCATTTATTTGGCGCTTTGTTCCAATAGAAAAACATATCTAGCATACAACCTTAAAAGGATGCAAATGGATCTCAGCTTTTAGTTCCTAGACTAGATAAGACTGCAAATTACTGAGATAGGAGATGAGAATCAAAATGAAACTAAAGAAATTTTGGCTCATTTGTATTCATTTCTTTGAAACAATACATTCAAATGCATGAAATCCACTAATACATTAGGCAGTGTTTTGCGACGTCAATTTGTGACGTCAATGTGTATTTGGCATTTTTTTTTTGTCTTATGACCCAACGACGTCACAATTACAACGTTAATGTCACAATTGCAACGTCGTCGGGTTATAAGACAAAAAAAGAAGGGCGCGTTGCTCACATTGTTTGTGCCCAATGAATCAGATCTCCCAACAGAGCGAAAAAATACCTTCGAGCACATCAAATCAGCGAATCTACCCCCGATCGAGCACAAAGCGAAAGTTTTGAGGTTAGGTTTGTGGGAAACTGCAATTATTTGGAGTAAATTTTGAATCCAAAGACTACATGAATTGTATGCAAGACGAAGGAAACAAACAAATATTCATTGGACTTCAGGTCTAAGGTAAAATATCTCATTCTCTGAGACATCCTCCTCTTGAAGATGAAGGAAAGAAACAAATCTTGATTGGACTCCAGGTTTGATGTGAAGAGGTAAAATATCTCTTTCTCTGAGACATCCTCCTCTTTGATCTCGCCTTATTTGATTCATTATCTGGTTGATATAACGTTTAAATAGAATAGATTTTGTGAAATCTTTCAATGGTACAAGGTGTTGTAGTGGACAATTAGTTTGAGTATTATTTTTGGGGCTAGATGTGAACGGGAATATGAATTTTTGATTTTTTGATTTGGGTATTGTTTCTTGTATGTTGTCTGATTGACGGGCTGACATGGGTAAATTTTAATTTTAATGATACTTTAAAGAGTGGTTGATATGAGCATTCATTTTTGTTTGTTTGATTTACATCAATGTCTAAAGTGAGCACCTCGAACGATCTGTAGATATGTATATTGCTGGATTCTTCTACTTCAACACACACACAAAAATCCATGAATAATAATAGCAAAAGCGGCTTGAAAACACTGATATTTCTACTATAAAATAAAGGTAAAATAAAGAAATTAGATCATATTCAAGGGTCTAAATTTTTTGTTCTCTCAAAGAGAGAAGATCGTACTCCTCTAACTCTTCACCTTTCCAAGACACATCAAGAAAAATTCACTTACCTTAGACAACATACTTATAAAAATGTCAAAAGCTTCTAGGTTTTTTTATTCTCGCAAAGAGAGAAGAGTATAACCCCATCAATCCTAACAATAACATAAATAATTAATCTCTTGTTGCCTATAGGAATGCCTCTTTCCTGACTTGGTCTAGGTTTCTGATTATCCTAAGAAGGAAATAAGAATACTTCCCCCATGTCTCAAATTTGTTTCAAATAGCGAGGATTGGGGTTCAACGATACATGCTAATAGAGGGAGTAGGGATCATGCTTCAGGGATACTTGATGTTGGAGAGAGTAGGGTTGAGGGGGCATGCAGAATGAAACAAAGGCATGACATTATGAGAAAGCATAGAATACCATTGAAGGCTGTAATCACACTTTCATACAGAGGATTAGGGATAGTACATGTCATACTAAATATCAATTCAATTTTGTAGGATGAACAAGATTCAATGAGGACTCTATTATCCTTAGAGACTAGTCAATCAACAACATTGAATGGAACAAATTGAAAGTCATCAAACTTGCCATAACAAAATCCACAACCTACAAAAGCCTGCATGTCTCAAATTTGTTTCTGAGTTCTTGGAGATAAATCTTTGGACTATTGATGGAGGCATGAACTTGCAGATGATAATATGGAAAAAATAGTCTTTGTGGCTGCAAAATATTAAGCTACCTTCCAGCTTCTTCAACCGTGAGTAGAAGAAGAATTATAAGAGGCTCTCGAAGAATTGGGAGGTTAGAGATAAGTTTAAATCAATTGTAGGTCTCTCTTTTGTTTACTTACTCTAGTTCACTTTAATACTAGATTTATAGTCTCTCCAAAGACACTCTATTAATTTTTTGGCTTCCCTTTGTTGGGAATATGAAGAGTATGAACTATACTAGTAGCTATAGAAATTATGACATGGTGATAATACTTTTAGCTTTAATATGTTAGATAAGAGTAGCAGAAAGAAGTTAATTCTCTTTATGATTGATAGCAACTCATGTAAGTTAGCTTTTACTACTTTTAGTATTATGTAGTTTTTTATTATTTTGTTTCTAGATGGCTAGTACATTTCAAGTTGTAACAACTTTTTGTTGTGCTCTACCAATGTGAGTTCATGTGTGGGTACATGGTCCTTCCTCTTCCAACTTAACTAAAATAACTATAGTAAAACACTTGAATGGATAAATATAAGGAACACAACATCAGAAAAAGTTGCATCCAATTTATCTTAGTCTAATAATTAAATACTTCTAACAATTATAATAAATTATTTTTAATTTAACTCACTAATACATTAGAGGTCAATTTGCAACGGTTGGAAAAGGTAATGTGTTTTTGGCTTTTTTTTTTCAATTTTAGCCCGATGCCGCGGGATATAAGAGAAAAAAACCGAAAACCCTCATTTGAAAGAAATTGCGCGAGAGATCACAGGGTTCTTCCAGAAAGGAAAGGTGGGAGATCACTTCAGCAGAAAGGAAAAGAGGGGCATTGAGCGAGGCGAACTCGACGCATTGAAAGGGCCGGGCATAGACCCGCATCGGCAAGGTGCAAAACAAACAAACAGACATTCACCTTATGGCAATTTTTAATTTTTTTTCCTTTCCCAAGTTTGATCTTGTAGATTGACTAATTTAAGTTCATTTTACTTTTTTTTGTTCTTCCTTTGGAGGGAAAATGGGAAATGCTAGTTTAAATGTCAAAATTCCAGTAAGGAAATTTTTCATCACACATATTCCTTTGTTTTTCTTTACCTCGGTCTAAGTCTCGGTTCCTCCTTACTTGCGGGCTCCTACAATCTCCCACTCTGCTATCAAAGTTTTCTACTACCTTCTACTATCTAATTACCACTATCGGGTTTCATACCTGCTCTCCATTCTTCCATTCTCGAGCTCCCTCTATCAGGTTTCTCCCCTCATTACACATCAGCTTTTGCATATTAAATCTCCCAAAAATACTCTTACCGGCCTCCAAAACTGGTAGAGTATCAACTAATTTTAAGAACAACCTCTCACTCCATCGTTATTGGGCTCAGCCTCACATGCACCACTATGTCTCCCTTCCAAGTCAGGCTTTCACTTTTTTGCTATACTGACATTTCTCAACCATTTTTCACACTCATAGGATGAAAATTGATTGTAAATCAGAGTAGATACAATTCAGACATGTCCTTCAGAATTACATAATCACGAACGTTGGCAATTAGTGATTAATCAAAAAATCACATTTTTTGGCTTCATCAACACATTCCTCGCAGCATCATATGAAGTTCCTTACACAATTGGCAAATGTGGGCTTAGCAAAAACTTTGGTAAATTAAAATTTGCTTAAGTTTATTTTAAAACAACTTTCTGTTATACATAACAATTTTTCTGCTATCCAATATTTTACTTGATGTTGTTTCTAGAAGAGATTGTATATGTTTTTTGAATCACAATGTTTCAGATCTCACTCTATGATCTATCATCTAGATGTTAGAGAGAAGAAGGTTGTTGTGCTTGCTGGCACGTTTTGGCATGATGGAGCAAGTACCAAAGTGTTGGGCCTATCATTCTTGCAGAGGGTGCTCCTGAGCTTCCCATTTCTACAAATGGTGTAACACTTGTTTAATTGCATGTTTAGTTTGGCATGCAGATGAGCATGTGTAATATTTTTCTTGTAGATCTATTTATTTTTCTTGCAGGGAGACATAGCATAATAAAAGGAAATATGGTTAAAAGTATTTGTTCAGAGCTCATTTTCAAATTGTTTGAAAGATCACTCAAGTCATTCTTTAAATGTATGGATTTGTGGTTTTTTCTGTCAATGCAAATCATGCTGTTGTTAGTAGGCTTAATTCCTTTTGATTACTATCTATGGAATTTTTTCATCTTCTTCACAGGGTCAGGAAAAGCCATACAAAAAGTTTCAAGCAGTCAGTGTAGCTTCTGTTATTGCTCAACTAGTTAACAATATACCAAACAAATGCATCATTTATCCATCTATATATTTTTACTATTTTTCTTAAGTTGACAATGCTTCCTTTTGAATCTATTTATGTTAAAGTAGGATGTATCAACATTGACTGTAGTAGAAAAACAAGTTACACAGATGGAAACTTGCATTGTTGCACTTACAGCTGACATTTGACACTTGAAGTTGATATGCACGTTTACATGAAATGCTAAAGTAAGATGCATATCAAATATATTGTCTTGAGTATTTCATGCCAAATTATGGGTTCTCTTGTTAAATGAGCATACACAGTTTAAATGGTATACTCTTACAAACTATTAGCTCTTTTGTTGCTCGCTTACCTAATTTCCCTACAGCTATGAGCAGAAATTAACAATAAATATTTGACATATTATTAGTGTTGATCTTCTTAAGTTGGGCACTGATTTCAACCCATTCTTATTGATTTGTACAGATTCTTATAACCAGTTCCATATATTTAATTACATTTAGACACTATCTTTTAATGCTTTATTTCAGTGTGCTACATATTCTATTTCATATTTGTGATATATGATGAAAGTATTATAACATATGGAGGAACAGTCCATGAGTGGCGTGGCCAATTGAAATGGTTTTAGTTTCAATTTTACACCATTTGATACAAATAATCAATTTACCAATCCATCCCTAGGTTCATTCCATTTGCAGTAAAATCTTTATTACATAGAAAATGTTCACAAAATCTATGTCAATGCTCACACATCTTCTTGGACTTAATGCACATCTATGTCAATCCTCACACATTTTCTTGGACTTACGCAGGAATTATGCTACCCTACAGCTCTTGTTAAATATGTTATCAACTTGACTTTTCTATTAAAGGCTCTCATGCTGAATTGAAAGCCAGGTAAAGAAAAAGATATTATACACTATTTTGTTGGTACCCTGTGCAGCACAACAAACTTGTTCTTAATATAAGAAATTTTTTTTTTCTTTTGTTTCATTGCAGATCTTCTGCTTGCACGGAGGTCTCTCCCCATCATTGGACACACTTGATAAAATTCAAGCTTTGGATCACATACAGGAAGTGTGTCTATACACATAAGTATAAATTCTTCTTTTCCCGCAACACATATAACAACAATTTTAAGTGCTTGTAAGGTATATACTTATGAATAAATATTACATCCTGATTTAAATGTATGAAAACAATTTTCATTCCTTTTAAGCTTCATTCATCTCGAGGTGCAATTCACAAACTCAAGAATAGTGGCTTTTGTTCTTCAGGATACCTTTAGGGGAAGAGTATGTGAATGCCCCCTCGTGTTTGGAGTCCAGTTTAGAGGAGATGGCTATTTAAACTACTAAGGTTTGTTGAATCTAATTCTGAATAACATTGCTTACTATTGTTGAATCTAATCTAATGTATATTTTAACTAGACTTGTAGCTTATATGTTTTGAAATTTTTGTTAGGCCTTGTAGTTTGTATAATTTGATTGCTGGAGAGCTTCTACAGCTAAGAAAGAAGGCTGTTGCACGAGTTATAGCTGCGCGCTCGGGTATGAAAATTGTTTTTTTTTAATTCTAATGTATATTTTAACTAGACTTTTAGCTTATATGTTTTGAAATTGCTTTTAGTGGCTTAATGTTGTAAGGTCTCTTGAAATAAGACCTTCAAGCGGTTGGTCAAAGTTTTACAAATAATCTTAGGAATAAAGTCAAAGAAAGTATTTTTAAAATATTAAAGTATTTAGCTAGGTCTAAGAAGATTTGTGTACTTTCGACAGTTTTGCTTAGTTTTTGAAATTTGTAGACCGAAGTTTTCATAGCCCGATTTTTGCTTCCTGCAAAGAACGATCATGTCAGATAATATAAGTGAAGAACAAAACAGGGAGACAATCGCTAGATTGTGGTCTAACTTGAAAAGAAAAGGTGATGGAAAATGTTATTGTCCTTGCAATATTTGTAAGGGCTTAAACCGTAGAAGACTGCTAATCAAAACAGTTAAGAGACATTGTAGGGAGAATGGTCACATTGAAGGGGGGCATGACTATCATCCACTGGTAAGTCGTTCATTATATCATTTTAACAATTTATATACATATGAAATCACTTGATGATGAGTTGATGATCATGGTTTATTTATGTTAATCAATTTTATATAGGTTGATCTTCCCAGGGAAGTACATGATATGAACCACAACAATATGAAGAATATGGTTTTCGAAGTGGAGGAACATGGAGGTGCAAATATCCAAGGTGAAGATAATGATCCCATGGAAGATGATGATGATGCGCCAGAAAACACAATTGAAGAGGATGGTATAAATACATTGATCCATGACACATCTAGTCCAAGCGTATCTGATCATGATGATGATGATAGCCTTGATGTACCTCTACTTTAGAAGGCATACGAGCCCCTATACAAAGACTCCCAAACAACTCTTATCTCTGTTGTATTGTTGTTGTTGAACTTGAAGGTTATGAATGGTTTATCCAACATAACAATATCACGTATGTTAAGGTATGTCATATATGTCTTTATAGTTAACAAAGGGTGAATAATGTACCACTAATATTGTTTATATTAACAACTTATATTTTTTGTTGTAGATTGATAGGCGAGTTTCTGTTACCATCATCAAATATTCTACCTCGCTCATATCGAGAATTAACTGCTGTTATGAAAGATATTGGAATGGAGTATGAAACAATACATGCTTGTCCCAATGATCATATTATATATTATAAAGAACATGAATTTGCAACACAATGCCCTGTATGTCATACGAGTAGATATCGAACAAATCGACTAACAAAAAAGGTGCCTCAAAAGGTTCTTCATTACATCCCCATTATTCCACGGATGCGACAATTATTCAGGTGTAGTAGCTTGGCTCAATTTATGGATTATCATGCACGCAATAGAAGTCAAGATGAAATTATTCAAATCCCTGCGGATGGTTCGACATTTATGCACATAGAGGAAAAGTGGCAACATTTCAAAGAAGAACCTCATAATCTCAGGCTTTCATTGGCAGCGGACGGTGTCAATCCATTTGGAGAGATGAGATTTGTTTACTCGATGTGGCCTGTTTTTGTTATCAACAATAACATTCCTCCGTGGATGTCAATAAAGAGGGAGCACATTATGTTGGCAATGATTATTCCAGGTATCTTATCATTTGATAGTTATTAATTTACACGTACTTACAAATCATGCAGTAAAACGATCACAATAACTATGTAATGTTACTGTTCATTCAAGTAGGTAAATATCAAGTAAAAGATATGAATGTATATATTGAGCCTCTTATTGACGAGTTGGTGGAGTTATGGAATGGTGTCACTATGTATGACGTGTCTAGACCAATATGACAAAGACAATTTCAATTCCATGCAATACTTGCATGGACAATACATGATGCCCAGGGCTAACACATTTTTGTGGTATGTTATAGTGAATTCAAGTTGCGCACAATAATTCTAATTATAAAAATCAACATATTTAATAATCCAATTACATCATTATCTTGTAGGTCTTCAAACAAAGGGAAAATTTGCATGTCCAATTTGTGGTCTAAAGATGAAATTTCGTCATTCAAAAAGTTTAGGAAAGCAGGTGTTTGATGAGTGTAGACACTTCCTCCATAGGAATCATAAGTATCGAAGTACAAAAAAACATCTTTTCAATGGGAAAGAAGAGACTACATCAAAGCCACGAAGAATGACACCTCGCCTATGGAAGTTGGAATATAATAGAATTAATCATCAAGGTAATTCTGTTCCACCTAATGGTTTATGTTTGTAATTTATATATTTCTATTGTGATTTTTGTTGACTAATTGTGTAATTGATGATCGTGAAGGTCGTCAAGGCAATACTGACAACCTTCCAAAGGGACTAAAAAGCTATCCCAGACAATTTAGTAGGTTGCCCTACTATGAGCACTTACAAATTGTGCATTTTTTGATACTATGCATATTGGAAAGAATATAATAGAGACATTGTGGAAAATATTGGATGGAAGGTGTGACAAAGAAAAAATTGTCAAAATTTGTAATGACATACATGAATCCAATCATGCATTGAAAAATTTCATTCACTCAAATAGCAACAGAGATCAGATTAATATAAGTGCCCTTCCATGGTTATTAACGGAGTAGCAAAGTGATGCCATAAAAGAAGTCATACAAAAAATTTGATCTCGCACAGGATTTGCTGCGAACATAAAAAATCTCATATAAAAAAAAAGTGAATTTGGGCCAGGGCTCAAAATGCATGATTGGCATACTTTCGTCAAGGTAAGTTATGTTCTTTTGTATTTACAATATATTCATAAACTACGTGAATTGTTCGTTATGTTATGTTAGAAAACAATGAAATGATTGGTTTATAATTACTCTAGTACGTGCTTCCTCTATCTCTCCCAGAGCACTTCAACAATAACATCAAACAAGTGATATACAATCTTGGAAAATATATGAGGTAAGCAGTAATATCTGTTCAATTTTTTGTATATATTTATTATATTCGTGATTTGTTTTTCTTGCTATGTAATCTATTGTATATTATTTTGTAAAGTCTCATATCTATATATTTTTTGTGACTTGAATCTCTTAATGTAGGTGGTTGTCATCTAAAGAAATCCATAAAGAATATATAAACTATTGGAAGAGAAGAATTCCTCATTTACTATGTGAAATGCAAAAGTGTCTACCTCCAACTTTTTTCAATGCACATGAACACTACCTCATACACCTAGTTGAGGAGATTGAATTGTGTGGACCTGTACACACTAGGTCAATGTGGATGGTTGAGAGACATTTGAAATCTTTGAAGGCTTTGGTTTGACAAAGAGCACATCCTGAGGGTTCTATGGTAGAGGGATATATGGTATACCAGACTATGGTGTACATTACTGAATATCTTCCTAAGTTTGCATCAAATATCCATGTAGATCGCATTTGGGATCTCGAGCCTTTTAAAAAATTAGAAGGGGAGTACTTGATGGGGAAAGGTACATTGAGGAAAGTGAGAGGTAATAAATTATAAGATGTTATTGTAATAAATTATTTCTTAATCTTCAAAATAAATCGGTTGTAAGTTGTCTATTTTTTTTTGGTATAGGTGCTCAAGAGTGGGATGCACTACATTTGTATATTGCAAACAATCTTTGATTGGATGACGGTATGGATTGAACGATGTCAACATTCTGGTCACACATTAACATGGGAAGGTGTATCTTCATTGGTTAAAGAAGCTCATTGTAATGGAGATTCCAATGTTACGCAAAGGGAAAGAGATTTAGCACGTGGTTCAAGAGATTTCTAGGTACGTACAAATTTATTAATCACTCGTATGTTTATCAACTCACGATACAATAATTTTGATATGTTTCAGATATTATTGCAGGTTAAACACCACAAGGCTATGTTCTATAATGGTTAGAAATTTTGCGTCAAAGTGTTGGATGACATGAAGAAAACTTGTGATTCAGGAATAACTGCAGTCTTTCAAGTGACTAATATTTCATCTAGAAATGACTTACATCCTCAAGAGTCTGAAAATCGATACTATGGCATTTTGGATGAGATAATTGAGTGTGACTTTAGTTCCTTCAAATTAGTACTCTTCATTGTCAAATGGTACAAGCTACGACTTAATCTAAATGATCCTGATAGAACTATTATTGAACATGATAATGGATTTACAATGGTTAATACAAGGTCGTTTGAGCCAGTTGGAGATGAGCCTTATGTTCTTCCAAGCCAATGTGAGCAGGTATTTTACTCAGAGGTTCCACATAAATCGGGTTGGTCATTTGTTGTTAGACATGAACCGAGAGGAAGGCCAATAAAGTATAATGTGATGGAAGAAGAAGATATCGAAGAAGTAGAAGATGATGTAGATGGTGATCATGATCGACAGTTATTGGATAATGTTCCTAACACAAATTTTCATGAAGAAGAAGAAGAAGATGATGATGATGATGCTACTACTGATGATGATGATGAAGATGGTGTTGATGTTGATGATGATGTTGATGATGACGACGACAACGACAACGACAACGACGATGATGGCGAGGAGGATGATGATGACGACAACGATGATGATGATGAGGATGATGACGACGATGATGATGATGATGATGATGATGACGAGGATGATGATGATGGAATTTAAAGGTATGCCATCAATCCTTAATCTATTTAATATTCATTTCTTGATAGAAATATATTTGTCTTATATATATGGTTACATAGTTTATTCATTATCTATTCAAAAGCTACAAGTTTCAACTACAAATAGAATACTGCTAATCTAAATTAACTATTAATCTAAATTAATTAAATAAAACTATTTAAAACACATATTGATGCATGAATTTATTGAGCCTTATTTTCTTTCAGGTCAAAAGCATTTGTAAGTGTTTAGTTTAGAAAAGGGAATTCATTAAATATCTATAAAAGGGAGTTGTACCTAGAATAAAATTCATAGGGAAAACATAATATAAGTGCTTACCCAATTTGTTGGTTAATAATTCAAGTATCTCTAACATTTCATTTTAGAATAGGAATAACATTATATCAGTATGTTGATTTACAGACTAAAACTAGAAAACTTATTTCAGTACATGTATTTGGATCTATGGGATTTACACGGTAAGTAAAAAGAAACCAGTAATCCATTTTAAAATTATTATAGTGGGTTTTGGAAGAAATTATAGTTATCTTAATTAATATAAAATATCTAATTGAATTTCAAAATGTTATGCAAGTGGCTTTAGTCTAGGTGTTTCCTCCACCTCCACACACATCAAACAACTTCAAATAGCATGTCCCCAAGGTGACTAAGCCCTCAACTCATCAGCTGATACAAAAACCCAATTTTAGCCCTTCACTAGGCCTACTTCCCTAGTAGGCTTATAATGTGAACCTGATTTAAGTGTTTTATTGTGTACCTTTTAATGTTTTTAATTTTTATGTGATGCTAATGATGGATGTGATTATGATTATGATGTGATTATGCTCACGATAATTGAATTACATTTGCAAGAAATTGAACCCCTTTCATGAGCATTTCACACAGTCTCATGGATCGACAGGTATAAGTCAATACTCCTTATAGACAGTCTATTTAATACACTTATCAATAGTAAGATTGATTTCTTCTAAGATCTCTACCGTTTTCAGGTACTAGCGAATAGGTATTTGTCATAAGTGTCTTCCTCGAGTGAGGAAAATATAGGAATAGAAGAGGAAAGTGAGACATGCAGTTTATCTAGAACAGGGAGATTAACTAGAGGTCAAAGGACTAGAAGGAAATTCAATAAACGCATAAAATTTTTCCTTGCTCAAGGGGGGTCATGTTCTTATGATGATGAGACAGAAGGCGACATCGAGATGCCCTTGAGGTACCAACATCTACAGAAACATTGAGTACCCAAGGAACTTCCTCCAATAAACACTGATTTTTGTGTTGATGAGAGGATATATCGCATAGCACCATCATCACTACATGGTTTGGGCCTATTTTCTATGGATGGCATAAAGGTGTCTTACAACAAAGTTTCTGAATTGATGGAGTATGTTGGACCATGTTACGATTAGAAAAGTTGGATGTATATTGTTAAATATAAAAAAAGTATGCGTAGGTATGCCCTCTCGGCAAATTATATACAACAAAAAGACAATAATCAAAGTAAAAGTGTGGCTATATACATTGATGGAAGGCCAAAAGCAATAGGGAATATTGCGGGTTTTATAAATAGTACATGACCTAGGTCAACTATAAAGCAACCCAATTGCATATTTGAGGCGCACGAGGGAAATCGTGTATTCATCTGTGCGATAAAATCAATACATGCAGGGGAAGAGCTTCTTATTGATTACAATTTGAACCGCATAGATACAAACGAGGCTACTATCATGGGGGTGGTACATACTATTAAACCAACTTCTAATCAATGACTCCAACATACCATTTAGTCAATAAATTTTTGGCTAAAATTTGTATACTTCATCTTTGACACAGGGGCACAATATGGAGCAACCGCCCGGAGGGGATGCTGACGATGCTCCCGGCTCATCTACACATGAGCAGGTAAAACTCATTTGTAATTGTGCAAACTAGATAGAAGCAAAATGTTATTTTTTTAATGTTGTTTTCTTTATTATTTTGGAGTAATTTTGATAATACTAATACTATTGTTGTCATAGAGGGCTAGTGGTCAGAGGGAGGGAAAGGAACCTGCAGTCCCTCAGCAGGCCCCCCCTGAGGAGGACCCTTTCTATATCGATTTAGCAGAGATCGATGACCTGATTGGTTCGATTAAAATTAATTTAAAGAAAATTAGCAAAGAAATTCTACGTTTGGCAACCATAAAGCCTATGAATCAACAAATAAAAGATAGGGCATCTGAATTGTTGCACACCTTTGAGTCCTTAAAAGTAAGTATTAATGAAATTTTTAATTATAACAAGAGTTCAATAATAGTTTTTATGTTATGCTCTTTTATAGCATTAATTAAAATATGGATGCGTTGTCTTTATAGAGTTTTTTGCTTGATTTCGAGCCCCATTCCCATGATGAGGGTGCTGTAGGTGGTTCAGGTAGATCGCATGTTCCATTGCCCACTTCTATTTTCCACTGAATATATATAGGAATGATCATAATCATTGACAATACATGCTTGAACAATCCTTTTTTTTAATGCTCTAACAATCTTGTCCATGCTAGTCCACGCGTTCTATATTTATGCATGCTCTAACAATTTTATTCTTCAGCTTCACATCAATTGAATCCTACGATGACGCCACCTCCATCCAGGACAACCACAAATCTCTTTCTGACTGCTAAGTCAGCAACATGCAGCTTACATGCATCGACTGTTGCACCATCTGCTGGTACACAAATCCCTCTTTTTCTCTCTTATGACAGCAACAAATAGTTTCTTTTTTACAACTTTATAACATCAATTATCATTTGTTCTTTTATACTTTGATCGTGACAAAGACTTATGAAACTTATGAAAGTTTTTGCAATAGGACCTGCAACATCATTTCCTGGATGTTCCTATGTTCCTAGTACGAGAACGGTGAAGGATGTCACATTGATCGTCAGCAACGATGAAGGCATTCCATTAAAAGTAGCCAAAGTTCCAGGTACTTTAAAGTTATTATTATTCTATAGTGATATAATAGTAATTTAGTTTTTGATCACTCTTCATCGACTAATGATCCCATGATTGTTTTGTAGGGAATGATCTTTTTTGGAGAAAACTTGGTGATGAGTGTTTGCGAATATTTGGGCCCACCATGCGTACCTGGTGGAACATCATATCCTAACTAAAACCCCAAACCATTATTTTGATTTCATATCATTTCTATAATAGTTTTCCTTTTCATCCATTTCTTGAACTATATTAAAGGTAGCTTCACTTCATTTATGAGTCTAACATGTTTTTTTTTACTTAAAAGGTGGAATCACCAACGCAAACCGTTGAAGGATGATCTTATAGAGAGCATGACCCAACTCTTTGGACCTCGTGCATTCGAGAGAAACAAGCTCCTTGAAAAAGCTGGTTTATGTTTGAAGTATATTAGGGACCAGTATAGAAAAAATTTATGGGATAACCCCAGGTACGAGCATCCACCCTATGTTCCTGAGGCTGAGTGGCAGGCTCTGATTTTGGATGGAAAGTATAAAGCTGACAAGAAAAATAATATTACACCAGTGGAGAGTACAGAAAGGTATGTGATACTATTGAGAATCTAATTATGTACTAATTAACCTCCATATTTATACTATCTAACATATTTCAAACTTTTCATAGATTGCCTGACACATCAAAGGCAACAAAGGCAAGACTAGAAAAGAACGGGACACACAAGCTCAGCTCTGGTGGTTTTTCGAAACTTCAAGCAAGAGTTGTAAGTATTAGTAAATGAAAAATTGTATCAAATTTTTTATATAATGTGAAGGGAAATGCTAGGACTCCCTTATTTAGCTCATCAATTATAAATAGGTTGATAGAATATAATAATAGTAGTGGATTTTCATATTCAATATAAACAATTCAACAATTGAAGTCAAGACTCTGCAATCTAGATTAGTGAAGAAAACTTGTGATTCACTAATATGACATTATTTAAAATCTCACCCTTGACTGAATTTTCCTCCAATAGTTGAGAATAAAGGCATTGATTGAAAGAATGAGGGAATGCAGCAGCACTTGCAGCCATTTTTATTTCCAAAGAGCTAAAATAACTCTTACCCAACTTAAGAATTTGCAGAAAATATGTTGGTACAAGCAAAGCATACAAACATGCAACATTTATATAGTAGATTGCTCCATCAAAACTGTTCGATTTTTCTCCTATTATATTGTGATGGATATAGATGATTTTCTGTTGATATTTTAACTACCCTCCATTGGTTGATGAAACAATGCAAGTAAAATTCACCATACCACACAAAAATGCAGGGCTCAAAGTTCAAGAGATGCCTCATAGAAGATGATAAGAGAATTGGCTTCCAACAAGGCTATAGAGACGTAGCTGAATGGCTACGAGCTGAAATTAGTGTGGAAGGTTCTAATACTGATGCATCTGAGCCACAGGTAAATAAGCTAAATGAAATTTATTTCAAATTGAATACTTTACCAATTAGTCTATTTGATGTTAAGTTCCAATATAAAGTGAGTATATCTATTTTAAGAAAGCAATGATAACAATGCGTAGGATGTTGGAATGCAGCCTGACAATCCTTCTACACAATCTGTGGATGTCGAAGGTTCACATGATGTGCATCCCAGTGGTGGAGGTATACATTTGCTATTAAATTTTTTATATGTAATTGCAATTGGTGTTTGGATTAACGTAACATTTTGTATAGAAGCTGTAGAGGATCGAGGGGTCGATGTTCATGAACGTGTTGACATTGAGTCTAAACAAAATGATGTGGTCAGATCAGGTAAAGAGACACAGTTATGTTATTTAAAATAATTAAATAATTGTAACAATTATAATAAATTATTTTTAATTTAACTCTTTTATTTGTTATTGCAGAGGACCCCCCTTTGCAATAGCATAGGAATTTGAGATCATCAAGAACAGAGAACAGAACAACTGATGAGGGGGGAATTGATGATGACACTGATGCTCCTCTTAGAGCTTACATAGAAAAAAGAAATAGAAAGAAAAAAAAGAAATGATTGTCACTACATACCTTAATTGATAATGACTGTATTTTATGTCTCAATGAATTTAATTATGTGCTAATGAATGTTCATGAATTATGTGTTAATGCAGAATATTGATGAATGTTGCATGTTAATGAATCTAATGTGTTAATGAATGTTATCATGTGATATTGATTGAATGTTATCATGTGATATTGATTGAATGTTACATTTTATTAA
The DNA here is from genome assembly GCA_028749045.1 of Cupressus sempervirens. NCBI lineage: Eukaryota > Viridiplantae > Streptophyta > Pinopsida > Cupressales > Cupressaceae > Cupressus > Cupressus sempervirens. The sequence goes on along the minus strand of CM053785.1, from coordinate 122,177,456 downwards.
TGGTTGAAAGAATGAATGAATGTTAGATGTTAACGGGGAATGTAGAGTGATGTTAGGGGGAGGGGGATGGGGCCAAATGAGCTTCCACCTTCACGTGGTTGGCCCTATTTAGTAGAGAATATTAAACTATTTTCGAAACAAAGTGAAGCTCAATAAGATACTTGTTATTACCTTTTTTTTTTAAAATTGTGTGCTTTAGCCTTGATTTTTGAGCATGACATTTACCTTTAAAAAACTCCATGGTTAAGAACATTTGGGTTGGAGTGGTGCTTGGGTGGGTAACATCTCGAGAAAGCCCAACGCTTCACCTCCGTGAGCAAACCTAGATGCAATGAGTATTTAGTGTTCTATTCATTCTAATGAGAAAGAAGTTATTGTGAAACACTACTCATAAACATAGACCAATGAGTTTGACCAAAAACTACACAATTGAATCCTAATAGAAACATCACAACATTAAAAAAACTTATAACTTGTTAATGCACAAGAAAATTGTGTGTCAATAACAATAGTTTTTGGCTAGTTGAAAGTAATACTTATATAAGTTGTTTGTACTTCCTCATGTAAGACATTTGATATTTACTTTATTGATACTAGAAGAAAATATAATGAACTCCTCCTTAGACCGTTGAAGATAATAATGCAAAAAAACCAAATCTATAAAAATTAAGAAGAGTATTGACATAAGAGAAAACAAGAGGAGAAAAGAAACATAAGATATATACTCAAATAACCACCCTACCCCAAAACACACGAATGTGTGTTAATTCTCCATATAGGTTGTGATACACTCATAAACTCCAACGCTTCATAAGAGATCACCACTCTAATTTCTTATGAGTTCAAATACCATTTCCTTAAAAAAGCCAAATGAAATTGTCCATTCAATCTTCATCCAAGCCTTCAATATGTAGGCCAAAGAACCTACATTGATTTTCCAAAGCCATAAGCCAGTACTTGGTTGAGATAGCTCATTTTGCTTATGTGATCCAATGCTTCATAAGGGATCTATGTTTGATAAGTATGGTGTTTCATAGCATACGCCTGGTATTATGCTAGGAACACCGGTGCATGATGATGCAGTGGATTGAATTTTATGTTACAAAATTTGTTGTAGCTTAAGAGGGGAGACAACCAAATTTTAAGTTGAAGCTTCTGCAATTGTCAATTTTGAGATGAAAAAATCTATTATAGGGAATTTAATGTTATTATGGTGAATAAAGCAAAGAGGATATTATTTTTCAAGAGTGGTTTTGAAAGATTTGATTAGAATATGATTGAAAGAATACAAATGGAAGTGCATGTATTTCCATTACTCATTTGTTTGAGGATCTGATAAATTGTCCTAAATCACTAGATAAGAGAAACATCCCCAAGATACTCATGGAAAACTATCCTCGTCCTTCAAAGAATGTTATCACAATGCTGAATCGGCATATTCTTACAAAAGAGGTTCAAACTTCCATTACATTCATAGGAAGTTGAGGGGTAGTGCTACTATCGTGAAATCATTCTAGAATGTCATTGGATGACTTAAGAAAATTTTCAGAGCTATTCTTTCGAATGCATTAATTTAGTGATTGCATGATGAGATAATTCCTGTGTCATTAACTTCATCAACCCTAGAAGAGGAATGTCGGAAATGTTATTAATGATTGTCAAAGAATGAAAAAAAAATATTGTTCCCATGTTGTAGTGTTTTGTTGAGTGGTTGTCAATTGGAGCATTATGACATATAGGCGATCAAACAAGTCCTCAAGTTTATAAGCGGCACACTTATACTTCCCCTACAGGCCATTCAAAACATTTGGTGATTCCTTCCAGCTTGAACCTCCACTTCCTCGCAGTTTGACATGTTACTTGGATGGTCTGGCCTTTTAATCAGGCTTCAAATTATTACAAAAATTGTGTTATGGCAAGCCCTAGGCTCATAGCATTGTCTCTATCCATACCTTAATCAATCTGCAAGCTCAATTTAGGATGCAATTTTCTAAAGTCTGCCCAACTAAACTTCCCAAGAAGACCACCCCGCCGAAAGGGATGAGACTCTTCTAACAAATGTGTGTACTATATGCCTAAGGTAGAATAAGGTTTTACCAATGGAAGCCCTCTCAACACATACAACAATATTCTGCTCCTCCCCACTAATCACAGCAGTGAATGGATCCATTCTTGTGGTCTAAGATCTATAAGCCGAGGTGTAATTTATTTTTGGCTGGTATGCCCACATTCTTTGGTAGCTGCTCAAATTAAACAACAATTGTTTTCAACATGATTAGTGGCTACTTCCACATTAGTTTGGTCCCATCTCTTGGCAATAAGAACTATTTCATCAAAACCCCAAATCTTACATGGACATTGTATTTTTATTCTGCCATATTTTGTGCAGCTTAATCCCTGATTCCTTCACTTGCCACACAAATTGTGCCCATAAGGGCCTGGTTTTCTTTGGTTGTTTCTACATTGATATTGGTTGGTTTCTATGACATGTCAGCATAAATGTGGGCAACCAATACGCTATTGATTTTGGGAGGATGTAAGATGCTACATGCCTATCAACCCCAAATACTACAAAATACATTTAATTTATAAATAACAATGTGCATGGTTGGGGTTAACGAGTAGTTCATCCATGTGCTTGGTTCTGATTTGATGAAAACTAAATCTCTTAATAACCTGCCTCAAAAAATAATTTGGCAATTGAGATTGGATATTAAAAACCACATATCTGGCTGTTTGGATGGTTTTCTTGTAACTATGTAATTAATGCATTGGATTTCGGTTGGATCAGAATTTTGCTAATACCCATTTTGTCTGAATTGTTAAGGTAGCTCTTCCACAAGAATTTTTTTCTACTTTAGATAACTTGCATTTCATTGCAGGTTTCTGCAGTGTATTGATTGGAAAGTAATAGTGGCTCATTTCAAAAAATTATCAAATTTGTGGGATACTCAGCTTTAGAACCTGCACAAACATACTCATGTTAAATATTTTTATGGATCTGTCCAAAGAGTTCTCTTAGAGATTGCAAGTTCTTGCAATCCATACTACTAAACGGAATTGCTTCTATGAAGATTGTGCAACAAGTGGATTTAAAGAACTAATAAAATTTAGAATGGATAAGTGTGATTGTTGTTGTTTGGAAAGAATGCATGTTTTCTGCTTCTCAATAACTTTGCTTACATCGTTCTTTGTTACCTCTTACAGGAACTGGGATGATGGTAGGAGAGGTGGACAACAGTGTTTGGAGTTCTCTTCAGTGATTTAGGTAAAATGCCATTATGCGATTCCATGCTCTATGGTGTTCTGATTTGGTTTGATAGCTTCTTCTGTTGTGAAATTTGGATTTTTAGCCTTCGTCCCTGTTTAATACTGGTGTAGAAATTTGTTATAGATTTGGAGTCTCGATTTTACTATTGAGTTTGTGTTCCTTATATCTTCTGTGCTCTTTAACCTTGAGCAGTCAAATGATGAAAACATTGACAATATCCAGTTAGGGCTGTGTAATATTGTTCCATGCCTTCATTGGCCTAAATTTAGTTGTTGTAGGTATTGGTCTCTTGGATTGTTTAGTTCTACCAATCCACTCTTCTACATCGTTATTCTACAGGATCCTTGAGGTTGTCAGCCTCTGAAAACTTATACCAAAACCATTCTGCCCCGAAATCCTCACGCTGCTGCTTGTGATGGTCAGGAAATTTAGTTTGCCTATCTTTACTGGTGGCTGTGTCAAATTGCATGACCTCCAAGCGAGCTATTGTTTCACACTAGGGTCTTTCTGACGGGATCCATTAAAGTTCGGATAAATTACATCTACATAGGCGGGTGTATGAGCCACTTCATTGAACTTCATATTTTGCATTGCAAAATTTTCTTTACGTGTTTTGTAATTAATTAGCATCTCATCATCTTATTCAAATTCCATTTTTATTCTTTAATTGTAAAAAGCTTGATTTTACATATAATGATGTGTGTGTTTTGTTCTTCTGTTTAAGATAGTATGGTCTTGTAATTCACTAACTTCAATGTTTGATTCCTATTACTATGATTTAATTTGACACTTGGTTATTGATATAAATTAAATAAAGCTTATATATATCTCTATTGGCACAACCCATGGAGCTTCATCCTCATACCAGTGATTCTTTAGCAAGCTACACCTTATGAGAATTACAATGTTATAGTAAAAAGTATAAATTCTAGAAGCATGGGTAGCAAAAAGGCGAGAATATATATTTCATTTAGCCACGTAATGGAGTTAGAAGATCGAGAGGATGTCGTTACCATCTCCAACACTAGCTGAGGGAGCAACAACAGGGCACCGACAAACAATATGTGTACAACCAACCTCCACGATAAGAAGAGCAAATGGAATGGAAGTTTCTCGGTGCACCATCCAATTACTTGATATGACTTGTAGGCCCATTGATCTAACGCTTTGGGGCTCAACAACCGAGCAAGTGGGCAGTGAATTGCAACAAAGCTACTACTTGCAAGACACTACAGTTCTAGTGGTTAAGGGAGGCCATGTTACTGAGTTCAATGGAAGAGTACTCAACACCACAGGTAATACACAACTGATGATCAATCTCCAAATTTTAGAGACAACGAAGTTAAAGTCATGGTTTGATGACAATGTTAAGGACAACGGTGAGCCATTGATTAGCTACGCCCCACAACCTCCTGCAGTATTGAGAATGACAATTCATGACATACATGATCAAACTGTGCGTTCTACTTGTGCTATAAAGTGCATCGTGAAAGCAACCATTATAGAGGTCAACACAGACAAGCTATCCTACCTGGCTTGCCCCAACCAAGTGGCAGGAAAGCAATGCAAGAAAAAGTTGTCTGAAAATGCAAATGAAGAATGGTACGATAAAAAATGCGACAAGCAATTTACGGAATGCAATTATAGCTACATGGTCCGCCTATAATTGCAAGACCATACTAGGGAGCTATGGGCAACCGCATTTGATGAAGGAGCAATACAACTGCTCGACATGACTGCGAACACATTGCTAGAGCTAGCAGCTGAAGATGATGCTTGTGGTGGGGCTGCTGTGGCGGCAATAGCAGTTGGCATTGCCGCCACAGTGGCCCTGCCATATTGCTAACCACGGACGTCATAATTGCGATGTCCGCACGCGCATTGTGATGAAATAAGCGTTGCATGCATAGCGACGTTGTCGCAATTGATGATTTTGCGTCGCAATTGTGACACATTTGCAAACATTGCGATGGCCAACGATGTCGACAGCAGTGCTATCGCGCTACTAGCACTGTCGCAAGTTTCCATGGACGTCACAAGTGCGACGCCCACGGAAGAACTATAAAGGCTCCCGCCTCAGCGAACCATTGCATGGTGAAGATGTCAGAATTGCGACAAGAACCACATCCATTGCGACGGGAGCAATGATGGGTTAGAATGTTCAGCTTGCGATAGATAGGCATCAAAATTGCGACGTCCAAGAATAGACATCGTAATTTGCGACTAAAAAATAGTGACGTCTGCTGTCGTCATAGTGGCAACACATTTGCATCGCAATTCTGACACATATATCTCAGGAATTAAAGGCATAATATATAGATTAACATCCTATAGTCAAAGATAGAAAATTATCAAAGTGTTAGACAGTTTCACTAGCAGTACAGAGACAATTTTTGGTATTGAGAAGTCTACATAGATATTTGGTACATACATAGTTACGTATGGATAGTGTAGACTATCATGATGATGTGGTCAAGAGCGCAAATCAATATGGACAATAGGACATCAAATATATTTGTTTTATCAGTAAAGGCAGTTAACAAAGCACAAATATGTAAGGTGAATAACAAGTTAAGGAATTATTTTTGGTTATGAAATAATTACTTAACTAATTAGGGATGACATCCTAGATGTTAACCCTAGGTTAACGTGAGATAATTTTTTATTTAGTCAAATGTGTGAAAGCATTAAAGTTGACTAAATAGAGTTTTATAAAAGGGAATGGTATGAGTAAGAAATCATAACTTGTAAAGATGTATGTGCTTATGTGAGCTATGTGCTTATGTGAACTATGTGTAATTAGGAAAACTATGTATGCGATATGAAAACTTATGTGAAGACTATGTGATGTGAATTATGATGTAAGATTAGAGCTATGTGAAGTACAATACTTAGCAGTAAAGAGGTTTTTGTATCTATCTCTTTTGTATATAAGATTTACATTATATAAGAGAATTTTTGGGTAGTGGGCTCATCTTCGATACATTTTGTAATACCAACTCCTAACAAGGTTGAAGCAACTCCTAATAGGGTTGAGACTTTTAACAGGGCCTAGTCCTCTAATAAGGACCGAGACACTGTGTGTATTTCGTAGACTCTTAAGAGGGTCAATATCCTTAACTAGACTCTTTTGTTTAGTGGATCATTTTGTGGGTGTCATCCCCACGGAGGTTTCCCCTTAGATAGATTTTCCCTAGTTAACAAAATATGGTGTTATGAGTTCTCTTTGTGTATAGATTTATTTACTGTTCAACATTGTTGGTTTACTTTCATATGCATTTTTAAAAGTAATTAACAATATTCAATTGTGGGAAAAATTTTATAGAATAATGATTCACCACCCTCTCAATATTATCTTTTTCTAACACCATATCCCAAGAAATCAACTTATTTAGCTAGAAACTATGATTCCTCACAAATAGTTAAACTTGTGTTCCTTGGCCAACACTGTGTTCTAAAAATTGGTCATCACTAAGTTACTCAATTGCTATAAAACTTCTTTATCGACATCAACATTGTCACTCAGTCGATACTGATGCTTGGTCAACACTAACTTTTCTCGGCAGTTATTATGGCTTGGTTGACACTAGCATCACTTGGCATGTTCATTAAAATTATTAAGTCTTCTACTTTGTTACTTAGTCAAGCCTATACATTTGATTTATCTTTTTTCACACTTTCAATTCTTGTTCATTACTGTCTTCTCCTCTTGCAATATGATTTAAGCAATCACTTTATCTTGTCAAAGTCCAAGTAATCAAATGTCCATTTGTAGTTTCCTCTTCATAACTCAAGCTATCCTCTAGATGATTTTTTTTTGAAAAACTTCTCAAATCCTCTTCATCAATCAAATATATATGACACTTAGATTAGATAGAAAAATGTCTCACCAATAGATTTGACATTAATGACAACATAACTATTGTTCCAATTTTAGTTTCCAATAATCTCCCTCTTTGGCATTGATGGTAACACCTCCAAAATATATTTCAGGAATACTTTAGTTTACCATTCAATCCAAAACTTGTAAAGATATGATCAACACTCTCAATTTATCAGATCTTCTTTAATATCCTTATTTTCATTTTGATTCATATCTTTGATCTGGAAACATCTCTAAAATATTATGAACTCCCTCTAAGTAATCACTCTTTCTTACTTAGCATGCTTCTTCCAATATTCACTTTCTCCCTTTGGGATATTCTCTCCTACTAGATTCATACTCTCTCTCTCTTTGATATTTTCTCTCATCTTTGAATACTATGGATATACTCTCCCTCTTTGCATGTTATATCTTCTCTCCCTCTTTGACAACAATTCCAAAGATGTTATCTCTATCTCATAGATCTTTTCATGTAGATACCTTCATGTCAGTTCTAAATTCTTCATATGTCACCTTCATATGATTGATCACTTATTATGTCCTTCCTTACTACTACATTATGCAATCTCCTTAAGTAGAAATATCTGCATAAATGTGTAAGATAGTTTTATCAACACATTTGATGCATAGAACCATCTTTTCTTAAGTAGCTTTGTCTAAGGGAATCACCCCCAATTTGCCTCTAAGATATTCATGAGTATCCTTAGGTAAAGATTTAGTGAATATGCCAACTATTTTCTCTTTTGTGTTCACATATTCCAATTTCACTTCTTTGTCCTGAACTATCTCTCTCAAATAATGATACTTGATAGCAATGTGCTTTGTCTTTGTGTGCATAATAGGGTTCTTTGATATGTTGATAGAACTTTTCTTATCACAATAGATAACCATTGAATCAATAATTTTTTCTTTCATACCTTTCAACAATTGTTTGATCCATATGATATTTGAACAATTCACTACTGCTACCACATACTTGGCTCTAGCTATTGATTGGGAAATGTAGTTTTTCTTCTTGCTTGTCCATAAAAGTAGTCTCTTTTCTAGAAAGAATGCACCACCACCTGTGCTCTTATTGTCATCAACATTTCCTACACAATCAACATCAATGAATACCTTTAGTTCAAACCTATCATTATTCTTGTAATACAATCCATAGTCTTTTATTCCTTTCAAATATCTTAGTATTCTTTTCACTTCCATCATATGATTATCTTTAGGACTTGCTAAAAATATAGAAACTATCCCAACATCTAATGCAATATCTTGTCTACTATGAATAACATATTACAATTTAAAAATCATTGATCTGTATTTTGTTTTGTTCACATCATTAGAATCATCATTCTTAGATAACTTATGTCCAATAGACATAGGTGTACTCACTAATCTTGAATCTTCCAGCCCAAAAGTTTTCTATATTTCCTTGATATATTTCAACTGGGTAATGAAGATACCTTGATTCATTTGATATACTTCTAATCCAACAAAGGATTTGATCTCACCAAACATTGACATTTCAGATTCCTTGTTCATTTCATTAGCAAATGATTTGCATAATTTTTCTTTAACTCCAAATATGATATCATCAACAACAAAATTAGTTAACAATACTCATTTTTCTTGCCAGTCTTCAAATAAAAATTTTGTTTTTTATTTTTTCTTGCAAAACCAATCTTCACCAAATAATTATGCAGTCTTTCATATCATGCTACGGGGGCATGTTTCAATCCATATAAAGCTTTTTGCAACTTACACAACATATTATTCTTGCTGGGATCCACAAATCCTTCAAGATGATCTATGTATACTTCTTCTTCAAGTATCCCATTCAGAAATGCAGATTTGATCTTTCATTTGATATACCTTCTTAAATCCTTTATAAGAAAAACATTAAGTAGTCTTTTAACTCCATCTAGTCTTGCTACAGGGGAAAAAATTTCCCCATAGTCAACACCTTCCTTTTGTGCATATCCCTTGCATACCAATCTTACCTTAGTCATTGCGACCTCACCTTTTTCATTCATCTTGTTTTTGAATACAAACTTTGCTCCAATAACATTTTTTTCTTTAGGTCTAGGTACTAGGGACCATGTTTTTTCTTTTCAATCTGTTGAAATTTTCATGTCTTGTATCCAATCTCTTCATTCATGTCTTGTATCCAATCTTCATTCTTTAAAGCATCTTTCACAAATTTGGGCTCAAACTCGCAAAGTAAGCATTTATTACTTTTGAGTATTTTTCTTGTCATAACACCAAACAATTTATCTCCAATGATTTATTCACGTGTGTGGTGTCTTCTTACATATTTTGCTAACACAGTCTCTTTTCTTCTTTGTTTTTCAACATGTTCATCTTGAAAAATGATTTCAAGCTTATTAGCTCTCTCTTGTTAAGGTTGTGGCTCAGGTTTTGCATGGTTGGCATTGCCTTACTATTATTTGACATCCCTATCTATGACTTGACATCATTTATCTACTTCTCAACATCCACAATCTACTACTCAAAAACTGGCTATTGTGACTCGACATTCTCAATCTATTGAGGATCTACAACTTATTTTTCTTATAAAGGTGGAGTTCTTTGATCACTATCATTCACAAATAAGAATGAAATGTAGTCTTCAAGTTCTTTCTTAAATTCAACTTCATTTTTCTCTGTATATTCATCAGCTTTTACATTTGCACTTTGCACAACTTTGTTAGTGTTAGAGCTCAAACACTTATAAGATTTGTTCTTAGTGGAATATCCTAGGAATATACCTTCATCACTTTTAGCATCGAGTTTTCCATTTCTATTATCTTTAAGTATGTAACATTTTCTTCCAGAAACTTTGAAATATTTCACATTAGGTGCATATCCATACCACAATTTAAAAGGTGTAGCATTTGTACCTTTCTTGACTTGCACTCTGCTCAAAGTATAAATAGTTGTACTTATGGATTCTCTCCAATATTTTTTTGAGACATTATTTTCCATCATTAATGCTTTATCACAATCCATTATTGATCTATTTCTTCTTTCAACTATTCCATTCTAAGGAGGGGTCCTAGGTGCAGACATCTGTCTCTTGATTGCTCTATCATTGTAGAATATGTTGAACTCATTGGAAATTGATTCACCAGCTCTATCAATTCTCAATCACTTTAGACTCTTCCTTGTCACTTTTTCAACTCTGGCCAAATACCACTTAAGTAGTTGTAAAGCATCATATTTTTCTTTAAGAAATATCATAGTCATCAGTCTAGAATAGTCATCAACAAGTAGAATGAACTATTTGTCTCCATAATAGGTTTCAACTCCAATAGGTCCACATAGGTTAGTGTGAACCAATTCCAAAATTTCATCATGAATATGTTTTTATCATAAAACTAGAATTTCACATTTTTCCCAATTGACATTGTTTATGTTGGTGTTTTGAAACATTATAGGTTTCAAATTACCTCAATGAGAACATGACACATCTAGAGGCAGCTAACTCCCATCTTCAACATGTCATTTCAAACACCAGGCCAACTATAAGGCTTGACCCTTCTTCTACTTTAGGCTCTACAAAACCTAGGTGGGTGGACCTCAGATTCAATTAATATGGTACTAGTGCAAAAACATACTCCTGAATCTAATAACCAGATTTACACCCTTATATCTCCTAATACTTACGCAATACCACAGATCTATAGTAGCAAATTGCAATTCTATGATATTCACAAGCTAAGTGAGGGCAACACTTTTCAACTCTTCAACATGAAAGGGAAAAACATTTGATTAATGATGTTGAACTCAGTAAAACCCCAAATATGCAGCAATATGAACAAGTGATCCTATAATTGATCAGTGCCTTATCTATTGGGAAATTCCATGAATCAAATGCATACATTTGTGTATCAAGGACATATTTCATACACCCAGATATCAGATCTATCCTATCACTTAGGGAATCAAACATCATTGTTCATTATGACCTCATTCTCATGAAATATCCTTCTCAAATAACTAACAACCCTATCAAACACATCAACCATTTATTTGGCGCTTTGTTCCAATAGAAAAACATATCTTACATACAACCTTAAAAGAATGCAAATGGATCTCAGCTCTGAAATGTCCCTTTTCTGATTTTTGTATGATATTTCCAACCTTTAATCAGATCTTTAAGATCAAACAACTAATATCACAAAGATCCTCCAAATTTCTCAAGAAACCTCAAATCGGGTATGCCAGAAATGGTGCCAAAAGCTTCATAGCTTCACCTATTATTAATAAATCTGAAAATGGATATTTTTACAGAAATTTCAGCAACATAACAGCCTACAAAATGAAATTTCCAGATCTATATAGCCTTTACACAGCAGCTCACAAATGTAGGACAAAAACTATGCTCATCGGGCTCCCGAAATTAACACAAAAATGCTCGGAAACACCACAAAAACACTAATAAACTATCTCAGAAGTTTAATCATGTCCCAATACATATATTCAGGTCTATTTTAATAGCTTAAAGTCTGAAATACAGCAGCAACCAAAATTGATATGAAATGCTCAACTGAAAACACCAAACTCATGCAAAAAATACACCAAAAAACCCACCAATCTACACTGTTCAGCACAAAGGAAAACTCTGTATGAGCATGCACATGGAATGGCTTCAAACTCCCATCCTTAGCCTTCCTGCAAACCTACAAACTCCCGTTCTTGGGTCTCCTTCTCCACAGGTTTGGCAGCCTCTGAAGAATAACAAAGAAATCATCAAAATCAAGTTCTGGAATGAGCCCGAAATGCCTCCAAACCCATTAAAAGAGGGCAAAACTGTAACTCACATCCAAGAGAGGTGAATGAAATTTATTTTAATAATAATTTTCATTTATTAGTCCAATGGTTTCCAAAGATTAACCTCCTTTTTTCGAAACTTCACTTTCTTGGGCCTGCCTGCCTTAGCAAAGATTTTCTTTTTTAATTATTTGAAAAGGGGACATGACAAGTCCTCCCCTCCCAATCATTTCTTGTCCTCAAGCAATGGCTGAACAATAAACCAATCAATCCACCTGGATCCCAAATGTAGTCATGAACTATACTACTACCAATTAACACAGGCTCCTGCAATATCCTCTGCAATATGACCAAGAGGAATCCATAATCAAATTGACAATTATAGCTCAACCAAACTCCAAAATCACCACTACCACAATCAAAAACCCATGAGGCACAAACTCTTAGAACATTAGAACCCAAGTAAAGTGGACAAATCAAACTACCAACACAGTAAATACCATCAACGCATCCCACTGGCCTATATGGAATGTACAATCCAACTCTGCAACAATGGTGAACCCTCTCGAATGAAACTGTACCAAGTATAGAGAATCCACACACTGTACAACTCCTGCAGTCAACACAACTCTACAAATCATCGACCACTATCTCATAACCATAACTCCCATACACTGCTGATGGTGAAAAGACATTACACGATAAAGAGTAAGAAATGGAATCCAAACCAAATTTGTCTGCCATCAACTCCTCAGCACAAGGATCAAATGCTAACTGATGTACATACCCTGCAATATAATGTTGATAAAAAAACCAACCTCAGTCAACAACTCACCATGAAGAAGTGATACAACCCACTGTGACTGATCACCAGCTAAGTCAAGAGATGTCATAGCCAAAGGAGTAGAATCAATAACAACACCTGCTAAAGTATCACTCCAAAACTCCTGCTCTAAGTCATGTATTATCAACTTGTCAATTGCAGGACCTATCACCATGTCATGCCCATCACAACTCTCATCCTGATGCATCAAACTATCCCATAACTGATGATAAGCACTAGGAACCAAAGTACATCTCTGTATCATCATCTCATCAACATGGTCATAAAAGGTAGATAGATGAGCATACCTCACAGTGTAATGCCGATAGAATGCACCAATCTCAGTCAGTGGCTCAAACTGCAATCCAGATGTAGCTAACTACAATCGATCATTAACCAAGTTGGAACTGACTACTACCTCTGAAGACATTGTGAAGGGAGTAGTATTACTAGTAGGAACCATGCCAACTATCAGCTCACCAACATCACACATGGTCTTTGATACAACATCTCTAGTCTTCGTGCCATTAGTACTAGAGGTCACCACCATGTCAGGCACACCACAAAAATCTGCTACAACACCCAACTCAATTGAACTTGACTCTAGTGGGAATGAACTTGATATGCCAATGTTAGTATCAAGGATGGATGCATCCCCATCTCCACTGTCTCTAACAATCTCGGCCATGGACATCCTCGGATCACCAAACACCACAGCTTGTGACTGTATAGAATCAGGTAAAGATTGTAGTCACTCTAACTCCATGGTCACCTTAGCCAAATGAAACTATGACTCCTTGAGAGCCAACTGTGTACTCTCAAGAATCTCAGAAGTCACCTCAAGCTGCTCAGTAAGCTCACTCACCTCATCTTCCTTGGCCAACAATGCATCATATGCTGTACTGCCCCACTCCATAAGATAATCTCTGTCGGCTACCAACTACATATAATTTTGTCTCAAAATCCGAATAGCCTCCCATAAAGAGTGGATCTCTATCAAGGAAAGATAACTTCCTCCCTGCTCATCACTAGTAGGAGAACCCCATCCATAAACTGCTAACAACTGACGAGCAACATCGAAATGTTGGCAAGTGATAGCAATGTCTTGGTCACTAACTCTCAACTGATTAGACACATGATGGCACTGGCTTGACTGTCTCCTACAAACCTCCTCTGATGCACTGTCTGAAGGAGTGTCCTCAAAGTTACTAGTCTCTAGAGTATTACCATCCATATCCTGTGAATCAAATCTAAAGCTCATATCAACATACGGAGTATCAAAAACATTAGCATTGCTGTCCAACTCCTTTATACCCAAGGAAACTAAGTCTTCAAAACTGCCCACTGCATCCTTCTGGATGTCATCAATGCCAATATGATCCTGGGACTCATCTATACACACTGCCAAATATGAAATATCATTAACACATTCCAGCAAGTATGGACGACTGGATATATGAACAAAGCCCAAAATTGGTGTATAAAAACTAATACCAACATCAGACAAGATACTGGCACAAGAAAAGACAACACCATGTAATCTGCTAATCAAATCCATGATAGCACCCAAACAAACACTGCGACCAAAAAGTGTTAAAGATCTCCAGTCAATTGAATCCCAAATGCCAATATAACAATCTCGAGTCCATATCCGTAAACTAGAATCAACTGGTAACTCAAGAAAACTCCTCACTTGAGTAATATGACCAATACCAACTAACTCCACATACCTGTCATGATGAGATAATGAAGTCACACTACTATCTTTGTTCACCTTCAGCTGGCTGGACAAATCATGTGAAGTACTACCAGCCTCAACCTCATGTGATGAAGCATCTAACTGTGTCTAGTACTCTTTCTCAGCAAAGTCATGAATGCTCAATGTCTGCTCATCTCTACCAGGTATCTCACCATCCTGCACAACAACATCCTCATAATCATCATCTGAACCCACTACACTATAGCCACTGCCTGTTGTAACTATACCATCCTGAATACCTGTGGCATCACCCTTTGACGACCTGTAAACAATTGTCTCAATTTGAGTATCAAGTTGACCATTACTATCAATCTGTGTAATATCCTTTCCCACCACCTCCTGTGGCAGAGTAGAATCTGAGACCTCTACCTGGCTATCAACTAGTTTCTCAAACTCCTCATGCAAGTTCTTGGGAATTGTGTCATCTGTCCTGTGAGAAAATCTGCCAAATAGAAATCCAGTCAACTTATCCACCTTAGCTGGGTCGGACAACATGTCATTCATTATACGGTGGTGCTCAACCAACTGTTCAGACATGTCATGGCTTATTTTCATAAGTTTATCTCAAATGTCTAAATAACCATCCTTTCTACTGTTTTGACTCTGGATATCAATTGTCCAAGATCGTGTCCTCTGAGACTCTATACTATACCTGTCCATTCTGGATAAAGTAGAGTGTAACCCCAATAGGATATAACTTCTTCAAACACCAAGAACTAACATGAAAATGATTAGAAGTAGCATGCAACCATAGATTTTGACATGCAACTAATTAGAAGCAACATGCAACCACCAAATTATGACATGCAAGATCTGGGTAGTTGTCAAAACTGACATGCAAACTTCTACAACCACCAAATTCACCAAGAACTAACATGAAAATGATTAGAAGTAGCATGAAACCATAGATTTTGGCATGCAACTGATTAGAAGCAACATGCAACCACCAAATTATGACATGCAAGATCTGGGTAGTTGGCAAAACTGACATGCAAGATCTGGGTAGTTGTCAAAACTGACATGCAAGATCTGGGTAGTTGTCAAAACTGACATGCAAACTTCTACAACCACCAAATTCACCAAGAACTAACATGAAAATGATTAAAAGTAGAATGTAACCATAAATTTTAACATGCAGCTGATTAGAAGAAACATGCAACCATAAATTATGACATGCAAAATCTGGGTAGTTGTCAAAACTGACATGCAAGATCTGGGTAGTTGTCAAAACTGACCTGCAACTTCTACAAACCCTCAGGCTGGCAAGATCATGGCTCTGATACCACTGAAATTTCCCTTTTCTTATTTTTTTATGATATTTCCAACCTTTAATCAGATCTTTAAGATCAAACAACTAATATCACAAAGATCCTCCAAATTTCTCAAGAAACCCCAAATCGGGTATGCTAGAAATGGTGCCAAAAGCTTCACAGCTTCACCTATTATTAATAAATCTGAAAATGGACATTTTAACAGAAATTTCAGCAGCATAACAGCCTACAAAATGAAATTTCTAGATCTATATAGCCTTTACACAGTAGCTCACAAATGTAGGACAAAAACTATGCTCATCGGGCTCCCGAAATTAACACAAAAATGCCCGGAAACACCACAAAAACACTAATAAACTATCTCAAAAATTTAATCACGTCCCAATACATATATTCAGCTCTATTTTAACAGCTTAAAGTCTGAAATACAGCAGCAACCAAAATTGATATGAAATGCTCAACTGAAAACACCAAACTCATGCAAAAAACACACCAAAAAACCCACAAATCTACACTGTTCAGCACAAAGGCAAACTCTGTATGAGCATGCACATGGAATGGCTTCAAACTCCCATCCTTAGCCTTTCTAGAAACCTAAAAACTCCCATTCTTGGGTCTCCTTCTCCACAGGTTTGGCAGCCTCTGAAGAATAACAAAGAAATCAGCAAAATCAAGTTCTAGAATGAGCCCGAAATGCCTCCAAACTCCTTAAAAGAGGGCATAACTGTAACTCACGTCCAAGAGAGGTTAATGAAACTTATTTTAATAATAATTTTCATTTATTAGTCCAACGGTTTCCAAAGATTAACCCCCTTTTTTCGAAACTTCACTTTCTTGGGCCTGCCTGCCTTAGCAAAGATTTTCTTTTTTAATTATTTGAAAAGGGGACATGACAAGCTCTTAGTTCCTAGACTACATAAGACTGCAAATTAATGAGATAGGAGATGAGAATCAAAATGAAACTAAATTTTTTTTGGCTCATTTGTATTCATTTCTTTGAAACAATACATTGAAATGCATGAAATCAAAACATGAAAAACACCTAACAGATCTGAACTAGCTGAATTATCTTTCCTATTTCTATTCATACAAGAGAATTATGCTGAAGAATGTGGTGTCACAGTATTGGGAATACATCAAAATTGGAACCAAAACCTTGTATCACAGTAGTGAGTAGCTTTTCTCCAAAAATTTTGGAACCAACCCAATGAGAAAGAAAGAGAATCATATAGCAAGAAGTGAATTCCTAGGTCTAATTTGAAGATGACATGTATCCACCTGAAATTCCCTCCTTTGTAGTGAAAAGAATCTCTCTAATCTCTCTCTACAACTAATAAATCAAGTCCTTGATCATTTTTTGCTTTCTAATTGAAAATTGGAGCCAAATTATACCAAAATGGCATAATATCCTCAAAATTGATTCAATAGACCTTTTACCAAGTGTTTTTACCAAGCCTGCAACTACATTTCCAATTTTCACTCATTTCATTGAGAAGGCCCAAATTTTATGTTTCTAGCTATAACTCAAACTAGTGAATTCATGTGCAAAAACTAACCTCACAATCAAAAATTTCATCTTCTCCTAATTTCGGCAATATATAATATGCCTATATTTGCCTCTCAGAAACCTCCTAAATCTCAATTTAAAAATGATACCCCCTTGCATAAAACTTTGTCTGCAACTTGAATTTTCAAAAATTTAAAATTTCTCTAAAGTCTACACTTTAGAAAATAACCTTTTGAATTTAAAATCTTCTGAATGTGCAAATTCCTTTTGAAAATAATTTAAAATTATTTTTATATCATTTGCATTTTTTTCCCTCACCCTTCAATTTTGGGGTCAAACTTAGTTTGACCGGCTACCACGTGGCAATATCTGATTGGCTAACCTCTGGCGCCATGTCATCATAGGCTCGGGCCCGTTGCCACATGGAACTTCCCCACTTGCCCACATTGTTTAACGACCTTGCAACTCCATTTTGTGAGTAAGCACCCACCGTTGATCCAAGCCACGTGGCAAAATCTAAGCACTTGGTCGGATACCTGTTAGTAACCACTTGTCATTCTCCAATTCATTTTCAGGTTCCACATCATCTTACTACGCAGGTATGCCACATCATCATGCACCTTGGGCCCATTTCCATGTGGTGGCCAGGGGCTTTCCCACATTGTTTAAATCCCAAGAACTTCCATTTTGCAGGCAAGCACCCACCACAGGATCTGGACATGTGTCATCATTAGGTGCCTCTGCCTCCACATCATCATTCTCATTTTGAGTGTTCAAAATACTTGCAAGGTATCACTAGTTGGCTTCATCATCTAGGGTCCACCACGCATGCGAGTCTAGGCTTCCAAAAGCCAAAAGCTGATGTCTTTTAAAACATCTTCCATTACATGTGGTACTGCATTTAAACTATTAAAAGTCCCTCCCATGATGAATGTGGGATATATCTTTTTGACTATGTTTCCATTATTCACTGTGGGCTTCTTTATTCACTTGCATGAGCCTCTATTTATGCATATTACCAAACATTTAACCCCCCCCCCACATAATCTCTAAGAGTGGCTTAAGATAACAAGAAAGTGATCTAAAGAAGATAAGGCATTTTGTAGTTTATGAATTAAGATTTTGAATGGAGCTTCCCAAAGATTGCAAGCCTGGTCGTAGAGATGCTCCATGCAACCGCATAATTGAACCTTTCCACAATAGTTTCTCCTTGCGCACATTTTCCTAGGAAGTCTTTAGAATAGAAGTACATCCTCTCCTCAAAATGTTGGAGCCGTGATTTGGGAAAATTGAACTATGGTAGCAACTGGAACTTGGTTAGATCAGAGCCTGGTCAGATACATTTGAATAGATCAAAAACTCTTCTCATAATGCTTTTCTGCTTCTACCCTTCCAACCACATGGACTGTGGATGCATCCAAGTATTTTCCCCTTTGACATGTCACCTTGCCTTTCTCTACATTAATATACAGACCTTGCAAAGAGCTCACACTATATTAATGGATATATCATTATAGCAACTTTGGGGTGCTCTGCCAAAATGTTCCAATGCATAGCGTGCATGCTTGTATGAAAGGAAAATAGAAATCCTTTGTTTTATGCTGTGGCTAGTCTTTTAATTGGCTTTTTTCCTTTTGCATGAGATCCTTCTTACCTGGTGGCAAGCCAAAGACACGACATCGAAAACAATCTTGCTTGGTTTTGGAGTTATGCATGAAAAATAGTCCAGCAAGCTTGTCCCTGCCACCCTCTTCTTTCTTTCCTGGTGTGGGCATTCACAAAGGAGGCTCTTCTTTATTCATGCCGCTATCTTCCACTCTATGTGCTGACTTATTTCTTTGGAGAGCTCCCCCATTTCTATGCGGCATCTTCCTTTTACACATGGAGATCCTCTTTTTGTGTGGGTGACTTTTCATACTTGAATGTGATATCATCCCCATTCCCTGATGCAATTCCTATAAACTCATTATTGATGAAAATGTGCATTACAAGTCCCCTTGACTCAACAATCTACACTAGCAGCAACCCATTGCTAAAAAATGGTTCCTTTTCATCAACCTGTAGACTTGTTGTGTACCACAAATAATCAACTGTGTCTTTTATTGTATTAATTTGGTCTACAAAATCTTTAGCAGTAAAAAAATCATTTCCCCAAACTCCAATCTTTGTTGGTGTTATCATGCTCCATCGGACCTAAATTAAAACCCCTTGAGTAATCTCTTAAAAGGCTCATTATTTGTTTGAAAAACTATCCTAGGTACATAATGAAGCTAGATTTGTATTTCTCCAAAAATCCATTCTACTGCTATAAATGGACCAATCCTCGGATTCATGTAAAGCCCTACCTGCTAAGCAACCTTCAAAAACTTGACCAAATACAAATGGTCTTCAAAGTAATAAGTGCCTTCTTTAGGTTCATGCTCATTCCAAAACACATAAGTGTCAATCACATTCCTCCTTTCTAATCCCCCAAGTAAACATTTCCATTTTCCCAAATATACCTCCCAGGCCCCTCTAGCACTCCTTGATTCCATGAACCTTCATAACAATCCCCATTTGGATATCTTTTCTTCCCCAATTCATTTTTGACATTCAAACTCTAGTCACCTTTATAGATTGTTCCATTAATTCTAGTAAATGTTCCAAAAGCATGGTACTCACCCAAAAGTCCCCTTCATAAGTAGCTCCAGAGGGCCATGAAATATTTCCCCTTCCATTTTTTTCTCTTACCCATTTTCCTTCATACATGCACCCATCTAACCATAAATATTTTCCTAGGCCATCTGGAAGGTTCGCTCAAAAGGAACCAATGTAAAAATCACCATTTGAAACATGCTTTTCTCCTATTCTATAGCATACTATATCCCTTGAATTTCTAGCATCCTCTCTATCTATTGTAGACATTGGCATTCACTTTAGCTTCATTATTTTCATGCTTTGACTCACTCTGCCTAATGGAATCAGTCGGGCCCCAACGTGGGTCTAGCTATTTTCTTTTTCTTTTTCGAACAACTAAACTGGCAAATTGATCAACTAAACATTTGATATAGATCTGAATCAAAAACCATCACTGAATTGCCAATTAAAACTCATTGTACCACATTATTTCAACTTGTCAATTTTGTGCCAGGATGTCCTTTGACCGGTTTTAAAAATTGACTAGAACACCTGATTGGGCTCTAAAAATCGACACATTGATTATTTTTCCTGCATACTTTTACCATGTCGAATCTTGTCTCATGAAAATTTATCAGTAAAAAGATATTGACTATCAAAGTTGCTTACTTAAAATCACCTGCAAACAAACATGTCAAAAAACCATAAATCGAATTTGGAATCAGCTTCAAAAACTAGGTAAACTAACACTTGGGGGCACAAAAAATAGGGTGTTGGTTCACTATCATAAGGAGAGTATAAAACTATGATTTGGGCTCATGATGAATAACTGAGAAAAAATGGCAAGTGGTCAAAGTGGGCTACTTAGAATTTGTAGACTGGAAACAATGTCAGAAAAGTATTTTTTGCAAATAGAATTGATCTGGGAAAGTGTGCAAACAGATTCATCAAGACTTGAAAATTGGCACACTTGAAGTATTTTCAGAGTAAAATGCAATGGTACAATCTGTTTGATCTCACCTATCATATATCTTTAGATATAACATCACGAACAGGGGTTCCAACAAATCTGCACTTCTTGAAACCAGTAAAAAGATACAAGTTGCATTTGGAATCACATTTGAAAACTGATAAAATGGATTTGACATAGGCTCAAAATGGAAACATAGCATGTCTTTGACCTCTAGAATGCAACACAAAAGGAATTTTAGCATTTTGGTCAACTGGGTTAAAGTTATAACAAGTCAAATAGGGCTTCCCAAAATTCAGAACAAAGTGCATCACCATGACATCAATAAATAACCAACTTTGAGGGATTCAAAACCTAGTCAAACGGATTTGAAATGACTCAAAATTTGAAACATAGGTTCTTTGGTATGGACACTAAATACTCCCAAAGTGGCGAGTCATGAAACATTACTAGGTGCAAGATATTCAATTGGGAACACAGCCTCCTGTCACTGTTTGACACAAGCAAAAATGCAAAGTTGACAAATGCTCAAAACAAGACTTCACGAAATGACTCAGAATGGCAATTTAACTTCATGAAAAACATAGATGCACTGAATGCAAGGTATTAGAAACATTAAACACCTCATGGGGCTCAAAAGTACAACTGGGCACATAGGCATCAAAAAGCATTTATAGGACTTATTTTCTCAATGGTACTCAAAATCAAGGCTTTGATTTTGAGTCCCAACAGTTTACACATAGCATTGTCATGTTTCTTCAGTTTTGAAAAACATCTTCTCTTTTCATTTTACTAATGCTAACCAAATTGTCAAAACTTACATGGCATAACCTCTTGTGCCATAACCAAATATCTCCATGTTATGCAAATAAACATGTCTCATCAGATAAATCTAGATAGAATAAATTAGCTCTCATTTGGTCACCACATCCAATCAATTTACTATCAACATCAAATAATTTGGCCTTTCTATGATAGAATTCAACTCTATATCTTGATTTCTTTAACTATAAAACACTCAACAAATTTTAGTTAAGTCCTTCAACCCAATAAACATTGTCACATTTAATTGTGTTAGTTAGTTGAATTGCTCTTTTGTCTTTCACAAGACATGGAACATCATTACCAAATTTATTGTAGTCACCCTTGTATGGTCCAATATCCTCAAATTTACTTCTATCACTAGTCATTTGATTAGAGAAATCACTATCAATAATCCATCTATCTATCACTTTTTGTTCACTTAAGAGATTGAAGCATTTTTCTCATCTTCTTTAGAATGTTCTTTTGTAGCAAAATAGACTACCTCTTCATCAATACTTTCAAATTCATTAATACTTTCTTCTTCAACAATATAACAAGATTTCTTACCTTTGTCCTTTTAGTCCTTATTTTTCTTGAAATCTTGATCATATCTTCTTCTTTTGTACTTGATTTCCTTCCTTTCGTTCTTGTCTTCTCTATCAGGACACCTTGCAGTAATATGACCAACCTTGTTTGATAAAAAATAAATTATGGGAAGTTTATCTTTGTATTTTCTTTTTCCTCTTTCAAATCTCCAAGCTATCAGTGCTTTAGGTTCATCAAGTTCATCATCAAAAGTATGTTTTCCTTTTCCTTTCTTGCTAAGAATCAGTTGTGATTTAAAAGAAAATTCAGTAGTAGTGGGAGTTTAATCATCAAAATTAGAAATCTGAAAATCAATTAGCCTACCAATTATACCTTTAAGGGTTAGGGAATTACCTAGTGTACATCTCAATTCTTGTATTCTAGAAACCCTAATAGCATAAATAGGAAGTATATTTCTCAATACCTTGTTGATTATTGTTCCATCTTCAATCTTTTCTTTGTCTCCTATTAAAGCATTGGCAACTTCTTTGATTCTTGTACAATATTGTACTATGTTCTCACCTTCTGTCATTTGCATTTCATCAAACTTACCTCTCAAAAATTCTAATTTATATCTTAAGACATTATCATCTCCTGCATAGATAGCCTTCAATTTGTCCTATTGGTTTGATTTTTCACAGTGCAGAGAAATTCTAAAATTTTAGTGAAAAATCATTTAAGTCATTGTATCATGCAGATTAGGGTTTCGTTCCTTATAATTTTTCAATTTTTTAGGTTACCCTAGTCTTGCCCTGGTTCATGCGTTGTTTGAATTCTATTAAATTCTCAAGGTTTGTCATCAACACAGTCATTGAAATACCTCAATTGTGTAAAAACCCTAAGTCTTTTTCAAATTTTCAAAAGGGTTTGTAAAGCATTCAAGTTTTTCTCTTTACGGTCTTATGGTGTAGGGTTTCCCGTAAGAATGAAGTACCTTCTTGCTCATGTTTTTGTGGTCGTATTTCACCAAGCAACCTAAAGACGTAAAGGAGTTCATGTTTTATGGGGATACACTTATGCTTTTTGTAATAGCAGAACAATTCATTTTGATGTTCCCCGATCATATGCTTGGTCCTTGGGTGAGAAGGTGTAAAGGTTTTTTGTGCTTTGAAAGTGGTTTTATGGCTTTACAGTGATAAGTTGAGCAGAGGAACGAAAGGAGTTTGAAAAGGTATTTCTAGTCATACGTTAAAGTGTTAAGCATATGAGCGTAAAAGGTTTTAAAGGAGATTTGTTAGATCACTTTATGAGATTACGAGTAAACTATTGATTGGAGGGGTAGAAAGGTATGGTGGTCTAATCTACGTGCCTACATTCTAGCGAATCGCATAAAGGCACAATACCTTGGCATGGCATAAAGAATGGTTTATGAGAAGGCATAAAGTGTCTTATGGGTTTACATGTAAAAGGAACTCATAAGAACAAAAGTGAGTTTCAGTTTTGTTTATAGGCCTTCACTTCTTGGACTTGCAGACAATCGTAAAGCCATGTTATAATAATGATTGTGCTAAGTGGGACCTTTTGAGTTGTCAAATGAGCCCTGATGAGAATGAATCAAATGGCGACATGCCATACATGTTAGATGGGCCCAACCCACTTGGCAGACAACTTAAGTTTTTCATTAAATCAATGGTGATGTTCTTTTCTATTTTTCTAAGATTCAATCCAGGTCGTTGATGAGAAAAAAGTGAAATTTCTCATTAGGCCTTTATGATTGCATGGTAAGCCTATGTATGAATAGTTGTTTCATCCTTTTCTTCATGCTTACAAGTTGAGTCTGAGTGTATAAGCATAAAAGAATAGATAAAGGAATGAAAAGAAGGTTTTATGCTACTACGAGAAAGGAGAAACGCAAGAGAAAGATGCCATTTGTAAAGGTTTTCCATTGTTACAAGATTAAGGTAACTCATGCAGGCATAAAGGAGAAATAGAGAAAAGGTAAGAGGCATTATGATGCCACGGGTAAAGCCTTAAGTGTATGACTGAAGGATGGGTATGTAAAGTGTTATGATGTCCCGAGTAATGAAGTGAGTGTAGCAGTGTAAAGAAGTTTTTTGAGGTTTCTGGAGATACATGTGCGTATGAGTGTAAGGGGTAAAGTGAAGGTTGTAGCAAAGGCTTTACGCTTATATGAGGAAGGTTTGAAGTATAAGAATGAAGGTACCTATTGAGGAAGCTTGAGATTCTACATTGTAAGGATTTGCATAAGAGCATAAAAGAAATTTCAATACAGTGCCAAAGAAACCCTAACGCTTCTACACTTGGGATATTCTGAAGCATCATCGAATAGGCATAAAAGCTAGCTAAGTGTGTCTCTAGGGTTATGAAGATTGAAAGAATTTGACTCAGCGTAAAAGTGGAAGACCAGAATTTGAAAAGAAAGCAACTAACATATCATACCAATTCAGAAAAAAGGACAAATTCACCATGGCCAAGTAAAATAAAATACTAAAAAGGGCATTAGGATTGAATTTCACAGTTGATATTCCTTGTTGTCAGCCTATGAGGGTGGTATTAAAAGCTTGTGCATGTAGAATTTATTATAAAAGCTAGTATACTGTATGATTAAAACATAAATATTTGATTGAACGTTCAGAATATTACCATTCTAAAGAATTTGTGTTCTTGCTCTGAATTTTTTTTACAAGTATCCATAGCCTCATGATTTCTGTGTTACTGTGCAAGAGTTTAAAGTATAATTTGCAGAGAAAATGGTTGACAAGGAAGTTGAGGAGGTTCCTATAGAAGAGGTAGAGGTCAAAGATGAGGGTGACAATGTTGTAGAGGTCACACTTGAAGGAAAACGGAAGAAGGGTGCTATCAAGATTGAGAAAAACTGAAGGGTTAGGAAACCAAAAAAGCATGTTGAAGATTGGTTAAAAATTCTTCCAAGGTCATCAAATGCAATTTTGACAAATGACCATATCTTCAAAGACCCTTATTTCTTGGTTAGGGATGCAAAATGCCCTAGAATTGATGGTTTTAATCTATTTTTATATTTCTACCAAAACATAATAGAAAATGTACCAGTCTATAACCCATGGAACAAGAACATGGCAAAGTTGATATTCCCAGAAGTGTTTGTTGATGTAGACTTGCTAAAGGCACTCATAAATTCTTATAATCTAGTTACTAGGACATTCCAAAGGCATAATGGGAGCTTTTTGTGCACACTATATAGAACTTCTTTCATAGAAGCTTTTGGATTAGAAGGGCAGATGGATGTGCCTATTGACATTAAATATTTACAAGGTAAATTTGGGAGAAATAAGACCTATTTTGTGAACAATGTTATTCTTGCCCACATCCCTTCCAATGTAAAAAGGGTAGGGTTGATTCCAAAGAAGGTGGGGGATCATTTGCCCTTGAGCAGATTCAAGAATTATTTCAAGAATACAATATATGGGCTAAACAAAGTTTTGGGAAGTGATGGAGTAGAGGAAATGTCTATGGTTCCTTATTCCTGATGGCTTGTGACATACAAGACCCCTTCTACCACAAAGAATATGATTATGTGGCATTTATCATGGATAGCATGCACAATCAAATTGTCAATGCAAAGAAGGGAGAATTGAAGGATTTCAAGTTCCACCATTACTCACTGCTGACACACCTTATCCTATATTACAATATTGGTTACATTAGGTAGGACTTCATTGATTAGACCTCTAATGAATTTGGTGAGTTACTTGTGCAACTTTGGACTCACATTTGGGATAAGAATTTCCATTATTCAAATGCACTTGTGTTCTTTAATTTGTCCAGTTCTGTTATTATGAGGCAAATGGACCATACCTTCTTCAGGGCACCAAATGTTTTGAAGACTTTTCTTAGACTTTCTTTTTTGGATGAGAAAACCAAATTAGATCATAATTGGGGGGATATATTTTTTTTTAAGGAGTGTACATTGATGAGGATATATGCATGCCCATAGCCTCCTCATATTTTACCCAAATATCTACCCCTAGATTGGCCATTATTGAATTCTTTTGGTTGTTCCTACTGATGAACAAAGAAATGATCCTTCCTTCTCTGCACAAGCCCACATTTGTTTGTAGAACTTTTAAGGTAGGGGATTTGAAATAGGAAAAAATGCATTTGAAGAGTTGAGTGAGTGCCTAGGCTAGTACAAATTTTCTACTGGGCCTAATAGGATGTATGACCTAAAAACTATATTACAAATGAGGTTAAGGCCATTAAGGGATACATCCTACCTCCAAGCAAGCCAATCCCTATGGAGGATTTAACGGCTAACATAGTAGCAACAGGGGAGGCTGATGAGCTCTTAGGAAAGTATGGTGAAATAAGGAAGGTAGAGCAGGCCTTGAGAAGGACCAACCCTAATTTTAAGGGTATTTATACAGAGATTCCCTACCCTAGCAACTTGAGGAAGATGGTACAGAATTTTGATTACATTATGTCTCAAATGCCACATGAGCCAGAGGGAGAGGAAGCCACTATAAACAGAGAATCCCCTGAGCCAGATGTATAATTAGAGATAGATGTGGAGGAGGAGGAACCATCATCTTCAACATGGGTGCCAAAGGGCAATAAAAGGCAGAAAAAAATGCATATCCTAGATAGGGTTATAAGGAGAGCCTTACAAGTAATGCTAGGGAATGATGAATATTTTTTTGATATTAGGCAAAATTATTTACATCAAAGGGCTACATAGGCATGAAAAGCCTCTAGTGATCTCCAAATTGCAACATCAAGATTAGATGACAAGCTCATCCAATCTGAAAAATTTATGGAAGATGATGATTTCATCAAATCATTAGAATTTAAAATTTTTCTTTATAAAATAAAATAGAATTAGTTCCCATTGAGCCTTATGCCAGAAGAAGATCTTGAGAAAAATAAAGAATTAGTCGATAAACTATTTTCCTATGACCTAGATAGTGAAATAATGACTCTTGTAGAGGCTAGGGAGTTTGTGCATAGGAGTGGTATGATTTTAATACCAAATTGGGATATTGAGAGGGCCTTTGTTGTTGATCAGATGAGGAGACAAGAAAAAGCCATCAGCTATGATGCCAATGGCAGTGAAGGATTGAAGAGGGGGTTAGGGTTCAATGTAGATACAAAAACCATAGTACTGTGGAGTGTTGCCCCAGACACAAAAAAGCCTAAGATGATGGACATATAGGAAATTGCACAAGGCAATATGATTGTATGGACATTAGATAATACTACTAGGGATGAAATTTCTAGCCTGGTCAAACACTTTGCACTCATGAATGAGGCAAAAGTAGATCAAATTGAGAATAGGTTAGTTGCAATATACAATGAATGTCTAGATGTCAGGAAATTGTATGAGGAGGAGTTGAAGACAAGCTATGTGCAAAAACAAAGGATAAAAGAGTTGGAGGGGAAAATCCAGAGCTTAGAAGCAGAAGTGACATCCATCAAAGAACAACTCAAGGCTAAAACTGAGGCAAAACATGCACCCAAGCAAGTGGAAGAGGAAAGGCACATTGTAGAAGCAAAGGCCCAAATAGAAAAGCTACCTATAGGGGTAATAGTGCCAGTGCTTGTGGTCAGTGTGGAAACAAAAGCTCCTCAATCTGATAGTGCAACAAAGAAGAATGTTATGATGAATATACTTAGTCATAGAATGAGCATTTTTTAGAGAATATCTCAAGATGCCTATAGTGCATTCATCAATTTACAATCTACAGAACAGGTATGCAAAGATTCGATAGGATGGATTGATCCAATCTTCCAACAATGGGGACCATATATGTAATTCTTTGACAAATTGATACCATTATTAGCAAAAAATCCAAATCTCATAGATAAAGTTATTGCTGTAAAAGAGGGCATGGACAAGGTGAAAGATTTGTTGCAATTCTTCATAGGGAAATTGGCAACAATTGAAAGCAAAATGAAAGTATTGACAAGGGGTTTTCATTCTTTAATTCTTTATGTCCTTGATTCTAATAATAAAGTAAAGGATTTCAATGAATGGTCTAATTCTTTTGACCATATTGTAGACTTGCCACAGGTGGCATCTATTTTCCAAGGTGATATTGATGAATGTGTCTTTAATGAACTTATTGATACCATATTCAAGATTGAAACTAAAATGAATAGGTCTACCATAGAAGGGAAAGTGATCGCTGATGCCAGGTGGTAGAAATCTGTTGGTGAACTAGCAACAACCAAGACATGCGAGTGGCCCACCAAGAGAGAAGTCATTGTATGGGAAGCAATTGCAAAAATAAAAGCTTTACCAATAGGGAGCAGTTAGAGAAAAAGACAAAGTTAAAGATTTTATGCTCCAGCTATCATCTACAACTACTTTTTGTTGTTTCTTTTTTAATTAAGGTGTCATGGATATTTTGAAAAAGGTTGTTGTACTTATTGTTGTAAAAGGACACCTATCAATCACAATTGCCCTTTTCTTATTGCAACTCATGTTATATAAATGAGTTTTCAAGGCATTCTGAGGGTCCAAGTTGTATGTATGTTTTTCAATTTTCAAGAAAGTATAGTCGGTCTAGTCATGTGTAGTTGGTTTTGAGTTTACTTCCAATTATGTACTTTCTAATGACAAATAGAAATGACATAATCAATATGAATTTTTGGTTTCCTTATTGAGTTTCTATTGGTTATTGTATTAGTCAGCAAAAAGGATAATGCAAAAGGGTATTTACACTAGATCTGTTTCACCATTTTCTATCTCCATTTCATGAATTTGTTAATTTTGAGATTATTTGAATAAGGTTCAATTGATTGAATGCAGTCTCGATGGGTTGTAAATTGGTTATATTGTTGCTTTACATTCAATGGATTATGTAAATTCTTCAATAAATTAGTATAATTCATGAGTTTATGAAAAGGATATCTCATAAGAATGGAAATAGGTGATTACAGTTGATAAATTAAATTATGAGTTAATTGAACAAGATCTCCTACCAATAACTGACTCTTTGTTCCTAATGGATAAGGCACTGGTCATATAAATTAGAGATGGTTGAAAGTAAATTCTACTTCTACATGTCAAAACAATTATAAATTCAAAGTCATTTTTGTTCCATTTTGTTCAAGGGTATAATGCTGGTCACCACTCGTTTACATTTAGTTTTTGAGTCTTAGGTAGCTGCTATTTCCAGAAATACTTGTAAACTCTAGGATAATTATGACTAGATCTACTTATGAGGGATGCATATAAACTTGAAAGCATTAAAGAAATTGGTAAATTGTGTATGTGCCTAAGGATAGAAGATGAGAATTATAAAGAAACTAAGATAATTTTCGTACAACAGTTTGCATTAGAATCATCCCTAGGTATACCCACCTTGGTTTTGCAAAGCCTAAAGAGCAGGAAACCATCCTTGGTTTTGGTGAAGTTGGGTCCAAATGGTTTAGTTATGTAATCATTAATAGGAATTGGCTAATCCTTAGGTTATATGAGCGTTATCATTTTGGTATTGAGTATTTTGTTGTTCAGTAGTTTCAAACACTAACAAAATGGTGACTCCACTGGGGAAATAACACTTTAAGTGTCATAAATCAGTGTATCATTTAAGAACTATGTTTCCCTTAGATAGAGTTTGAGGTAGGTGTTTTCACAAGAACTTTTCTATGGTCCTGAGGGTTATTTGCATTTTGTCTATGGTTATTAGTGAAATAATTGTGATCTATCCAAAAGTTTTTCCCATTCTGATAGGGTGGCTGGTGACTCACAAGGTTTTAACTAGTATCATTATTTAGAAGTTTGTTGTCTCAAAATCATGGAAAACAAAAGGAACACATGGGAAAATGTGAGGAAAAACTTGGGAATCAAATTACAAACTAATCTCCCTCCTAGGGGAAGATAGAATTGGGCTGTGAAAATATCTCATATGCATAGAGAAGACCATCCCCAAGAGAAATTAATAAGGGGAGAGAATATTCATTTTTCTACTATGGAAAGGGAATCATCTTGCCAAAGTTCTAGATCCCATCCTAGACTATCTGGTGATGACTTTTTTAGCACACCCAAAGTGATATGCCAAGAAACTGTAGAACTACACAATACACCTAGTCTAGACAAAAGAAATAGCAACAATCTTTTTTAATGAAGTACGAACCCTTTCTTGTCTGACTATTCTCAAGGAGAAGTGGGACCAAAACATTTAGATCCTCAGAGTTTCAATAATGAAAAAATTGCTAGTTCTAAGTTTACTATCCCAGATCCTAATGAGATTGAAGTTCTAAGAATGTTGCTTGTTGAGCAAGAAGCCATAAATAAGAAATTGCAAAAGGAAAGGGAGGAGAAGATTATGAAAGCTGTTGAAGAAAAGAAAACATTACTTAGGAGAATTGCTACCGTAAAGAAGAAAAATGAAATAGAAGCTAATGCATGGCAACCAGAGATCATAGGTCAAGTTGAACAGCTTAAGACGCAAGAACAAAAGTTGTTGGAAACTTAGAGTATGAACCTAGAAGGACCTATAATATAATAGATTAAGAACTATAATGCTCTAGAAGTTAATAACAATAAGGCAAAAGATGTAGGGCATGCTATTGAGGCTAAAGACTAAGGGAAACAAAAGGAGATAGGTGTTAAGATTAATGAACTAGCAAAGATTGTTCAGATCCATGACTCTATGTCACTTTCTGATATTGAGTTGGAGAAGAAAAGAAAAGAAAAGGATGCTTTGGTTAAGAGATTGGAGATTGCAGAAAATGAATCATTCATAGCTGAGGTAAACAACAAGATTAAATTCTTGAAGAATGCTAGGAGGCAATCTGCAGTTATGCCTAAAGATGATGGTGGATCTAATGATGCAAATCAAAATACTACTAAGGTACATGTTCCTTTCTTATCTTCATTTTCACATAAAGATTTATGATTCACCTACCCTAAAAATTATATGGAAGAGGTCATCCCAACCATCTTGGTGCAAAAGCAAAGGGCCTTCGTCCTTCCTAAAAAAGAAGAAATGCGAACTCGCTATTATATATGATGGCCCGCCTATTGTTTCTTTAGGCATTCTTAGCTTGCTTCAATAGCATGATTCTAGTACGACATTCAGGCATGGGCAGAGGTATTGGATTGGGGAGCTCCACTCGGCCACCATAAGGCAACCACCAAAAAGTAAAATAAATCTTAACACATTTTTTGGTGATGCCAACACTAGTAATACTGTGGGGAACACTAGGAAAGATATTGACCATCATTCTAAGATCTATTTACAAAGAAGACCTATCTAGTTAGAGGGCTATAGGAAAATATGTTTTGCTGGAATCCTTGGTTACCCTAACCCCATCCCACAAAAAATAAGGAAAATGTTGCCTAATTTTTTTGGGAAAAATGCTATCACTTGTGAAGACCATTTGAGGAGTTTTCTTGATATGATGAGTGATTATGAGGTTGAGGCTAAGGATGTTATTATGAAATTGTTTGTTCAATCATTAACTAAAGATGCTAGAGAATGGTTCAAAAGACTTCTTGAATTATCTATTGTTGATTGGAGGGATATTGAGTGCTATTTCAAAGAAAAATATGATGACAAGCAGAATCAAAGCTATATCCTAAGTGAATTTAGTAATATTAAGAGGTTACCTAATGAATCTATCACTGAATTTAATAATAGGTTCCAAAAAAGAATGTATAAGCTCATGCAAGTTGATGACAAGATCTGTTTGATTACCTATTTGAATGTTTTTGATGGCAAAGTGGCATACCATCTTAAGGATAAAAAACCTAGGACTTTAAGAGATGCTTTCAGAATTGCTATAAGTGTGGAAAAAAATTTGATAATTTTAGGAAGGCTGGAAAGTAAAAGAGATGACCCTAGATTGTTTGGAAATAAGGGAAACAAAAAGGTGGATAACAAGGGTGGAGGTGGAAAAAAGAAAGAGCCTAGTGAGATAAGTCAAGTTCTAAATGCTATAAAGAATCTAAATATCCCTCAGGTAAAAAGTGATAGGAATCCCACTGAAAATAGGGTCCCTTACCAATCAAATTTCAATTGACAGAATAGATTATGAAATTTCCCTTATACTACCACCTAGAAAGATAGTCAGCCTAATGTCCCTTCCCCCAAGAATACCAACAACAAGGTCACCCTTGATCCCTTATCCAAAAATTCCATAAATTTAGTAGATGATCCTAAATTCACTACTGAACCTATATGGTGCTTTTTTGTGTCAATTACCCCATGCCCCTAAATCTTGTGTTGTAGCCTTGTCTTTCCCTAGAAATCAGATTGTAGTAGAAAAATGTCAAGAACATGAAGAAAAAAATGATGATATCGGATGTAACATGTTTGAGTCACACTATGATTATTCTGATTGTGAGGATTATAACAAAGATGTAAATGAGCAAAGGTAGTTCCAGAACAAAATGCAACAACAAGTATTCTTTGATGAGAGCAATGTTGAAGACAATATGTGTAATATGGTAAGTGCTAAAGAAGAGGTCACATTAAGGAAGCCCTCTAGGGAAGAGATTGATCAAATTACTGCAAAAATGATAGCTCAAGTATAGACTAGAAACATGGCTCAAAATGAGGGTAATGAGAAGGTGGCTAGTATGTTTATAAAGAGAGTTAATCCTCAAAAAGGGGAAGTTGTGAAGCCTAAAGAAATCCCTACTAAGAAGGTTAAAATTACCAACAAAAAATGGGAACCAAAGATGGAGAATAATTTCAAGGCTTGTGAGTTCCCAAATAATACTCTAAAGAAGTTAGATGAGAAGATACCAAAAGCAATCACTACAAGTGACAAGAATCACCAAGGTGTTGTAAATTTTTTTGATAAACATCATGACAAGAGGAGTATTGTTATTGACAGCCCATCATATTCTTCTATAGATATGACTATAGTGTTATCACAAATCATTGTCAAAGTCCCTTTGTCTAAATTGTTAAGCATCCTTGAACATAGAAATAAAGCTTTAGCATGGTTGGGAGATACTGGTATAAAGGTGAAACATGAGTGTAATGAAAATCATAATCCCAAGGAAATCAGTAAAGAAAAGGTAAAGGACAAAGAAGCTGAAGTAGTTGTGTCTTAAATTCCTCAGATGTTTTTGGATAATTCTATAAATTAGTGTTTGGGAAATGTTGAGCCATTTTTCTTAAGTATTTTAGTAAATGGTAAAACATTAAAAAATTGCATGATTGACTCTAGTGCTTCCAATACTGTGATGCCTTTTGAAATAATGAAGGAATTAGGCTTGAAGGTAGATACTACTCAAGGAAGATGTTGTGCTATGGATAAAAGGGAAGTGACAGTCATAGGTACTATTAATTCTTTACCATATAGACTAACAATTTATCTTGACAAAGAACTTACTATGAGTGTGTTGGTTATTGATATTCCACCTCAGTATGGCATGTTGTTACCTAGAAAGTGGAGTGTTGCGATGGGAAGGAGTCTACAATGTGATTTGTCATTTGCTATTTTTGACATTGAGGGGGATTTGATAAAAGTAAATAGGGAGCCTAAAAGTATATACATGATAGAAGAAAATGTAGCGGACAATACGAAAAATTTTGTGGATATAGATATTAATGCATTGTAAGCTGAGGTTTTGACTTTGAAGAAATCCAAGCATAGGTCTCAAATGAAAGTAGAAGCTAACACAAAAAAGGACAAAGGTGATTTAAGGACTATATTTTTTGATGGTGCATGCTACATGGATGGATCTGGTGAAGGTATTTTATTGATATCTCTAGCAAGGGTAACATACAAATTCTCCTTTAAGTTTCCCTTCTACCAATAATATAGTAAAATATGAGGCTTTATTATTAGGTCTTAGACTAGCTCATAAGCATGGGATAAAATGTTTACATGTTATAGGAGATTCTAAATTGGTTGTATCCCAAGTAAAAAATGCTTATGTGTCAAAGAACAAAAGATTAAAATAATACAAAAATGATGTATGAGATATGATTGAATGTTTTGATGCATTTGGGATAATTTGGAAAGATAAGACTAATAATAAGATGGCAGAGTTACTAGAAAATATAGCAATAAAGCCTGATGATATCACATTTGCTGGTGTGTCTAAAATTGAGATTCAAACTAGGCCCTCTATCCTTGATAATGTCCAGAATTGGCAAGTATTTGAAGATGATAAGGATATTCTGAGATTTCTAAATTGTGAGAATATGTTGTCAAGACAAGAAATTGATTGTGCAACTTATGTAGAGAATATAAATGGAAAAGATATTGTTTTAGATTAAGGTAAAAATAGGTTTTGAAGGGGCCCCGAAACCCTTTACATAAAAAAGAAAGATATACCATGAAGCTCTACCAGGTTTTAAGTGGACCTGAAACTAGCAATACAATTAAACTAGGTCAAGCAAGGACCTAAAACCAAAAGAAGTGATTAGAAAGAGAAGCCAACGAGGACACTGGAACCTAGAAAAATAGACTAAAAAGTGAGGTGACCTGAGAAGCCTCCCAGACTAGGAAAATCACCAAGGATTGTTGATCAAATTTGTTCTTCTAGTTAAAAATTCCTTAGAAACGTTCTTTCTCCAGCACTTATCTTGAAGCAGGAGAAACTTAGACTTTTGTTATCTAACAAAATTCTAACAATATCCAAATTATGAATACTGTTCAGCCCCCTAATATACCAAGTAATGATTTTCATATCTATTTTTTAGGGGTAAAATCTAGAATAGTAGCCTGCCTGCCATCAACAATATTCTGCATACTTTCTAACTCTCTGGTTTTCTTAGTGGTTCTTCTTCCAAATTTTTATGGATGACCAACATCCGATTTCGCCTTGGACTACTGTTTTGCTCTTTTTCCAGATTTATCCAAAGTAGAAGCAAGAGAATTTATGTTGGTTTGCTGGACCATTTTGCTGCTTCTAGTCTCTACCCCTTTAGTAATGTTCTTAATATCAACTCTTTTTCTTTGGTTTGGTTTATGCTTTGAGTTGTCTCCTTTTTCAAACGCAACATCTAATGGGGGAGGTTCATCCAAAGGAAGGTCATAATCAATCTGAGATAAAATTTGGAACTCCCTGGACTGAGAAATAGGAAGATCACCCATCTCTAATTGATTTCCATCTTTAGCCAAGAATTCACCTTCCTCTAGCATGGATTTATCATCTAACTCTCTCCTTTGATCTTCTATCATTTGATAATGGAAAAGATATTGTTTTTGGGTAGGAAGTTGTGCAATTGAAGACAAACAAACCCAAAGGGTCTAGTTGTTTTAGAAACTATTTTTCACAACCAAGATAGGTCACAAATGAATACGAGTGAATATAATGCCAAATATTTAGAGGAGGTGAACTTGTGAACTAAGGAAACACCTAAAAAGGTATATATTGGTAAGAAAATGCCTCCTAAAATTAGGAAAGATCTAATAGACTTGCTAAGGAAGTATAGACATGTATTTGCATGGTCATATGATGACCTAAAAGCCTATAGGGAAGATATTTTTCAGCATGAGATCCCTTTGAAACCATATGCTAAACCTTATAGGTAGAAACAAAGGCCAATAAATCCAACTTTGGCTCCCAAAATGCAAGAGGAACTAATCAAATTAAGAGATGCAGGACTCATAAAGCCTATTAGACATTCCTCTTGGTTGTCTAATTTAGTCCCTATTAGGAAGAAAAATGGAGACATAAGGTTATGTGTTGACTTCAGGAATCTCACTATATCTTCATTAAAGGATAATTATGGATTGCCAAATATGGAAGCTATGTTGCAAAGGGTCACTGGTTCTGAGCTTATGTCTATGGTGGATGGATTTTCAAGTTATAATCAAGTGGTTGTTAAAGAATCAGAATAGTTCAAGACTACTTTTACTACTCCATGGGGTACTTATGTTTATGTCAGGATGCTTTTTGGGCTTACTAATGTTGGGGCTACTTTTCAAAGGGCTATGGATGTGGCTTTTGCTGATATTATTGATAAATTTTTGGTTGTGTATTAGGATGACCTCACTGCTTATTCCAAGGATGAGAACGATCATTGCATACATTTGGAAAAGGTATTTATCAGAGCCCTTAATTATGGTATCTCTTTAAATCCAAGGAAGTGTAATTTTGGTGTTACTGAAGGAAAGTTGTTAGGACATCTAGT
The DNA here is from genome assembly GCA_028749045.1 of Cupressus sempervirens. Classification (NCBI taxonomy): domain Eukaryota; kingdom Viridiplantae; phylum Streptophyta; class Pinopsida; order Cupressales; family Cupressaceae; genus Cupressus; species Cupressus sempervirens. The sequence continues at coordinate 122,141,152 of CM053785.1, read as the reverse complement.
TGGCAAGCATGGAGTGAGGATTGACCCTAAAAGGGTAGAAGTAATAGAAAAGATTTAGAAACTTATAAGTGTTAAAGGTATTCAGTCATTTTTTGGATAGATCAACTTTCTTAGAAGATTTGTGACTAATTTTGCAGTGATTAGTAGGCCTATATCAAGGATGCCAAAGAAAGGATCTGAGATAAAATGGGATGGTGAACCTAGCATTGCATTCCAGAAGATCAAGCAAGCTATTAAAGATGCCCCTATTCTCAGAGCACCAAATTATGATAAACCAATGCATATATTCTCTTTTGACTCATTTCACACTGTTGCTATAGCATTGTTACAAAAAAATGAGGAAGATTATGTGTAGCCCATTGCATTTTTCAGAAAATTTTTGCAAGTAACAAAACTTAAGTATGATATAAATGAAAAATAGACATATGCATTGGTGAAAGGAGTGAAGGCTTTTAGATGTTACTTAATGGGAGCTATTGTTATTGCATTTGTTCCTACTGCTGCTATGAAGGATATTTTTTCACAACAAGAGGTATCTAGCAAGAGATGTAGATGGATTAATAGGATTCAAGAGTTTAACATTGATATTCAAATTACCAAACTAGTTAGGGGTTAAGGTTTGGCCAAACTGGTGACAAAAGCTAATCTAGAGGCAAACCAAATCAATCAACTTAATGATAGTTGTAGGGATAATCTTTGTGATATGGATACCTCTGATTGGTACAGAGATGTGATTTATTATTTGCAAAACATGAAATCTCCATTAGAGTTAATAAACAACCAAAAAAGATCCCTTAAGTTATAAGCCATAAGATATGTTATAGTGCAAGGTCAATTATGGTGGAGAAATATGGAAGGGGTACTTTTGAAGTGTGTAGATGAAATTGAATCTAAAAGGATTTTGAAAGATATGCATGAAGGTATATGTGGTGTTCATTATATGGGTAAGACAACTACTCATAAAACTCTTAGGGCTAGCTTTTGGTGGCCAGCACTTTTCAAAGATGCTCATGAGTTTATCAAGACATGTGATGCTTGTCAAAGGTTTAGTGGAAAGTTAAATTTTTTGGGAATTTACCATTAAGACCTATTGAAGTACAGGTACCATTTCAACAATGGGGAATTGATTTCCTTGGTGAGAACTCAAATAGGTCTAGTGGTCAACATTCTTGGATCCTGGTAGCTACTAATTACTTCACTAAGTGGGTTGAAGCAATTCCTACTAAGAATGCAACAAGTAAGGTGGTGATTAATTTCATTCTAAATAATATTTTGACCAGGTTTGGATGCCCATAGAAGATTGTAACTAATAATGCTATGTGTTTTAGATCTAAGGAATATAAACAAAATGTAAGAAGTATGGCATTACAGAGTACACATCATCACCCTATCATCCCCAAGGGAATGGTTAGGTAGAATCAAGTAATAAAAGTATATTGAAAATCATCAAGAGGATTTTAGGAGAAAACAAGAAGGCCTGGGATTAAAAGTTGCCATTATCTTTGTGGGCTGATAGGGTTACTATAAAAAGGGTCATTGGATGTGCTCCATTTGATTTGGTCTATTGTATACAAGCTAGAATTCCACAAAATAACCTAAAGGAGATGTATAAATTTGTTCAACTATATTAAGATGATATCATTAATGAAATGAAACTCAGAATGGATGATATTTTGCAACTAGAAGAAGCAAGGGGAGAGTCTTATGTTCAAAATGCCAAGTTACAATAAAAAATGAAGCACTTATATGAAAAAAGGGCCATTGAGAGGAAATTTGAAATAGGTGACATGGTATTGATGTGGAATGCTAGAATGGAAGATAAAGGAAAGCATGGTAAATTTGACCCAATCTAGCTTGGCCCATATAACATTTGTGATACAAATGGAGAAGATTCATATTATTTGAAGGATTTAACTGGAGATATTCTTCAATTGCCAGTTCATGGACAATTCTTGAAGAGGTACTTTTCTTAAAGTATCTATTTTCCATGAATAGTAGTTTTAGGTTTCCTTGTGCTATTGTACATTTTGTATATTTTTGTATATCCTTGTAAATATCTCTGTATAGTCTAGTTCCCTATTTTTTTGTTCTATTTTGTGCTCTCTGAAGGAATTGTCATTCTATACCAAGTATGTCGTCTGCTCTTCCATAGATTGGGAATTCTTGCATAGACTCAAGTAGTCTATTATCCCCAGATAGAACCATTGTTGGTTTGATTTTTCACAGTTAAAATTTTAGTGAAAAATCATTTAAGTCATTGTATCATGCAAATTAGGGTTTCATTCCTTATAATTTTTCAAATTGTTAGGTTACCCTAGTCTTGCCCCAGTTCATGTGTTGTTTGAATTCTATTAAATTCTCAAGGTTTGTCATCAACATAGTCATTGAAATACCTTAAGTTTGTAAAAACTCTAAGTCTTTTTCAAAATTTCAAAAGGGTTTGTAAAGCACTCAAGTTTTTCCCTTTACAGTATTATGGTGTAGGGTTTCCTATAAGAATGAAATACCTTCTTGCTCATGTTTCTGTGGTCATGTTTCACCAAGTAGTGTGAAAACGTAAAGGAGTTCATGTTTTACAGGAATATGCTTATGCTTTTTGTAATAGTAGAATAGTTCATTTTGAGATTCCCCAATCATACGCTTGGTCCTTGGCGATGAGGCATAAAGGATTTTTGTGCTTTGAAAGTGGTTTTACAGCTTTACAGTGATAAGTTGAGCACAGGAATGAAAGGAGTTTGAAAAGGTATTTTTTGGTCATACATTAAAGTGTTAAGTGTATGAGCATAAAAGGTTTTAAAGGAGATGTGTCAAATCACTTTACGGGATTATGGGTAAACTATTGAGTAGAGGGGTGGAAAGGTATGGTGGTTTGATCTACGTGCCTATGTTCTAGTGAATTGTGTAAAGGCGTAATACCCCAGCATGGCATAAAGGATGGTTTATGAGAAGGCATAAAGTGTCTTACAGTTTTATGTGTAAAAGGAACTCATAAGAATGAAAGTGAGGTTTAGTTTTTTTTATAGGCCTTTGCTTCTTGGATTGTGGACAATCGTAAAGCCATGTTATAATAGTGATCATGCTAAGTGGGACCTATTGAGTTGTTAGATGGGCCCTAATGAGAACAAATCAAATAGTGACATGTCATACATGTTACATGGGCCCAAACCACTTGGTAGATGACTTAAGTTTTTCATTGTGCATGTGCTTAAAATCAATGGTGATGTTCTTTTCTATTTTTCTAAGATTCAATTTGGGTCATTGATAAGTGAAAAGTGAAATTTTTCATTACACCTTTATGATTGCATGGTAAGCATATGAATGAAGAGCTATTTCATCATTTTCTCCATGGTTACGAGTTGAGTCTGAGCATATAAGCGTAAAAGAATAGATAAAGGAATGAAAAGAAGGCTTTACACTACTACAAGAAAGGAGAAATGTAAGAGCGAGATGCCATTTGTGAAGGCTTTTCGATGTTACGAGATTAAAGTAACTCATGTAGGTGTAAAGGAGAAATAGAGAAAAGGTTAGAGGCATTATGATGCCACAAGTAAAGCCTTAAGCATATTACTAGAGGATGGGTATGTAAAGTGTTATGATGTCCCAAGTAATGAAGTGAGCATAGCAACATAAAAAAGTTTTTTGAGGTTTTCGGTGATATGTGTGCATATGAGTGTAAAGGGTAAAGTGAAGGTTGCAACAAAGGCTTTATGCTTATACGAGGAAGGTTTGAAGTGTAAGAACAAAGGTACCTATTGAGGAAGCTTGAGATTCTATGGTGTAAGGGTCTACGTAAGAGTATAAAAGAAATTTTAATACGATGCCAAAGAAACCCTAATGCTTCTACGCCTGGGATATTCTGAAGCATCACTGGACAAGCATAAAAGCTAGCTAAGTGTGTGTCTGAGGTTACAAAGATTGAAAGATTTTGACTCATCGTAAAAGTGGAAGACTAGAATTTGAAAAGAAAGTGGCTGAGGTGCCATGGCAATTCAAAAAAAAGGGGAAATTCACCATGGCCAAGTAAAATAAAACATTGAAAAGGACATCAAGATCAAATTTCACAGTTGATATTCCTTGTTGTTAGCCTACGAGGGTGGTAGTAAAAGCTCATGCATGTAGAATTTATTAAAAAATCTAGTAGACTGTATGATTAAAACATAAATATTTGATTGAAAGTTCAAAATATTACCATTCTAAAGAATTTGTGTTCTTGCTCTGAAAAAAATTTACAAGTATCCATAGCCTCATGATTTCTGTGTTACTATGCAAGAGTTTAAAGTATAATTTGCAGAGAAAATGGTTGACAAGGAAGTTGAGGAGGTGCCTGCAGAAGAGGTAGAGGTCAAAGACGAGGGTGACGATGTTGTACAGGTCACACCTGAAGGAAAAAGGAAGAAAGGTGCTATCAAGACTAAGAAAAAGTCAAGGGTTAGGAAATGAAACAAGCAAGCTGAAGATTGGTTAAAAATTATTTCGAGGTCATCAAATGCCATTTCAAAAAATAAACATATCTTCAAAGACCCTTATTTCTTGGTCAAGGATGAAAAATGCCCTAGAATTGATGGTTTTAATCTATTTTTATATTTCTACCAAAACAGAATAGAAAACATACCGGTCTATAATCCATGGAATAGGAACATGACAAAGTTGATATTCCAGAAGTGTTTGTTGATGTGGACCTACTAAAGGCACTCATAAATTCTTACAATCTAGTCAGTAGGACATTCCAAAGGCATAATGGGAGCTTTTTGTGCACACTAGATAGAACTTCTTTCATAGAAGCTTTTGGATTAGAAGGGCAGATGGATGTGCCTATTGACATTGAAGATTTACAAGGTAAATTTGGGAGAAATAAGACCTATTTTGTGAACAATGTTATGCTACCCCACATCCCTTACAATGTAAAAAAGGCAGGGCTAATTCCAAAGAAGGTTGGGGATCATTTGCCCTTGAGCAGATTTTAAGAATTATTTCAAGAATACATTATATGGGCTACACAAAGTTCTGGGAAGTGATGGAGTAGAGGATTGTGTCTATGGTTCCTTATTCCTAATGGCTTGTGACATACAAGACCCCTTCCACCACAAAGAATATGATTATGTGGCATTTATCATGGATAGCATGCACAATCAAATTGTCAATAAAAAAAAGAGAGAATTGAAGGAGTTCAAGTTCCACCATTACTCATTGCTGATGCACCTTATCCTGTATTACAATATTGGTTACATTAGTTAGGACTTCATTAATCAAACCTCTGATGAATTTGGTGAGTTACTTATGCAACTTTGGACTTGCATTTGGGATAAGAATTTCCATTATTCAAATGTACTTATGTTCTTTAATTTTTTTAGTTCCATTATTATAAGGCAATTGGACCATACCTTCTTTAGGGTAGCAAATGTTTTGAAGACTTTTCTTAGACTTGCTTTTTTGGATGAGAAAACCAAATTAGATCATAACTTGGGGGATATATTTTTGTTTAAAGATTGTAATGATGAGGATATATGCATGTCTCAAATGCCACATGAGCCAGAGGGAGAGGAAGCCGTTGTAAACAGAGAATCCCATAAGCCAAATGTACAATTAGAGATAGATGTGGAGGAGGAGGAACCATCATCTTCAACATGGGTGCCAAAGGGCAATAAAAGGCAGAAAATAATGCATATCCCAGAGAGGGTTGTGAGTAGAGCCTTACAAGTAATGCCAAGTAATGATGAATATTTTTCTGACATTAGGCAAAATTATTTACATAAATGGGCTATAGAGGCAGGAAAAGCCTCTAGTGATCTCCAAATTGCAGCATCAAGATTGGATGATAGGCTCATCCAATCTGAAAAATTTATGGAAGATGATGATTTCATCAAATCAACAAAATTTAAAATTTTTCTTTATAAAATAAAATAGAAAGAACTCACATTAAGCCTTATGCCAGGAGAAGATCTTGAGAAAAATAAAGAATTAGTGGATAAACTACTTGCCTATGACCCAGATAGTGAAACAATGACTGTTGTAGAGGCTAGGGAGTTGGTACACAAGAGTGGTATGATTTTAATACAAAATTGGGATATTGAGAGGATCTTTGTTCATGATCAAATGAGGAGACAAGAAAAAGTCATCAACTATGAGGCTAGTGATAGTGACGAACTGAAGAGGGGGTCAAGGTTTAATGTAGATACAAAAACCCTAGTAGTGTGGAGTGTTGCCCTAGACACAAAAAAGCCTAAGATGATGGACATACAAGAAACTGCACAATGCAATATGATTGTGTGGAAATTAGATAATACTACTGGGAAAGAAATTTCTAGCCTGGCCAAACACTTTGCACTCATGAATGAGGTAAAACTAGATCAAATTGAGAACAGGTTAGTTGCAATATACAATGAATGTATAGATGTCAGGAAATTGTGTGAGGAGGAGCTCAAGATGAGCTATGTGCAGAAAGAAGGGATAGAAGAGTTGGAGGGGAAAATCCAGAGCTTAGAAGCAGAAGTGGCATCAATCAGAGAACAACTCAAGGTTGTAATAGAGGTAGAACATGTACCCAGGCAAGTGGAAGAGGAAAGGCACACTATAGAAGAAGAGACCCAAAAAGAAGAGATACCTATAGGGGTAACAGTGCCAATGCCCATGGTCATTGTGGAAATAGAAGCTCATCAATCTGACAATGCAACAAAGAAGAATGTTATGGTGAATATACTTAGTCATAGAATAAGCATTTTGAAGAGAATATCTCAAGATACCTATAGTGCATTCATCATTTTACAATTTATAGAATAGGTATGCAAAGATTCAATAGGATGGCTTGATCCAATCTTCCAACAATGGGGACCATATATGCAATTCCTTGATAGATTGATACCATTGTTAGCAAAAAAGCTAGATCTCTGAGATAAAGTTATTGTTGTAAAAGAGGGCATGGATAAGGTGAAAGATCTATTGCAATTATTCACAAGGAAATTGACAACTTTCATTGACAAATAGTTTTCATTCTTTAATTCTTTTTGTCCTTGATTCTGATAATAAAGTAAAGGATTTCAATGAATGGTCTAATTCTTTTGATCATATTGTAGAGTTTCTATAGGTGGCATCTATTTTCCAAGGTGATATTGATGAATGTGTCTTTAATGAACTTATTGATACCCTATTCAAGATTGAAACTGAAATGAATAGGTTTACCACAGAAGGGAAAGTGATCATTGATGTTGTTCCTCAGCCAACACTGTGTTCTGACACTCGGTCATCACTAGGTTACTTGGTCACTATAAAACTTCTTGCTCAGTATCAATATTGTGACTTGGTTGATACTAAAGCTTGATCAACACTAACTTTTCTTCGCATTATTGTGGCTCAATTGACACTAGCATTACTCAACATGTTCATCAAAAATATTTAGTCGTCTACTATGTTACTCAGTCAAGCCTATACATTTGATCTATCTTTGTTCACACTTTCAAACCTATACATTTGATCTATCTTTGTTCACACTAATAAAATGTCAATTTGTAGTTTCCTCTTCATAACTTAGCATATCCTCTAGATGCTTTTGTTATGAACAACTTCTCAAATCCTCTTCATCAATCAAATAGATATGACACTTAGATTAGATAGCAAATTGTATCACCAATATATTTGGCATCAATGATAAAATAAAAATTGTTTCAATTGTAGTTTTTGACACCCCTTCCCAACATACATTGTGGTCATCTTAGCTCATCCTACTTCTTACATGTCTACCTTTATAAGGTTACTTAAAAATTCTTCCTCTTCTCCTACTAATCTTGGCATAATCAGCCTCCTCTTTTTCATATCCATTCTAGGATAGACTAAAATTTATATAGCCCTCCATCTCCTTTTTCTAGATTATTACATATATAATGGTTTACTTCATCCTCCCCATTGACTGTAGAGCAACACTTTGTTAAACTTCCTTAATTATATCTTCATCACATTATAAGATCTCCCAAGATCCTCTCCTTTTGTGCTTGTTGCTTCATCTTCCTCTTGAGAATTTGACATGGTCTCCTTAGATGGATCCATAACTCACTATGTCTAAATTTTACCCTTCTTAGTACTTCCTAATTCTTGAGTCACGACCCTCTTTTCTACCTCTAATTGATGTATGATATTTTCTAGTAACATCTATACCTTGTTCTCTAGGATCAGTTCCTTTTGTGCCCTATAACATCCTTTGGTCAATCTCCTCTTGAAACCTCTCTTTTGCACCTTGATAATAGTTGCAAATCCATCTTCCAACCTTTTCTTGGATGCATCCAAAAGGGGATTATATTTCCCTTCCACACTTATCATTTTATCTTCTACATTAATTGTCCCCTTTCATTCTTCTATAATTACGCTTTCCTCATCTTTAGCCCCCGTTATTTTTCCTTCCTCAACTGCCCTCCCTATGATGCAAATTTCTCCTTGTTAAACATGGTTAATCCCCTTGATTCTCATCTAGTTGAATCTTTCTTTCATCTTTTCTTGGTAGTTTACTGATATAGGGTACTCCTGCTATTATGCTAACTTAATTATTTTTTCATATAACTTAGGTCTTGTTACGAAATAAGATTTTTTTCATTTTAATTTTTATAGTTTTGATCTTTTTTTTGCTAATATATAATTTAAAAATAATCAAATTAATAGCCACATGGAAACATTCCTCTAGAAAACCTACATATTCCCCTTTTTTTGTCCTATTTTTTAAATAGTCTCTTTATCAAGAATCTCTATTCGTAACTTTGGTAACAAGATAACCCTCTCTACTTTGAAATATTTTAAACTTGTTGGGTTAAAATTTTGTTTCCAATCTAAGAAGGTAAAGGGTAATCCTTTAAAACATGGAGAATTCCTTAATAAGTAATTCCTCTTTTATTTTTTTCTATTACAATATACATAGAGAAATTTGTCAAAAAGAATAAAAAAACCTACCTTTTATCAAAGGTCCTCTTGAACCATCCAATTATTTGTTCAATAGGGGTTCCTATGCCATTTCATCGATCAAATATTCCAAAGGTTATGCATAAATATTTTGTTCTTTTGATCAAGCCATCTTGAATTCATAATATCTCCCTACTTTTGGGTGATTTTCCTTGAATATGTAGACTCAAGCCATTATTTTTCCCTAGCCCCTTCGTCTCATTTCTATAAATGTTGGGTTTATGTTAAAAGTCTGCGATAGCCTTAGATCAAAGTGAATTTCTATTTTGAGAACGATTGAGTAGATCTTGGGTTGAATATGGTTGGGAAGATGGTTTTAGGTAACCCTCATTAGTATTTTGCAAGATTTCAAGTTCATTCTCCCTCTACAATGGTTGAGTTTTGATATAAAACCTGCTTTTTATTAGGGTTTATTCCCTTATTTGTTTCCCTTACTATCTTCCTTGACTTTCCCATAGTCCATCTAGCATCATTAGTAATTCATTAAGGGGGTGCCATATTTCCCAAGTTGATTGCAAAGAGTCTAATTACATTTTTTATTTTGGACCTAAAAATCTAGTTCTACTGATTCCATCATTGTCTATAAAATACAAATGCAAGTTACACAGATATATTTTTAAATAGATTTTATATGGTAATTTGATAGTTCTACTAGTTAGAGATTATGTTCTTACATAATTTGCTCCATTTTTTTTTATCATTGATGTTCATAGAATCAATTTTGGAGATGTTTTCCCAATTTTTATATTGATGTTAAGATATGAAAAAGCTTAGCCTTTGATATTTATCAAAACTACGTACCTTTGGTGTCTTGAATTTATTATGAATGTTTCTTTGAACCTCTTGATGTTGGCTAGGATTCAATCTACCTCTTACAAATAGTTCACCACTAGTTGGAGATGATTTTTTCTACCAATAGACTCTAAAAAACCTTAGTATTTTATTTCTAATACAAATATATTATTGTAAGTATAAAATAAGTTATTATTTTTTATCTTTTTAAATACAATAAGATATGAATTTTTCTATTCATGAATGGGTGTTTGGGGGCTTATCCCTCTCCCCCCTTACTCTTGAGGTGTTTAAATCGGAAAGACCCCAAGAAGGGTGGTGGAAGTGTAACTCTAATGATGCCTCTAAAGGGAATTGTGGCCCTTCTAGAGAAGGGTTCATAATAAGAGATGGAAAGAGAGATCACATTGTTTGTGGAGGCAGATGTCTTCTAGATGGAACTAATAATCTAGAAAAAGTTAAAGTGGGCCCTTTGGCAATCAAGGTCTCAAAATAATTAGAAGTGACAAAGTAAACTTTTGAAGGTGTCTCACAAATAGTTATTAATGTCATTATTAAAGGTGATACTTCTCCAAAATGACATCTCCAAAATTAATGATGAGTTCACATTCCTAAAGGATAACAATATTTTATGCATAAAAGAAAATGGGAACAAAGAGATTGACACAATGTCATATTGGGAAATGAACCTTAGCATCCTTGAAATTTCCATAAAGAATTATTCTGATGTTAAATGGGAGTAATGAAAGTAACATAGTAATTATTCTCCTACTCCCTTGTCTAGCCATTTTTCCTTTCATTAATGTGTCATGCAGCTAATGGAGTTGAGGAGTTGCCATTCCTCATAAAGTACTACAATAGATTTAACAAATCTTAATTGCACTCCATCACTACCCACAATAATAAATAGACGTGTGTACCCTTAAAAGTACAATCCTTGTAAATAGAATAATATTTGCAGAGGAAAAGAAATTGGGAATTGTGAAAAATGGAAACCACATTCACCTTCCAATGTAGGAAACAAAAAAATATTGTCCTTGGATATAATAGACTAATTTGTTTGGAAAAAATGTTCAAATTCACCCACCACAAGCTTTTTGATGTGATTGATCAGTTGGTTGGAGAGAATATTTATCAGTTGGAAAACTATCATCACACCACAAACATTTACTCCATGATTATGACATGCGAGAGCTCCACACTTAGGAGAAGGTAAAGACATTTATAGGTTTATGATGATTAAGTTGGTTCCTATGAAAGCTTTGCTAGTCTTAGATGAAATTTTACATGCCTTAAGTCTTGACTTGGGCATAAATTTGGGTGAGAAACAAAAATATATTAAGAAAATCCTATGCATAAAGTACATACCTTTTGTTTGGAGATTTGATGAAAGGCTAAGGCATAAATATTTCAAGGAGGACAGGAAAGTCTAGTATGTTCTAGAACTATAAGTCATGCAACAAATAATTACCATATTACATGGATGAAATCTTGGTGGGATAATTTACAAAAGATGGAGAATGATAGTAAGTGTTGAGGAAAGCCAGGAAAGAGACAACTGAAGGTGAGGAAGGCTACTCAGAAGCCATAATTAATGTAATACTCAGATAAAGGAACCAAGGGTTTGTCCCATGTGCCCTTAGATGAATCCAAGTTGTGCTTCCATTTTCCATTGATGCTCTAGTGATGGTTTACATGGGATGGTGTCTCTTTTTCAGTTCCTTTGTTGTTTTTAACACAAACCTTCAAATTACTCTGATGTCTAGGTTTCAAAAAGATTAGTCCAATTATTTTTTAGTCTGCTCTTGAAGGAAGCATGTTAAAATATAAATTTTGTTTGCAATTATATATGTGTTGGAATTACAATAGGAAAGGTAAACTTCTGAGGGGGGTGGGGGGGTGAATCAATGCTTCAAACTTTGACCCATAAAATATTCACCACACATCCATCTCACATATTCAATAAGTAAACTAAAATACCATATAAATCATGTATATCTAAAACATGTAAATGAGTGAGAATTCACACATATAACACAAGATATGATTACCTTGAAACCCTCCAATGAGAAGTTAAAACTAGGATGGGGATGACACCTACTGTAGTAGTAAAGTGTATCCAATGAAGGTTACAATGTTTGATCATGAAACATGATCTACCCTATGAAAGGTCTTCCCTGTTAAAGGATTACAAATATTGTTAGGTCTTACCCTATTAAATTATTTCAACACCTTGTTAAAAGTGTGCCTTATTAAAGGACTTCTACTCATAATTAAATAAGCAACTTGTTAGAGGATTTCAATATAGCTCGTTAGGACTACTCTATTAAAAGATTTAACTAATTCACCTATTAGAATGTCTTAGCATTGATCCTACAATTAGCACTTTGTTTCTTGATGAAATATCACCTCTAAACTAATGTATACTTGATCCTTCTTGATGAGATGTCTCTTTTTCGTTCACTATCCTTCCTCTATTCTCCTTTAATTGATTATACAATGCAATTTTAGATCATAATACCTTGGCCACCATGAATGTCCTTTTTTGTGCATCCAAAACTCTCCTTGATCATTCATACATTCTCTTTCACACTCATAGAAATTTTAGGGTTTGTCCTCCTTAAGAAGACCTAGGTGACTTAGGGTTAGGTGTGAATCAACAACTATGATTCACCCATTTTTCCGCTTAACCTTCCTTTTACCTGATTGGATGCATGTAATGCATAGAAATTCTAGCTTAAGATTCATCCTTATCACCAAAATATCGTAATTCAATATGTAAGTTAGCTCAAAAATGGTTTACATAGTAGTTTGTGCCAATACAAACAACTATGACAAAACTGTGTTACTCGGCATATGAAGTCCTTGATGCTCAACATATACTGATTTTATTACTGTGACTTAGCATCTGAATGAATCTACATGCACTACTTTCTTGGCTCTTTAATCACTCAACATATACTATTTGCTCTTCCTTTGAGTGACTCGACACTTGAGTGACTCAAAACTCACTATTGACTCGACATGCTCTAGCTTATACATGTTGTGCTCAACTTATGCTACTTGTTCAACATGAGTATAGACACTCACTTTTCAAAACAAATCTAAGATCAAAAATCTCCCCCTTTGACATGAGTGTCAAAAATACTTGGTCATGCATTAATACTTTTATGCTTACGAGCATAACATAACTATTCAACTTCTGTACAATATTTCAAAATATCAAAATTTTGCAACAACTTATACATCAAAAATCTTATAACTCCCCCTGAGTTGTTCTATCTATTCTATTTTGTAACAAAATTTCTCCTAATAAGTAGATTTGCCTCAATTGATACTCTTTTTTTGGGTCTTTCTGCTCTCACTTCCCCTTTTCTCTTTCTCTCCCATGCTTGCTCCCCCATGCTCTTACTCTTTTAACTCCCTCTTTTTGACACTAATGTTAATGGGCTATACACTAATAGTGTGTTTATCCAAGAAATATTTATGAACCTCAAGTATAATCTTAAAAGCAACATTCCAATTATCACAAGCTATCTACAAAGACTTAATTTGGATGGAAAACTCAGTAGGAAGGTGGACTAGGCCATCTAATGTAGAAAGATTGGGATTTTTTTATAAGAGTTTCTGCATAGCCTAACTGCTTGTGCAAAATCTCCATGTGAGGAGTCAATGTAATCTAGATGCTTATCAATTTAGCCCTTATGTTGGCTTCATCTATAGATAGTTCTGCTAACTAACTCTAGGTTTGCACTAGGGTCCTAAAGTGTTTCTCACTTTGAGCTAGAGTCATGGGCAATTTGGCTCCAGATGACTGCCTTTGACTCTCCAAGCTTAGAATGTGACTCCTTATTTCTTGTGTAAAGAGTGTAGGATTACACAATTTGATGTACAGAGAGAAAATATTTTCTAGTACCTTCTTCACACTGTCTATCTTATTTGCCAATGCAACTTGTGTAAGTACTATATTACTAGATATTTTCTCATTCACTTTATGTTGAAAATTCTTCTTAGACCATTCTAATAAATTTTCATTAGTATCAAGGTCTGCATCACTTACCTTTTCCACTATGTTAGTAAGTTGTTTAATAAGTGGCTTTTTTTCATCTAGACTAGGTAGACTTAATGCATCCAAGAAGATGTCTTTAATATCAAGCAAAGCTTGCTTCTGCCTATGCTCCCTTCTGAGCAATTCCTAATGTTTATTTCTTGCTAGGGATTCTTGAAGTATACCCATCTACTCAATTGCTATTGTTGCATAATCATATTTTGGCAAAACAATTTCTTCATCTAGGCTTACATCTCAATATGTTATTACCTCTTCTACCTTTGATGAACTAAGACTTGACACTAAGAATTGCAAAGGTGTTGCATCTGTGCTTGGCCTTTGAAGACTATAATTGGAAGGAGTTCCAGATACTAGTAGTGTTACCAATGCTTGAATTGCTTCTATCTCCTTCAGCTTGGTTATTATATGTGGCTCTTCAAGCTTGTTCTTTTCTTCCTTTTTGACTTCAACTTTACCTAGGTCTTGTGTTGTAGGTGCAGGTACATCTACCTAACATGTTTGACTTTGTGTCTCCACCTTATCTTTTTCAATTGTCTCAACCTTTTCTAGTGCAAATTCTAGTGCATTTTTTGAAGATTTTACACTAGTGACTGGAGGGATGATTGTAGGTGGTTCTTGTATTTTCACCTCCTTGCTTGTAGTTTTAGTCACTAATTTTTGAAGTTCATCTACACTCACCAATACAGGGTTGTTACACAATTTAGCTTGTAGTGTAGATTGGTCAAGTATCTTTTTCAAGTCTTCCTCTATTAAGGGATTGATGTTTTGAATAGTGAGATTAGAAACATCCTTTATTGTGACAGTTTCAATACTTATTATCTATGGAGGGCTGGCATTTGGCATTTGTGTAACTTGTACACTCTATTCTTGTTACTACTCTTTGTCAGCTATTGCCTAATCATCTATATTCATTTCAGTATCTCCCTCAATTGTACCTTCATTATTATCATCATCTTAATCATCTTTAACCTCAATAGGTTCTTGTTCTCCTACTTCAATTGTGGCTAGCCCATATGTAATTTTCCACATTTGTGTGGTCTTCTTTACAACATCTTCTATGTTATTCTGTAATATGTTGAATGCTCTATATTTAGGAGCAAATCTAATAGGATATTTCTATATGGCTTTAGCTATCTATGTCTTACTGAGTTCAGGCATAACTTGAGCAAGGGATGTCTCCCTAATTTTCCTTTCTAAGTTCAAACAATAATGCTATTTTTTCTCAACTCTTTCATATAAAATTTTAGGCATGGAGTTGGCAATCTCTAGAGGAGCTTTCTTAAAATTGGCCATCATGGCATATATTGCCTCCTCTACTTGATTCTTTTTGAAATTTCCAAGATTCTCAAAATCAATGTGAGAAAAACTTGATAAATCTGCATTATTTCTAACATTCTCACACAAGGCTAGATCTAAAGATGGATTATGATTCATCACTTGAAATTGACTTTTGTCATCAGATTTAGTTCTTTCCTCATTAGTTTTAGCTTGAGAAATATATTTTCTCCTTGGTCTTTTCTATGCTCCACCTTCTTTCTCTATAGGCTTGGCTTTCTCTTTAGACTTTTGTGCAATGACACATGTGTTAGCCCTTTTGGTAGGTGTTGTAGGTTTTGGTTAGCTTGATTTAGAAACCTTATTAGGTCTTGTCACTGCTTGTGCCTTAGGCTTTCTCTTCTTCTTATGAGTAGGAATAGGTACTTCCTTGGCTTCTTCTCCCTTGGCACCTTCTACAGTTTATGTTTCTTCCTCTTGCTGATCCTCACCCTGTCCTTGTGTTAATGCAAGTGATGCTTGAATCTAAGTGTCTTCTTCCTCTTCATCCTCTTCCTTTTCATCTTCCTACTCGACACCTTCACCAAATTTTACTTTTAGTTTCTTTACCAATTTATCCTTCTTTTTGATGAAAGAGGCAGTCAATCCATAGTAATATTTGACTTGACCTTCTCATATTACCAAAAGATTTGGCATCTTTGTCTACTTCTTTTGCAACTAATGTTGTGATTACTGCAAAGGCCTCATCAACATTAATTTCATAACCTAATGGCCTCAACCATCTTATTCTAGGAATTGTTGTCTGAACAAATATGTAGTGAGCATAAAATAGGAAACAAACATCATCATAATATCTTTGCACTAATGATACTGGAATCCTTAATCTATTCTTCATGGATTTTTTGAAATCCTCAAAATAACTAATCATTACTAACTCAAAATTTTCACATCAATGAACTCTCCTATTTGAACTACAATAGACCTATTTGTCTTCCATGCAACAATACCAAATGTAGGAAATGTGTTCTGAACATAAAAGAAGATACATACCAAAATAGCTCCAAATTTACACTAAGCACTATTTGTTTTCCTTATTGCTCCTAGTTTTTCGATTAATTGTAGTCGTTGCATCTCAGCAAGATCATATGGATGATCCTTCTTCACAATCTTGTGACCCATATCTACTGCAATGTAGGGTACACTATTTTATCTCCTTGACTTATAAAATTTATGTGCAATTACCCTTACTAGAAAATCTATTAGAGGATTTATGATGGTGTCTATGGTCATTCCTTTCTTGTTCCACACAGCTCTCGTCTTCTTTTCAATGACTTCTTTGGACTCACTTCTCATAGTCTTTGGCTGATCCAGGGTTAGATACCCCATTACCCTATGGATTATTCTCTTTGTGATTTTTATTGGCCCATTATCTAACCATATTGAACTATCATGAATTCTACTTAAAACAATCTTGATTCATTCAGTTTTGAAAATGTTAGGGAAATCTAGGGCATGAGTTAACCCTTTCTTTTCTAAAATCTTGGATTCTTCCCTTAACATGCCATTTTCACATAGTTTTCCATATGCTTCTCTAATTTCCATGTCACCACTACTACCAACTTTACAATTATAACACTTTTTGACATCTTTAATCATTAAAACTTTTGATGGTATCATAGATAGCACACCAGAGGGATTTTGTTTGTATACTATGTCTGGAATGGCTTTGAAAATTGGTTGTTTAACCTCGTTGCTAACTAATTAAACATTTAAAACCTCCTTTCCCTCTACACCTTTTGAACTAGATGCCATTTTACAAATCTAGGGTTTACAGAATTTGAAACAGTGTAGCTCGACACACAATAAATACCTTGTGAAATCTGATGAAATGATGTTGAATAGTTGTTCAAATATCCTACAAATGCTTCAAATAAAATTTCCAGATCACCTCTAGCTCTTCTTGCTCTCTCTTGAATTTGAATTATGTTAAATAAGTAGAAATCAATCAAATACCCCTTTAAAATGTTGCAATTAATGTTAAGTGCTTACATAGTTGTAAGCTTGGCATCAACTAATTTTTGGCTCACTCGACATCCACTTTTTTTTTTTATTCATTTGGAAACCATAGTATACTTTTCATGCTTGGTAGTATTATGAAAAACTAACAAAACTTAAAGGTTTTTCTTTGATTCCTAATAACACTTTGCATCTTTATTCATGCTTATGTAATACTATTAGAACTAAATCCTTTGGAA
This sequence comes from Cupressus sempervirens, assembly GCA_028749045.1. NCBI lineage: Eukaryota > Viridiplantae > Streptophyta > Pinopsida > Cupressales > Cupressaceae > Cupressus > Cupressus sempervirens. Next base: position 122,123,824 of record CM053785.1, on the reverse strand, counting down.
CTATTGTATAGTATAACTGTTAAATATCAGTCCTACATACCTCTTGATTGCTTAGTTTGATGAGGTGTGATCACCTGACCCATTGGGTGAAGTGATCCCTTCTCTATTTGATGTGTTACAATCCTCCTTTCTCTTCCATGTCTTGTTCATTTCATTTATAACATTTTGAATACCTGCCTTGCCTTTGCCTTTATTGAACTCACAACTTTGTGCCTTTGACCTTGTTGGGAAATATTGGCTAATGTGACTAGTCTTCAAACAACTAAAACATGTGGTTTGACTCAACCACCTTTTGTAGTCACTCCTAAACTATGTTCTAATAATTTTCTTTGGAATATGTCCATACTCTTGATAGTAATGAAAACTATACCTTGTATTATAGTCCCAATTATATAAGTTGCCATTATTTTTTGCATTTACTTGTTTGTTTGATTACCATATTGGGTTGGATCTACACTCAAAAGCTCCATGTCCATACTTTTGATAGTTGTAATAATATCCTTGAATGCACTTATGGAAGTGAACCATGCTCTTCTACTTATCATTCTGATTTATAGTCTTGCTCTTGCACACATTGGTAGTATGTCCTTTCTTACCACAATTATGACAAGTAGGTTTGGAATTCTTAGCTTTATTACTTCTTTCTTTAGCACTTTTAGATGATTCTCCTTCTTTAGTACTTTTTTATCCTAGTCCAGATGTGTCATTGTTAGATCTATGGGATCTCATCAATTGTTCAAATTACCTAATAGCTTGACTAGGATTATTGAAACTTTTAGCAAACTACTTTTCTCTTTTTAGGTCATTTCTCAATTGTTCATCCTACAATTTTAGTGTTGTTATCTCAATATCCTTGGTATTTAGTTCATGTTTGGCATTTATCAGTTGACCCAAAGTTTCTAAGCGCATGTTAGCCATCTTAGTTACCTCTAATGGTCTTTCTTCCAAAATGCTGGTCAAAACTCTTTTGTCATCTTCAATCATAGTTTTGTCTTCCACTACTTTCTTTTTTCTTTTCAGTCACCTCACATAGTAATATGACTTGTGATTCTTGCTCTAACCTGAGATTTTTTATTTCTTTAGCCTGGGTTTTATTCTTTTTCATTAGATCTTCTATTGTTGCATCAAATTCATTGGAGTCTCCATTTGCAAATAGCTTGGTAGTGTCCATATCTCTGTATTGTGTGTCATTCTCCTCAATAGAAATTTCCTTCATTCTCTTCAATGATTTTTTTAGATCATCTCTTGCTTCATTTAGTTGATGTAGAATGAGTTGTATTTCAATTCTCTGATTCTCAATGAGCTTTCCCAACTTGTAGACTTCCATTTCCAAGATCTTTCCTCAAAGATGCAAAGCTTCTCTTTTAAAGAACTAGGCTCTGATACCAATTGTTGAAATTACAATAGGAAAGGTAAAATTTTGAGGGGGGAGGGGGAGGGGAGTGAATTAGTGCTTCAAACTTTGACCTATAAAATATTCACCACACATTCATCTCACATATTCAATAAGTAAATTGAAATACTATGTAAGGCATGTATATCTAAAATATGTATATGAGTAAGCATTCACACATATAACACAAGATATGATTACCTAGAAACAATCCAATCAGAAGGTAAAATTGGGGTAGGGATGACACCCACAAATCTTCACCACTACAGTAATAAAGTGTATCCAATGAATTTTACAATGTTTGATCACGAAACATGATCTACCCTATAAAAGGTCTACCCTATTAAAGGCTTACAAAGACTATTAGGTATTACCTTGTTAAAGGACTTCAACTCACAATTAAGTAAGCACCTTGTTAGAGGATTTCAGTATAGCCTGTTAGGACTACTTTGTTAATAGATTTAATTGATTCACTTGTTAGAATGTCTCAGCATTGATCTTGCAGTTAGCACTTTGTTTCTTGATGACAAATCACCTCTAAATTGATGTATACTTGATCCTTCTTGATCAGATGTCTCTCTGTTGTTCACTATTTCTTTCCTTTATTCTTCTTTAACTAACTTTGCAATGCAATTTTGGATCATAATACCTTGGTCACCATGAATGTCCTTGTTTGCACTTGCAAAACTCTCCTTGATCATTCATACATTCCCTTTCACACTCATAGAAATTTTAGGGTTTTTCCTCCTTAAGAAGACCTAGGTGACTTAGGGTTAGGTGTGAATCAACAGTTGTGATTCACCCATTTTGCCACTTAAACCTTCCTTTTACTTGATTGGGTGCATGTAATTCATAGAGATTCCAACTTAAGATTTGTCTTTATCACCAAAATATCATAATTCAATCTATAAGTCAGTTCAAAAATGGTTTACATAGTAGTTTGTGCCAATACAAACAACTATGACAAAACTATGTTACTTGGCATATGCAGTCCCTAATGCTCGACATATACTGATTGTATTACTATGACTTAGCATCTGAATGAATCTGCATGCACTGCTTACTCAACTCCTGAATCACTCAACATATACTATGTGCTCGACACTTGAGTGACTTAGCACTCACTGTTGACTCAGCATGCTCTAGCTTATACATGTTGTACTCGACATATACTACTTGTTCAGCATGAACTAAGTAAATGACTTAACTGTATAAACACTCACTTGTCAAAACTAATCTAAGATCAATAATATGGGGTAACAAATCGTCATAAAGAAATATCTAGTAGCAGGTTGGGCCCCCTTTCAATTTGTTTATGCTTAATGGTGAATTGATAATTAGATAGGAAAGACATAAATTATACCAATCAAAGGTCAATAATTTTGGTAGTCACAAAATAGTTATTATGATGAATCTTTCATGATGTTTACTCTTGCTGGTGGCTTAAAGTGTTAAGGCTTCTTTAAACACATTTCTTTAGGTTCTTGATATAAATATTATTATTTTGTTTTTTTTTGTAGACCTCTATAATGACAATGACACAACATTGTAAATAACTCCATGAGGAAAATTAGAGGTTAGGGTTTCACTTGGATGGATTGCTAACCACAATGACTCCATTGTAGATATTCTAATTTTTCTTTGTTGTACTTATGTAATGTTTTCACTATTTCCATAAAATCAAACTTATTACCAATAAAAAAAATATGAACATTTCTAAATTTATAAATAATTTAATTTGAATTTAAAAACTTATTTTTATTAATAAATTGTTAGATGGTCATCAATAATATGTATGTCTTTTATATTATTTTAAAAATAGAATGTTGAATTATATAAATTTATTTATTAAATTTGAAATTTTTACTTATATTTATGTTATTTTACAATCTTTTTAAAATGGAATTATTGAACTTATATATAAACTTAATTAATTTGAAATTTTTGCATTTATAATAATATGTTTAAAACTATTAACTAGATCATTTGTACTATATTATTATAAATAAAATATTTATTAAATTTAATGTGTATAATTAATTAAATTGATTAAATATTTAAATTCAATTATATTAAATTTATTTGTATCAATGTTTAAAATAAGTGATAATTTCATACATATAAACATGTTCAATTATTTAGTGAGTATTGTAATTAGATCCAATTAAGTGAAATTTGTTTGTCTCAATTTCCAAGGAAAAGTTTTTTAATCTACATGTAAGAAAAAGTTATGTTTAAGGAGGATGGGATTAATCTTTCTTTTGTGAATATTTGTTGGTTGTATACTTAATTGTCTTGAGTACTTATTTAGTTAAATTTAGATTAATATTGGTACTCTTTTTATCGGGCCTATATTCCTTTTTTGTACTGATTTGAGTGTGTGTGTGTGTGTGTGTGTGTGTGTGTGTGTGTGTGTGTGTGTGTGTGTCAGAGAGAGAGAGAGAGAGAGAGAGAGAGAGAGAGAGATGTAACCTAGGTAGATTTATTATACAATAAATATTTTCTCTTTTAAACATAGGCACCAGAGGGCCAACAATGAAAGATGCCTCTAGTATAGCCCTTAAATATTTTTTACAACTTTTCAAAAGGACTAAATTATAAAAATCAAGGATGTTGTTTATTCCTGAGTTAAAGACCATATTTATCATTAGTATATCTTTCAAGTCTACACAAAGAAAACTAAGAAAATGCTTCTTGGGATTGATGTTAGTAGGATGAATTTAAAAAGATCTACATAAATTATCAATAAATTTGTTAAAGAATTTACATGAAGCATAATTCAAATTTGTACATGTATCTATAAGAAAAATACTATTGTCTAAGTTGTAAAAATTCATAATTACAATACATGTCATTTATTACTTTATCAACATTTTATTAAATAGGAGAACATTGGATAATTCATTTATTGTTCAACTAAATTAAATCTTACAATGAATGGAGAAAAATATTTTTTTACAAAAAATGGTGAGTTTACTGAAAAAAATAGAATTAGCAAAAAAAGTAGATCACAATCATCCTTTCCCAAAAAAAATTGATTGTACTAATCAAAGGACAGGATTTTTCCCTAATAGGGCAAGACCATTCATATAGAAATCATCAATTCAACCTAATCCTTTGTGAAATGGTCATCTAGAGCCTCCCAGTGTTACTACCCAAAATAGATTTGATTTCTTATCTGCAAATCTAGTAGATAGCAATGGACAGAGGAGGGCATCTTTAAAACCATACTCAAACTTCATGAAGCAAGGGACAAATAAATTTCCAAAATGCAAGAAAATTAGATCCAAGTTTTTGCAAAAGCAAATGAAGATGTAAATGGATGACAACAAGTGACAAAAAGAAAGACCAGGAGGGGAATAACACCTCAAAATAAAATAGACATAACATCAAATTATTCTAAGGAAGAAGCGAAAGTCAAACAAAAAAAGATTTTCTTCAATAAAACAAGATATGCAAGGAAGCTACCATTGATTGATAAGTAGAAAATACAAAAGATGAAGAATGAGGACTTTAAAGATTTTAGGGAGCAAAGACCCACAAAATTTTCAGAAGTGAATAGTATCCCTTTAGGCTCTAAACAATAGAATAATGCTTCTGAATCAAATCTTAGGATCTCTCCCACATAACTCAAAACCCAAAAGCCTACATTCCCCTCCACAAAAGAACATCTAGAAGCAAGGACAAATAAATATGCTTTGAGCCACCCTTATAACCCTTTTACCAGAGGAACCCTAGATAATCATAAACTATATTATAATATATAGATAATAAGCAATAGATACATAGAGGATAAATGGTTGGAATTCTCAGAGCTAAGTGTATTTTCATATTGGAACGGACCAAGCAAGCTACTCTCGAAATTGGTAAGAATATTACAAAAGATTTGTCAGTAATTGGTGAGTATCAGAACCTTCTCTAAATGTCCATTGTGGAAACAAATAAATTAGTATCAAATTCATATTGCTTCTATAAAGGATACTTCATCAAATTTTTAGCTTGGGAACCAAATAAGAGTGATGAAAACATAAGGAAATATCATGCACCTAATTGGTTTGAATGTGACAACTTTCCACCTTAACTTAATCATATCCAAACCCTAATCAAAATTGTTTAATCTTTTGGAAATTTAATAGGCATTAAATTAGAATTTAACCAATCCAGTAATATTAAATTTCTAGTGGAAACAAAATTAGGCCTAAAGGGTTTTTAAGAAAAAAAAGATAATAACAAATAGATCCATGTATGAACTAGGATTTAAAAAATTTGAAGGAGAAATTAAAGGATTTATCAAACCTAATCTAAACATTGAATGCAAAATCTCAAACTTAAAAGAGGCACTAAGCAGCACCAATATCGGCAAAAGGAGGAAAAGAGCAAAGGTAACAACAAAATAGAAGAAAGATACACCAAAGAAAAGGAAAAATAAAAAGGAATACAAGGAAAAAACAATAGTAGGGAGGATAATGGGATAGAATACAAACAGTAAATAGAGAATCAATAGATCAAAGAATAGCATAAAGAGAATTGGTAACATTGGGAGAAATAGAAAACAAAACGAGGATAGTCAAGATAATCAACTAAAATTAACAAAACTTAGAGAATGCAAGTCATGTCAAAGAGAGAAAAATACATTAGAAGAAATTGAAAAATATCATGCATAATTTAAATAGAATATCTCATGATATCTTACTATTAAAAAATCACATTGAAGATCAAATCATATTAGGAGAAAAAAATCATATTGATCCTAGAAAAATGGAATAGCAAGATTAGAAGGAAGAAAAGAGGAAAGAGTCAATTAGTATAGAAACAGACAGAGGGGAGATAAATAGGGGAAACAACAAAGAAGGAGCAAAAATGAAAATTAGAATAGAAGAGGATCATAACTAAGAGAAATTTAGTGAAGAGGACCCAATGGCAGAAGGAGAGGTCTTGCCAAAACAAAAGACAACAGGAAACAATCGAGAATAGACAAATGTTAAAAATAGTAGGGACCATAAAGATTCTACCAAAAGAAGAATAGTAAAAGTAATTCAAGATAACATAGAGATAGAAGAGAAAATAGACAATTGGGAACAAGGAATCTTGATTTTAGTAGCTTCATCAGCACAATGGAGTAACAAAACAATTAGAAAAAATCAAAGAAAAAGAGCTATAAATTTTGGTAGATGCCAAAAAATAGGAGAGATCTCTTTGGAGAAGGAGATAAAGAAGAACAACAAGAAAGTGAGGAATATCTAATATAAATAGAAGTAGAAACATTTATTGAAGCATTATAACTAAAGGAACAAACAATCTACAAGGAGAAGAGGAAAGAAAATGAATGTAATTGAAACAATCAAATGTGGGAGGAGTTTAGGGTTTTGGATGACATACATCAAATGAATGAGATAGAGGAGGTCAACAAATTAAAGAAACAACTCAAAGAGAACAAAGAGAAAAATAAAGATGAAAAGGAACCTAGAAGATCAAATATTTACAGAATTAATAGAAGAATAAGAATACGAGGAAGAAGAAATAAACTCCAGTAATGATCAATACTCATTGGATAATCTAGGTATCTCTATTGATCAAGAAGGTTTTAGAACTCCAAAATGTGGCAAACAAAAAATGAAGAGAGGAAGGTGTTAGTGTAAATAATTAATTATTATTACACTTTACTTAAGTTTACCTAGGTTAAATGCATTATCATGTTGACAACATAGGATTTTGCATATTCATCTGAGTTGTCATCTAAACACAGTTGTTTGTACTCCAATTGAGCACATGGTTTCTACAACATCTCTTTACAAGATCCACCTATGTAAGCTTATCCCCTCATCATCACACAAACTCATGTGCTTAATCGATGATAATCCACTCTTGGTGGACATGTGTTTAGTTGTGAGGCTTATCACTTTGCTAACTCCTAGTCATTCTAGATGCCTTTATATACAGGCACTTGTAGTGTGTATTCATATGATATTCATTCTCATTATTGTTATTATGATCATCCATTATTAGTCCATATTGTGCTAGTGCTTGAGCTTCTTGATCTTGGTGTTATTTTTCCCTAAGGCAAATTTTTACATGGTATTAGAGTGATAGGAGATTTCTTCACATAGCCATTTTTGCTTTACCTCTCAGAGGTCTATGATTTAGATCTGGAGTATTTGCAATTATTGGGAGTGTTTAGAGCCAAAGTGGACCTCACCATTGCATCTAAAGGATCAATTCAAAAAAAATTGACCATAAATTTGACTACCAAATCCCATAATCAAATCTAAGGCAAAAAAATTTGCAAATCAGAACTTGAAGGCCCGATTTGTAAAATTGGTATGATCTCTTTAGATCTATGCAATTAATTTTTTAGATTTGAATATTTTTGCTTCTCTACAATTTTTCTTCAGATTTGCATTTGCAAAAAAAATGGTCTTTTAGGCCAATAGGAGAGCATTTTTTTTTGCAACCAAACTAAGCGGTCAAACCTTAACAGACCATGACCGACATATTTCACTACTAGCATATTCCACTGTGGACAAAATATTACACAACGCAACTGGCATATTCCACATTGTGGATGGCACATCATACTTCCAAACTGTGCTGGGCATCCTCAATATTTCCAACGGCTTCAAAACCGAATCTATCTCTATGGTATTTAGCTTTTATTCCTCATAGTCCCCTTGCACATAGTGTATGTGGGATTAATTTCTCACACCACCTCCCAGACTCTACCGCTCCTCTTCCATCGGTGTCCAATGCCCAATAGTGTCACCCCTTACCTTAGCACTGTTGATCGATGCCACCAAAGCTCTGCCGCCCCATGTCATCTGCCATGTGGCCTCTAAGCCTCCACTAGACATGTGCACCACCACATTAGAGCCCCTAGCCAAATTAGCATCCAACATGGCCGCCATGTTAGCTACCATGACTACTCTGCCATGTAGCCACACATCATTGAGCCATATGAAAGGTCAATCAATCATACCACCACATCAGTTGTATGGACTGCTATTTAAGCTAGCTAGGCTATTTTTTGTTGATCTCATTCATGCACTAGCCTAAATTTGATGCTCATTTGACTATCATAAGTAGGCCAAATTACACTCTTGAGATGGCCATTTGGATGTCAAATTTAACATAGTAGTTTTTTAACATCATCAAGGTAAACCCCTCACCATATGCAGTTTTGATTTGACATTCCAACTTTGGAGGCCATATCTCAGTCATCTAGACTCCAAACCAAGTGCAATTTTTTTGATTTGGGCTAGAATTTCCTAAATTTTTCATTGGTTCTATTATTTTCTAGTTTTGGTGAACATATTTGTCAAAAAAATTAGTTTTTGGTGACTGTACTCATACAATCCTATCTTTTAGAACTTCTTTTTTTGAAAGTGCATAATTTTTTGTCTACTTTATAGATCTACAACCAGATTATAGGTTTGTGTAGATAGAAATACCACTTTCAGAAATAGGTCTTTTTTTGTATTGTATTACTTTAATCAAACTTCAAAATCATTGTATATCTAAGCTACATTGCTAAGTACCAGATTTGAACTCCAAGAGCAGGTTGTAAACAAAAAAATTAGAAGTACACTTTTGTCCATTTTGACAAGTGGCCTATTGTAATCACACTAAATATAAAGTGCCTAAACTATTCATTTGGAGGGGTTCTTTGATTTAGTGAAAGGGGGTGGTTTGTTTTGTATTTTTTTTTTCCTTGATATTGTGCTCTTTCATTTATGGGTTATTTTTCTAAGTTAACACCACATAATTATTCTTCTCAGAAAGAAAAGATAAAGGGACCATTAGTTGAAAAAGGTTTACTACGTTATGTAACTAGTGCAACAAAGAAAACTGATGATGATGTCGATGAGTCTTGTAAAGAAGACTGGGCATCAAAAGAAGAATTGACCCTAGGAACCTTGTTAAAGAATATCTTAGATCCTATCAAATATGACATCAAGAACATTAACAATCCAATAGAAGTTTGGGATAAACTTGAAGCATTGTATGGGATAGTAGATGAAGATATGGCCTACACCATTGAGGAAAATCTTCTCAAATTGGATCCTAGGAATTTTGACACCATCAAAGATTATCTTACCCAAGTAGACATGTATAAGGCACAACTTAAGGATTGTGGTGAACCATCAAGGATGGAAAGTTGATCAAACATGTGATGATTCATCTTCCTCCTGAATATGCGAATTTTATTTCAAGTTATAATACTCATGAGTTAACAATGGGAAGTGCCTTCACTAAGCCTTCATTCAAGTAATTTTTAGGAATTTTGGTCGTAGAACATGAAAAGTTAGTGAGTATGGGAATTCTCCAGCCTTCCAAGACCAAAGCCTTGGTAGCTAATCAAGGGAATCAAGGTGGTAAAAATTCCAACAAGAAGTACAAGTAGTGGAAGGATAAGCCACAAGATGATGTTGGAAAATCTTTTAGAATAACTGAGAGGGAGGTGAATCAGTTATTCAAGGTCCAAATATACAAATAAAACTTTTCACAATTTAGTGAACCCATAAAACACTCTTACTCATGCATGAATTCATTGTGTGTTAACGAAAACTAATATGTTATTGTAAAATCAACATTCAAAAATGTAAAGCATAAAAAAAAACATATCCATCTGCAAATTTGACACAATGATTTAATGTGGAAACCCAATTTGGGAAAAACCACCAGTAATATGCTACACCTTTTTCACTCTTCTGAAGTGATGCCCTATTAAAGGCCAACCCTTTTAAATTTTACAACACACACTGTTAAATATGACCAGGTTAAGGGATTTCAATCACTATGTTAAAAGTGAGCCTTGTTAGAGGACTTTAGTCCATTCACTTGGAATGCGACCATGTTAAAGGATTTTTCAATGACTGTTAAGTCAACCTTACTCCAAAGGATTTACCTTATGCGGATAAAATTATTAGAAAGTAACGGTAGAGCTTTGATTTGATACAACTTACAACCATACTTGTAGATTACAAATCATTATTTAGTCCTCAACTCTGCTTGGCTTCCAATCTTTGTAGCTCTGATCGCTTGTTCACCCTTCAAGCATTCATCCTCATTCAGCCTTCTTTCTTAGTTCGCCATTTTAGATTTCTTCACTTGGGTCACTTGATAAAGCAAACCCCTTTCCTTCTCCTTGTCATATTTTCACATCAAAACTCTCCAACCCCTAAACTCTTGCTTCATGACTAGACATCCCTACATATAGGAAATTAGAACACTTTTCTCGCTCATTATCCATCTCCAAAATTAGGGTTTTCAATAGTTTAGGTAGGATACAATGTATCTACCCCATATCTTGTCTTTTCTAGAAAATTCTCCTATAATCCATTTGAATTCACCTCCAAAATAGTTTACATAAGATTCTGTGCCTCCAGCTCATCAATCTTATCTTCCTCCTAATTCACAATTTTTGAGAAAACAAACTTGTTAGCTTTTAATTGGAAAATCTTTGATCTTTTCATAATGCAATAGCTCAACATTATCAATTTATTGATGCTCGACACATACTATGTTACTCAACATCTACTGTAAAATCACTTGGCATCAACTAGATTTTATTGATGCTCAAAATCAACTAAAAATCACTCAGCATCTACTATCTTTCTTGGGATCTACTAACTTACTCGACATCCACTAGAAATTGCTTTCACTCAGCTCCAACTGACTTTTTGCTTGGCTTGCACTAACTTTTCTCGGCACCTTCTATCAACTTGGTCAAGCTTGGCAAATGGACTTTATTCAACCTTATTCTTTTGAAATTTCTAAGTGTAGCCAATCATTTTGTAACCTCAAGTAGATCATTATTACATTATATTTTCATTGTCTTAATTGATTCTTGCACTTCAATACATAATCATAACTCAACCTTTCCTCTAGGTACTTTTGTTACATCTTGTTGATCAAATCCTCCTAATCAATCAACTAAGTGATAGTTCTTGAAACATTTAAGAAATTGTCTTGCAAACATGTAGTAGGTTTGAAATTAGTGACAAAATAATGATTGAAACACATAGTCTTCTTCAACAATCTTTCTACTCAAATGATCTTTTCAATGATATATCAACGGATGGTAGAGAACAATCTTCCTCTACAATCTTCCTCCACAAAACAATATTCCTCACAACAAGGCAAGTCTTTTTTCAAAAATAATAAGAAGGAGAACAACTTCAACAAAATGAAGAAGAAAACTTGTTCCTATTGTAAGATGAATGGTCATGATGAACATGAGTGTAAGGATAAGAAAATTGATGAGTTGCTAACCTTAATGAGGAAACATAAAATTGATGTTCCAAATACCTATAAGGATAAGGGATATTCATCCACTTCAAAAGGTAAGGGACAAGCTTTGGTAGCAAGTACAAACAATTATGAGGAATGGGTTCTTGATTCAGGAGCTACACATCATATGGGTGCTTCAAGGGAGCATTTTTTCTCTTTGAAACCATCACATGTACCTTACATCTATGTGGGAAATGACAAACAAGTGGAAGTTGAGGGAAAATGGAATGTTGAGTTGGACAATGGAGTTTTCAAGGATGTTCTTCATGTTCCCAACCTAAGCACTGACCTTCTTTCAATCTATCAAATAACTCACTATGGATGTGGCAACAAAGTGGAATTCCATCCTAATTTAGTTGTGGTGAAAAATATAAATGATGATTCTATGGTGGCAATTGAAAGGCTAATCATGATACAAGACTTTATTCTTTTTCTCATTTTTTTCCTAAGTCCGCTTCCCTTGCCTTGTTGACCCACTCAAATTCACAAAGTAAACTATGGCATGAGAGGTTTGGACATCTCAATTACCACTCCCTTCAACAACTTAACAACAAGGATATGATCATAGGTCTTCCTCAATTCAAGTATTTAGAGGGTGTATGTATAGGTTGTGAAGAAAGCAAGCATCCCAAAGAGAATTTGGACAAGGGGAAGTCTTGGAGAGCTAACATTGTTCTTGAATTGGTTCATAATGATGTAGCTAGCCCATTTCTAGTACCATCATTTGGAAAGGTTTTTTATGTTCTCACCTTCATTGATGACTTTTCACACCACACTTACGTCTTCTTTCTTTCTCATAAGAGTGAAGTGTTTGATAATTTTATCACTGTCAAAGCTCAGGTTGAGAAGCAATCAGGGAAAGCCATCAATATTCTTCGAATAGATAATGGAAGGCAATATGTGAACTCAAGGCTTATAGACTTTTATACTCATGAGGGTATCGATCTTCAATATTCAATTGCATACACTCCACAAAAGAATGGTGTTACTAAAAGGAAGAATAGAACCATTAAGAAGATGACCACTTGTGTGCTACAACATAAGTCTCTAGATCAATTTTTTTGGGAAAAAGCTATGTGTTGTGCCAATTACATACAAAATAGAAGTCCCCATAAGGCCTTGGATAGAAGTCCAAGTTTGGCTCCTTCAACTCCTCCTTCCTCCTTCATGGAAAGTGATTATAGTGATGATAGTGATTGGGAAGATGATATTCCTTCAAATTTTATTTGCAGGACACCAACATTGCAAGATCCACAAATAGTTGAGGATATTCCTCCTTCTTCTTCTACTAGACCTCTTTGGGCACACCAAACACTTGATTCAGTAGGTTCATTGGTGGGGAATCCTTCATATACTAGGAGGACAAGGGCACAACACAAATCATTTCCACATGTATATATTGTCATTGCTTCTGATCTATAGTCATTTAAGGAAGCATCAGGGGTTCCTAAATGGGACAAGACCAAGTAGGAAGAATATAAATCTTTAATGAAAAATAACACTTGGGACTTAGTTCCTCTTCCTAAGGGAAGAAATTTGGTTTGGTGTAAGTGGATCTATCGGACCAAGTTTGCAATGGATGGAAGTGTGGATAAGTATAAGGCTAGACTTGTTTCCAAAGGTTTCTCACAAATTTCTGGTATTGACTATATTGAGACCTTTGCACCAGTAGATAAGATGAACGCCATTCATTTTACACTAGCTATTGCTATAGCTCATGGTTGGTTTGTACATTAGATGGATGTGAAGAGTGCATTCTTGAATGGTGATCTTCATGAGGAGATTTATATGGAGCAACCACAAGATTTCATTCAAGATTCTGCTTTGTTTTGCAAGTTAAAAAAGTCTATCTATGGCCTTAAGGAGGCTCCTAGGGCTTGGTATGCCAAGATGGATTCCTTCCTACTCTCAGAAAGATTCAATAGGTGTCATTCAAATTCAAATGTCTACATTCTTCGAAGGGATGACTCGCACTTGATACTCGTGCTTTATGTAGATGAATTGATCATTACAAGATGTACTTGATCAACACAGTTGTTTGTGCTCCAATTGAGCACATGGTGTCTACAACATATCTTTATGAGATACACCTATGTAAGCTTATCCTTTCATCATCATACAAACTCATGTGCTCAATGGAGTATAATCCACTCTTGGTGGACATGTTCTTAGTTGTGAGGCTTATCACTTTGCTGACTCCTAGTCATTCTAGATGCCTTTATATACAGGCACTTGTAGTGTGTATTCATATTATATTCATTCTCATTATTGTTATTATGATCATCTATTATTGGTCCATGTTGTGCCAGTGCTTGAGCTTCTTGATCTTGGTGTTATTTTTTCCTAAGGCAAATTCTTACAAAAGGAAATTACTAAATGAATTAAGAGAGGTTGATGGACAAGCTAAGGAGCAAAAAAATATATTCAAAGTCCTAAATTCAAGGAAGGGGAAGAGCCTTCCCACTACTCAATGAGGATTACAACTTGGAATCTAAAGTTCTGAATGACCCTAAAAAGAAATTCTTATTAAAGCACAACCTTGCCTTATTTGAATCAGATATAACATTAAGACAAGAATCCAAACTGAATAGAGAAGAAGGAGATAAATTAGAAAATAAATTTGGAAAGTGGAAAATAGTAATCAGAGAATCAAATGGGGCATTAGGAGGACTAGCAATTATTTAGAATCTGTAGAAGGTAGACCTAAATATTATAGAAACTAATAATAATTGGATGGGGAGTAGAGTGTTGAGCTACATACAATCTCTAGATAATTCTAATCAAAGTTTATGGACCCACACAAACAACATACAAGAAAACATTATGGGATGAAATCAACATATTTATGGATAATTACCCTAATGAAGATCTCATGATTAGAGGAGATTTTACTGTAATTCGAAACTTAGATGAAAAATACGGAGGTACTCAAGTAAACTCATGAGTAATTATTGATTTTAGAAAATGGGTTGGGGACAATAAGCATCTGGAAATCCCAACCAGCAATCGAATATTCACTTAGAATAATAGAAGGAAAGATTTCAATTACATAGGAAAAAAACTAGATAGATTCTTCTTTAAAGGAGACTTAACAACTATGGGTTTGACAATTCTAGCAATAATTCAACCTATAGCTGGTTCCAATCACTATCTAGTCAGAATAGAATTGATAAAGCCTAAAAAACACTCCAAGAACCCATTTAATAGTGAAAAAATGTGGTTCCTAGATAAAAAAATTCATAGAATGCATAAAACTATGGTCGCAAGAAGGTAAATTCAAAGGATTAAAAATGTACTATTTTGTATCAAAACTGAAAATGATCAAAGAGAAAATAGTAAAATAGAATAAAACACAATTCAATAACATGTTTAAAGAAAAAATAAAAACTAAAGAAGATATCAAAAATTTAAATGAAGAACTAATTAAAAATGGTATGGACAATGAAAAAATCTTTAGAGAAAAAGAATTGTTAGCAAGATGGGAAGAAATATTAGCAAATGAGGCGATATTTTGGAGACAAAAATCCAAGCAAAAATGGCTAGTAGAAGGAGATAAAAATACAAAAAAAATTCATAATAGCACAATCCAAAATAGATCAATCAATAGAATTACTAAAATAAAAAAATAGTGATTGAAATATGGAAGATAATCCCTCTAAATTAGCATAAATATTTGTAAATTATTATAAAAATATTGTTAACAACTTTGAATTCTTAAATCGAATAGCTCAAGAAAAGATGCTTAGGGCCATTCCAAAATTGATCAAAGCAGCAAACAATACAACACTCAATAGACCATTTTCTATATAGGAAATTAATATGGCCCTCTTTAATCTCAATCCAAACAAATCACCTAGACTAGATGGGTTTCAGTCTTTCTTCTTTCAAAAATGTTGGGATATCTTAGCAGAAGATCTACGGAAGGAAATAGAAGCATCCAGAAATGGAGGATCATTATTAATACAAATTAACCATACTTTTCTTGCTTTAATCCCTAAAAAATCAGCCATGAAAACTCCTAATGATTTTAGACATATCACTCTATGTAACACTATATACAAAAAAAAAATCATTTCAGAAGAAAAAATTGGCTTTGCACCCAAGAGATCCATTCTAGATGGGATATCAATTATTCAGGAAGTCATCCACTCATCTTCTCCCAATAAGGAAGTGTGTATGTTTATGAAACTAGATATCCATAAAGCATATGATGTAGTGGACTAGAGATTTTTATGTAAAACTTTAGAAGCTTCTAAGTTTTCACACCAATGGATCAATGTAATATTCAATTGTATTTCAACACCAAAGATCTCTCTTCTTATAAATGGAACCCCAAAAGAATATTTTAGTCTATTGAGAGGTTTCCATCAAGGAGAGCTAATCTTTCCTTTCTTCTTCATTATCATGGTTGAAGCATTCGGAAGATCAGTAAAGAAAGTTCAATAAGTAGGCAAAATTAGAGGAATCATGGTGACAGAAAAAATCCCTAATGTTACTCATCAACAATTTGTTGATGGTACTATTCTTCTAGGGATAAGCTCTAAGGAAGAAGCCCAAAACTTTAAACAATTCATTCTAGATTATTCAAAAGCTTCAAGACAAAAACTGAATGCAAAAAAGTTAGAAATTTTCTTTCTTAATACATCAAGAGAAATGGAAGATTTCATATGTAAATAGATGGGATATAAGAAGGGTACATTCCCATCGACAATATACCTTGGGATTCATTTATAAAAATAAGCGAGGAAGAACAAAGGATGAAATAAGATTTTAGCCAAAATTGATAAATAGATAGAAACTTGGAAAGGGAAATGGTTAAAAAAGTTGGTAGAGCATTTAAAATTAAATCTATCCTTTTAGCAATGCCTATTTTTCATATGTAGTAAATCCCTTTACCTAAGAATATTAACAAAAAACTAGAAGGAAAAATTAGAAATTTCCTCTAGATTAGAACAGAAGAAAAAAAGAAATCAGCATTGATTAAATGGAAAAGGATTTATCAACCAAAGGAACACGGGGGATTAGGCATAAAGCATTTCAATTGGCAAAATGAAGCTATGGGAAAAAAGTTAGTATGGCAAATGTACCTAGACAAAGAAAGAAAATGGGCTAAAATTTTATACAATAAATATTTGAATGCAAATGATCCAACATCACTATTCAAAATTAGGAACCCACCCAAAGGATCAAAAATGTGGAATTTCATGGTTAATGTCGATCAATGATTAGTAATATGCCACTTGGGACTTAGGAAGAGGTGATGAAACTCTTTTTTGGTAAGACTCTTAGGATGGATTACATCCCTTAATTAACTCTAACGGCATTGTTAATTTATGGGGTACAAAGGTATCTAGTTACAATTTTATTAGAAAGGAAAATGGGGAAGATATCTAGGCATGGAAAAATTTGGAGAATGCAAATCTAACACCTAAAGATAAAGAAAATCTTGAAAAAATCCTCAAACAATGACAAGTTAATCATAAAGATAGGAAAGAAAAACTTATCTGGGAAGCTTCCAAAGATGATTCATACAAAGTCAAGATAGGATATGATCTAATTATTAATTCACAAATATGAGAAAATATTAACATTCCTCTCAAGTTATGTTGGAGCCCAGCATCCTACCAAAGGTAGGAATCTTCTTATGGGAAGAAACACAAAAAATAATTCTAATAGTTGATAGATTTACAAAGATGGGATTCAAAGGCCTGTTAGGATGTTTCTTCTATAAGGAAAGTTCTAAGACATCAGATCGCTTACTTTAAAATTGCACCCACGCTAAAGAAAGTTGGTATTGGCTTCAACAAAAGCTATACTAGACTTCTCCTCTCCCTAAGGATCTCAATAGTTATATATTGGGATCGAAAAAAGAAAAAAATTATAGCATATATGGTAAGCTTTGGAACATATCCCCAGCCATACAAATGTGGGAAATATGGAAAGAAGGAATAGGCATACCTTCAGCATTGTAAAATTTAGTGTTGACTCTTTTCTTAAAAAAATTAGAAGCAAGTATTATAGAAGTTATGAATAGTCATTTAAGAAAATTTGTCAAAATTAAAGGGACCTTTTCAAAATAGGACATGAAAATAAAAAGGAAGTGAGCCTTCCTAATCAACCCACCATTAGTCTATGATAAAAAAGATCAAAAAGAAAGAAAAGAATGCAAATGGGAACTACCACCAAAAGGTTGGATGAAACTAAACTTCGATAGAGCATCAAGAGGTAATCTAGGAACTGTAGGAATAAGTTGCATTATAAGGTTAGACACTAGAGAATGGGTCATTAATAGAGCTAAACCTTTAGGCATTACTTCAAACAATATAATGAAATTAGAAGCTCTTAGTAAAGGGCTAGTGCTATGTTTAGAAATGAGGATAAAAAGAATAATCATAGAAGGAGACTCCCAAATCATTATTAGCACCATCAGGAAATGTAAAACTCCAAATTGGGTGATAAAATCAAAGCTTGAAAATTTTGTAAGCTTAATTGACCAGTTTGAAGAAACTAGGGTCCAATGCATATATCGAGAAGGTAACATAGAAGTAGATTGTTTAGTAAAAAAAGGAGTTGAAGGTGAGGATTTTTTACTCCAAGCCTCACACAGCCTTATGCTTGACTCCTAGGTTTTTTGTTTTCTATCTTTCCTTTACCCAACATCTAGTGCTTTCCTTTCTTTTTTCCTATTTAAAACTTGTCAAACCTTATATTAATTATAAAATAATAAGTAAATAAGTTAAGGAGTAAGCTAGCTTAAATTATTAAAACTCTTCAGAAGAGTAATTATACCAGCAATTCCACATGTTGGAAATATAAGAGGAGTAACTAAGAGGGGAGGGGTGAATTAGTTACCACTAAAATAAATCCTAGATCCCTTAGATGTCAGTACAAAACAACTCTGTAAAAACTAAACTTTTCTAATGCTTGGTAAACACATAGAAAAATGTTGTAACTCGGTAGGCACTGAAGTAGATTAGTAAATGCATAACATGAAAATCTTTAAGATATTATCTGTGATTAATATTACTTTAACTTAGTTGCAAACATATAAAAGAAATAGAATGAACACACTTGACACCAAGATTTAACATGGAAAACCAATTTGGGAAAAACCACCAATTGCAACTAGTTACTAATTTTCACTCTTCTGAAGTGAGCCCTGCTAGAAGCCAACCTTGTTAAAGTTTACAAAATAGATTATCGGGTGTATCCCTATTAGAGTATTTAATCACCCTATTAGGAGTGGCCTTGTTGGAGGTCTTTCAAAAATTCAATAGAAATGTGACCTTGTTAGAGGATTTACAAATAGTTGTTAAGCCAACTCTATTAAGAGATTTAGATCACTATTATAATGGTTAGAGAATAACAATGAGATGATCTAATTTTTGATGCAACTGAATTGCTAATTATAGATCTCAATTTTGGCTTGTATACTTGTTCCTTCTTGATCAAATGTATCATTTCAGCTCCACAAGGATATTATTCTTATCCTTCTAATTTGCTTCCTCTTAGCATCATTAAATCTTCAATTATCTTCCCTGCATGCTCTCTTTCTAATTCTCAACTTGACCTTATATTTATATCTTTCATATTGTCAAGTCAGCTAAAATATAACTTAGAATAATAAATATTCATCTCCTCAGTTGGCTAGAAGCAACAATCAATTGAATTGAACTCAATATGCCAAAATAAGAAAATCCTCTATTAGTTGACCCTACTCGGTAGACACAAACTCAAAGCAATTTTCTTGTGTTAACCAAGTGAACTTAGTTAACACTATATACTCACAAATTTCCTTTGGTAATTAAGTGAGCTTGGTTAACACTGGTTCTATCCAACATTTCCTTCATGAACCAAGTGATCTTGATTAACACTAAACTTTCGTAAACTTTCCTTTGATAACTAAGTGAGCTTGATACATATTGTCTTCTGAACTAGGAAAACTTTGGAATGCTTGGCAGACACATAAAACTATCATTAATGCCTAAGTGAGCTCAACATACATTGACTAGTAATGATATGACATTTTGTGTAACATCAAAGACAATACATAGTTAATCAATTGCATTCAACAATCTCTCTCTTTGGCATTGATGGCAACACAAAATTTCATAATGCAATGAAATTTTTAGAGTAAGAATAAAGTAAGGAACATATCCTTAGTTTTATTTAGATTCTCATCCACAAGAACTTCCACTATTAGTGTGAATTACTTCTGTAGACACCTAAATTTGATTACACTGCTTTGGTAATCTAATTTAGCCATCTCTAAAGGCATCATTAATTAAATTCTTATTTAATTAATCCTTTGTCATCCCCTAGTTGATTAATTTAATTAATCATCTATAGTCCTAATTGATAAATCAAATAATCTATTATTTATCAATTAAATCCTATTCTTCTATCTAATTCCAAAAATCCCCATTTATTAAATAAATCTATTTGATAAATGAAATCCTCAAATTCAAAAACCCCTAACCTATCTCTAATCCTCCATTTAGCCTAATCCACCCCATCCACCCATACTAACCAAGCTTAGCCACTAACTCACCCACCCTCATTAATGCCATCTACGTGCACATCTCTAACATCCCTAATCTAATCCTAAACCCAAGCCTAATCCACCCCCTAATGTTGTCACATTCCTTAAACAAGTTTAAGACTTTCCTAATCCAAACCAAAGTCTCCCCTCAAAAAAACCCAACCACTAAGTCATGAGTGCTCTTACAAAACATAAAGACTCTTACAAGCCCACTCATGACTCTTACACCCATCTTCCACACTCTTCCCTCTTCCACACTCATTCCTCTTACATCCCTCTTACATACTCAACCCCACTCATCATGCCCTTAACCAACCCTTAACCCTACCCTCTCACACTCATCCTCCTTGTGACAAGTGTCACCTTCCCATTTGTGCTAAACAAGCACAATCCATGTGCTCCCCTTTGAGTGCATCTTAGCCCTCCTTAAGCCTTCATCCATCCTTGCATCTAAGCCCTCCATCTCTCTACCCCTTAGCCTATAAATTGAATCCCATCCCAAGCCATTTCATCAACAATCTTTGAGCTAAAGTTACCATGCTATTTTGAGAACCAAAGCCATCAACCATACCCTTATAATTCCAAATTGAGAGCTTACAAAGCTACCAATTTTCCATTACCCATCTCCATTGAAGCAGCTTTTGAGCATCTTTGAGCATACATCCACAGCAAAAGGACACATCTACAGAATCAAGAAAGCATGGAGTGCTTTTTCTTGTGAGGTTTGCACTTCTTATTTTCTTTCTTTGTCTAAGCATATATGTGAATTTAGTTTTTGGTTTGTGAATGTTTACTTTATTTGTTAATGTTCTTTGCACACTGATTCTGGTTCTACAACATCTACCTTTAGTTTCTCCCTTCATCAGAAAACTTCTGATAGCAAACTTTGTCTTTGATATTAGACCAAGTTCATTCTCCCTTTTGACATATCATTCTCTTTCAATTTACAAAATTTCTATGAGATATGACAACAAATTTCTCCCTCTTTGACATATCATGCCAAAGACAATATTTAGTGAGTATCAATGTACCTCAAGTACTAATTCATTTGCAATATGTCTTTGTCAATACTACATTAATTGATTGATCTCAAACATGTTCTAATTGATGCATCACTAAACTTCATTTACTGAGCTTCAAATAGGGGAATGACCCCTATCTTACCTCTTTGATATAGATTTGCATCCTTAGTTAATGGCTTGGTGAATATGCTTGCAATTTTCTCTTTTTATTTACCTATTCCAATCTTACTTCTTTATCTTGTACCAATTCTCTCAAAAAATGATATTTTATAGCAATGTGTTCTGTTTTGGTATGCATCACTAGATTCTTTGATATATTGATCATTGCATTGGTGTTATCATAGTATATAACCACTGGATCCTTGATCTCTATCTTCATACCTATCAACAGTTGTTTGAACCAAATAATATTAGAACAATTAACTATTGCTACCACATATTCTGCCTCTTCTATGGACTAAGAAATATAATTGTGTATCTTGCTTGTACAAGACACTAGTCTTTTATCAAGAAAGAATGCTCCACCACTAGTATTTTTTTTGTCATCAATACTTCTTGCCCAATCAGTATCTATGAATACTTTTAAATCCAAATTCCCTCATATTTTATACCATAAACCATATTCTTCAATGCCTTTCAAATATCTCATGATTCTTTTTATTTCCATCATGTGATTTTCCTTGGGATTTGCTAAGAATCTTGCCACCATACCAAATACTAATGCAATATGAGGACTTGTATGCACCACATACTACAATTTTTCAATCATTGATGTATATGTGGTCTAATATACTTCTTTGGAATCATCATTTTTAGAAAGCTTATGTCCAATAGACATAGGGGTTCCAACTAGTCTTGAATCTTCCATTCCAAATTTCTTTAGTATCTCCTTGATATATTTAGATTGAGTAATGTAGATACCATCTTTCTTCTATTATATCTACAATCCAACAAAAAAATTTATCTGTCCAAACATAGACATCTCAAATTCTTTACTCGCTTCTTCTAAAAATGCCTTGCACAAGTCATCATTTCTTGTGAATAAAGTGTCATCCATGAATATTTCTACCAACATAATATTGTTTGATCCTTCTTTTATATACAAACTATTGTTATCATTTGTTTTTTGAAAACCAATCTATATCAAGTAGTTATGAAGTCTTTCATACCAAGCTCTAGGAGCTTGCTTGAGACCATATAATGCTTTGTGTAATTTTCAAACCATATCTCTTTTGCTAGGATCTACAAAGCCTTCAGGTTCCTCTATGTAGATTTCCGCATCAATAAAGAATTCCATTCAAGAATGCATATTTTACATCCATTTGATAAACTTTAAAACCTCAATGAGCTACATATGCTAGTAAAGTTCTAACACCTTCTAATCTTGCAATAGGAGAAAAAGTTTCACCATAATCAATAGCTTCTTCTTTAGAATAACCTTTACATACTAACCTTGCTTTGTTTCTAAAAACTTCTCCATCTTAATTTAGCTTATTTCTAAATACCCACTTTGTGCCAATTATATTTTTATCCTTGGGTCTAGGAACAAGAGTCCAAGTTTTGTTCTTCTCTATTTGGTCTATTTCTTCATTCATTGCTTCAATCCAACTTTCATTATCCAAAGCATCTTTAACATTTCTAGGATCTAATTCAGCAAGTAAACATGTACCTTTTAATTTGTTTCTTGTCATTGTTCCTTCTGATTTGTCTCTAATGATTTGATTAGGTGCATGATGTCTTCTAATATATCTTGCTAACATAGGTCATTTAGATTTGGAGTTTGTTTCACTGATTTCTTTATGAACTTTAGTATTAAGCTTGAGTCCCACTATTTGTGACTTGGGTCCATTAGACTCGATTTTCTCTAGTAATAGATTGGTAGCTTCTAACTATGACTTGGGTCCTTTAGATTGTGACTCGGGTTGCACTTTTTGCAACTTAGTAGCTAATGGAGATTTTTAGGATTCAAGAGGTGAAGCCTCTTATCTTCCAGATAGATTTGGAAAAGTATTAAGTTTGTAGTAAACAAATCTTCTATAATCCTCTGGCTCTTTGTTGCTTTCTTCTTCACTCTTTTTTGCAAACTTGTTAATTCTCGCATGTGCACTTTTTTATGAGTAGACAAATTGAAACATTTATATGCTTTACTTTTGCAAGAGTATCCTAGGAATATTCCTTCATCGCCTTTGATATCAAGTTTAGCTTTCCTAGATTCTTTCAAGATATAAAATTTGCTGCCAAATACTTTCAAGTAACTTAAATTAGGTTTGTAGCCATACCATAGTTCATAAGGAGTTTGATTTGAGTCTTTCTTCAGTTGTACTATGTTCAAAGTATGCACTACAGTGCTGATTGCTTCATTCTAGTATTTGATTGCACCATTATTTTCTATCATTAGTGTTCTTACACAATCCATGATGGATCTATTCCTTCTCTCATCTATACGATTTTGTTGAGGCATACCAAGGGTTGATACTTGTCTTTTAATTCCTTTTCAATGTAAAATTCATTGAATTCATTGGAAATAAATTCACCACCTCTATCTAATCTCAAACATTTCAGCTTCTTTCTAGTTTCTTTTTTTACTCTTGCTAGATACCACTTGAATTTTTCAAAAGCTTCAAATTTTTCTTTTAGATACATTATAGTCAACATTCTAGTATAGCTATCAACAAAAAGAATGAAAAAATTATCTCCACCGTAACTTTCTATTCCAATAGGTCCACATAACTCTACATGAACAAGTTCTAAGACTTCTTTGGAATGACAGTTCTTGCTTTTGAAACTAGTCCTTCCCATCTTACTAATTTGATAGTTTTTTCATAGACTCGTATCAGGTTTCCTCAAGTTAAGAATACCTCTTACTCTTCTATTTTTTCTTATCTTAACCAGGTTATCAAAATTCACATGACATAATCCTTTGTGCAATAACTATCTTTCTTCTACTTGAGCAATAAAACATGAACTATCATTGAGATCTAGATAGAGTAGATTACCTTTTGTTTTTTTTCTAGATCCAACTAGATTTCCTTTTCCACCCATCAATTTGGCCTTCCCATTCATATATTCTACCTTGAATCCAATGTTATTCAACTATGCCACACTTAATAGATTGCACTTTAGTCCTTCAACATAATAAGCATCGTTACATATAAGTTCATTAGTTAATGAGATGCATCCTTTTCCTTTTATGCAACAAGGTTCATTATTTTCAAATCTCACACTACCGCCATCATAATATTCCTTGTACTCAAATTTTATTTTATCTACAGTCATATGATGTGAGTAGCCATTGTTAATAATCCATGTATCATTTTTGCTAACATGAGAGATAAGTGCCATATTATCTCCTTCATCATTAGATTCATCTTTTATAGCAATATATACCATTTCATCTTCACTGTTGTCAAAATATTTAGCCATAAAACAAGATTTCTTACCTTTGTCCTTGTAGTTCTTGTAATTTTTAAATTCCTTCTTGCCTTTGTACTTATTACTTTTCTTTTCATCCTTTTTTTCTCTATTTGGGCACCTAGCAGCAATGTGACCAACTTCTTCACAAGAAAAGAGGATTAGAGGAATCTTACCCTTGTACTTTCCTCTACCTTTGGAGTATTTCCTTGCAAGTAAGGCTTCAACAACTTTAAGATCAGTGTCTGAACTTTCTTCTTCCTCTTCACTTCCTGATTGATTTTCCTTTTATTTCTTACTCCTTTTCTTAAGTGAAAGCTTGGCTTCAAATCTAGACTTAATAGTTATGAAACTAGGAACATAGTTATCATAGTTATCCAACTCAAAAGCTATCAATCTTCCAACTAGAGCATCCAAAGTTATATTTATATTTGGATCAGATCTCATTTCTTGAATATTAGACACTTTAATTGCATAGATAGGAATAAGGGTTTTGACTACCTTAATTACAATTGTTTTGTCATCAATATCTCCTCTAGATTCTTTGATTGTACTCACACTTGCTTTGATTCTTTCAACATATTTTGCAATGTTTTCATCTTCATCTAATTAAATTTTCCTTTGACACTTTCGGCTTTGGCTCTTCTTACATTATCATCTTCTCATAGATGGCTTTTAGTTTGATCCACATATCATGAGTTGTAGTACATCTTTTGACTTCATCACATTTAGCATAATTAAGAGTAGATGCAATGTCAATCATCATAATGTTATGATTTTTATTTTCAACAATATCTTCAATTGATAATGTTCTAGTAGGAGTCTTGTATTCAATGTCAAGATACTTACAACTTGACTTACTGATAGTTTTCAAATGTAACCTAATAAGTCCTTACCATGTTGCAAAGTTGTCTCAGTTCAACTTGGGAATCTCTTTTCTATAAGACATCCTAATCTTTAGCTTAGGTCCTTAAAACATTCTTTGCAAGCACCAAAAGCTTTGATACCAATTGTTGGAAATATAAGAGGAGTAACTGAGAGGAGAGGGGTGAATCAGTTACCACTAAAATAAATTCCAAATTTCTTAGATGTTAGAATAAAACAACTCTGTGAAAACTTAACTCTACTAATGCTTGACAAACACATAGAAAAATGTTGTAACTTGGTAAACACTGAAGTGTCTTGATAAATTCATAACATGAAAACTTTTCAGATATTATCTATGATTAATATTACTTTAACTTAGTTGCAAACACATAAAAGAAATAACATGAACACACTTGACACCAAGATTTAATGTGGAAACTCAATTTGGGAAAAACCACCAATTGCCACTAGTTATTGATTTTCACTCTTCTAAAGTGAGCCCTGTTAGGAGCCAACCCTATTAAAGGTTACAAAACACACTGTTAGGTGTGTCCTTATTAGAGGATTTAATCACCCTATTAGGAGTGGCTTTGTTAGAGGTCTTTTGAAAATTCAATAGTGAAATGTCCCTTTACTGATTTTGTATGATATTTCAAACCTCTAATCAAATCTTTAAGATCAAACAATCAATATTTCAAAGATCTACCAATTTCTCAATAAACCCCAAATCGGGTATGCCGAAAATAGTGCCAAAAACTTCACAACTTCACATATTATTAATAAATCTGAAAGTGGAAATTTTTTATACAAATTTCAGCAGCATAACAGCCTACAAAATGAAATTTCTAGATCTGTATAACATTTACACAATAGCTCCTAAATGGAGGGCAAAAACAATGCTCATCGAGCTCTCGTAGACAACACAAAATAGCCGAAAACACTACAAAAGCACTGATAATCTATCATAGAAGTATAATCATGACCAAATACATATATTCAGATCTATTTTAACATATAAATATCTGATATACAGCAGCAACCCAAACTGATATGAAATACTCAACCGAAAACACCAAACTCTTACAAAAAACACACCCGAAAATCCACAAATATGCACTGTTCAACACAAAGGCAAACTCTGCATGAGCTTGCACATGGAATGGCTTAAAAATCCCATCCTTAGCCTTCTTGGAAACCTAAAAAATCCTATCCTTGGGTCCCCTTCTCCACAGGTTTGGCAGCCTCTGAAGAACAATAAAGCAATAAGCGAAAATCAAGTTCTAGAATCAGTCCAAAATACCTCCAAACCCCTTAAAAGAGGGCATAACCCTAACTCACATCCAAGAGGGGTTAATAAAATATAATTTAATAATAATTTTATTTATTAGTCCACTGGTTTCCAAAGATTAGCACCTTTTGCCAAAACTTCACTTTTTTGGAGCTTACCTGCCTTAGCAAAGTTTATTATTTTTAATTATTTGAAAAGGGGACATGACAAGTCCTCCTCTCCCAAATATTGCTTGTCCTCAAGAAATTAAGGTTGGAATTCTCAAGAATATGTTCTCCTTCCCAAGTTTCATCCTCTAGTGCTAATCCTTTCCATTTGACCAAATGCTCTATGACACTCCTGTTTCTCAATCTTTTCTCTCTTGTATCCAAAATCTCTTCTGGTATCAAAACTAATTTCCCTTCATCATCAAGAGGTGGTAATTCTGTAGATACTATGGTTTTCTGGCCTAGAACCTTCTTCAGGCAAGATACATGGGAAATTATTATGTATTTTGCTATTTGGTGGGAGCTCCAATTCATAAGCTACCTCTTTTACCTTCTTGATGATCCTATAAGACCCATAGAACCTTGGCTTGAGTTTCTCTGCCCCACTCCTCTTCAAGGTGCTTTGCTTATATGGCTGCAACCTAACAAATACCAAATCTCCCACCTCAAAAGATCTTTCAATCCTTTTCCTATCAGCATATAAATTTTGTTGGTACTGTGCATGTTGTAGATTATCCTTGAGGGACCTTATTATGTCTTGGCTTTGCTTGACGAAATCACTTGTTGCAAGTACTCTGCTATCAGAAAGTATTAGATCAAAAAAGGAAAGGGCACCATAACCATAAAGAGCATGAAAAGGAGGCATACTAATAGACATGTGATGAGATGTATTGTAACAATACTCCCCTAGGTGTAACCATTTTACCCAAGCATGTTGTTGATTTGAAACATAGTTCCTCAAATATCCCTCTATCCATTTGTTAACTATCTCTGTTTGTCCATCTGTTTCAGGGTGATAGCTAGTACTGGGAGTGAGTTTAGTTCCTACCAAATGAAAGAGCTCCTTCCAAAAAGAGCTGAGGAATCTACTGTCCCGGTCACTAACAATGTTTCTAGGCAAGCCATGTAATCTAAAAATTTCCTTGAAGAACAATTCAGCCACTTGTGATGCCTTGAAATCAGATGTGATAGGAAAGAAATTTGTATACTTAGTTATTTTATCTACCACCACATATATGCAATCCTTACCTTGAACCTTGGGGAAGCCAGTGATGAAGTCCATGGAAATACTTTCCCATTTTTGTTCAGGAATAGGAAGTGGCTGCAACAACCCTGCAGGAAAATTTTGCTCACTCTTGCTTTGTTGGCATACCATACATTCCTTAATGTGTTTAAGCACATCCTCCTTCATACCATTCCATGAAAACCGCTCTCAAATTTTTTTATATGTCTTGAAGTATCCCTGATGACCAGCCAAATGTGTTTCATGAAAGGCCCTCAATATCCTCTCCTTGGTTTTTGATCTTGGCACTAAGAAGATCCTATTCTTGTAATAAATAAATTCATCAACAACCTTGTACCTATTATCATCCACTAACTTATCCAAAATCTTGGTGGAAAAAGAATCTTTAGCATACTCTGAAATTATGGAGACTTTCCAATCAGCAGAGATAGATGTTAAGGAACACAAAATGGGCTTCCTTGAGAGAGCATCAACAACCACATTATTCTTTCCTTTCATGTATTCAATATTGAAATCATAAGCTTGCAATTTTCTTACCCATTTTTGTTGAAAATCATTCAAATCCCTTTGGTTCAAGAAGAACCTGAGGCTATTATGGTATGTCTTTACAATGAATCTCCCACATACCAAATATTGTCTAAACTTATGAAGTGCATGCATGATTGCCAACATTTCCTTATCATAGATGGAGTAAGCTTTCTCTAATTGATTTAATTTTCTACTCTCAAATGCTATTGGATGTCCCCTTTGAGTTAGGACAGCCCCTATACCTTCTCCAGAAGCATCACATTCAACAACAAAAGGTAAAGAGAAATCTGGAATTGCAAGCATAGGGCATGAACTCATTACCTCCTTAAGCTTATCAAATATTTTTTGTGCTTCTTCTGTCCAAAAAAAAGCTCCTTTATTTATCAAATCAGTCAAGGGGGTAGCAAGCTGATAAAATCCCTTGGCAAATCTCCTATAGTAGCTACACAACCCAAAGAAACCTTTCAACTATGTAAGATTAGTGGGTGGAGGCCAATCCAAAATTGCCTGGATTTTTTGTTAATCAACCTGTACTCATTTAGAACTTATAATATGTCCCAAATATAGGATCTCTATCAAACCAAACTCACATTTAGATAGCTTAGCATAGAAAGATTGCTGCTCCAAGATTCCCAAAATAGTGTCTATGTGCTTTAGATGCTCTTCCCATGTTTTACTGTAAATCAAGATATCATCAAAAAATACCAAAACAAATTTTCGAAGATGTTGGCTGAATACTTTATTCATACAAGATTGGAATGTTGCAGGTGCATTAGTGAGGCCAAATGGCATAACAAGAAATTCAAAGTGCCCATAGTGATATCTGAAAGTAATCTTTTCCACATCTTCACTCCTCATTCGGATTTGATGGTACATTGATCTTAAGTCAATTTTTGAGAAGTGTATAGCACCATGTAACTCATCAATGAGTTCATCTATGCGTGGTATGGGATACCTATTTTTTATGGTCTTCTTGTTTAGAGCCCTATAGTCTATACACATTCTCATTGTACCATCCTTTTTCTTGACAAGTACCATAGATGATGCAAATGGACTAGAGCTAGGCCTTATGAATCCCATGTCCAGGAGTTCTTTAATAGTTTTTTTCAATTTCTTCCTTATAACCTCTTCGATGGCGGTATGGGGTTGTTATAACTGGTTTGACACCCTGTTCTAACTCTATAACATGCTCAAAACTTCTATTTGGTGGTAATCCTGGAGGCAAGTCATTGAAAAATATACTATGCTTATCAAGAGTATTTTGAATTTCAAAATGGAAATTACCTTGATTCTTTAGAGAGCTTGTTGGATGGATTATGACTCCTGCTGCCCATGCTACTTGTCCTCTTCAAAAAGTCCTCTCCATCCTCTTTGTAGAGACTACCTTAGGTGCTCCATTTGATAAGCCTCTCAATATTACTTCTTTCCCATTGGAATGAAATTTAAACTCCATAGTTTGATGGTTCATGTAATAGCCTCCAATAGAGTGCAACCATTGAACACCCAATACTAGATCTATCTTGCCAATACCAACCACATAGAAGTCATCACATAACTCATAATCTCCTAAGGACATCTTGAGTTGTTTCACCACCCGTGTGCAAGGAATAGTGAATCCATTAGCTAAAGTAACACTAAATCCCTCAAAATCTTCTGCTTTAAGCCCTCTTTTCATGACAAATCCCTCGTCAATAAAATTGTGAGTTGCCCCACTATCAAGAAGAACTGTCAACCTTTGCCCTACTAGTACCCCTCGAATTCAAAAGGGATGGTATCTTGGGACTCTTGATAATGCTACTAGAGTGCCATCCTTGCTGATTTCTTTTTCTTTCTCTTCTTCTACCTCCTCCTTAGTGTCATGAAATTCTTCATGCTCATCTGAATTAGATTCTAAAGCAACTTCAATATAGTGCACTTGACCTTTCCCCAAACATCTATGTCCTAGAACCCATGGTTCTCTACAAGTAAAACAAAGCTTTTTCCTTCGTAATTCACTCCTAGTCTCTTCATCTACCTTTTTTTTGCCACATTCATCACATCTTTTGGTGTTAGTGTTGGGAAAGTCTTTTTCTGAAAATTTCCCTTATGTTGCCAAAGATTTGGAGTTTTTTGATTAGTGACCGGTTTCATAGGCACACAAGTTTCAAGTTGCAAGCTTCTTTTGATAGCTTCCTGTAAGGTTGAGGGTGAGAAAGCCTTAACCAAGCCCTTAATAAAATCTTCTAAACCATCAAGAAAAAGATAAACAATCCTCTTTTCACTCATATCAGGTACCATAACAGCCACTTTTTGAAACTCTTCTATATACTCATTAATTGATTTGGTTTGCTTCAACTTTGACAATTCTTTAAAGTACTCTTCATCATCCTTGAGGTCAAATCTATCTATCACTCTTTGACTGAAATCATCAAATGTAGTTACTTGATCATGACCTTGAGTAGTCATTCCATGATACCACCAATCATAAGCTACATCTTCCAAGTGTAGACTTGCAAATTGAACAACATCACTCTCCTTCATGGGGTTAAGTGTGAAGAAAGTCTATAATTTTTGTAGCCATGCTCTAGCTGAAATTTTATTTGTTCCATCAAAAGTAGGTGTTGTAAACTTGCTTATTTTATTTTTGATCTCTCTTCCACTTATGTCATGCTCCCTCCTATTCTCTTTCTTGGGCATCAAAGTGTTCATCATATCCACATATTCTCTAAAAGGAATCAAACTGCGAAAGTCATCATCTAAGCCATTGTAAGTAGCTCTTAATGCAATCAAGTTACCTATAACCTCTTCCACGGGATTAAGGGCTGGATTCTGTACTAGTGGCTCATTTGTAGGCAAGAAAATAGTTTTGGGTTATTTAGATGGTGTGGATTTCAGATTTCTTGGCTCCTCTGAAGTGCTCCCTTTCTCATTAATAGATGCAACTCCTTGTAGTTTTTCTATAAATATTCACAAAGCCTCTCTAGTTTCTACCAAACTATCCACTATTTGCTTCTGAGTATCTTAGATGTCTTGGAAGAATTTCTTTGCCATCTCATTTGGATCAACCATACCTTTCCCTTCCTTGGATTTTGTACTTTTACTTTCAACTGGAGGTTTGATCAAAATTTCTTTATTCTTTTCTCGCTGCAAATATCTTTTTTCTCTTTCACTTAGTTTCATGCAACCATAAATTTTGACATGCAATTGATTAGAAGCAACATGCAACCACCAAATTCACCAAGAACTAACATGCAAATGATTATAAGTAGCATGCAAAAATAAATTATGACATGCAGCTGATTAGAAGCAACATGCAACCATAAATTATGTCATGCAAGATTTGGGTAGTTGTCAAAACTGACATGCAAACTTCTGAAAACCCTCAGGCTGGCAAGATTATAGCTCTGATACCACTAAAATATCCCTTTACTGATTTTTTATGATATTTCAAACCTCTAATCAGATCTTTAAGATCAAACAACCAATATTTCAAAGATCTACCAATTTCTCAATAAACCCCAAATCGGGTATGCCGGAAATAGTGCCAAAAACTTCACAGCTTCAAATATTATTAATAAATCTGAAAGTGGACATTTTTTTATAGAAATTTCAGCAGCATAACAGCCTAAAAAATTAAATTTCCAGATCTATATAACATTTACACAACAGCTCCTAAATGGAGGGCAAAAACAATGCTCATCAAGCTCCCGAAGACAACACAAAATAGCCAGAAACACCACAAAAGCACTGATAATCTATCATAGAAGTATAATCATGACCAAATACATATATTCAGATCTATTTTAACATCTAAATGTCTGATATACAGCAGCAACCCAAACTGATATGAAATACTCAACCAAAAACACCAAACTCTTACAAAAAACACACCCGAAAACTCACAAATCTGCACTGTTCAGCACAAAGGAAAACTCTGCATGAGCTTGCACATGGAATGGCTTCAAAATCCCATATTTAGCCTTCCTAGAAACCTACAAACTCCCATCCTTGGGTCCCCTTCTCCACAGGTTTAGCAGCCTCTGAAGAACAACAAAGCAATAAGCGAAAATCAAGTTTTGGAATCAGTCCAAAATGCCTCCAAACCCCTTAAAAGAGGGCATAACCCTAACTCATGTCCAAGAGGGGTTAATAAAATATAATTTAATAATAATTTTATTTATTATTCCATTGGTTTCCAAAGGTTAGCTCCTTTTGCTGAAACTTCACTTTTTTGGAGCCTACCTGCCTTAGCAAAGTTTATTATTTTTAATTATTTGAAAAGGGGACATGACAAATAGAAATGCCACCTTGTTAGAGGATTTAAAAATATTTTTTAAGCCAACTCTATTAAGAGATTTAGATCACTGCTACAATTGTTAGAGAGTAACAATGAGATGACCTAATTTCTGATGCAACTAAATTGCTAATTACAGATCTCAATTCTAGCTTGTATACTTGATCCTTCTTGATCGAATGTATCTTTTTAGCTCCATAAGGATATTCTTCTTATCCTTCTAATTCACTTCCTCTTAGAAAAATTAAGTCTTCAATTATCTTCCATGCATTCTCTCTTTCTAATGCTCAACTTGACCTTATATTTATATCTTTCATATTGTCAAGTCAGCTAGAATATAACTTAGAATAATCAATATTAATCTCCTTAGTCAACTAGAACCAACATTCAATTCAATTGAACTCAATATGAAAAAACAAGAAAATCCATCATTAGCAGACCCTTCTTGGTAGACACTAACTCAAAGCAATTTTCCTATGTTAACCAAGTGAACTTAACTAAAAATACATATTCACAAAGTTCCTTTGGTAACCAAGTGAGCTCAGTTAACACTCAACTATTTTAAACTTTCCTTTGATGCCTGAGTGAACTTGATAGATACTATCTTCTAAACTAGACAAACTCTAGAATGCTCGGCAGACACAGAAAACTATCTTCAATGCCTGAGTGAGCTCAACATACACTGACTGGTAATGATATGATATTTTGTATAACATCAAAGATAATACACAATTAATCAATTATATTCAATAGCCACAATCATTCTTTTTACTAGGCTTCTACCTTATCTATTTATGATTACCATTAGTATGTCATGTTTTTTCTCTCCTTTCTAGGTCTTTCCTTAGCTCTTGATTTCTATTTATTTTGGCCATTAGCAAATACTTTTTTCATCTCTAGGTGTATTTAGTTTAGTATTATCTTTAATATTGAGTTTCAATGGATTCAACGATCTCTCTGTATCACATGCTAGAGGTTCAAAATGGCATTTTGGGGGTCTATTAAGCCCAAGAGGTGGAACAATCAGTTGGGCTATAGGTGAGAAGGCCTTTAATTATGATTTTTCCTAGCATACCTATAGCTCTATTATTGGCTCCTTCATAGGTTTTTTAGGTAGGGATAATATAGGGAAATGGGAAATCATTTGTCTATGTTATAACATCTTTGATCCCATTTTGCTAGAGGGTCTAGAGAATAATATCCTTGGTATTGATCAGAAACTAAAGGTTTCACTAGCTAAAGTATATATGGCTCATCCTTCAAAAAGTCTAGGGTTAGCCAACATTACAAGGAAGCCATCTCTATACATTCAAGACAATATCCAATTCTATTCAGTATGACCAAAGATGGAAGAAAGCATCATTTTTTTGTTGCACTAGAGGGGAATCATAGGAGACTAGAACAAGGATTGGTTATATCATTAGTTGTAGACATTTGAAGCCTACATTGAACTAGGAGTGGTCTTTGATGATTTTAATAAATTAGAGTTCTCACTACCAAATATGTTCAAATCAAGCAAAGAGTAATTGGCATATGTTTTCCCTCAAAGATCCAAGATGGATGACTTGGAAAAAGTGGTAGATATTATCATGGTGTGTTGGAAGAAAGTAGAGGAAGAATAGCTCTCTAGTAGTATGGGAGGTTTTCTCTGGGAAAAAGCCCTATTTCATGTTATATCTTTATGGAATCCTTTGTTATTCTGTAGTAAGTTCTTGGTAGGGTAGTTTCTATTTGTTTGGTTGGTTAGGTGGTCATCTTCTTATCTAGGGTTTGCTTTTTTCTTGAGCTCCACAAATGGTTGGATACTATTAGTATGGTCATTTTTTTTTTATCTTTGTCTATGGTGTTTTGTTCATTCCCTATTCCTCATCGGCTTATTACATGTACATTTTGATACTCATGTATTATTCATATAATTAATATTAAGAGAAAGGTTTTGACAGATGAAATGTGCCATCTTTTATGTATCTCTCTAGTTTTTTAGGTAACTTTTGCATTTTAGGTTTGATATTATTGTTGTCTTCAATCCCATTTTGTGATGTTGCCATCTATTTTTTTGCAAGCTTCTCATTACTGGAAGCCAATTCTAGATTCAATCGATAAACATTTAATAGAAAAGGTGATTCAACTATTAAGCAGCAAATTCACAGTCTAGTTAGCTTTCGTTAGGTATCTAGGGTGGGTGTTTCTGAAATAATTATTAAATAAATAAGACTAAAAGTTAAAGAATTATGCATTACAATAAACTTTAAATATCAAGAAGGAGCATAAAACATAATATAGATTTCTAAAACAAGAAAAATCTGAACATGATGTAACTAATCCTAAAGTAAGAACTATTAAATCCTTTATTTTTTATTCTCAATTGAAGGTAACTAGAATATAGGTGGTAAAGAATTAAATATATAACTATACAATACAATTAACTAATTCAAGGAAATTATTTATTCTAAACAAATCAACCCTTTAATAATTAGGAAGATAAAAGATAGAACTGAGCTTAAAATTTTAACTTAAAATAAAGGGGATAAGTTCTTAAGTATTAAGTTTAGTTTCTAGTTTTCTTAATTGAAATCAGAATATGAATAGATAGATAGTACTAACTTTTTAAAAAATAAGTTTGAAGTGGTTTGTGATTGCAGAGAATTAGTAAGAAAATCCTCATCAATAGAGCACAAAGCTTAAAAGGAACTTAAGAAGAGGTTCAGGTTGTGATTAGAAATATTGGTGGACTTTTGAAAATAGACTTGCAAAAAAAAAATTGGACTCTCCTCCAAAGTTCCAATTGTATTAGAATTTAGTCATTAAACTCAGTAATAGGAGAATTTTAGTATAGAATTTTGTATTATGATTATCAAACTCTAGAATTGGGAAATGCCCCTTTTATAAATGTAATATGTAAAGGATTAAGGTCCCGCAAAAGGTTGGAGGTTTTCTTCTCCATTCTTTCCTACGAGTGCCCATTTGAATGGAGAAATGTGCAATTATATTTTTTATTATAATATAATATAAAAGGCTTCAGTCATTTACCGATAAAAAAAATTCTTACAATGAATGGAACATAGAGTAGCAATTTAGATTATTCATACCAAATCATTATTTTATGAAATTCATATCCATAATATTATATTAACAAAATGATATTTTGAGAAATCAACAAAAAAAATCTTGTGATGGAAAGCATTGACATTACTATTAAAAAAAAACCATCAATTCAATCATTGTACCAATGAATTTATCAAATGATATACCAGGATTAGGGGGACTGAGCTCTATCAGGGTCATAGATATCATCATAGGAATCGCAAGGGTTTAACATCTCCAGACTAATATCATCTTCATTTTCTCATACTCCAACCCTATCAGCTTCAATGAAGCAATCAATTCTTTATATATATATATATATATATATATATATATATATATATGATAATAAATTATGAACATACACACAATAATTTTATTAAACATATTTCATATACAATTTTGTATGATGTATTAATTTAATTTCATAAAAAAAAAAATTTTAATTATAATATATTAAAAAAAGGATAGGGTATTTTTTAGTGGTTAATACTCGCCAATTCGCTAATTTAATTTTTTTTTTGCTAATAGTATAGTTCTTTAAAATATTTAAAATCGCCACATTTTGATCAAATTTAGTTCTAAAAAAATTTGAATAATGTAAGATTCACCAATTAAATAATAGAAATTATTTAAGTTTTCAAAATAATGTAAGATTCGTCAATATTTTTATTTTATTTTTCTGAAGGGGTGTTTCTTAAAGCTTACCCTGATTTAAAGGATCAACCAATAATACTAAATTAATTAATTTTTCAATATGTTTAGAGATATTAAATATAAACATGGAACATTATATTATATTATCAATAAAATAGCAATATTAAAAATTTAAAAAATTTAAAAATTCAATTTATATTAGAAGATAATATAAACATAGTAATAAATAAATAAATCTTTAAATAGGAGCTTTAGGTGGAGATCAAGAGGGAGGGGAGGGCTTCACCCAAAAGTGTGAGGGTGATGCAGGAGCATCTTAGGTCTTGGAGCAATATTGAATCAACCAAAAATATTTCTTATTTTGTGTACCTGTATGTTGTTCATGGAGGCTTGTAGTTTCTTGGCATGTGAATTTAACATCTTGTCGAGGACCTATTTGGGATCTACATCCTAAGTGTGCAAGCCTTGATCATTTGTAAGTTTTGAGTTGTGTGTTGTTCTTCATAGTCTTTGTTTCATGTGTTTCTCTTTGAGTGAGGGGTGTTGTTTCTTTGGCATAGTTTTTTAAGTCATGTTGGTGTGCTGGGAAGTTGGGAGTTGACTCCTTAGACATGTGTGGATCTACCTTTGAGTGTGCATTGCTTCATGTTTATATTTTCTTTGGGTTGGTTTACTCTTACAAGGTTGGACCTATAATGTAATTAATGCCTAACTAGCCAACTTATGGCTTAGTTGTCTATAAAAGAAGCTTGGATAGAGGTAGTTCAAAGTAGGGAAGAAGACAGTGATAGTAGAAATAGAAGGATTTTGAAGAATAAGATAGGAGTGTGAATTTGGATTCTTATTTCATAATTTTATTGTATTTTTTTGTAACCTAGAAGGCCTCATAGTCGAGCATGTTGATTAATTTCTTCTAATAATTACAACAATGTGATAGCGAGTTGATGAGCTTATGTTCAATGTGTGACTTAATAATTATACCCAAGTAAAAGTTTGGAATCTTTCCTTATGAACATTGATTTGTAAGTTTCTTCCATGAGTAACTCTAAGTAGGGGATGTTGGTGGGCTTAAGCTAAGTTGATTCTACTTAAGTTAGCCCTTTATCCCTATGTCAAGTGGTATCAGAGTGAGTTCCTTCTTATGGATTGGATCATGGAGAACCTTCTTGGATTCATTGTAGTGTGGTAGATCAAAAGTTTGACCTATAAATTGTAGAAGGTTATGATCTTGTAGGAACTATTATCAAAATGGGTCATGGTAGAGGAAATGTAGACAATACTATAATGGATATTTTGAGGCAAATTGCAACTAGGCTTGAAGTTGTGGAGATGTCACAAAGAATAGGTGTACATCTTGAAGTTGTTAGTGATGAAGAAGATACAACACCTAACCCTAATCCTAAACATGAAGTTGAACGAGATGAAGAAATGATTTTGAGAGTTTTTTCTAGAGCGAATATTTAACCTATTGTTGAAGTTTTTTTCTATGATGGAAGACTTGAAACTAATGTGCTATTGGATTAGATCTCTAAAATGGAAAAAAAAATTAGTATGAAGGTAATCTTGATAATAAAAAGGTTAAGATAACATTTACAAAATTGAAAGTTCATGCATCTTTTTTTTGGGATCATTTGCAAACTAATACACAGAAGCAAGGAAAAGAAAAGATCAAGACATGGATGAAGATGCTTGGAAAGAGGAAGAAGAAGTTTCTCCCTATAGATTACCAAGTATCCTATTGAGGAAGATGCAAAATTTAAGGCAAAAATACATGAGTGTGAAGGAATATATTGAGGAATTCTACAAATTGGATATCAAATCTGGACATGTAGATGATGAAGTTGAAAAGGTGGATAGATACTTGAATGCCCTAAGGATATCAATTCAAGATGAGATCAATTACGTCAAGATGGATAGTGTGGACAAAGCATATTAATTTTCTTTGAGGGTTGAAGAAATATTGACAAAGAAACATGATCAAAGACAAAGAGAAAGAGGTGGTAGATTTTAGAGAAGTAGAGGAAAAACTTATGGAGAAAGTAGAAGATCTGACAATACAATGCAAGATAAAGGATGGAAGGATGAATCTACTGGTAAAAGAAATAATTACTCTAGAGATATCTATATTGGTTACTCTAGGAATAACAATAATGGAAAAAGAGAAGAAATATTTTGGTTTAAGGCTATTTCTTACAAATGTAGAGAAGGTCACAAAGCTTTTGAATGTACTAACTCTGGAAAGAAGACTGCAAGTAATATGAGAAATAATTTTCCCTATGAAGAAGTTGATGAAATATCAAATGAACTTGATAATAGTGAGAACCTGATGATCTGAAGGGTCTTGTAGCATGAGGAAACTAATGAGGAACTTTTTTTGAGGAGAAGTTTATTCAAAACTAGATGTAAGATCACTGGAAAATGTTGCAAAGTAATCATTGATAGTGGAAGTTTTGATAATTTGGCATCTGAAGAACTAGTTAACAAATTATAGTTGCAAAGATTGAGACATCCTAAGCCTTATCATGTTGCTTAGATCCAAAAGGAACATAAACTACTTGTAAGTGAATAATGCCTTGTCAAATTTAAAACTATGAATTATCATAATGAAGTCTTGTGTGATATTATGCTTATGGATTGTTGTCATATTCTTTTGGGTAGACTTTGGCAATATGATAGACAAGCTTTCTATGATGGTAGATTGAATCAGTATACTATTTGGGTGAATAGGAACAAACAAATATTGTTTCCTTTGGTAGAAAAGTTGAATGAAAGTCACTATACTATAGTTTGAGTATGTTTGATTGAGGGTAATAAGTATGTAAGAGAAGTTAAGGAAGAAAATATTTTCTATGCTTTGATTCCAAGGAAAATCGAGAAACAAGATAAGATAGAACGTGCACCTAAAATTGAACCTTTGTTGATAGAATATCATGACATCATTTATGATAATGTACATGATGGTTTTCCTCCTATGAGAAGTATTAGTCATTGTATGGATTTGGTACTTGGAGCTAGTTTTCCTAATAAAGCACCACATTGGTTGACACATAATAAAAATATTGAGCTTAATAAACAAGTACATGATTTTCTTGAGAAAGAATTGATTAGAGAAAGATTAAGTCCTTATGCAGTACCTATTGTATTAGAACCTAAGAAAAATGGAGAGTGGAAATGTGCACTAATTCTAGAACTATAAACAAGATAAAAATGAAGTACAAATTCTATTTTCCTAGGATGGATGCACTAGTAAATTTTGACCCATTTTTCAATAGAAATTGGTTGAACTTTTGACCCATGTTGGTTGAATTTGGGACCAATTGGTGCGTCACAATTTTTTTCATCAAAGTTTTGACAAAACCTCCAATTGGTCAAAATAGAATACATTTGGTATGACCATTATTGGTGGCCAATGGTCAAAATTTCAACCAACTGTCATCAAAAGTTTCACCCAAGAAAGGTCAAAATATCGACCAATTTTGTGCCATCAACAATTGGGATGCCATACTCACAACCAAAGAATTGGTCAAAATGTCAACCAAGATTGGTCCAAATTGCGACCAATTATTTAGTTGAAATGGACAACACAATGACTAGGATAACATACTCATGACCAAAGAATTGGTCAAAATTTCAACCAATCTTGGTCGAAATGCCAACGAAGATTGGTCAAAATTGAAACCAATTATTTAGTTGAAATGGACACCACAATGACAAGGATCTCATACTCATGACCAAAGAATTGCTCAAATTTTTAAACAATCTTCGTCAAAATGCTAGCCAATATTGGCAAAAATTATGACCAATACTTTGGATGAAATGGACACCACAACGACTAGAGCACCATACTCACAACCAAAGAATTGGTTGAAATTTTGACCAATCTTGGTCAAGATGCCAGCCAAGATTGGTCCAAATTGTGACCAATTCTTTGGTTGAAATGGACACCACAATGACTAGGATGACATACTCACAACCAAAGAATTGGTCAAAAATTTGACCAATCTGATTTTTTTTTAAATACAGAAAATGATGGATGACGATGTATGTAGATGGATGGAAATAAATTGGTCCACCTTTATTTACAATAGTAAGGGCCTTTTCCCTACCATTTTATTGGTAGGTGCACCACCTTCCTATAGAATGGTAGGGCCCCACCACCCTATCATAGATTTTTCCTCTGTATGCATGCACCACTGCACCAGAATGACTATCCACCCACATGAACTAAAGGGGTGCAATAGGAAGGGTTCACACCTACAATTTTATGGTGACCAAGGATAGACCCCCTACAGAGTTATGGCTAGAACCCCAATGAATCATAGGGCCTAGCCTGACCCCTACTATTCTAAAGGGGGTGGGATCTGATGGACCCTCTAATTGATGGTTCAAAATGAGTGAAGATTGGTTATGTATTTTTAAAAAATTTGAACAGAGGTCCAGGATAGAAATAAGTTGATGTATCAAAGAACAAAAACCTGGCAAATAAAGTGCATGTGAAAACCTCCAAAAATAACACATAATAATTTAAAACATGCCATTACTTTAATCTTCAAAGAAAATGTCTTGGCATTATATGGATTCACATTCATATCAGTAATGAGATCAGGGAATGATTTGGGGATTGTTAATCCTTCTAGAAGTGCTTCATTGTTTTCTTGTAAGAGAAGTTGGTATATGTCTCTTCCCATTCTCTACAAAATGCCATATGCTTTACATTTAGATTCTAATAAGTGTAGAAGTCCTAGGATAGAAACAAATTGACCATTCCTCATTATAGTTATGCGAATAGGGTTGGTATTATAATTTTTATCTTAATTTTCTATACCAATGGAGCTTCTTACCACATCTTAAGAAACAAGGGAACTCAAAAAAAAATTACCTATTTAAATGAACAAGACTGCCAAAATCTAGTTAAGTAACAATGGAGCTTCTTAACGCATCTTAAGCAACAACAAGGGAGAACAAATAGTCAAATGACCTATTGACTAAAAATTTAATATCATGAGCATTTGCATCTTAATATATTATTACTAAACCTAATCAAAAGAACCCATAAAGCACCTAGATCATGCAACTATACATTTTATAAGTGATCTATTTAAAGACCACACATTATAATTGTTTTTCTATTGATTTGCAAATTGTATTATCAAACAATGTTAAGATTGTTATCGTTGCACTTTATGTTTATCTTTCAAGCGATAAATTTAATTGTTGTGTACCTTGTAGAAAAGGAGCTTCACTTCCAATGAGGCTCTTAGTATTAAAAACTCTTCAGAGAATCACCTTTGAATTGATTGAAGACATGTTCTCTTAGTTTAACCACTCATAACTTATGGAAAGAATTGTGCCATTTTTGCAAAGTTCATATTGTTATAGAGTCTATGCACAACATTTGAAGTTCAATATTTTAATGTTTGGAAATCATATATATAGATATACATATATACACATATATACATATATACACATATATACATATATATACATATATATTTATACATACATATATATATATATATACATACATACATATATATGTACATATATGTATATATATACATATATGTATACATATACATATATGTATATGTATACATATATGTATATATATATACATATATATATATATGTATATACATATATGTATATATATATGCATATGTATATATACATATATGTATATGTATATATACATATATATATGTATATATACATATATGTATATGTATATATACATATATGTATATGTATATATACATATATATATGTATATATACATATATGTATATGTATATATACATATATATATGTATATATACATATATATATGTATATATACATATACATATATGTATATATACATATGCATATATATATACATATATGTATATACATATATATATGTATGTATATATATATGTATGTATATATATATATATATGTATGTATATATATGTATGTATATATATATATATATATATATATATATATATATATATATATATATATATATATATATATATATATATATATATATATATATATATATATATATATATATATATATATTAGGAGCAAGAAAATCCTCCTAATCATTAATATTGAATGAATTTGTGTTCATTGTAAATGAGACTTACTCAAAATTTAGATCAAAGTTTTAAAAAACATTAGGTTCGTCAAAGATGACTCTACAATAGGGATTTACTTCTCTAGAGCCTATTTTTCACAAAGAAGAATAGAGATGTTCTATAAATTTTGTAGTAGGATTGGGTATGGTGGTTGTGTCAATCCATTTTCCTTTAGTTTTTACCAAATCTATATATGTAATTTAATGAAGTTTAGTGGTTGTACATAGAATTTGGGAAGAATTGTCTTGTGATAAAGGTTTGGGGGGCTCTCATTTTTCCTTTCATTACAGAATTCAATATTTCATCAAATCCTTTCACACTCCTTCCCAAGTTCTCTAACTGAGTTTTGGGT
Source organism: Cupressus sempervirens (assembly GCA_028749045.1). Lineage (NCBI taxonomy): Eukaryota > Viridiplantae > Streptophyta > Pinopsida > Cupressales > Cupressaceae > Cupressus > Cupressus sempervirens. The sequence goes on along the minus strand of CM053785.1, from coordinate 122,080,759 downwards.
AATATATGCCTATGTTTGTAGCATTATTATTACATTTACAAGTTTATAGGTTCCTATCAATTGACCCTAGTTTTGTGTTTCTACATTTCACATGCATGCAAGATAGGTGGAGAAACCTATGTTTAATGTAGAGTAGATTTTGATTGTATTCTTTGATGGGGATGAAGCTTAGATGGGTAATGGAGTCAAACCAGTTTTGGTAGTCTCGCTCTACATACAAAGGAACAACTACTTTTACATCTAGCAATAACTCACTCAAATCTCATATTGATCTCCCCTTAACTTGACATTTCACCATTTATAACCCACAACTATGACTCATTTATCTTAGCAACAACAAGTTATCAGGGGAGATACCTATTAGTTTGGAGGGACGTCAGAAGTTGGAGCTCCTTGACTTAGCTCATAATAATCTAGAGGGGATGATACCTCTTGAAGTTATTGTTAGCCTTGGAAACTTGCAACTCTACCTCAATATTTTGTAGAATTGTCTACAAGGTCCATTGCCATGAGAGCTGAGTAAAATTGCAATTTCTCAATCCGTTGATAAATCAAATGTGTTTCTTTCTATCTTAATGCATACCTATATAACAAGAGCATAGAGAGGGAAAGTTACATAGCTACAAAGTATTTCAACTACAACCCTAATGAAAAACAAATGCATTTTGAGTTAGCAATGTTATGGATATGGATATAAATGTAATATTGGAAGGAAAATCTTTATAAAGAGTGACTAGAATTTTGTAATGTTGTGTGTGTTTCATGATCATGTTTGGTCATTTCTTCTAATGTTAAGCATTTCTTTTTTTTTCCATATTAGGGCACTACCAAACCATCATATTGACTATTTGGAGAAATTTAACACGTTAAGTACACTTACTCACAAGTTATTCTAATTACAATGTCCACCATTCGATCATCGAAGCAAGATTTTAGACCATATTCATACTACATCAATCATAACAAATAAATTTAAGTTTTTTGATCAGATAGGAAAAATTATACAAATCCATGTTTTAAAATCAACTGAAAGTAGATATACGACGATATTTAGATAATGATTTTTATTTCTTACCCATGCCCAAAAGAAGTAAGCTAACTAAAATGTACTCTACAAAATGAATATTCAATGATTATAATTTGTCAAGAAGTGAAAGGTAGTAATACTAAATTCGATAGAAATGAACCTAGGAACACTCAAAGCCTACACAAGAGAGAGAACATTTCACTGCATATATCAAACTGCATTATTGTAAAGAAGAGAAAAAAGTAAATTGACTAGTTATTAATTTATCGTCCATATTTGATGGTAACATTGGCAACTTTAGGACAAGCAATATTAATGAAGGCATCTTTAGATAAATTGATGGTGCAAAAACATCTAACAGAGCAATGATCAATAGAAAGATTAAAAGATCCACATCTTTTACTACAGAAATGAAATATACATAGTCCTATAGTTGCAGTTGATTTCACCAGATCATGTTATTATCTTTCTCCAAATATAGTTAAAAATAGATACAAGGATAAAATCTGTTGGTGTGACAATAAGTACACAACACCAGATCTCACACTTCATAGCCCATTTTCCTTCTATTTAATTTTATATTTTGGATTAGACAACCACACGTCAAAAAAAAACAAACAAATTTGATCAAGTGCTCTTCCATTTCAAATCAATATATCCCTCCATTTTATTTGGTTCCATTCTTTTATAGTGTGCTTTAATCAAATATAAAATAATTCTTTAAAAAATCTTTACTTTTTAGTTTTTACAGAATGTGATTTGAAAGGAGATAAAATGAAATGTTTTTTTATGGGAATTATTTGATTGAAAATAATTGTTTATCCCAATTCAATTCATAAAGTTGATTAATAAAAAATTGAGATATTTTTTCTAGAAACATCCTACCTTTGTCTGATACTAGTGAAAACCCAACAAGTTCAATCTAGAACATCATGTGGTTTGTTATCATCATCATGATAGTGTGGTAAGATCAATGACAAAAATCAACAACAACAACAAGAAGAAGTCATCAAATTAAAGAATATATGGGAAATTAGATGATTGAAAGTGACATAAAAGCGATTTCATTCTATCTTGTTATTTATGGTTTACATGGAGCCCTCAAGAATATAAACAAATAAGGAACAAATAGAATATTCTAGCAAAGAAAAATATGCATTGTGGTGTCTAATACTTGTTTAGTATAATATTACACAATAAGGGGGATCACAAATGAAATATCATGGCATTTTATATAGTTCCTCAGTATTCAACACATTGACACAATGAAGAATTAGCCTGAAATATAGATTAAATCATGGTATTTTATATAATTTTTCAATACACCAGCAAGTAAAATAGCATGGAAATGTGTAAGCAATAAGAGACAATTAATGGTTCATGACAAGAAATTTATCGTGACAAAGTCATTCATTCTCTGGCCACAAATTCAGCAAGCTTCCCTATTCTTTCAACTAACTCTAGAGATATTTTCTTGGTGGGCTTTATAATGATATTGTAGACAATATTGAAAATATCTTCCACATCCTTTGAACTCACCCTATTTTTCTCAGTGAATTTTACATCAAATCTACTTTAAGCAACAAACCCTCTATAGTATTTTGGCTATCCAAGTAAACATCTTCTTCAAAGTCTGCCAAATTTGGTGGGGTATAAACTTGAAGTAGCATATCATTGATGTCCCTCTCCTTCCATCCCTCATTTCTTAGAATATTTTCAAGCTCCTCCAAGTACTCCATTACCCATATAGGCATACATATCTCAAAAATGTTTATACACCCATCATTACCACATTTATCTTCAACTACATCAATGTCCACTTTGGGGGAACAAAAGAGGCTTTTAGGAGAAGGAGATGTAATGCAAGAGAAGGAAGAATTTGGTGACCTAGTTTCAGCCAAGTCACTCTAAAATTCTATCCATCTTGGAGCCTTGGAAAAACACCATGGGGCAAGGGAGGCTGCCAAATTAGCAAGGATCTTATCTGAGATGATCCTCTCTTGGAGAAATTTGGGGGAACTAATCCTATTAGAGACAAAAACACTCCTCCTTGGCCACTAGATGAAACTCTTATTATTCACAAAATCTGAGTGTTTTGCAAGAGAATCAAGGCTCCTCCCCCATGCCTCTATATTCTTGCATACCTTACCACCAACAAGTTAAAATTCATCTTTTCCCATGCTCTTCCTCCAATATCCCATCATTGATTTTAAAGACCTATCCCTTCTGAGGCACATTAGACTACCATCATGAAAACTATTTATGAAATACAAGGGATCCTAAAGCCCAAAATCCTCCCTCTCAAAGTAGTCACCAAGATCAAATACACAACACAAGACTTCATTCTTACAGGCAAAAACCACTAGATAAATAGAAAGATTGGGAGAAGAAGGGAGATAGCAGTGACCATAGATGCGCACAAGAAGAGGAAATTTTGGAGATTGGCCTTGGAAAGTGCAAGGTTATTCTCCATATCAAGAGGCCTCTACCCCCATTGCTTGCACCAGAAGCTTCCCTTGGTCACCTCATATGATAACCTTGCAATTGGATAGTTTAAAAGGGACTAAAATTTTGATTAGCTATTACAATTTCTAATATATTTGGAAGTATATAATTTCTATTATTACAAGGTCTATTATGATGTTTTTTGTATGTAGAAACTCTCATTTTTAGGTTTGATGCATAAGTATCATTATACCAAGAAATGGCCAACACCAGATTAGACATTTCGATACAATTAGCATTGTAAAGTTTCTTTTCCAACCAAATCAATACATGAGCTCTTTGTGTAAGACATAGCAACACCAAATGCCTTGACATAATTTTATTTGTGTGGGAAAGTTGAAGTTCAAGGTGAAGATTTACATATAGAATCTAGATGCATGGAAGTCTACTACAGTAGTGATGACTATTGAAACTGACCAAAGGAGGTTGGAAAGTTTGCTACAATGATTCGCTTGTCTTTTATCACTTTTAGCTTACAACCTCAATACTTATCCCAACTTGTGAGTCATGACTATCATTGTTAATTCCTAGAAAATAATATTATGCTCAACTACTAAATCAAAAGATCAACATGCTCCAAGTTTCTTACAAGTAGCTTTGAGATGTTTGTGCTTTGGATGATGGGAAATATGTAGCAATAGTAAGAGTAGAGCATGCGACTTTCTTGGTGAGAATTTTTATGAAAGGAGCTTTTTATGTATGGAATACTCATTGTGAGATTTAGCTAAATATGGAGTTACACTACTTAAACATATTTGATATAATTATGAATATGGTAATGTATACTATGTAAGGTAGACTAATAGACTATACTATGATCATAAATAAAAACTAGGCCTAGGCTTGTTCATGCCATCATATGATCATGCAATAGGATATCCATATAATCCTTAATTGATCTTAGCTACAACCCTAAAAAACCATTTGTGTTCCTTTACATTAACTAGGTTCAAAGATGTGTAAATGAAGGTCTAATACACAAATCAAATCAACAACAGTCCACTATTAATATTAGATGAAAATTGAGTGCCTGCAAGGTTCAAAGATTAAAACTTTCTCATTAAAATTGTACAAGTTATGACATGTTATACAATTATACTTCTATACCTCATGGTGGTGACCATTAGCAATTTGTTTTCCATCTGATTGCACCTCTTTTGCAGGGTATTGAAAAGCTAGATTGGCCCATTTTAGAAAGATGGGATGGTATTATAAAAAAATTTCTATCTTTTGATAAATTACCTATTGTGGACTTTTTCCTAGAATGAAAAGCCACATTCAAATATTCCAAGATTAATCGGTTCTTTAAAAATTGTAGACCAAGATGATGTTGACCAAATGTATTTGCACATCAGTACCAATTTCATTTGATTCAATACTAAATAATGTAAGTGTAGCTATATAACCAATTTTTCAAAATTAAACCAAATGCTTTAGAAAGAGATTCTTTCAGTCAAAAAAATGCAAAAGATGGATGGTAGTGTAGCTAAATCCCCAATTTTCAAAATCACCAGCACCAAGTTTTATTTGATTCAACATTGTCAGCATTGGGTATCATCCTAAATTATGAAAGAGAAAATTTAACATCTTTACATCTAGAATACATAAATAGATACAATCTTACAACATGAATGAAAATAAAAATTTGGCATACTTATAAACAAAGTATGTGGTTTAAATTCATTGTAGGAATAAATACCTTGTATGGTGCTTTTCTTGTGCTCATTGCATCATTTTCATTTAAAATTGGAACTATGCATAGCTGTAGGAAAGAACCTATAGTTTCATTCAATTGTTTTCTAAACTCTAAATCCTTGAACTCATTATTAGTTACAAGAATTTTAGATGATGCAACATCTAGTTGCATGATAGCAAGACATACTTTAATTTGTGTAATGTATTGAAATAAATTCTCGTTCCTATTTATATCCTAAGAAAGTATATTGAGCGTTAGAAATATGGGAATCATAAATAAGATTAAGGCTATTGTAAACCTGACTAAACAAACTATCATGCAAAGCCATGATACCACTTTTTCCAATAGCAGCACATGGTTTTTCATCAAGTTTCACCTGTGGTTTTTTGAAGATCTACAAAATTGTTCAATATTGTAAACATCAATGTCAATATAAAAGAGTCTTATCAAGTCATGGATAACAGGGATGCCAACACAACCACATTAAATATGAATATGAGAATCATATAGGAAAGAAAATCATGTTGAACAAGGTCAACCATGCATTTCAACACACATCTAATCTTATTTGAATAAGGGAACCAAGATTTAGTTTTAAATTCTATGCATTATCTTTTTGAGGTGATTGTAGAGCATTATAAACGAATAATTTTATAGGACATTTCTCCCCTCTTTCCTTAGTGATGTGTTGAACATCTAGGAGAAACTTGCCACACTGCTTGCAGAGATCACTGCAATAGTTTTTATTATCAACTAGTGTCATTAGCCCACTCACTGCAATACTCAAATGACTAGTATTTTGGAGCAGCAACACATGATCATTGCTCGTATTTATGTTCAACAGATAGTTATTCTATGAAAGAATCATGTTATCTCCATTAGATTCTTCCATTGATAGACCTGTATCAACAATCCAACTAAGTTATCATCATATGATCTCATATACCTAATGAATACAATAGAATAGTAGTTGAAGGAAGCAGAGGTATTGGGATCAAATTTATATGGCTTGGTAACTAAGCTAAAGATGGTCAAGAATAAATGGCTACTTTGGTAATAGTTTTGAAGAAAAAGAAAGAATAGTGTAGGAAATTGAGGAGCCTAAAAGGGTAGTGATTGATAAAGGAATGGACACAAAAATCTATCTCAAAGAAAAGAAACTATTAGTTGGTTAGGAAGATATCCTTGGTATGTTAGTTTGAGCTTCACTTGGTTTTGTGAATACTTTAATATTCTCTACTTAACAAGGCCAACCATGTGAAGGTGGAAGCTCATCTGGTCTCACCCTCGCTCCCCTTGACATCAATCCAAATTACCCATTATCATCTAATTACATACTTTATTCATTCATTCATCCATTTATGAACTATAATGTTCAATCAATACAATCACATAACATTTGTTAATATGGTTTAAAATTAATTAATACACAATACTAATCAAGACTTTATTAACACATAACAATATTTATTAGCATGAAACAAAAATCAATATTAATACGTAACATTTACAGATAATTACTTAAAACAACATTCTTTCATTATCTAACAAAGTTTATCAAACAAGGTTTATCAAAGAGCATTTTTAAAAATCATTTCTTCTTTTTGTTTTTCTTAGCTCTCTTAAGAAAAGGCCTGATGGGAGCATCAATATCTTCCTCATTATCCTCCTCTTGTGGCACATCTAATGTCAAATTATGATGCCTCCTATTTTGAGGAGCAGGAGGTTGTTGCATTAAAGGGGGATTTGTTGCAAGAACAAGTACATGGGTTAAATTGGCATACTCTTTTTCTTTTTTAAACTATTACAAGTACTTAATTAAGCAATACAACATAACATGCATTTTTCTCACCTAAAAATGTCACATCATGTACATTAGCATTTTGATCCACTGCCATGTCAACATGTTGAACACTTGGAACATGCTCCATTCCTTCACCATTATGTTTAACATGCTCTAAAATATTAAAAACAAGGTTACACATCAAATTGCAATTGAAGATGATAAATTGTATTCATAATTGTGTAATTAATTTCTAATAGAAAATTAATACCTCCACCACTATGAATCGCATCATGGCCTTCATCATGCACAGGTTTTGTGATAGGATACGAAGGCTGCAGTGAAATGTTATGTGCATTGTTATGTAGTCAATTTATGTTCAAATCTAACGCCAAAATTTTTTTATCAACTATTCAATTTGATTTACTTTTCATTTGACCAATTTACTTGTGTCTCATTTTCTGCACCAAATTCTTGGGTATGGCTTTTAAATTCTTGGCATAGACATGTAGTTATGACTTTATAGCCTTCCTTCAAGGCAATTTTTTTATCTTCATCCATGAGCTCTACATTGAATTTTGTGCCCTATATTTTTTTCTTAATATCATCAATTTTGCATGTATGTTTTGATTAAACAAAATTGTTTACAACATTATATATAAAAATTATATGAAATTCCATTGCTGCTACTTACAAGTCGAGATTGAAGATTCATATAGCCATTAGAGCCAAGTTTGCGTTGGCCAACCTTTTCTATTCTCACTTTTGTAGCTACTGATGTGTCTTGTAGTCTATGAACAATTTGAAATATGTTAGATTATATATTTACAAAGATCACTAATTAGTGTATGATTACATTCTACTTAATAATATCATGACATATGTTCATTTTCCCTCTGTTGGTTCATTTCCTTTATTATCACGTAGTCTTTTCTCTTTTGCATCTTCTATTATTTCATTCTAATCCATCAGTGGAATCATAGGAGGATGGTTGTATGTTGGGTTCTCCTTTAGACCCCTTCTATATTGGTCCCTCAAAGTATTTATATGTCTTGATGCTCTTTTGAGAAGTAGGGCAGTGTCAAAAATGTTTTTTTCCAAAAGGGTCCTCAAAAGATGTAATGAGCTAATTTTTTTAATTTGGGACCCTGGTCATTCCACTTTTTTAAAAAATTAAAATTGTTAGATCAATAACTTTATTATAGTATAATAAATGTAAGAAAAGAAAAATATTGTAGCAATGATATGAAACTACATACCTTTTACGTATGGTGGGTCTAAATAGCCTCAATGTCATATAAAAAATATGACAAAGAAAACATTATTTCATACAAAAATATCATGAGATTATTAGTCCAAAAAGAGTTATGTATAAGTAAACTATAATTACACTGTAAATAATAACAATTTTTAAGCACCTGGAAGCTTTTGTGATTTTAATGGAAACATAGTTTTATTGTTCAACAACAATGTCCCCACAAATGAACCAATACTAGTCACACAAATTGATCTAGGAAACAGATCAACTTCAGTAGTACTGGTCTCTATTTCTCTATCAACTGAAGGTCTATCTATTAGTGCACAAAATAGGTACATAAGTATAAAATCCACCCAAAAAAAACAACAATGCATGATTAGAACATTACAAAATATAGACAAATAAGGTTTTACCAATTGTACTTGGTATAGATGAGGATCTTTGCATGCTCAGTATTGCCGACAATGGACTTGGAAATATCAGAGCAATGACTGAAGGAGGTGTCCGCACTTCATCATGAGATGAAGAATACAATATTGTTAGCAAAGACATTTGCAATGGATAAAGATCAAACAATGGTGTAATAATATTCTAATTTTTAGTAATGTTGTAAAGAGAAAGTGTTACTTACATGAAGTTTGTGTGCTACAACCCTCACCATGTTCACCACACAATGTCACAGGGGTCGCAAATTATTGTAGAAGAACACATAATATTTGACTCTACAAGCCAATTCTTCTTTCAGTGCCTCTATCTCCTCACTTGTGTCACCCTCGATGATAATGTTAACAATTTCATCACTATATCTTTGTTTGAGTTGTTGGGCCATGAACATAGGGTCAGCACTAAGGGCGATGTCATCTAGAAATGACTCATGTATTTCAAATCACATTTGATCTACTGTCATTTTAGCTTTTCCCTATCAATAAGTATCAAGTTATGACATCAATATTAGTAACAAGGTCATACATACTCCATCAACTCAACAACTTTATTGTAACAAACCTTTATGCCATCCATGGAAAATAGGCCCAAACCATGTAATGAAGATGGAGCTATGTGATATATCCTTTCATTAACAAAAAAATTAGTGTTAACTAGAGATAGTTCCTTGGGTACCCATTCTTTCTCAAGGTGTTTGTACCTTAAGAGAACCTTCCTATCACCTTCACTCTCATTATCATGAGAATATGAATCCCCCCCCCCAGTAAGAAAAAATTGCATTCATTTGTTGAATTTTTTTGTAGTCTTTTGACCTCTAGTTGGTCTCCCTATTTTAGACCTACTAGATGTCTCACTTTTGTCTTCTATTCTCACATTTTCCTCACTCGAGGAAGTCAAATCAAATAAATACTTATTTGGTGATACCTCTAATCCATAAAATGAGAGACATGCTAGGAAAAAATTTGATGTTGACTGTAAAGAGAATATATGCAAATAAAGAATTATATCTATAGGGTCTATCAACATATACCTATCAATCCATGTGATTGTGCAAGATCTTGGTCAAAGACATTGAATAGCCTACAAATATAAATAATTAATCTTAAGGTAGACAAAAAATTGGTCTAATTAATATATATACCTAAAAAAATATTGGACATGTTGTACTTAATGTTTATATCTACACATATGGTTTTGAAAGAAAAAGTTGGTCACCTCACTCATCGAATTCGCCCATATTATAATGAATAAAAAGTTGTCTACTTACAATTCTCTTTAAACTAAAAATTACATAGAGGACAAAAATTACATGATGCATTCATCAAAATAAAATAAAATTATATAAATAAAAATCATGACCCCATCATACTTGACATTGATCATACCTTGATGGATATTTCATTGATCATCATCTGCATCCATGTCATCATCATCATCACCATCATTGTACTTGTCACTTTGATCATCATCATCACCACCACCATCTTCATCATTATTATCATCATCATCATCACCATTAGCATGACAACCATCATCATGACCATCATCACCATGATCATCTTCATTTTCATCATCATGATCATGATTGTTATCATCATCATCATCATCACCATTATGATCAGCATGACCAGAATCATCATCTTCTTCTTCTTCTTCTTCATCATTGTGTAATAGTCATTCATGATCATCATTTAATTCATCTTTTGATTCTTTAGTATCTTTTTATTCTATCACATTATACTTTACTGATCTTCCTCTTAGATCATGTCTAACAAAAAATGACCAACCTAGTTTGTGCAGAACACCAAATTAAAACACTTGCATGTATTGGCTTGGAAGAACATAGGGCTCATCTCCAACTGGCTCAAATGACCTTGTATTAATCATTGTAAATCCACTATCACGTTTAATAAAAGTCCTATCATGATCATTTCAATTTAGTCATAGCATGTACCATTTGATGACAAATAGAACAAATTTGAATGAATTAAAATCACACTCAAGTATATCATCCAAAATTCCATAGTATTAATTTTTAGATTGTTGAGGATGTATGTCATTTCTAGATGAAATATTGGTGACTTTGAAGACTACACTTACCCCAGAATGACAAGTTTTCTTCATTTTATTTGAATTTTTTATATGAAATTTATGGCCATGGTAGTACATAGCTTTGTGGTGTTCGATTTGTAATTATTCAAACATGTCAAGATTATTTACATCGATCTATGAGTTGATATTAAACTTATGGCTCATGATTAGTAATCTTTTGCATACCTTTCTATCTCTTAAGCCATATGCTAGATCAAGTGCCATTGGCATAACATTGGGATCTCCATTATGATGAGCTTATTTAACCAATGATGCAACATTGTCTCATGTTAATGAGGGACCATTTTTTTGAGATTGTTGAATCCATGCTGTCATCTAATCAATATTTTTTGCAATATACAAATGCAGTGCATCTCACTCATGACCAATTATAAAGAAAACAACTAGACCAGTTAGAAACAACTTATATTGATGATGTATAAGAATTAATTAACTACAAAAAATAACTTATAATTACCTCTCACTCTCCTCAATCTACCTTTCCCTGTCAGGTACTCCTCTTTCAATTTGATGATAGAGTTGGGATCCCAAATGCTATCTACATGGATATTTTTTCCAAGATCATATATAACTCATTTAATAATGTTGTAAAACTAGAGTGGGAGAGATAGAGGTAGGATGTGTAGACACCTAAAAACCTTTAGAAAATAAAGTATTTTTATTTTCTGAAAATTTTTTGGTAACATCATCATTTATTAATCAATTAATTATTTTATTTATTTATTTATTTTTATGCCATTAAATTCTTTTATCTTAATTAAAAATATTTAATTAAGGAATCCCTCTCAAAAATGTTTAAATCTTATTTAAACATTATTTCCTTATTTATTAATTATTTAATTAATAAATTGACCAAAAAACCCAAAATAAATAAAAAATTTATTTTTTGCCCAAAACTTGGCCAATTTCCTTAAGACCACTAGCCTCTTCCAAAATCTTCTAATCCTTCTTTAATTTTGATTAAAGGCTAATCCCATCATTTCCTACCCCTAATGCCAACTCAAAATATTTAATTAAGATTAAATATTAATCCTCATGTTTATTAAAAAAGTTTTAATAAATATCTCCTCAACCCAAACCCTTGAAATAAATAAAACTTTATTTATTTCCTAAAAATCTAATTTATCCTCATCCTAAGAAGTTCTAGACTCTTCTAAAAAGTCTTCATCCTCATCCTAGGAAATTCTAGACTATTCTAGAAAGTCTTTATCCTCATCCAAAGTCTAGACTCTTCTAGAAGATTTCTTTAAACCTAATCCTAATCCCCTCCTAACCTTGTCACATTCCCTAAACATGGGTTAAAACTTACTAACCCAAGCCAAAGTTAACAAATATCTCCTCCTTCACCCACCCTCATTTAATGCCATCCACTTGCTTATCCCTAAGCTAATCCTAAACCATCCTAATCCATCCTCTAATCATTTGCACAATCCTAAGCAAGCTTAAAACCCTCCTAATCAAGCCCAAGTCGAAATTTCTCTCATCTCCCTCAAAATATCTCAACCATAAAACTTTATGAAGCCCACTAGGCCATAAATGACTCTTTCAAGCTCTTTTATTGCTCTTACAAGCCATTATGAGGGTCTTTATGAAGATTTTATCCCTTGAGCCTCCTTTGTTGACTCATCCTTCCCCTTTCCTCCATCCTCTCACCTTGTGACATGTGTCACTCCCTAATTGGTTGTAAGGAAGCACAATCCATGTGCTCTCCTCTCATGCAATCTGAGCCCTCCATGAGCTTTTTCCCATCCTTGCATCTTAGCCCTCAATCCCTCAAGCCTCTTGCCTATAAATTGAATTCCCCTTTGCAAAATAACACAATCCATGAAATAAAGTCATAATGCCATTTTAAGAAGCCATTTTACATCAAAACCATACACTCACACCCAAATTCCAACTCCATTTGAAGTCCTTTTTGAAGCATAAAGCTTGAGCATACATCCTATCTATTTAGACAAAGCTACTCAACAAGAGAGCTTCTTATTGAGAGAGTCCATTAATGGCTCATATTCTCAATTAAGAGCTCATCTTAGTCTATCTTGAAGTTTATGAATTTTTTTTAGTTTGTAGAAGCTTTATTTAAATTTGGTTTCCATTAGCATACTAACATTTCTCATATACAGAATGTACTACAATCATTAAAAAATGATCATTTCAATATATTATGAAATAATACAATAGGTAGTACATTCAATTTTACAAATATATTGTAAATAGAGAATATGATTGGTACAAATCATTGCACCAAAACCCTGAGGTGCTAGTGAGGGCTTCCCACCAAGATCATAACATCCCACCATGCTCCACAGTCCAGACTCTGGGCTAGATGTGCACCCATATGGTGGGCCCTCCCTTGGCCATATGAGCCCCAAACAAACATTGCAATGTCAGTGTTGACATCTGCTCTGTGACTCAAACCTGGGTGGAGGCTTTGATACCACATGGTATGAACCATTACACTAAAACCCCAAGGTTTCAGTGAAGACCACCCAACAAGATCATAACAATGACTTACCTTGACGAAGGTATGCCAATCATGTGTTTTCAACCCTAGCCCAAAACCACCTTGCTTTGATACAAGAGTGCTTATATTTGCAGCAAATCCTATGCGAAATTTTGTTTTCTTTTATGACTTCTTTTAATACATCACTTTGTTGTTCTACTAATAACCAAGGAAGGGCACTCATATTTATGCAGTCTCCATTGCTATTTGATTCACCAAAATATTTTAGTGCATGATTGGATTCATGAATATTAGTAGAAATTTTGGAAATTTTTTCTCTATCATGCCTTTTATCCAATATTTTTCATAGTTTCTCTATTACATTCTTTCTAATATGCATAGCATCAAAAAAATGCGTGATTAGGAGACCCTTGTAGTATGGTAACCTACTAAATTGAGTAGGATAACTTTTTATTTTTCTAAAAAGTTGGCCATTGATGCCTTGATGACCTTCACAGGCATCAACTACATCATTACTAAATAAAAGATAATATAAAAATATAAATTTCAAACTTCAGACCACAAACTAGACATTACCTTGGTGATTTAGTTGATCGTATTCCAACTTCCATAGATGAGGTGTCATTCTTTGTAGCTTTGATGTTTTCGCTTCTTTCCCATTAAAAAATGTTTTTCAATAATTTGATACTTATGATTGTTGTGGAGAAAGTGCCTAAACTCATCGAACACCTACTTTCTTAAACTTCTTGAATGACAAGATTGCATCTTCAAACCACAAATTAGATATGCAATTTTTTCCTTTGTCTAAAGACCTAAAAGATCATGTACAATTATCATGTGCATCTTAATTATACAACAATAATGTGTAAGCACTATAACAGACCAAAAATATGTGACTTTAACAATATAACATACCATAAAAATGAGTTAGCCTAGGGGCATTATGTATTGTCCATACAAGCATTACATGAAACTAATATTTCATTGTCCTATTGATCTAGAGATGTCATACATAGAGACCCCATTCCATAACTTCAACAACTCATCAATAAGGAGCTCAATATACATGTTCATATCTTTAACTCAGTACTTACCTAGTAATTGAATGAACAAAAATATTACATAATTAATATGACCATTTTCATGCATTGTTCTTAAATTAATTTAGATAACTATTAAATGAAAAAATACCTGGTACAATCATTGACAATATTATGTGCTCCCTCATTATGGACATCTAAGTAGGAATGTTATTGTTAATAACAAAAATAGACCACACTGAGTAAACAGATCTCATATCTCCAAATGGATTAACACCATACTCTACCAATGAAAGATTGAGATTATGAGGTTCTTCTTTAAAGTATGGCCATTTTTCTTCTATCTCTTTAAATGCATAACCATCCATAAGCATTCGCATAATGTCATCTTAACTTCTATTGCATGCATGGTAATCCATAAAATTTTCCAAGCTAGTGTACCTAAATAATTGTTGAGGACGTTGAATAATGAGAATGTATCGAAGAACCTTATGAGGCACCTTTTTTGCTATTTGATCTGACTGATATCTACTAATATGACAATTAGGGCATTCTATTGCAAATTCATATTTTTTATGATATAAAATGTGAATATTCGGGCATGCATGTATTGTTTGATACTTTATTCTAATTTAATTCATAATGGTAGATAATTCTTAGTACAAACAAGGCAGAATGTTGGATGGTGGTAACAAAAACTCACCTATCAACCTACAACAACAAATATGAATTATTAATATAATGAATAGTAATGGTATGCTAACATTGAAGATAGAAAAGAATGGAATACCTTAGCATACATGACATTGCTACATTGGCTAAACCATTTATAAACCTTCAAGTTCACCAACAATACTATAGCAAAGAGAAGAGTTGTTTGGGAGCCTTTGTATAGGGGCTCATGTGCCTTCTCAATTTTAGGTATATCAAGACCATCTTCATCATCATTATCAAATGCACTAGTACTATCATTTTGAGCATCTTCATCAACTGCTCCAATACCATCTTCTTCAATCATGTCCTCTAGCACATTATCATCTTCTTCCATGAGAGTATTATCCTCAGCTTGGATATTCACAACTCCATGTTCCTCTAGTAAGAAATCCACATTCAACAATTGATAAAAATTGTGCCCCCCTTCAATGTGACCATGTTGCCTATAATGACTCAGGGCTATTGTGATTAGAATTCTTCGATTCTTTAAGCCCTTACACTTTTTACAAGAACAATTACATTTGTTAGCTTTTCTTTGGAACTGAGACCACAATGTAGCCATTCACTTATTATTTTTTTTTGGGTTCATATTTTTAGGCGTGGTCTTTCTTCATAGGAAAATATATCTGCAAAAATGTTGGACATGTTGTATTTAATGTTTATATCTACACATATGGTTTTGAAAGAAAAATCTGGTATAACTAATGTGTATATCTACAAAATAATTGGACATTTTGTACTTAATATTTATATCTACACATATGGTTTTGAAAGAAAAATTTGGTCACCTCACTCAAATTCACCCATATTATAATATCAACAACTTTCATTGACATAAATTCAACAACTTTCATTGAGTCTTTCCATTACTCCTTGTTTGTCTTGAGTTGGGGTCATTTAATAGGAAAAGTTTGTACTCAGTAGTTCAGTATGATTCATTATGGTAATTGTCTAGATTTCCTTGTGTACATGTATACTGAGTTTTTGGAAGTGCCAACATTTTTTGTTTTGTATCAAAAGCATTTAGAACATTCAAGATTTTTCTTCTCGTATAACACAACAATTATGTCCACTTTTATAAATTGGCCCAATAGGATAGAAATAATAAATTCTAGTTTGGGGAATTATGTGTTGGCAAGAGAGTGGCTTACATGAATGCAGTCAATAATTAATAATTTTGCATCTTGACATTTTCATTTCTAGCCAGTCATGACATAAAGGTATGAATTTGATGAATAGATTTTGTGGAAATGTCTTCTCCATAGAAGGTTTGGTATAATGGATGTTAGAAGAGTAAAAAATGAAAGAAGATGTGGAGCATTGTAGTGCAATTTGAAAAATTTGTTCCTACATGATTCATGTTATCTTTTTATAACAATTATGCTCATTGGCATCACCGGACTAGAAAGAATAAAGTACAATGGAGAAAAGGGATGTTACTCAGCAAATGAAGCTCCAAATGCTCAAAAATTTATCATTAAAGAATAAAACAAAGAGGAATACAACATAGTATGTCTTTTAGAGAATGGAAATCTACTCATCCCTAACCCTATTTTTATTTACCCTTATCGCTATCACTATAGTATGTCTTTTGAAGTATGTTGCTCTATCTTAAACTTATAAGGAATCTTAAATAGAATATTTCATTTTTAGAACAAGGAAAAGAATTAGGAACCTGGAATACAGTGACTACAAGCTGATGAAGAAGTGATCAACAAATAAGTCTAAAGTTAGTACACTCCCACCTAGTCCAACTTCTTGCAAATAAAAGGTAACATATATTAGCCATTATTCCTATAAGATTGTCATCAAACAAATAAAACCAATTTTGAAAGATTTTAAGTGTAAAAAAAAATGATTGAAATGATAAAATATAATAAAATGAAATAGCATGAAGTAATAGATTTAATCCAAGAGAGCAAGAAGAGTTTTACCATACAAATGATACAAAATCAATGGAGCAATACCAAAGAGGAAGCAACACAAGAGACAAGGATTTGATAAGGGAAAAGCAAAGAAAACCCCTTGTGAGTATTATGAATGAGGCAAAAGCCTAAGAATGAGAGAGAGAGAGAGAGAGAGAGAGAGAGGAAATGCAGCAAAACAGCTCATTTACAATAGCATCAAAAACTTGATGTGAATAATGGAGACTAGATGAAAATAAGAGAGAGAAGCACCTCTTTTAAAGAGATGAGAAAGGATTTGCATGTCTTTGCATGTGTAACTCCCATTTCTATGAATGCCACATTCATAAAAGGTGTGTGCAAAGTGTCAAGTTCCTCTTAAGGAGGAATATCTATTTTCCTTATTAAAGGAAATAAAAATAAGAGTTGTCCTCAAAAGTGGACAATAGGACAAGAATGATATGTCCTTTACATGTGGACTAGAGGAAAAATAAATAATACATAAGGGATACCTTGGTTTATCCCAATAAATAAATAAATACAACCAAAGAAAGATTATTAATTCTAACACCCCCCTTTAATCTTTACTTGGAGAGATGTTCTCAAAATTAAATTGTAATTTGGTTTTTTGAAATATCTTCATTGTGAAAGAGGTCTCTTATTATCATGGGTACATCATTGGAGAGCCAAGAGAAGTTGCTAATTCTTCAAGTGTGTTACATCTTCAAGTGGATTCATGTGGCATAGGATCTGTACAACAAATAATGATATCTTGTATGTGTCTTGATGGATTACCTGAAACATAGAAACAAAGGCAACTATCCACAAGGATAATTTCATCTTATATTCAAGTTAGAAACTTTTTATGTATAAGTAAATTCTCATAGAGTAAATATAAGTGTAACTTGGTACCGCAAATAAATCAAGATAAATCATATTTTGCAAAGAACAAATATGTTATCAAAACTTTCAAAAAAAGACCATAGAAAAGGCTAGCTAATGAATCCAACATCAACAATGCTTCAATCACGTGGATATAGACAGTCCACTAATAAGTCATTGTACTGCAAGTTAATGGGTGATCAATCCATAACCTATATGACTCATGATTTAAGCAAAGAAGTATACATAACATTATATGGCATGTTTTCAAAGATATCAAAGGGGAGGAGTATGAGTATTAACAATTGACTGTCTTCAAATAAGAGTAAAATGCCTTCAAAATGGGTCAAATTAACTAAAATTGGAGGGAAACTCCAATAATAAATGGTATTAACCATAAAGTGTCAATATGGCAATAGAATGATGCTAACAAAGCATAAACTGCACTTATGTGCCAATAAGTAGAACAAAATAAATGTTGAAGGCAATAGTGTATAATAACTCATAATCCCAAGGAATAAGAAAAATAAATAAAATAAATTTACTTATGTGAAATAAAGAATGCACTGATATTTGATAAGTCACAAGAGACACAATAATTTGTATATTTATCAGAATATATATGTGGGCCCCCATATATACACATGAATAAATATATCTAAACTATCATGGTATGAAACATGCAAATAGAATTAAGATCATATATAGAACATAATTTCTAGGCAACATACTAAAGAGAAATGTCAAAGATGATGAAAGAGAATTATTAACATCAAACAATATTTGCAGTAATTAATCCTCCTAGGTTGAAGTCCACCCATTCTAAAAATTGATCTCTTTTACTAAGTACTTTTTGAAACCATTTATTTTTTCTTTTAACAAATTTATCACTAGAGGAAGAGTCATGATGTATGAATGCATCATTTGTTTCAACATTAGCATTATTATCATTATCAATATTAGCATTATTACCATGATCTATAAATGCATCATTACCATTACCATTGTAAGAAAGAATAGGAGGAATAAAGGTAGATATATGAGAAGTAGGGTTTAGATAAAGAGGTTGGTCCTCTACTAACACAATTTTGCTTCCATGAACTTGTTCATTTTGAGCATTAGAAGAATCATGCACGCCATTTTCTGCAAAAAAAATATTTTGTGCTATGTGCACTTTGTTAGTAATAAGATTATAAGCTTGATAACCTTTGGTATTTTGCATGTTTTCACTCATGCACTTTGTACATGTCATCTTAGATGAAGCAATAGGAGGTAAATTTTCAACTGTATTAGATGAGATATGCTCATTTTTCAAATGAGCAATCCTTTCATGCTCCATATTAAAAATAATATCTTTGTGCAAAGAGTGTCTAGAAGAGGTGAATCCAAAAAATTTAAATAAGTTATCATGGCCTAACTTAGCATTAGCAACAACTTCATTAGTGTTAGGATCAATAATAGAGCACATGTCCCTATGAAACTCAACTTTGTAATTTTGACATAATTTTACAACAAAAAGAAGATTGTATTTCAATTCAAGAACATAAAGGACATCATGTAATTTTCCATTTGGAATACTAACATTACCAAATCCTTCAACTTTGCAACTATGATTATCAGCTAATTGAATTAGAATATTAGAAGGATCGGATTTTAAATAATCAAACACTTCTTTATGAAAAGTAACATGTTGAGATGCACCAGTATCAATAATCCATTCTAAATTTTTAGGAACATTGTAACTAACAGTAAAAGCATGACAAGATGGATGAGAGTTTTGATTATTGTTATTGATAGGTTGCTTATCTTTTTGTTTTTTAAAATAATTATTAGTTACATGACCATCTTTCCCACAATAAGTACAGTGGAGTTTTTTATTAGGTTGATGAGTATTATTACGATGAGTGTTTGGATGATTATTGTGATTATTATTATTATAAGTATTGGGAGAATCATTATTAGAAAATTTGAAATTCTGATTTTGACTTTTAACACAAAAGCATGTTCATTAGATCTAAGAGTACCAAATTGTAACAACTTAGCTTCCTCTTGACGTAACAAATTTTGAAAAATACTATAAGTTAATTGAGTAGACAAAGTAAGAATAGCAAGTTGAGAATGAACATTAGTAATAAATTGTTGAAATTGTCTAGAAGACATTTCTTTAAAATAATTGTAATTAATCTAATATCAGTGAGAGTAACACCTAATCCAATTAGTTGACTTTTAATATAATCAAATTTAAGTAAAAATTCATCCATGGATTTGAAATCAATATACCTTAAGTCTTCTAAATTGTCTTGCAATTGAATCTTGCGTGATTCAGATGGCCTATCATACGTTTGCTTTAAAATATCCCAAGCTTCATGGGCATTAGTACAATGAGAAATTAGAACATATAAATCTGAGTTAAGAGATATACCAATGAGGCCAAGGGCTTCCTCATTTTTAGTAGTCCATGAATTTTTTTCATCTTGTGTAGTTGAGGTACTAGGAACTATAGAAGGGTCAGTAGCAACATCTAAAATATACTTAAAATGGAATATAAATGAAAGATGAGTTTTCCAAGCATGATAGTTTGAGTTATTTAACTTGATTTTTAGAGTCAAAGTCGACATGATTTAAAAATTACGTTTAAAATTTAAATAATAGTTTTGAAATAAAAAAGTGAGACTTATTATCCACAAGAATGTTAAATAATTATTAAGAGATTTAGAGAGTCAAAATTAAAAACTAAAATGTTCCTTGCAAAACCACTGGTCAGATTGAAGAAACAGGAAAAATAAAAATTTGAAAAACTGGAAAAATGTGTTCCACACAGAGAGCGATAACTTTTTTAATTTAACTCTATTTTCAATAAAATTTAAAGAGTTTTTTCATTCTTATGTTTTCTAAATGTTGTTCAAATTTCAACCAAACCCAGATCACGGATTGAGAGATATCATAAAAATACGAACTGTTGTCTTAAAACTTGAAAAATAAATAATACTGCACATACAATATAATAACTTTTGCAATACTATTCTGATATAAATAAAATTTAAAGATTTTTTTTATTTTTATGTCTTCTAAATGCTGTTAAAATTTCAACCAAACCCAGATCATAGATTATGATATATAAGAAAAATACAAACTACTGTACTTTCCTTTCTAAAACAAAAAATAGAAAAAAAATTTGAATTTCAAAAAACTTAAAAAACCTGCAACAGGAATAGGGTTAGATACAATAAAAAAAATTAAAAATAAAGAATCCTTTGGCGGCAAGCCTTCCAAAGGAGGTTAGAAAAAATTTAAAAAATGAAGAATTCTTTAGCGGTAAACCTTCCAAAGAGGGTTAGAAAAAAAAACTTAAAGATTGAATAAAAAATCTGCAAAAAAAAATAGATATGAATTTTTTTCTTTACTTCTGCTCTCAACAAAGTTCTTCAATATGGTAACCTTCACAAAAGCTTAAAACAAGGATTAGAAAGCTCTGATACCATGTAAGAAAAAGTGATTGAAATGATAAAATATAATAAAATGAAATAGTATGAAATAATAGATTTAATCCAAAAGAGCAAGAAAAGTTTTACCATACAAATGATACAAGATCAATGGAGCAATACCAAAGAGGAAGCAACACAAGAGACAAGGATTTGATAAGGGGAAAGCAAGAAAAACCCCTTGTGAGTATTATGAATGAGGCAAAAGCCTGAGAGAGAGAGAGAGAGAGAGAGAGAGAGAGAGAGAGAGAGAGAGAGAGAGAGAGAGAGAGAGAGAGGAAATGTAGCAAAATAGCTCATTTACAATAGCATCAAAAACTTGATGTGAATAATGAAGACTAGATGAAAATGAGAGAGAGAAGCACCTCTTTTAAAGAGATGAGAAAGGAGTTGCATGTCTTTGCATGTGTAACTCCCATTTCTATGAATGCCACATTCATAAAAGGTGTGTGCAAAGTGTCAAGTTCCTCTTAAGGAGGAATATCTATTTTCCTTATTAAAGGAAATACAAAAAAGAGTTGTCCTCACAAGTGGACAATAGGACAAGAATGACATGTCCTTTACATGTGGACTAGAGGACAAATAATTAATACATAAGAGATACATTGGTTTATCCCAATAAATAAATAAATACAACCAAGGAAAGATTATTAATTCTAATAGTAAGTGTAATTTTCATAAAACAAATTGACAAACTAACAAAATATGCTTCTCAAGTACCTCAATCTTCAACAAAGATATTGTGAGTACATATCTATCAATTTTATTAGATTGTCCTTCAACCAAAAAATAAAACTCTTTCTTCTATTATGCTGAATTCTAAAAGCTACACATCACAAGTGTGAATACAATTATCAAAAATATGGCTTTGAAGTTTGTGAATGTCTAATGCATGAACTATATTGGGTTTGTGCTAGGTATATACATTTTATAATATAATCTATAAAACTATTGTTAAATTATTTATTTACTAATTATATATTTTACTCTTACAAGGTTATCAAAACTTTACTTGGCATGTTTAAGATTTCATTTCAAATACATCTGCACACTATTGAGTAGACCTTAAGTGTGTATATTGCAAATTAAATACAAAATAATTTTAGGACATATAAGGTATACTAAGGTGACTACTATGTAGTAGAGCCTAGGGCATAGTTCACTTAAGAATATATTTCTTTTTAAGTTTAACAAAATTGGCTTTTAATCCATATATTTCCAATCTAATAGCCAAATGAAAAGTCATCAATCTTTTATGGGCTTGTTAGAGACTTCATCTTAAATACAGTTATACATAATTGAATAGCTCTCAAGTTTAGTTTCCATGTTGGCTGACATCTCATTTTCAGCTTGATTTCAAAAGTGAAATCTATGAGAGGTTACACTTTTTTTGGACCTATGATAATCAAATAAAAAAATTTAAAAATTGACAATCATACCTTATTATCTTAATTAGAACAACTAGCTTTCAAATCAGAAGAAAGAAACCCTATAACAAAGACTCTTTATCCCTAATTTTGCACACTTTGATGATGGTGCAGGAGCACCTAGGAAATCCTCCTTGTAATTAACATTTTGGATTGTATCTGACATTATCCAAGTTAGATTAGTTAGTGTGCATTTATTTTAGACCTTAGGAGGTCTTTCAATGTGGACTAGGTGAATTGGTGTTAGAGACAAGGTCACTAATTAGTCTTTGTTAGTTGTTATAGCAAGTTTAGGATTAGAATCTAGAAGAAGGGATTTGAGTTGTAAATGTGTCCTAAACACATAGAAGAGGTGGAAAATATTCTTTAAGGTCATTTATAATGTTTATACATTGATCTAGAGGGGTTAAAGGTCCTAGAAACAAGGATCAAGACATAAGTGCAAAGATGCCAAATGTTGTCAAAAAGTTATCATGACAACATTTGCAATTTATTGCAAATGTTGCATATAACTCGGTTACCTTGGATCCTCTAAACATGAGGAGTGGAAAATCCACTAAGATAACCTAGAATCTTGGTAAAAGGAATCTACTACATATTGGAGACTCAATCTCGAGGAGGAGAGTTAGATTGTAACAAGTTTTATACAAGTAATAGTGACTGTGACTATGATTTAGCATACAAACCAACTATTTTGAGCACTTGTGTTGTTGTATGGATTGAAAGAGAAAATTTTGCATTGGATTCATGTATTAGTATTAGTTTCAAGAATTTATCATTGTTTTTTCTTTGAGCTTAGAGATATTTTGTCTTGTAACTAGGTTGTTGACTGGTCCAGTCCAGACTGGTTTGTGTTGTCATGGCTCCCCCATGAAATCTAATCATGGGAAACCCTTAAGTTGGATGGAAATGTTAGGGGAGTTAGTTAGTTGTAAATATGTAGGAGTGGGATTCATGGGATGTAGGAGAATGATTTTTAAGACCAAGCCCTAGGCGAGCTGGTAGTGCCTAGTTAAAGGTTTGGAGGTGAAGAAATGAGCAAATCTTACAAGGTTTGAAGGTACTATATGAAAGAACCACATGTGCATGTGTGGTATGATCTAAGGAAGGTGTGTGTGAATTTGAGTAGTTCACCAATCCATTATGGTGATTGTGAGCAAGAAACTAGCAAAGCCCTATAAACTAGGCCTATTAGCTCTATTAGCCCTAGATATTAGGATACCTATGTACGGATGACTTGAGAGTTTAAAACTAGGAAAATCTTTCACAAAATAAAAAAGGGTATCTATATCTAGTGGTATTTTTTCAACTTATTTGGAAAGTTTTGGTGAAAAGAGGAAAAAGGTCTCTAATTAGGCCTAATTGCTAGTAGGTCATTTTAGGCCTTTACAAGAAATAACTTGAACCTAGTTGGAAAGGGCTTGGAGATCCCTCAAAATGGATCCAAATTTAAGAAACATCAATGTTGATAGAGAGATAAGAACCCCTATAATGAAGTTCACGAGTTGATTGAGGTTGGCACTTGGAATCTTCTAAGTATAGAAGGAAGAGTTGAAGAAATCTAAACGTGTTTGTCCTTCAAGGTGAAGCCCATGGACTAAGACTCTTGTAGAAGACTAAGAGTGGGACTTAGTTAATAATATAAGCCTAACTAGATCCTAGAGGAGATTAAGGATTATTGGGGAAAGTTAGAAGGCTTTCCTAAGTACTTTTGCAATCACACCCTAGAGCACTTACACCAGATTTCAACAGGAAATATGTGTTTAATATTACATCCTATTGTACACTTGAAAATTTGTATACCAAAACTCAAGAGACCCTTGGCCAAATGCACAAAATATTTTGTAAAAGTATAGGCAAGTGTTATTTTTGTAATCACCAAGGACAATCAAGTGTTATGATTTGTTATGAATTTCTCCCATATGTAATCACCACCAAGGATAATAGATTTCTTGGAAACCCATCAACATGACATGTTAATATCTTCAATCTGCACTTGCATAATATATATATATATATATATATATATATATATATATATATATATATATATATATATATATTCACCCAAAAACTAACATTCAAGTAAAAGATCATAATTTATATAAGTCATTGAATTAACAATTTTGTAGTTGCTAGACAATATCATTGAAGGGTTTGCAAAGTATTCCATCTCATTGTTATCTAAAAATTGAAATCAAACATATACTCTACCCAGATCTATTTCCTTAATAGGGTTGAGGAGTAGTGCTCCTTCATGGGGTTGCCCCTATTAGGGTTGAGGGGCAATGTCACTTCACTATCTAAGAACAAAATTAGGTGTTTGTGATCCATTGTCTATACAAGTTAAAATTTTGCAAAACATTTAACATTACATTAAAAAAAATCATTGAGACTAGTTTTCACAAAAATCATGAATTTTGTGATTTTTGGTCAAAATAGCAACTACTTTTTAGGTGAGTAATTCACAAAGGCTTTTGACTTGGGAAATTGTGGTGAGTTCTTCAATTATCCTATCAACCATCAAAATATGCAAGATATGTGACCTACTTAAGCTTCTTCAAAGCATCATCATCAAAGGATATACTATCTACATGAACTAGGGTAATGAGAAAACATACAATACGGCTCTCTTGAAATCGATAGAGATGACGATCTCCATGTATTTACTAAAGTCTAGTCAAATGTGTGTGGTGAAAATCAATGTTTGATATAACACACAATGTCACAACCAACATTAGAATAAACCAATTCAACAACATGATGACTAATTTTATCTATGTTGATCTTCTCAATAGTGTGCCTAGTTCAGGTATGATTCCATAAATATAAGGCAAAGTTTGAGCCACTTGAGTTGTATTAGGATACTAATATGACAAGACTCATAATTACTCTCTTTTTGGATTATTGACAAACTATATTTATGCATTTGAAACATCTCAAATGAAATCACCTCATATAAATAGAACATTTCAAGGTGCCAAGATGTCCAAGTAAATAACTAGGATGTGAAATAGCAAAGAATTCAATAAAAAACCATTTCTCTATGCATGGATAGATTTGGGGAGCTTTGAAAAACAAATTCCAATGTTGCAAGAATCATAACAATTGGAAACAATAGTAGATAATTTTTTGAAAATAAAAAAGCCTTTAGCCAAAGTTGGAGAAACTAGTGTGGAAATCCAAATAGGAGTTCAAGAACATGTGTGGTCTATCATCTATTGAAGATAAAAAAAGATGGTTTCTCTAAAATGTGTGGGAATAGTTAGAAAGATGAGAGTATTGAGCTTGAAATTAGCACCATGAATGAGAATATTGTTGATTAAAAAAAAATTCCAATGATACATTATCTACTCTTGGGATGTCAGATGGTGAGGAAAATATATTGTCCATTAGGACTCCTAATATAATTGGGATTTCATACCCCAAAAATGGAAATCTTAACCAAAAGTGCAATTATGTTAGTATCTCCTCAGATGCTCTTAAATAGGAATAATGAGAAAATTAGGACTTCTAGGCAGAAAAATGGAAACATGGATGAGAAGATGATGGAGGGTGTTGAGGAATATAGCAATGCAAGTTTATTGTAATCTCCTTGGAAAGGGGTTTTCCCGACCCTTTGAAGGCCCCTCCAAGAAAAAACACTGGATAGCATTCCAATGTGTGGTGGGAGAAAAGTAAATCATTTAGTAAAGGCATTTGAAAGTTTGCCACCACTTTCAAATCATGGAGATATAATGGTTCTGTTCCCCATTTTTTGGAGGAGTTAAATTATTTATAAAGTTATCAATAAAAATATATTACAAGATAACTTTATATTTAATTAACTCAATAAAGTGATATTTTATAAAATCATTAAATAAAACAATCTTCTAGAGGTTGCTGGAAGAAGCGATGAATAAATAAAAAGGAGGCCAACCTATTGAGGAAAAAAAAATAGGCATTGAGGGCTCATTGCCTATCATCGAGATTATTATTGAATTTTGTTTATGTGTGTTGTGGAGCCTAGGGTTTCTGCAAGTAGTCACAATTGGCCATTGAGAATGAAAACTCTCAATTGGTACGCAATTTTGAGGGTGTGAGAGATCACATGAATTATTATAGCTGTGGGAAGGATATTCCAATCTTTTCACTTGTGCTTAATTGCTGATTTGGAGTTTCAAGTGGAGCTACACTTTCACCATATCATCTTCAGCATTCAGTCTCCACCATTTGATCAATCTAGGTTCTTCATTTCAATCTGTAGTTGCAACAAGTTCTCAATTGTATACAGTCAGTTAGGGTTTCTCTATAATGTGCTATGTCATAATGTTTTGGTGCTGAAATTTTCCATATCATTTGTAAAAATATTTGGTTTTCATTGAATGAATACATTGGCACTATTATTTCTTTTATTTCAATAATATATTTTAGCAATGTATTAAATTTAGGGTTTTGTTTAGTGGCCTATTGGTACGGGTCATTACAGTGGTATTAGAGCAGTTTCCTGCCAGCCTGATAGGGTTACCCAGCCACCATTTAATTTAGTTTACAAAAGAACCAACATAACTAAGAATATGGCTGAGAAACATTCTCAAACCCCATCCAGAAGTGTGTGAGATGATGAGACTTTACAACAACAGGAGAGGCTTCTACATTCAATAGAGGCAAGTACATAGGCAATGATGGTTATGATGCAACATTTTATTGGGGAAAATAGGAGGAGTAATCATTATAATGACCAAGATGACAAGAGCATAGTAGGATCACAACATAGGACATGGTCTGGAATAGCTGATAGACCCACACGTCCTACATTCAGAGAAGAAACTCTAGCACACACACCTAATGCTATGGTAATAGATATTGTAGATGAACTCTGACAAGCAAGGAATGAGTGGGATTCATTACTAGAATATGTATAGGATGGATGGACATTTGGCAGGTACTTGAACTATAGAGCTACCAGGCAGAAGAAAGTAGATAAACACAGTGAGTTGCAACAGGTCACCAACAAGTTGGTATTACCCACATTTGATGGTAGTGGAAAAATGACTGCTCGTGCTTGGATTCATAAGTTGGATACTTTCCTATCTCTAAAGACTATGACAGAAATTGAAGCACTCAAGTATGCCACTTTACACTTAGATGGGGCAGCACATGATTTGTGGACACATGGCATGATCACATTGCAACACAATCAGGTAACCACTTATCAGGAGTTTGTGGATAGATTGATAGAAAGGTTTGATAAAAAAAAATCTTGAAGTTTAATTTTGGGAGTTTGCCCAGTTGAGATAGTTAGGAGGCTTAGAACAATTTATCAATGACTTCCAGAAGCCTGCAGTGATGGTGCCTGACATTTCAGAAAGGAGGGTAGTCATTTTATTCACAGAGGGATTAACTAAACCACTCAAGGGGTGGGTAAAGGCCTTTGATCCTCCTACATTACAGGAAACCATGAAGAAAACCCACAGTATGGAACTTGCAGCTCCAGCAAACTGGTTTAGTTCAAAGAGTTCTTCATCATTTAGAGATAACAAAGGGGAATTCAGCAAGGGTAAAGAGAAGGTTAGTGACTCAAAAGACAAGCTAGCTGTACCTTGTGATAAGGAAACACTTAATGACCTGCATAGGAAGAAGCTATGCTTTTTTTGCAAAGGTCCCTATGAGTTTGGTCATGATTGTCCTATGAAGCCTAAGGGGAAGGCTAATCAGGTGATGTGGGCTTATTATTAAGGTTCAGATTCAGATAGCTCAGAGCACCATGATGAGGATCTTGATGAGGCAAAGGGTGAACAAGAGGTAGATAGTGCTGAGAAAAAAGAGGCTCCAAAGATACATTTATAGGAGGCGCATCTTTCTAGTATTCAAAGAGAGGGATCTTTCAAATTTTGGGGAGTCTTGGCAGGACAAAAGATTATTACTCTACTGGATATAGGTGCCAAGCATAATTTCATTGATGCACGATTTGTGGAGAGGCATGGACTCATTACTAAGGAGTTTGAGGGACTAAGAGTTAAGGTAGCTGATGGATATACTCTTTATTGTGATAGGATGGTGCAAGATCTACCTTTGCACCTGAACAACTATGAGTTTAAGGCGGACTATCATGTGGTCAACATGGGTGACATGGACATAGTACTTGGGATGCAATGGCTGCATTCTTTGAAGGAGGTTACCTTGAGATTGGAGGATATGGAAATACAGTTCATGGTAGATGGCAGGACTCATGTGCTAAAGGCTATCCGTAATGGTGATGTCAGGACTATCTCATTTAGGTAGTTGGAGAGATTAGCTAAACATAATAATATAGAGTGGGCAGCAATATTTACTTTGATGCCTACACAGGAGGGGCAACATAAGACTGAATATCATCCAGATATTCAAAAATTGAGAATCAAGTATGGGAAGGTATTCAGTGAGATTCCACCAAGCAAGCCACCAGATAGAGGTATTGAGCACATTGTCGAGTTGGAGGAAGGTGCTAAGCCTGTCATGATCACACCATACTGGCACCCAAAATGACTCAAAGATGAGATCGAGAGGACCATCAATGAGTTTCTAGTAATGGGACACATCAAACCAAGTAAGTCACCCTTTACATCTTCTATTGTTTTGGTAAAAAAGAAGAATGGTACTCTACAAATGTGTATTGATTACAAGGTGTTGAATAAGAGAACTATAAAGAACAAGTATCCCATCCCACGCATCGATGAGCTAATAGATGAATTGCATGGGGCTTGTTATTTCACAAAAATTGATTTGAGATCAGGCTATCACCAGATCAGAGTTCAAGAGCAGGATATTGAAAAAACTACTTTTAGATGTCATTACGGGCATTTTGAGTTTGTAGTCATGCCTTTTGGTTTGACTAATGCACCTGCCACTTTTCAATCCACTATGAACAAGGTCTTCCACCATTAGTTGAGGAAATTTGTGCTAGTGTTCTTTGATGATATTTTGATCTATAGCAGGACATGGCAGGAACATTTAGAGCACTTGGAGACAGTATTAAGCATTTTATAGAGCAAGTCCTTGTATGCCAAGGAGTCCAAATGTGATTTGGGGATGACAATAGTGTTGTATCTTGGACACATCATTAGTGTAGAAGGAGTACGAATGGATCCTAAAAAAATCCGTGCTATTGTTGATTGGTCACCACCAGAGAACCTTACACAGCTAAGAGGGTTCCTTGGTCTATGTGGATTCTATCGCAGGTTTGTTAGTGGCTACTCATGACATGCAACACCCATGATAGATTTGTTGAAGAAAAGGGCATTTGTGTGGACTTGGGAGGCACAGGAGTGTTTTATGTGGTTCAAGGAAATAATGACTACATGCCCAGTATTAGCATTGCTTGATTTTATGAAGCCATTTGAGCTTCAATGTGATGCTTCTGGAGAGGGAGTTGGTGTTGTACTCATGTAGGACAAGCATCCTATAGCTTATGAGAGTAGGAAGCTTAGAGGGGCTGAGAGATCATTCAGCATATATGATAAGGAGATGCTAGCCATCATGCATGCCTTGGCAAAATTTAGATAGTATCTTGTGGGCAGCAAATTTTGTATTAAAATTGATCATAATAGTTTGAGGCACTTTTTGGGACAACAGGACCTGAATGATTGTCAGCAGAAGTGGGTGAGTAAGTTACAGGAATATGATTTTGATATCACATATGTTAAGGGGACACAAAATATTGTTGTAGATGCTTTATCCCGTAGGCCACACCTCACTTCTATGATTTGGATATCAGAGGATTGGCGACACTTGATTGTAGCAAAATATGCCAAAGACACGTGGGCCTCTGCTATAGTGGAGGGAACAACAATTGACACTAGATACACTCTCATAGATAATTTTATCATTTACAAGAACAAGATTTACTTAGTCCTAGGATCGAAAGTGAAGCAGTTGATTTTGAGAGCATTCCATAATTCACCTACAGCAGGCCATCTTGGGTATTTCAAGACTTACAGGTTAGTACGGGAACAGTTCACTTGGAAGGGACTTAAGGCTGATGTTTTGTAGTACGTGAGAGAGTGTCATGTTTTCCAGTAGAATAAACAAGGAAACACTTATCCAGCAAGGCTCCTACAGCCACTTCCTATTCCTGACAGGAAGTGGAAGTGCATCTCTATGGATTTTATTACAGGCTTGCCCAGGGCCTAGGGGCACAATTGCATCTATGTGGTGGTGGATAGGCTAAAAAAATATGCTCACTTCTTCCCTATCGCTACTACATACTTAGCAACTCAGGTGGCAGAGGTTTTCTTCAAGGATATTTTTAGATTACACAATTTTCCTTAGAGCATTGTGAGTGACAGGGACAGCCGCTTAATGAGTCACTTTTGGCAGGAGATATTTCAGTTGTGTGGCACTGAGCTTACACCTAGTACTAGTTATCACCCACAGACTGATGGTAAAATAGAGATTGTAAACAAATGGGTGGAAGGGTATTTGAGGAATTATGTGGTAGATCAACAGCGAGCTTGGGTCAGATGGATATATCTCTGTGAGTATTGTTACAATACTACATATCATATGACTATACAAATGACACCCTTCATGGCACTTTATGATTATGAGGCACCTAGTTTCTTAGATTTTTTGTTGGGAGATAGTCGAGTACCTCGTGTAGGTGAACTATTACAGGGAAGTAAGGATATAGTTGCTACTCTCAGAGACAACATTTCTAGAGCTTAGAACCAGCAAAAGCAGTATGCAGACAAGAAGAGGATTGAGTGTAGTTTTGAGGTAAATGATATGGTTTACTTCATGTTGCAGCCATATAAGCAATCCACTCTCAAGAAGAGTGGTGTAGAGAAACTCAAGCCACGCTATTATTGACCATTTAGGATCATCAAACGAGTTGGTGAGGTGGCTTATGAGTTGGAGCTTCCCACAAATAGTATAGTGCACAATGTGTTTCATGTATCACACCTCAAAAAGGCATTGAGTCAGAATGTGATGTGGTCTATTTTATTACCTCCCTTGGATGATGAGGGGAAACTGATCTTAGTGCCAGAATCCATTCTAGATAGTAGAGAGAAGCAGCTTCATAGGAGAGTAATCAGAGAGTATCTGGTTAAGTGGAAAGATTTACCTGTTGAAGATGCTACTTGGGAGGGAGAAGTGATTTTGTAGCATCCAACATTAAGATTGCTTGAGGCCAAGCAATTTTAGGAGGGACAAACCTATAATGTCCCCATTTTTTGGAGGAGTTAAATTATTTATAAATTTATCAATAAAAATATATTACAAGATAACTTTATATTTGATTAACTCAATAAAGTGATATTTTATAAAATCATTAAATAAAAAAATCTTCTAGAGGTTGCTAGAAGAAGTGATGAATAAATAAAAAGGAGGCTGACCTATTGAGAAAAAAAAAAAAAAAAGGCATTGAGGACTCATTGTCTATCATCGAGATTATTATTGAATTTTGTTTATGTGTGTTGTGGAGCCTAGGGTTTCTGCAAGTAGTCACAATTGGCCATTGAGAACGAAAACTCTTAATTGGTACACAATTTGAGGGTGTGAAAGATCACCTAAATTACTGCAATTGTGGGAAGGATATTTCAGTCCTTTCACTTGTGCTTAATTGCTGATTTGGAGTTTCAAGTGGAGCTGCACTTTCACCATATCATCTTCAGCATTCAGTCTCCACCATTTGATCAATCTAGGTTCTTCATTTCAATCTGTAGTTGCAACAAGTTCTCAATTGTATATAGTCAGTTAGGGTTTCTCTATAATGTGCTATGTCATAATGTTTTGGTGCTGAAATTTCCCATATCATTTGTAAAAACATTTGGTTTTCATTGAATGAATACATTGGCACCATTATTTCTTTTATTTCAGCAATATATTTTAGCAGTGTATTAAATTTAGGGTTTTATTTAGTGGCCTATTGGTACGGGTCATTACAGGGTCCTTGAGTAAATAAATTATAACTACTATAATGGTTTACTATATTATGATAATTTTATTTCCAAAAATCTAATGGAAAAATGTGCACAAAAGAAAATTCATATCTATATAGTCATTAACAACTTATAAATATTACTCCTCAATTGATATATTAAAATAATTCTAAAGAATGAAGTATTCTAAATATAATTTGACATTTAAACAAAAATTTGGATTTAACCATTACAAGGTTGTCACTCCACAGGCACACTGTTCACTTAAGAAGATTGCAAGGGGTATGGATGTTGCAGATCAGATACTTTCATTAGGATCAATGCAAATACACGTTCATGTTCCACTGTACCCATCATCAGTGACAGAGCTATTAAACAATAAGGTAACTTGAGATGAGATAATGCAAGACACCATGGTAGAGGCAAAGGGTGGTATTTGGTGTCCAATTATAATGACACAAGTATGTAATTTTTAAACTAAATTTATATGGTAAATTTCAAAGTAGACTCTTATAGTCTGATGATAGTTTCTACATAATAAAACCAATATTTTGTTTTTACATGAATTTTGTAGTTTGAGTTAGTGGGTGATATTGCTAGCTCAAAAGTAGAGCAGGTACACACATGCATTTCAATTGAAAATAGTAAAATTGTGTGATATTTATCATTGATAATGGTTGTGATTTGATGCAATACATTTTAATTGGAATCAATATTTCATATTTACTTGGATTTTTAGGTTAAATCATTCAATGATACTCAAGATAGTTTGAGGGTAGAGCATTCCCAAATAGGCACTTCACTTGATAACAGAACATAAGTAAGATATTTATTACTTAAAATGTATATGCTTCTACAAGCAGGTTGAATAAATTATATGTTACATTAAGATATACCAAGAACACATCTTATATACACTGTATTATATTTGAAACTGATGTTTCATATTTACACATTTGTAGGTTAAACCAATAAAAAAACTCAGGATAGTTTTGGGCTAGAGCATGTACACATGCACACTTCACTTGACAATAGTATCATGATCTTAAGCTTTTTGGGTTTCTAGAGGCAATGACAATGTCTGTTTTACTCCATGATGCACCATGTTTTCCCCCTCAAATACAAATCTCTATCAACAAAGGACAAGTCAAATGTTGGTGCTTTGATATCATATTAGCATTGATTGTTTATTCCCATAGTTTCTAGAAATAACCTACAACCAAAACACTCATCGTATGAAGAGAGACAGGAAGTAGATAATGCACATTCAACTTTGAGAATTGATTTGATGCAACCAAGTATTTGATTATGTATTGAATGGGACTGGATTGCATGATTATAGTGATGAACTTTGAATCCTTATAAAAGAAAAAAAAGAAACCCTTGATGAAATCCTTGGAAAGGATTAAATTTCTTCATGACAATTGTCCTTATTTATGCTCTATGACAAAAAAGCACATCACTTTAAATAGAGAAACAATTCCAAATTTAACTCAACTATAATAAAATAAAAGGATATCTAATGAATAAATCAATTATGTGATTTTTTTTGTTTTACCGATGTTCATTTTATAATAGAATTTAAGACAAATAGCAAAACAAGAATAATGAACATGAAGACACAAAAAATACACTAGGGATATGAGGTCTTCTTCCTTGTTTTTTATTTCTTCCAAACACTCAAAGGTTAGTTTCATCAACACACTATAAAGAAAGTAAGAAATAGATAATTAATTTCTATAAGTGAACAAAGGAGTGAGCAAGAAAGAGAGCATTTGAGTTCATAAATGACTAGAAGTAGGTTGATGTGAATCAAAGGGTACATACATTTTTCTATTCTAAAGCATAAATACTATGGGATAGGGACCCTAAATTAGAAATAATTGTATATAGAGCATAAATGATAGGGATCCTAAAAATGGACTACATCCCAAATGATAAATGCTTGGATAAAGAAAAAAGAATATGAATATTCCTACATAATACATAATACAGTTGGGAGAAAATGATGCCATAGATTAAATCAATCATGTGCTCAACATATGTGATCTAAAAATCATAATGAAATTCAGTCTATATGCATGACATATGAGTTCCAACTATAGTCATCCAATGGTGTAAAAATACTTGTATAGTATTGTAATTTATAAATTCATCCACCACTACACATGACTTAATATTGTTTGACCCAGATTCTTTAGGAAGTTTTGTAGTTGAAAGTACTTTTTTAGAAGAAGGTTTAGGTGCTAAGGAAAACTCACTTACAAGTGAAGATATTGTCGAAGGTTATGGGGAAGAACAAGTGAATCTTGTTCTTGTCAAAGTAGGTATAGGTGCAAAGGGATCACATCGTAGAATTTGAACACATGAAATAAATAAGTATTTCTAGGGTAAGGTTCAAGAGCTAGCCCTTGTTTAGAAGCTACACAAGCAACATAGTTATTAGAATATATCATAAGTCTTGGTATCCTCTCTATTAATAATTTTTCTTAGAGGTCTTTCTATGCTTTTTGGATCCTCTTGTCTAGTTTCTACTGACAATGTGAGTGTTAATAAAATAATTCAATTGTGTTTCAAACTAGTTGAGGACTTTGTTCCTCAAAATATCAATTTATTACTGCAACAAAAAAAGGCTCAACTTAATAGGGTAGGATAATACAAATCAATTTTTGATTGTAGCACAACCATTACTAAAATGGAGGGAGTTAGATCCCCATGAAAGGGCCTCACATTTTTCCACACATTTGACCCTCAAGTACATGATCAAGATGGAGACTACTGCTATATTGTAGGTTACCTTACAAGATTCTCTGACAAAGAATCTTACCAATGCAAGTAGGATAATGGTTAGATTTGGTGTAGGGGTGTTGGACTCCATTGTAATATCACACCATTTGAGGTAGTGGTGCCACTAACCATATTCCATGAAATTTGATTTATGATTAGCATGTTTTGAGTCATGTTAGATTAGGATTTTTTTGTTTCATATTAGGTTATTAGGTGTTTAAATTAAGGTCATGTTGACCAATTTCTTGTTTCAACTATTATAGGTCAAAGTGAGTCAAAAGTGGGAAAAATCCATGAAAGGGAATAAATGGAATATATTATAGAGTTAATATGTCATAATTTGATTTTGAACCTATTTAGGGTGCCTAGGAAAGTATATTAGAACTTAAAATGTAAAATGTGGAAAAAAGTGTAAAAATTGTCAGCAATTCTTTGCAAAAATTGACAAAGTGTAGAAGGTGAACAATCATTCATCTTGTTTGAGTCATTAGGGAGGTTAAAAATCATTTTATCTTATAAATCAATGTAATCTCATGTTACTAATATAGAGGAAGATATGGAGAAGGTAAATGAAAGGTTTTTTGTATGGTTTTTAAAGTAGAAACTAGTTCTTTGTGTGATATACCAGTATTTATATTATGGTCTTTCTATCTTCTCCTTTACTTCATGGGTATGGTGGTTAGTAATTTTCTTATCTAGAGAAAAGAAGATCCAAAACTATTGTTGATATTATAAATGGATATAGCATCATTTGGTGATTGAAAAGAAGAGCTCACTACTCACTGTTAGGCAATAATGTTTGAATGATAATCATTGTTTCTTCTTCATATCTCATGGTTGTGGTATTCATTAAACTTCCTATATACATGGCAATGAAGGTTGATATTGAATTTTTTTTCTAGTATCCTTGGGTTATCACCATTAAACAATACATTGTTGGAGAGGGAAAGAATCATAGTCACCTTTCTTGTCCACTTTCTCACTTTTAATTACACATCACAGTTGAATTTTTGCTTTTTTCTTACAACATTATTCTAGGGTCTTTTTGCACCAGACATGCTTCTTGTAACTTCTATATTATTAAATTTCACATCTACATATTTATCAATTTTTCAATTATCACAATCTCTTGGGCTGAGATACTTTGATCTTTTCTTCGCATGTCTTTATTCAAAAAATTTGTTATAACAAAACCAGACTACAACATACCTTTTTAGAGCTACTATTTTTAATCACCACTCCTTTCCAACTATCAGGAAGAGAGCACAAAAATAAGATGGGCCTAATTTATTCTATAAAATTACTAGCATGGTAGCTTCCTGCAACTTCTTGCTCATCACCATTGTACCCCAATTTTGTATTCATGTATTCTATCATGGAAAATAATAATCTCATAATTTAAACACAACTCAATCATTCGTTTTGTCTAAAAATATTTATAAATCATCAATTTCCTTACTTTCAATGTTACAAGAAGAAAAAATCTAAAAGCATTTCAATCCATAGTAAAAATTAAATTGATTTATGTTACAATTAGTCTTCAATAACTAGGCCTTGATTGCTCAAACAAAACTTCAAATTTTTAGCACATAAATCTAAAATAAACTTTGAACTTAAACCATGTCAAAATTTATAATAAAGTAAACAAGTTTTTAAGAGACTCATGCAAAAAAAGTAAATAGCTCTGAGCCCTCCACCATACTAGGTGAAGTGTTATTTTATCTATTCCAAACATATTTATATTTCTTCTTGTTAAATTCTTCCCAAAATCTACTTTTCTCATTGAAAGATGATATAAATATTTTGGGGCATTTGGGACCTCCTTCCTTATACATGTTTTTAAAAAAAAATACTTATCAATTTGATGAAACCCTTGCCAAATACATTATGTGATAAGTAAAGTTGTATATTTCTACCACTTGGGGATGGCAACTCAAAACCAAATGTCAAACGTCTACCATGGCAACTCCAAACTTGTCAAACATCTACAATGGTAACTTGATCAACCTGCAAACCATACAAGAAATGAAAATTTAAATAGAAAAATCTCCAATGGCAACTCAAAATGCAATAAACAGTAATCTCCAATGCAAAATGTACTAGTGCAAACATAAATAGAAAAATCTCTAATGGTAACCTCAAATGGCTCTTGTGCATGTCGAGCTCATCAAACAAACTACTCCTACAAAAAAGAAAATGTTTTGATGTTTTCTTTCTTTTTTACAATTAAACTCAATTTGGTCAAAATTTTGACCAAATTAGGAAAAAAAACAAAAAAAAAATTATAGGCCACTTTGGCCTTTGGTTGAAAATCTAGGTCAAAAAATTAGTGCAAATGTACTAGTGATGGCATAATGGATAGTTTAAGTGGAGCAAAGTATTTTACAAAGATTTATTTGAAAAGTGGATATCATCAAATTAGGATCAAAGAGGGAGATGAATGGAAAACTAGTTTTAAGACTCATGAGGGATTGCATGAGTGGTTGGTTATGCCTTTTTGTTTAACTAATGCACCTAGTACTTTTATAAGGCTGACGAATGAATTTTTGAAAAGATTCTTGGGTAAGTTTGTGCTTGTATACCTTGAGGACATTTTGATATTCACTAAGAGTGAAGAAGAGTGCCTTGAACATATCAACCAAGTATTGTAGAGATTGAAGGAGAAAAAGTTGATAATTAACCTGAAGAAATGTTTGTTTATGAAAGAGGAGATTGTGCACCTTGGTTTTTTAATTTCAGATGATGGTTTAAAAATGGATCCTGAAAAGGTGAGATTAATTCTTGATTGGCCTACACTAGAAAATGTTGGAGAGGTAATATCATTTCATGGATTGAAAATTTTTTATAGGAAGTTTATCAACAATTTTAGTTCTATTTGTAATGTTGTGACTGAGACTATGAGAGGAGATAAAAAAGAGATTTCAAATGGACACATGGAGCACAAAGGAGTTTTGAAACATTAAAACAAAAGATTGCATAATTACCGACACTTTCCTTGCCTAATTTTAGTAAGTTTTTCAAGTTGAATGTGATCCTAGTAGAAATACAATTGGAATTGTTCTGAGTTAAGAAGAAAGATCTATAGCTTTCTTTAGTGAGAAATAGAATGATGCTAAGAGAAAATGTTCAATTTATGATCAGGAATTATATTTTATTGTTCAAGCTTTGAAGAAGTGAAGACATTACATGATGCCTAAGGATAGTGTATTTGTTGGTATATCTAACCACTTTTATCTATTAATGTCAATCACTTAGTCATTTACAAGAAAGAGTCAGATGGTCATCATTGCAACTAAGCTACTCTACATAGGTTGAATCATGTACATAAGATAGTATGTATCGAGCTCATCAATGACTAAGAAATTCATCAGTGACCAAGTGAAATTCCAAGTATATAAGTATCGAGTGATATAGTATGTGGTGATCATAGTATATGTTGAGTATTAGATAGTTAATAAAGGCTAAGCAACAACAATGTAGAGCACCAATAATAGTAGAGGTTAAGCAATGCAGAGTTTACATAAAAGTCAAGAATGGAACATAGTTTTAGGCAAAATGATTATCAAACTGACTTGGAAGGATTATTTAAGTTTTGAAGAGTTTTTTATAGAACATTTAATACTTGAAGAGGTTGTTACAAAATATTTGCATGGCATGGATTACATATCCCCATGTGTATGTTCAAAAATTAGGATGAAGAGGAAAAATATGGAGCCATCTAGAAGACTCTTCATGAAATATTTATATACTAATGATCTTAACCTAGACCATAAGTGATTGTATGTGTGTATGTGAAGATCATAGAGGAGAAAATTAGAAGTCATTCAAGGGTTCTGCTATCATTTAATAGAATAAGTGACCTATTCATGAGAAGTGAATGTGGAAGGGAAAGACAAGAGTATCAGAATATAGGAGAGGATCAGTTAGAAAGGAGAAGACTCAAAACCAGCTTGCAAAGAAAACTAAGAGTTGAATACTGAGTCAATTTTAACTAACTTCAATCAGGGTAAATCTCTTAACAAGGTGTTAGTGAATAGATTGTCCTCCAAAGAAATAAACACAAATTAACCCCAAAAACCCAGATAGGAAGATTGAATATGCAGTAACAATTAGGTCACTTCAATATTGAAAAAGTGTAAGCACCCTCTAAAATTATCTAGGTACAACTCCCTATGTATGATTTACAATGAATTCATAGAAATACAAATAAGAATGCTTTTAACCAAAAAGAAAAAAAGGTTTACAAACAACTATCCATAAACATGATATAGATGAGGAAAAACTAAATGACTAAAAGGAAAATGAATAGCAAATGACACAAAGTTCATTCACCTAGATGCTGCATTACATAACAGACATAGAGAAAATGGGGAATGGTCTTTTCCAAACACACAGACAATTAAAGCACAAAATCTAGAATATGATCATGATAGAAATCATATGTATCAAACTACATTCAAAGATAACCAATACAATACAAAGATCAACATTGATTAGAGATTTAAAACACCAACTCAAAGTTCTACTGTATTAAAATAATCCTTTTCTGAACACAAGAAAATAAAACTGACTTTGTTGTTTGGTACCTACAAAAACCACTATCTAGAAAAATAAACATCTCCCTTCTCTCCTTGTATTTACAGTCCCTAATTCTGTTGTCACTCAAAGTTTGCCCAGCAAAATGCAGAGGAAAACTGGAACCGTTGTGTGTTCAATGCTTTTGCAATAAATAGGCACAAGTGAATGGAATTCAGTTTTCATAACTAAATCTTGAGACCATACGACTCTTGTCTCCTTCCTAGCTTCAATGACTTTTCTTTCGGATGACTTTCACTTTAACATAGTGTCCCTTAAAATATCTCATCCTTGAAGTGTAATCTTAGAATAAGAGAAAGAAATTAGCACAATCACACTTGACTTGTGGCTTATAGACATCTTATCAAGTATATATGTCTTGTCTTTTGATATAGATAACTATTC
This sequence comes from Cupressus sempervirens, assembly GCA_028749045.1. Lineage (NCBI taxonomy): Eukaryota > Viridiplantae > Streptophyta > Pinopsida > Cupressales > Cupressaceae > Cupressus > Cupressus sempervirens. Next base: position 122,040,352 of record CM053785.1, on the reverse strand, counting down.
GCCCTTTAATATTTGATTTTATGCCACATAGACCACTACTATATCTTATCTATCATAGACAGGCTATATTCAAGAAGAGTGATGATTGCAAGGATCTTCACATGTTTTACATTAAACCAACATTCACTTTCACTAAGTAGGTGCTTCAAAAGCCACTCAATTTGTTATTTTTGCTTTCTTTGAGCTCAGGATAAAATTCACTCCAAACTTTGGATTTGAGGTTTTGTCAATCATGGTATTACCATATACGTGACTCTGATCTATTTGACTCTCCTATGTCAATTTGATCAATCATGTTGATGACCACAAATGTAAAGCTCTAATAATTTCATCATTAAGGAAGATGAATAAAACTCACAACATCACAACTTACACTGAAATTGAAGATGTATGCTCGATGGCCTTTAACATTCCAATCTATGCTTCACTATGTCCTTTGGCACTTTTTTGAATGATCCATGGGAAATTGCGGTAAGCTTCTCGAGTATTTAGTTTGTATGATCTAGGTGATGAGTGCAAATTAAAGTTCATTGATGACATGATATTATTCCCCTCCTTGAAGTACACAGACTCATATTACTTAGTTGTGTATGTGCCCCCTAAATGGGTTCTAGGAAGATTTCCTAAAGCAGCACCTTGGAGATCATATGATCAGTGACTGTCATCTAGTCTTATCCCAACAAGAGGGTCAACTTTTGGTTGTGATGCTACTTGCAGTCGAGCTCCCTTCTTTTTCATTTCTTCATCTTCAGCATAAATGGTGACCTCTTCTTAGGCTTGGACTCTTCGTGCTCCAATCACTATTTTTAATGGATTTCTATTAGATGCTTGCAGTAGCCAGCAAGAATATAGAGATCATGATTCTACAACTGGTCAAATGCAAGTTGCCAAAACATTCACATTAAGATCAAACATCCAATTCTTGGAGCATCATGCTAAAACAGAGTGGTTATATCCACAATTTTATGCAAGACTACTAAACCACCTCTAATATCACCACTTTTTAGTGGTCTCCATGCCATTTGGAATCAATTAGTGATGACCAAGATCATTCATGTGGACTATCAAAGAAATTTTGACTTGCTTGTCTCTAGTAGAATGGTCAAAATCAATGGTGATGATGATGTTGTCTCTCAGGTTTTCCACTTCTTTGAAATGCTTGGAGTCTCATTTTTAATGTGAGCCCACATGAGGCTTTCATGGTGATATGTTCATGGGCATTCATGTTTGTATACTATCATGATAGTCGACAGTTTCTACTCTAATTCATTCACCCACTTGAGATGGCATTCTACCAAACAATTTGCATGTACCTGACGTAATGTTCAAGCTCCATCTTTCATGTTGGGATTAGGCACTATAATTTGTTTTGATAATCGATCAAATAGTTTATATGGAGTGTTGATATTTTGCTAAGTTCCCATCTGTGATGGTAGTCTATTGCTTATATATTCATGGCTACTGATTCCATGGGTTCCATTAAGCCTATCACTCTGGCCAACAGATGACTTTCAGATTATGTTGAAAAAGCTTGCTTGTTTCCTCATGTTTCATGACCATTTTTTGTTATCCAGATGGATGCATATAGGTAATCTCAACCTTCTTTAATTATGCGTCTCTTTTAATGTGTTGCGAGAGTTGATCAAAGATCATTGTTCTTTTTATTTAACATCAACCTAACACCTAACACACATAAAATGTGTCCCTATCAAGTTTTGCACAATCAACATCTTATCTATTTAATTGCCCTTACATCCCAATTGACCAACCATCATATTCAATGTCACACTACTCAACATGAGTAAGTCGTCAGCTTGATGCCTATTAATGTCAAAGTGATATGATTCCAAATGGAGCATTTGAGTTCTCATTTTATTCATAAAGGTTTCATGATAGGATTATAAAGCCTCATTCCACTTAAACGCTCTTCTAACTAGGATCAAGAAGTCACTCCTACTTGGGTTTTTCAGATTACTTGTAAGATGATGAACTTCAAATCTTTTGAATAATCATGATCTAAAACTTTGAATCTACAATCATTTGAAGGAATAAATCTGCATCTTGGGCTTGAACCTTAGAACTTCATGCTTATTCATCTAATAATGGGATTCAAATTTATATGTCAAGGATTGGATCTTGAATGTGAAACCTTACACTTTGAATCTGCAACACAAGATTTGAACTTTAAAACTTTGATCTTTGAATCACTGGACTTCCTTGTTGAACCTACAAGATGAACCATTTCAAACTACTTCGAACCATGGTTCAAAGGATTTCGAGACCATAAATTGAAAATTTAAATACTAGGTCTATATTTTGTACCAACAAGGGCTCTAACTACGGGACTATTTTTGATCAAAAAATAGAGAACTCCAACAATCTCTAGCAAAAGACAAGTGCCTTATCTATTGGGCACATAGAATCACCAAGAAGAGAAAACTAGGAGTTGCTTGCAAAGAGGGGGGAGGGAAGCAAGACAAAGCCAACTAACCAAAACACCTAAACTACCAGCAAGCGTAAAGCTTGTACATTATTCAAACTACCACTATGCACACCGAAAGAATATTTACAAAATTAAAAAAAGTAGGAAGAGAGCCTACTATGAGAACTAGAAGAAAAAAAAAACTCACATGAATCCACTTACTAACTAGGAGAAGTAAGAGCCCTTTCGTAGTAGTAGGTTATGTTTTAATGGAGCAACTCCATACCATAGCTTCCTAGTGATCTCTTCAATGTTGAAGCTCAAACTCATAGTATAAAAAATTTTGGCAACCCAATACTCTATCCTAAACAACCAAATCTCATCATGGAATTCTTCATCTTCAAATGGATTTTCTACATCATTTTTCAAGTTAGGAAAAGTTTTGAATTGTGGAGAACAATATTCAGGAAATTCTTCATTACCCTCTTGACTATTGCTTACAATAACTTGCTTCTTCTCATAATCATGAGAATCATGCTTCACATTATTAAAAAGAGAGAATTCATCTAACATGGGATTAAATTTATCAAAAAAAAATTCTCGAGCTCTATCAAGAATTAGGGCATCATCAAATATGTAAAACATTTTATTCTTCTTTTCTCCCAGTGCATCTTTAGATTTCACAACATTGTCTTCAATAGAATCACATCCAAAAGAATAAAATGAATTGCCAAACAAACTCTTGTAGCATATTTTCTTTGTATGCATACCTTGACTATCCAAAGAGGGATCTCCTTGCCCCAGAGATGATAAAACTTTTCTTATGATCTCTTCTTCTTCCTCGTAGATGAGAGTATCACCTGACATTTCAACAGAGTTGCCAACCAACTGGGAACCAACTCCAACCTTTCCTCTTTCCATCAAAGTTTCAGCATTTTATGAGAACAAATTTGCATCCTTTGATGGTGGATCATAAGGCTGAAATAAAGGATTCCCTCTGATAGTAATATTTTCACAAAACCCCATTGGCAAGAAAAGTGGATTGAGTTCACTCTAGACAACTTTACTTTCTAGATTTTTGCACTTTTCTTCACTCTCTCTTCATACTTTTCCAGATTTAATTGAAACTAGATTGCCTCCACTAGAAGCACAACATGATCATCTTCTTGAAAACTACCCAACTTAGAGATGTGTAGATCTATCTCTATTTCAACATTCTTATCACTTTGAAAGGAGGACTCATGCTGAAGCTTATCATTTTTATATTTTGTCAGTGATTCTATCTTCTCAAAAATAGTGGGAGAATCTTCTCCTTCATCTTCTATGCATGGTGAAAAATATTTCACTTCTTTACTTTCAGTCGAGTCTAGATCAATAACTGAAACATACTTGGAGGGATCCTCTGGGTTATGAAACCTTTCTTCTTCTTCATCAAGAAGGGTAACATTTAACATTCCCAACGAGTTATCCATAGGCTAGGAGTAAGTTTCAATATTGCTTTCCTTTTCTTTTCCATCATTTCTGCTAGGATTCTTACTCTTAGCCCAAGTGTTCTTGTTCTCCCATGTATGGTTTTCTTATGGATGAGTTATGGCTGTTTGGATTCCTTTCTCAACCAAAACTGAATAATTACATGAGATGAAATGTGAAGATATAACCAGGGCCTCATCATCATCAACCTCCAAATGTTTCTTCAATCAAAACACTTTCTCCTCTAGTTCTTTCAAGTCTTTCAACTTGTGAAATCTTGCATAGAGGCTTTTCCATAGTAGCTAAGACATGGCATCATCTTCGATGCTTATGTTATTCTTGACAGCCCAAGAAATGCTTTCTTTATAGCTATCCACAAATTCATGTAACACTTTATCATCCATTTGATAAAGTTCTAGGAGAGAAGGGTTTGGCCTTGGTCTTCTCATGACTTTTCTAATTGGCATGATCTTTGCAATAGAGTCACCAATATCCTACACATGGATATAATCATAAAACTGAGGAAACAATTAGTAGGCACTAAATCTTCATTTCTAGGTCCTCAACAGAGTCACCAAAAATTTGTTAGTGAACAGATTTTCCTCCAAAGAAATAAACACAAATTAACCCCAAAATCCTAGCTAGGAAGACTGAATATGCACTAACAATTAGGTCACTTCATTATTGAAAAAGTGTAAGCACCCTTAAATTTATCTAGGTATAGCACCTCGTGTATGATTTACAATGAATTCATAGAAATACAAATATGAATGCTTTTAACCAAAAAGCATAAAAGGTTTACAAACATCTATCTATAAATACGATATAGATGCGAAAAAACTAAATGACTGAAAGGAAAATGAACAAAAAATGAAACAAAATTCATTCACTTGAACATTGCATTACATAACAGACATAGAGAAAAAGAGGAATGGTCTTTTCTAAATACACAGACAATTAAAGCACAAAGTCTAGGATATAATCATGATACAAAATCATATGTCTCAAACTGCATCCAAAGATAGCCAATACTATACAAAGATCAAAATTAATTAGATATTTAAACACCAAATCAAAGTTCTACTATATAAAATACTCCTCCTTGAACACAACAAAATAAAACTAACTTTGTTTCTTGATACCTATAAAAACCACTATTTGGAAAAATAAACATCTCCCTTCTCTCCCTGTATTCATAGTCCCTAATTCTACTATTACTCAAAGTCTTCCTAGAAAAATTTAGAGAAAAACTAGAACCCTTTTGTGTTCGTTGCTTTTGCAATAAATAGGCACAAGTGAATTGTATTTAGTTTTCATAACTAAATCTTGAGATCATATGACTCTTGTCTACTTCCTAGCTTTGGTGACTTTGCTTTCAAATGAATTTCACTTTAACATAGTGTCCCTTTGAATATTTCATCCTTGAAGTGTAATCTTAAAATAAGAGAAAGAAAGTAGTATGATCACACTTGACTCATGGCTTATAGACATCTTATAAGTATATATGTCTCATCTTTTAATATAGATAACTATTCACCCTTTAATATTTGAGTTTCTGCCAAGTAGACCACTATTGTATCTTATCTGTCACCGACAAGCAATATTCAAGAAGAGTGATGATTGCAAGGATCTTCACATGTTTTGCTTTAAACCAACATTCACTTTCACTAAGTAGGTGCTTCAAAAGTCATTCAATTTGTTATTTTTCCTTTCTTTGAGCTCATGATAAAATTCACTTCAAATTATAGATTTGAGGTTTTTTCAATCATGGTATTACCATATACGTGACTCTTATCTATTTGACTCTCATGTGTCAATTTAATCAATCATGTTGATGACCACATATGTAAAGCTCTAATAATTTCATCAATGAGGAAGATGAATTAAACTCACAACATCACGACTTACACTAAAATTGAAGATGTATGCCTAATGGAATTTAACATTATAATATGTGCTTCAATATGTCATTTAGCACTTTACCGAATAATCCACGAGAAATTGTAATAATCTTATTGAGCATTTAATTTGTATGGTCTAGGTGATGAAGTACAGATGAAATTTCATTGATGACATGATACTATTCCCCTCCTTGAAGTATATAGACTCATATTAATTAGTTGTGTATGTGCCCCTTAAACTAGTTCTAGGAAGATTTCCCAAAGTAGCACCTTGGAGATCATATGATCAGTGACTTACATCTAGTTTTATCCTGACAAGAGGTTCAACTTCTGGTTGTGATGCTACTTGTAGTCATGCTCCCTTCTTTTTCATTTCTTCACCTTGGGCATACATGGTGACCTCTTCTTAGGCTTGGACTCATCATGCTTCAATCATTATTTTTAATGGATTCCTATTGGATGATTGCGGTAGCCAACAAGAATGTGGAGATCACAATTTTGCACCTAGTCAACTGCAAGATGACAAAACATTCATATTAAGATCAAACACCTAATTCATTTTCCTTGGAGCATCATGCTAAAATAGAGCAGTTATATCCAAAATTTTATACAAGACTCCTAAACCACCTCTAATATCACCACATTTTAGTGGTCTCCATGCCATTTGGAATCAATTAGTGATGACCAAGGTCATTCAAGTGGATTGTGAAAGAAATTTTGACTTTCTTGTCTCTGGTAGGATGGTCAGAATCGATGGTGATGATGATGGTTTCTCTTAAGTTTTATAATTCTTTGAAATGCTTGGAGTCTCATTTTCAATGTGAGCCCAAGTGAGGCTTTCATGGTGATATGTTCATGGGAATTCAAGTTTGTATATTTTCATGATAGCCGACAGTCATTGCTTAATTCATTCACCCACTTGTGTTGTCATTCTGCCAAACAATTTGTATGTACCTAACACCATGTTCAAGTTCCATCTTTCTGTTGGGATTAGGAACTATAATTTGTGTTGATAATTAGTCAAATGGTTCCCATGGAGTGTCGGTATTTTTCCAAATTCCCATCTGCAATGGTAGTCTATTACATATATATTCATGGCTATAAAATCATTGGGTTCCATTAATCCTATCACTCTAGCTAATAGATTGATTTCACATTATGTTGAAAAAGCTTTCTTTCTTCCTCATGTTTTATGATCATTTGTTGTTATCCTGATGGATGCATATAGATAATCTCAACCTTCTTTAATTACGTTTCTCTTTTAATGTGTTGTGAGAGTTGATCAAAGATCATTGTTCTTTTCTATTAACATCAACCTAACACATGTCACACATAAAATGTGTCCCTATTAGGTTTTGCATAATCAAAATCTTATTTATTTAAATGCCCTCATATCCCAATTGACCAACCATCATATTCAATGACACACTACTCAACATGAGTAAGTCTTCAACTTGATCCCTATTAATATCAAAGTGATATTATTCCAAATGGAGCATTTGAGTTGTCATTTTATTCATAAAAGTTTCATGACATGATTATAAAGCTTCATTCCAACTAAACACTCTTCTAACTAGGATCAAGAAGTCACTCCTTCTTGGGATTTTTAGATTACTTGTAAGATGACAAACTTCAAATCTTCTAAATCATCATGATCTGAAACTCTGAATCTGCAATCATTTAAAGGAATAAATCTACACCTTGGGCTTGAACCATTACTTCTAAATTTGAAACATTTGAACCTTCAAACTCCATGCTTATGGATCTAATAATGGCATTCAAATTTGTATGTCAGGGATTTGATCTTTAATGTGAAACCTTACACTCTGAATCTGCAACACAATATTTGAACTTTGAAACTTTAATCTTTGAATCACTAGACTTCTATGTTGAACCTACAAGATGAACCGCTTCAAACCACTTCAAACCATGGTTCAAAGGAGTTTTAGGCCATAAATTAAAAATTTAAATACCAAGTCTATATTGGGTACCAACACAGAGTGGTCTTATCAAAACTTTGTAAATCTCCTAACAGAGCCCTTACTTAGTTATAGGTGTCAAATCCTTTAACAAGGTGAAACCTAATAGTTTCTTAAGTCTTTAACATGATAGACTCCTCACAAGGTAGATCATATTTTATGGTCAAATATTTTAAGCTTAACTCATTCACTTTATTACTACATTAGTGAAGGTTTGTGGGCATCATCCCCACCCCAGGTTTACCTTCAGCTTGGAGGGTTTTTGGGTAACAAATACTGTGTTCTGTGTTATTACTTTCATGCATGTGATTGAATTGATTTACATCTTATGAAGTTTACATTTATTTTATTGCATGCATAAGTTATTATTGGATGTGGATGAATATGTAAAAAGGTACAAATTGGCATAGATTCTAACTCTCCCCACTCCCCTCTCAATATCTAGTTTACTCCTCCATAAATCAACAATAGTATTCGAGCACAAGTTCTCTGAAGGAAGTTTAAAGGCTTGGAGATTAGATCTTGAATGATGTAGGCTTTCAAATTGGACAAGACTATTGACAATCAGGTGGTCAACATCTAACTCATACTGCAGAAACTAGAGCATGCAAGACAAGATCTAAAGGATTCTCTAAAAAGGAGAAAGGAAATTGCCATCCAGATAAAGCAATACTCTTATGAAGAAGTTGAAACTAAGGACTATTTGAAGAAATCAATCCCAATGAAAAAGCATCTATTGAACTACTTGAAAAGAAAAAACTCCTCAATGCAGAGATAAGGGAACCAAAAAGAGAACATGAAATCCAGTAAGTGAGACTACATGAAGTGACTAAACAAAGAAAGAAAGCTAAAGAAGACATAACCATGGAAGAACATGACAAGAGGGTAATGGCTACCAAACTAGAAGAAAGAATGTTAGATGTGCAGAAGCTCTTAAATACTCAAATGGATCTGATGAATCAACTATTAACTATAAATTAGACACCAAATCACAAGGATGTGGACATTGCAAACTCTAAATATCATAATGAGATATTAAAGAATGAACTGAAGAATGATAAGGAATATATGGAGAATTTCAAAAAACCAAAGGAAGTAATGAATTACTTCGAAGAACTTATGAAATCATCAATTTTTTCTAATGGGTTAGGACATTCATGCACTAAGAAAGGTAAATCATTCAAGAATGGAGAAATAAGAAATGCAAAGCCAAAAGACAAACCAACTTGCTATCACTATGGAAAAATTGCTCATACTGCAAATATTTATCAAAGAAAATATGGTATGCAAAAATTTAAACCTAAATTTATTGGTTACTATTTTTACTGTAAGAAATAAGGACATCAAATACATGAGTGTAGGTCAAAATTGATAAATGCATCTACTGCACCTAGATTTGAAGGATACTTCTACAATAGTCAAAAATATGGGCATAGAGCATTTGCATGCAAATTAGAGGAAAAACCCTACTGCTCAAATTAGAGAAAGAATAATTATGCACTTAACAATGCATGTTCCAAATGTCACAAGTTTGGACATCAAAGCAAGAAATGTAGGACTCAAGTACATTCGGACAATTAGACAAAGGACAAAGGAAAAGACATAGTGGATATTGAGAGAAAGAGGAATGAAATGAACCAGACAAAGATATAGAAAAAAAAAGATGGAAATAGTGGAATTAATGAAGCAAATATCACCCAATCCATTGGAGAAGTTGATCATGTCATCTCTAATTAAGGAAAAAAGGTATGTATGGAACTATATTCTTAAATGATATATCATACATCAGTTCCTTAAATGAATGTGTGCCAAAAGTTCATATTTGCATATATAAGATGCATCAGAACAAGTTTTTTGAAAGGTTTCCAAATATCAGTAAAATTTCTATGTTGACCAACCATTGCAACATAGACCTAACATTCCAATAGAGACCAAAGGCTATGGAAGAGAACAAGCTATTGTACTAGCTGGATTCCACACAATGAAAGACACAACATTAATGGAAAACCTAATCAATATAAAGAAAAGGAATATAATAGATTTTGAATACATTATTATATGCCTTTCATCCATATTTTCAAAGAGATCATATCGATAAAGTGAATTCAAGCAAACAATAGAGATTTCAAGGAGTGAATTGAACAAAAAGGTTGAACAAGAGTGTGATTGAGTGCCAAATATCCATAGAAGGAAATTGATGGAGGAGCATCCTATGCTTGCTTGTAATCCTACATGTTGGAGGGATTTTGGCTTGAAGATATGGACTCGGTCAGAAAGGAGTGGTGCTCGGTGATTATTAGGCATGGTTTTGGCCTAGGAGCTTAGTAGACACTAGGATCTTAACATACTCTATGGAGCTTGGTAGAAATTAGGAGATCAACATACTCTTTGCAGCTTGGCATACTCTTTAAAGTTCAGATGCTTGCATGCTCTGGGAGCTCAGAATTGCTTATGGTCTGGCTGATGCTTAGCTTGGTTTTCACTGGCACTTGGCTTGGTCTTGGTTCCTATTGGTGTTGAGTTATCTATGAGCCAACCTTTTAGAATTTAATTTGTGTATGGGTATTTAATTTGTGGTGTAGCCAACTTGTCAACATATATTTAATGTAAGGGATTTGATTTAATTTGTAATGAACTAGGCCAACTTGTGGCAGAGTTGGGTATAAGTAGGGAGTTTTGTGGAGTCTTTAGGCATTATATTCATCCACCTTAGAGAAGAAGATGTGGTAGAGGAGTGAATATTGAGAAGGGATAGTAGCTGAGGCTTGGAAAACAAGGAGATTTCTTGGTGGGCTTGCGAGCACAAGTTTAGATCTTCCTTGGAGGTTGGCCAATTTCCTTATGACCAATAACCTCTTCCAAAATCTTCTAATCCTTCTTTAATTTTGATTAAAGGCTAATCCCATCATTTCCTACCCCTAATCCCAACTCAAAATATTTAATTAAAATTAAATATTAATCCTCATGTTTATTAAAAAAATTTAATAAATATCTCCTCAACCCAAACCCTTGAAATAAATAAAACTTTATTTATTTCCTAAAAATCTAATTTATCCTCATCCTAAGAAGTTCTAGACTCTTCTAGAAAGTCTTCATCCTCATCCTAGGAAATTCTAGACTATTCTAGAAAGTCTTTATCCTCCTCCAAAATCTAGACTCTTCTAGAAGATGTCTTTAAACCTAATCCTAATCCCCTCCTAACCTTGTCACATTCCCTAAACATGGGTTAAAACTTACTAACCCAAGCCAAAGTTAACAAATATCTCCTCCTTCACCCACCCTCATTAAATGCCATCCACTTGCCTATCCTTAAGCTAATCCTAAACCATCCTAATCCATCCTCTAATCATTTGCACAAGCCTAAGCAAGCTTAAAACCTTCCTAATCAAGTCCAAGTCGAATTTGCTCTCATCACCCTCAAAATATCTCAACCATAAAACTTTATGAAGTCCACTAGGTCATAAATGACTCTTACAAGCCCTTTTATTGCTCTTACAAGTCATTATGAGGGTCTTTATGAAGATTTTATCCCTTGAGCCTCCTTTGTTGACTCATCCTTCCCCTTTCCTCCATCCTCTCACCATGTGACATGTGTCACTCCTTGATTGGCTATAAAGAAGCACAATCCATGTGCTCTCCTCTCATGCAATCTGAGCCCTCCATAAGCTTTTTCCCATCTTTGCATCTTAGCCCTCAATCCCTCAAGCCTCTTGCCTATAAATTGGATCCTTCCCCTTTGCAAAATAACACAATCCATGAAGTAAAGTTATAATGCTATTTTGAGAGCCAAATCCATACTAAAGCCATTTATCCATACCAAAAATCCACAATCATCCATTGAAGCCTTTGGAAGCATATTGAGCACACATCCTATCTATTTAGACAAAGCTACTCAACAAGAGAGCTTCTCATTGAGAGAGCCCATTAATGGCTCATATTCTCAATTGAGAGCTCATCTTAGTCTATCTTGAAGTTTATGAATTTTGTTTAGTTTGTAGAAGCTTTATTTAAATTTGGTTTCTATTAGCATACTAACATTGCTCATATACATTTTGGCACGCCCGGTGGGACCCCGCATGGGTCATCTTCATTAGCTTTTTTAGTCAAGTTTTGTATGTTATTTGCTGATTTTGGCTAATTTTACTTGTTTTTGTGATTGGTAGGATTGTATAAATTGGTTTTGTAGGTCCACATGAGCATGAAGAAGACAAAGGAACTCATAATCTATCTCATAGTGTTTGCAGATTTTTCAAGCTTATAGGTGGACAAAGAACTTGAAATTCTTCTTCCTCTTCTTGTCTATATTCTTCTTATTCCATCTACTTCTTCTTCTTCTTCTTGTGGGAGATCTTGGCCATTTTTTTTTTAAGGAAGCAAAATCATACACACTTCTTTTTAGTGCTTAAAATGAACCCCCAAATCATACTTAAATCCATTAAAAAATTAAAAATTTGCAAAAAAGAAAAAATATTTTAACAAGTGAAACTAAACCAATCTAATCATTTGCATCCTTGCAACATCAAAGTTTTAGATGCATTCATGCAAAGTTAGGAACACTTCATTTTTGGGAATTTAAAAAGAACTTCAAGTTTCCATTTCAAAAGGTTCAAAATCAACACTAAGTGCACACTAAAATTTAAATCAAACTCAAAGCATCAATCAAGGATAAAATGAACCTCATTTGCAAATATGTTAAAGTTCTTTTAAAAATCTCATGAAAACTAAGAGTCCTAAATGGTTGCCAAAATTATCTTAAAAAGCTTTGTTATTTGTTCCAAACAAATGTCTTGTTGCAAAATTTTGAATGTTTCTTAGGTTTTTCATGCATCAAAACAATCTAGGAATATTGTTTTTGGGCTTAAAACATGCAAACTAGAACAAAAAATCTTGAATGAAAAGCAAAGTCCAAAGAGTCATTTTCACTTTTGAGTCCAAAAACAATCTTGAATGATCTAAGGTTAAAACAAAGCACTTCAAAGTTCTTAAAACAACACACAAAATCTCAATCTTGAATGCTCAAAGGAAAAAACTTGAATGTTTAATCACTTGTCTTTGAATGCATGTTGCTAAAATCACTCTTGAGTGCCATGGATTAAAATCAAAGTTTGTTTTTTTTATGAATGCATGATTAAAATAACAAATCCAATCTTGAATGCCGAGGATAAATTAACCATTGCAATATCAAACACTTCATTTGGGCACTAAAATTGAACAACTATTGACGTGGAGGGCCTCCGAGCGCGCGCTTGAAAAATCGAGTCTCACACATCTTTGCTTTGGGCTTAAAATAAACTCACACTCAATTTTGAATGCCTAAAAATCAATGAACATCGCATGGTTTTGACGCATTTTCAATGGCGCTCGCATTTCTTATGTTGACGATCTCTTGACTTTCATTATGTTAATGATGTTGTCAAATTGAAATGAACATTGTATGCCATAATCACAAGTGTCTTCAATCATAGCTTACAAAATTTAAATCATCAATTGGAATGAACGCGTATCTTTTAAAGCCCAAGATCATGTATGTGGTCTTGTTTTACACTTTTTAGGAGGCCTGCTTGGGGATTTCATCACCCCTTGGGACGACCTCAACTCTAGCGTTCCGGCGGAGTATAAGAATCGGGAGGTGAATCCAAAGACACCTCTCTTGGGATCAAAATTTTTTCACTCAGGCTAAGCCTCAAGGAACTTTATACCCTTGAGAAGTGAAAGAGGAGAAGTGGGTTACCGCTCCTCTCGGCTGTGTGACATCTTTTTGGACTCATCTACGGATTTGGGCCTCACGTACCTTGTGTATATCGAGGACTCCCTAGCTAAACCAAATTTCATCCTTGTAGAAAGCTTCTTAGGATGTTGGTGTGTTTGACGTGCTTGCTGAAAACTTTTGTCTGCTTGTTTGTTCATAGCTTTTGAATGAATGTTTGCCAATTTTGGCCGAAATCCCAGAAAAGTAGAAATCTCCCAGCTCAAGGCATACTTAGCGTAGTCACTGCCTTATCAGAAAATCATCCAAGCTCCCCCGCTGCAACCGAATCTATCTAGTTCTTTACCTTAGAACAATCCCAAATCCAAAGTCCATCCAAATCATCCCCCTAGCCAGCTAGCAACCCAATCCAAAATCACCCAAGCCTTTAAAGAGTTGTCACTTTGCCAAAATTTGCTATCCAATCAATCCTACCAATCAACCAATCTCACCAAGATTATCCCTTTGACAGAGAATTGTCTAGGGTAATCCAGCTTTGTCACTTGTATCCCTCATCACCTTGAGCTAAAGGTTGGGATCCACAAGTGGTCAATCTCGTGTCATGCCATAGGATCACTAGTCTATCCTTAAGTTGACATAATCACCATGAATCCTACACATAGGAAAGCAAAACTGTCACCTTTTGACAACATGCCCTTGAAGTCTTCCACCCACAAGAAAGCCAAAAATCTCCAGCCAATCCTCCTTAGGTCTGTCATATAGCTTTGACTCTCCCTAGGAAATCTTTCATCAGCCAATCCAAAATTTGTGCTTAACCCAAATCCAACCATGAGCTTCCGTGTTCATCCATACGCAAGACCCCATCCCCATCAAACTCATCATCAAAGCATGAAGTACCAATCCTATCATGATGTGTTTGGTCGCATTGTCCTTGCTCCTGCCACCTCCTATTCCAATGATGATGAAAATATTGTTGACTATGACGGGTATATTGAAAGCCTTAGAAACATTCCCCCAAGCATCCCCCAAAATCCAAGAGTTATTCCAAACTATCTAGTCATGCCATCCGATATTCCAGCTTCCCCTCCATCACCCCATCAACCAAGCTTCCAATCTTCCACCCCCATCACACTAGCTATTCCTGTCAATCCACCTCCACTGTCGACACACGAGTCTCCAAGGAATCTCCTAGAGGAAATACAAAAAAACTTGCCTCCAACAGTCGATAAGCCATGTCATCTAATCCAACCATGTGAAGTAGTCAGTGATGAAGCTTCCCCATCTATAATATCACCCCCATCTCCCATAGCTATCATCCCCATACCATCCATCAAATTGCTTAAAATCCTTCCACTTCCCGCAAGCATCAAAATCCCACCACCTGTCAAATCCCTCCAAATCCTATCCACATCACCTCCAAGCATTTCCCAAATCTCTCGTAATGACCCTTATGCATCCATCTTCTACTCACCCATCTCCACTACTGAATCTCCCATCTGTCCATCCACTGCCTTTGAAGAATCCATCCCTTCACCTCCTATCGCACCATCCACTCCAAACCAATCCTATCAAGATCCTTCCCAAAAGCATGTTGACATCCCCCAAAGCATAAATGAAGATATCATCATACCATGTCTTCCATCCATAGTGCAGTCACCATCTCCTCCATCTCCAAAACCTCAAGCCATATCTCCTCCACTACAAGATATCTTGTCATCCCAGCAGCTACATCAAGATCCTATCCTTCCATCTCCCCTAATCCATGCTTCCATCTTACCACCTATCCAAGCTATTCCACCATCTATAATCTACCCTCTTGGTTCACTTACATTCATCCACGGTGGCCCTCTCTCAGCAGAAGAATTAAGAATAGTATCTCCCCATTGCAATACACCTAATAAATCACTTCTACCATTTTTTGCAAGAAAAAAGTTTCCTCAGCTTGTTCAAATGCTCAATCGATGGCATTATCAAGGTCAAGGTTTAGGACCACAAGAGCAAGAAATCAGAGAGCCTATTATTGTACAAAAAAATCTAGGATTTCATGGTCTTGGATATGTATCCAAAGGCTCACCATCTAAAGGTGTTGGTACACCACACCCCCAAACCAAGCCTATCTCCAAGCCCACCATACCAGCCTCCCATCACTCCTTCAAGAAATCTTATGTCATCCTCCCTCCACCATCTTTGCAACCCAAAACAACCTACCATATCCCCCCTTCATCCGCTAAATCCATTTTGGGTCCCTATGTCCCAAAATCTACCATCCTCCATCCTCCTATTAGCCATCATAAAAATCCTATTCCATCCATTTCTATGCAAGATCAACAAAGGCACATATCAGGGCACATCATCCATCATCATCCCCCTACATGCTCTTTCATATCCTCTCCATCTCACAAAGCTTCTCCTAACCATCTTCCCAAAGCTTACCACAACAATGTAAATGCCAACTTCAAAATGCATAAAGCTAAAAATCCACATCCTAGGCAATCATATGTCTATTCTAAAAGACATACTCCAAAAAGGCAAAATCCAATCAAACAATGCAAAACAATGCAAAAGCCTATGAAAAGAAAATCCAAAACCATGTGGATCACCAAGAAAAAAGTTGAAACTCAATGCAAAATGGCATCCACCATTGCTAATCCCCTATCTAGTGACTCATGTCCCCCATCTCCTAACTCCATCTTGGGTGCCTATATCCCCAAGCACGCTTCCACAAATCCTCCATCACGCCCACATCTACCATCTATCCCCCATATGCTCTTTTCACACCCATTCCAACATGTGCCAATGTTGCTCTTGCAAGCATCCCCATCTCATGCTCCTTTCCAACATTTTCATCCCTCCATCTCCTACCATCAATCCCATCTAATCCAATCTATTGCATAAATCACACATTCGGTGTACCAACAGCTAGCAACAAAATTGAACATTCCAACAGCCAGTGAAAAATCCCAAAAAAGCCAAAATAGCTGAAGAAAGCCAAAATCATTCCAGCTAAGTCCAAAGTCAAAAAGTCAAAAAAAGAAAAGAAAAATAAAGCGTCCACTGGTGAAAATTTGGCAATTCAAGTGCCTTGGACAAGTACCATGATGAAAACTTGGCAAACAAGCGTCATGCGTAATCTCGCCATCCCCAGCTTAGCCTATCGCCCTCATGCTTTTGGTCATCTCTTGACATCCAACTCCATCTTCCAATCTATCCACCTATCCTCCATCCTCCAGCTTCCATCTCTTTATATCCATCATAATCCTAGCTATCTACCATCCTATCCAGCCATCTCATCTTTCTCCTCTAGCTATCCTTGGTCACAAAATCTCTCATCATCATTGGATGCATCCTTCCAAATCCATATCTTTCGCTATCACCCCACCCTTAGCTTTCGCATCTTGCACAACATCAAACCATCCCGCTATCCTATCATCCTGAGCTTTTGCCTTCTTGTAACTATCTTGGTCCGTTAGCTTGTACCATATCTTGATTAGCCAGCTTGTAAATATCTTGGTCTGTCAGCTTGTACATCCTCTTTAGCTTAGTACCATTGTATCTATCCAGCTTTCATGTTTGTTCCTCCTTGATTAGCATCTTGCACACATCGCACATCTTGGTTAGCTATTCCAATGCATCCTTTAGCTAGATTTCCTATCACCAAAGTGTTATCTTTCTTAGTTCAGCTTGCCAGATGCATCACTCATCCAAATTCACCAGCTTAGGTGCTCTTCGATAGGTCCTTGCAGGATATAGCTTTCCTCATGTCTGATCTTGGTCTATTAGTACCTCGTCCTACCCATCTCGTTGGCAAATGGTTCTCTTTTGGATTTTCGCTTTCTTTTGATTTGGACTCTTCCCTATTGGGTCTTGAAATATCTTTTCCAAGCAATCTCCTTGTTCCCTCCTCAAGGTTGCCACGATCTTCCATATCATGGTATACTGCGAATGGGGCAATTAGAGCATAAGGTCTTGATCAGGTCTTTTGCTTGTTTTCTTTTTCTGCTTGTGGGTTACCTAGTGTCATTTCCACGCTGCTTCCTCTGGGATTCATGTGTGATATTGGGGCAATCCTTGTGTTTTTTTTTTTTTTTTGAGTCAGTTCGTCAGTCCTCTGGACGTTTGGTAAAAAGGCCTTGATGTTCTTGGTAACCCTGGCAATTAACCAATAGTCCTATAGCAAATCTAGTGCTCAACTACATGGTGGTACTTCTCTTTGAAGTATCCCCCCGCTCAAAAAGCTTCAATGGTTTTCCTTCATCTCCATTATCCCCCATCCATATCCAGCATTTGTCTCTCCTACCCTAGCTTATGCATCAGTATCTCTTTGAATCACTCATCACTCTTAGCTTTAGGGATCCACAATCCTAGTCTTAGGGATCCACCAATCCAAATCAATCCACCAAGCCTCATCTTTCGAGATCCACAATCCTAGTCCTAGGGATCTCTGAAACCCATCTTCCACCAATCTGACTCTTTGAAATCCTGTTGCATCAGCTTTTTAATCCCCTCATCCATCTCCCTATCTTGGATTCCTTTTATAGCGCTCCGCTCCTTCATCCTCCACCTTCCCTAAAGTCTTAAGCTTGCTTCCTCTTGTGCATCTAATTCTCTTTTATCATTCTCCCATAGTAAGAGTTTGAGCTAACTAAACCTCTTCTCTTAATCCAATCTGAGTTTCCTTGCTCATCCAAGATTCTTGTACTTTTCAAGAAGCCACCAAGCCTCGCTTTCTCTCCCCGCTGCCTTCTTGAGGGGGCATCTCATAGTCCATTCTCTCCTCTTCTGCTCTAGCCTTGGGCATCTTATTTTCTTATCTTTGATGTCATGCCACTTGCGGCATCACATCAAAGAGGGGCAAAATGTAGACACCTAAAAATCCTTTAAAAAATAAAGTATTTTTATTTTCTGAAAAATTCTCGATGACATCATCATTTATTAATTAATTAATTATTTAATTAATTATTTAATTAATTAATTAATTAATTTTTATGCCATTAAATCCTTTTATCTTAATTAAAAATATTTAATTAAGGAATCCCTCCCAAAAATGTTTAAATCTTATTTAAACATTATTTCCTTATTTATTAATTATTTAATTAATAAATTGACCAAAAATCCTAAAATAAATAAAAAATTTATTTTTTTCCCAAAAGTTGGCCAATTTCCTTATGACCAATAACCTCTTCCAAAATCTTCTAATCCTTCTTTAATTTTGATTAAAGGCTAATCCCATCATTTCCTACCCCTAATCCCAACTCAAAATATTTAATTAAAATTAAATATTAATCCTCATGTTTATTAAAAAAGTTTTAATAAATATCTCCTCAACCCAAACCCTTGAAATAAATAAAACTTTATTTATTTCCTAAAAATCTAATTTATCCTCATCCTAAGAAGTTCTAGACTCTTCTAGAAAGTCTTCATCCTCATCCTTGGAAATTCTAGACTATTCTAGAAAGTCTTTATCCTCCTCCAAAATCTAGACTCTTCTAGAAGATGTCTTTAAACCTAATCCTAATCCCCTCCTAACCTTTTCACATTCCCTAAACATGGGTTAAAACTTACTAACCCAAGCCAAAGTTAACAAATATCTCCTCCTTCACCCACCCTCATTAAATGCCATCCACTTGCCTATCCTTAAGCTAATCCTAAACCATCCTAATCCATCCTCTAATCATTTGCACAAGCCTAAGCAAGCTTAAAACCTTCCTAATCAAGTCCAAGTCAAATTTTCTCTCATCACCCTCAAAATATCTCAACCATAAAACTTTATGAAGTCCACTAGGTCATAAATGACTCTTACAAGCCCTTTTATTGCTCTTACAAGTCATTATGAGGGTCTTTATGAAGATTTTATCCCTTGAGCCTCCTTTGTTGACTCATCCTTCCCCTTTCCTCCATCCTCTCACCATGTGACATGTGTCACTCCTTGATTGGCTATAAAGAAGCACAATCCATGTGCTCTCCTCTCATGCAATCTGAGCCCTCCATAAGCTTTTTCCCATCCTTGCATCTTAGCCCTCAATCCCTCAAGCCTCTTGCCTATAAATTGGATCCTTCCCCTTTGCAAAATAACACAATCCATGAAGTAAAGTTATAATGCTATTTTGAGAGCCAAATCCATACTAAAGCCATTTATCCATACCAAAAATCCACAATCATCCATTGAAGCCTTTGGAAGCATATTGAGCATACATCCTATCTATTTAGACAAAGCTACTCAACAAGAGAGCTTCTCATTGAGAGAGCCCATTAATGGCTCATATTCTCAATTGAGAGCTCATCTTAGTCTATCTTGAAGTTTATGAATTTTGTTTAGTTTGTAGAAGCTTTATTTAAATTTGGTTTCTATTAGCATACTAACATTGCTCATATACAGTGTGAACCAGGTGGAAGATAAGATTGATAAGCTGGTGGTATAGAATTCAAGGTAAACCATTTTTAGGTGAATTCAAAAAGGATTAAAGGAAAAGTCTTTCGAAGGGATATGAAATATGGGGTAGATTCATTGTATCCTACCTAATCTATCCTAACTCTAATTTGGATGATGAAGAATGAGTGGAAAAAGATCTTAATTTCCTATTTATAGGAATGGCTGGTCAAAAGCAAGGGTTGTCATGTGCGAGAATCTAAGGAAGATAAGGAGTCAATGGTTTTTCTTCATCAAGTGACCTAAGAGAGAGTCTACAATGGCATGTTAAGCAAGAAGGCTTAAGGGTATGAATGCTTGAAGGGTGAACAAGCTATCAGAGCTAAAATATGTGAAGGCCAAGCAAAATGGAGGACTACAATAAAGATCTATAATCTACAAATGGAGTTGTAAGTTGTGATCAGATCAAGCCTTTTGTTACTCTCTAATAATTGTACTAGTCTAGGGTAAATCCTTTGGATTAAGGTTGACCTAACAATCATTTATAAATCCTTTAACTAGGTGACATTCCAAGTGAATGGTCTAAAGTCTTCTAACAAGGCTCACTCCTAATAGGGTGATTGAAATCCTTTAACAGGGTTACATTTAACAGTATGTATTGTAACCTTTAACAAGGTTGGCCTTTCATAGGGCATTACTTTAGAAGAGTGAAAAAGAGTAGCATGTTACTGGTGGTTTTTTCCAAATTGGGTTTCCATGCAAATCATTGTGTCAAGTGTGTTGATGAATCTATTATGTTTCATGTTTACATTTCTACAAGTTGATTTGACAGTAACCTACAAGTTTTAAGTGATTACATGATCTAGTGGATGCATGCATGATGATAAATATTTTATGGGTTTACTAAGCTATGAAAAGTTTTATTTATACATTTGGACCTTGGATAACTGATTCCCCCCCCCCCGCCCTCTTAGTTATTCTAAAGTATTTGAACAATCGGTATTAGACCCATCTACGTAAGAGGACTAGTTTGAAGCTACTAGAAGCACAAAGATCAAGATGTCAAAAAGAGAAGTAGCCAAGCTTAATAGAGATAAATTTCCTGCATGGAAAAGTTTGATGAAGCTACACCTTGGAAGACTTAGAGATCATGCACAATCTACCATCACTATTGAGCATGTTGATCCTACTAGAGCCCCAACTGCTAAGGATATGAAAAAGAAGAAAGAAAATAACTAGAAAATGTTGGAGTTGCCTATGCCCTAAGCTATGCCAAATTTGATGATATCAAAGGTCTTGATAGTGTAAATAAAATGTGGGATGCCTTAACCACCATCTATGGAGGAGACACTTATGTTCAAAGATCCAAAGCTAAAAGTCTCAGGGGTGAGTTTGATGATATGATAATAGAAAAAGGTGAAAATATTGCTTAATATGTCATAAGGATAAAAGAAGTTGTCAATGCAATAAGAGAAGCTACTGTTAAAATAGATGATGATATTGTAATAAGTAAAGTTTTAAGGACACTATTTCCTATATATGCTATTAGAGTTTTCGCAATTCAAGAACTAAGATGTATACCATGGAATAATCTATCACTTGAAGGTCTAGTAGATAGAGTCACTACTTTTCAGATATCTAACTTTGATAATTACAAACCTAAGAATATTGAATTTTCTTTCCAAGATAAAGTGTCATTAAAGGAACCTAATGAGAAGAAAAAGAAGAAAAAGATAAAATATGTGTCTAGTGACAGTAATATAGATGAGGAGGATGTAGAACAACTTGAAGCACTATTGGTAAGAAGATTCCACAAAAGTATAATTAAGTTCAAAGGTAAATTACCTATCATTTATTTCAATTGTAATTAGGTTGGTCATATTGCTACTAGATGTCCAGAAAAGAAGAACTACAAAGGTGGTGACAAATACAAAAATAGGAGAGATGAGGTTAGCAAGGACTACAAAGACAAAGGCAAAAAGTCATGCTACATTGTTGAAGAGGAAAAAAAAGATGAATCTGATGAATGTGATGATGAAGTGGTGTATGTTGCAATAAAGGATGAATCTGATGAAGATGAGGCAACTACACTTGTGACTTGTGTGAACAAGAATGACAAATGGATCATTGATAGTGGATGTTCAAATCACATGATCAGAGACAAAAGTAAGTTCATTATCCTAAATTGTTATGATAGAAGTAGTGTAAGATTTGGTAATGATACACCATGTTTGATAAAAGGAAAAGGTTCTATCAAACTCACAAAAAATATTTTATGTGACAATGCTTACTATGTTGAAGGACTTATCTATAATCTCTTCAGTTTGTCACAATTGAATAATTTAGGATGCAAGGTTGATTTTGAAAACAAGATTGCTAAGATATATGACACAAATGGAAAAATAATTGGAAAATGTGATGAAACTAGGAGTAATCTATTCTATCTTGATATAGATGATGCTACTTGTCTAATAGTAAAATTGGACGATGTGTGGCTATGGCACAAAAGGTTATGTCATGTCAATTTTGATAACTTGGTCAGTATCAATAACATGAGAAAAGTTAGAGGTTTTCCTAAGTTGAAGATGCCTGATAATGTAATGTGCAAACAATGTTAGATAGGAAAAATGACAAAGTCAAGTTTTAAGAGTGAAAATCATACCTCTAAAGGTGTAACTAGAGATTATTCATACTAACTTGTGTGGACCAATTCAAGTGAAAAGATACAAAGGAGATAAGTAAATTATGTTTTTTTTTTATGACTAATTTAGAATGCTAACAGTTATGTTTTTGAAATAGAAATCTAATGCTTTCCAAAAGCTTAAGTGGTACTTAGCAAGAGTTGAGAAGGAAATAGGGAAAAGTCTAAAGTGTTTGAGATCTGATAGAGGAGGAGAATTTATGTCAAATGAATTTGAGATGTTCTATAATGATAGAGAAATCAAAAGACAGACATCTAAAAATGGAATAGCTAAAAGGAGGAACAATTCTATAATGGACTGTGCTAGAACACTCATGATGGAGAAAAATGTTGCTTTGAAATACTAGAGAGAAGTTGTAAGTACAGGTGTCTATACTTTGAACCATGTACAAGTCAAGAAAGCTACTCATTCAACACCTTTTGAACTATGGTATGGATATTCACCCAATGTAAAATACTTTAAAGTATTTGGAAGCAAATGTTAGATTCTTAAAGACTTCAAGAATGGTAAAATAGATGCAAAAAGTGAAGAAGGTATATTCCTAGGATATTTCACAAGAAGTAAAGCTTATAAGTTTTAAAATATTAACACTAACAAAATTGTGAAAAGTGAAAATGTGAATTTTGATGAATATACAGAAGTATATGAGATTGAACCTATGAAAGAACTAGAAGAATACAAATCATTTGTATATTCTTATGAAGGAATGCCTATTGAAGAAGATGTTGCAAATCAATCTACAAACCAACAACAAGTTTTAGTGATTTTCAAGTCACATACTATGAATGCCAAATTGTATTCAAGAATCAAGCTACATTCAAATGCCAAGTTACATAATGAAGTAGAAGCACATTCTGATTATGAGAATAGTGTACATAAAATAGATGCTAAGCTACCTAATAGAGATGTACATAGTGAGTCTAAATCTGAAAGACAAAATGAAGAAACTAGAGTTGAACCAAGATTTTCCAAATATGTCAAGAGACATCATCCTACTACACAATTATTGGAGACAAAGATGCTAGACCAATGACAAAAAACAAAATGAGAAATGATACATGTTTACTAAGCATAAAAGAACCTAAATCAGTGTGAGATGCATTAGAATATGTGGACTAGAGTAAACCCATGGAAAAAGAGATTGAAAAAATTAAGAAAAACAAAATATGGACTCTAGTTCCTAGACTAGAAGACAAAAATGTGATTGGCACCAAGTGGGTATTCAAAAACAAGCTAGATGAAAATGGTGAAGTCACAAGGAACAAGGCAAGATTAGTTTGCAAAGGATATACACAACAAGAAGGAATTGACTATGGAGAGACATTTTCTCATGTTGCTAGATTGGAAGGAGTAAGAACTTTAGTTGCTTATTCGAGTAAGAACTTTACTTGCTTATTCTGCATACAAAGGTTTCAAAGTTTATCAAATGGATGTTAAATCTACATTTTTGAATGGTGTATTAGAGGAAGAAGTTTACATAGAAAAACCAAAGGTTTTTTTGATATCAACAATAAGAACATGGTATGTAAACTACACAAAGCTCTATATGATTTGAAACAAGCACCAAAATCATAGTATGAGAGACTTCATAACTATCTTGTAAGATTGGATTTGAAATAACTGATGATAACAACAATCTGTACATAAAGACAAAAAAAGGCAAAGGTATTTTGTTATCTAAAATTTTTGTTGATGATATCATATTTTGAGGTCAAGATGCTTTATGTAAGGCTTTTGCAAATGAAATGAGACAAGAATTTGAGATGTCTATGTTTGGAGAGATCAAGTTCTTTGTGAGTTTGCAAGTATAGTAGATGAAATATGGTATATACATCACTCAGTCAAAATATGTCAAAGAAATACTAAAAACTTTTGGATTAGAGGATTTCAAACTAGTAAGTACACCTATAGTGATAGGACACAAGTTGTCAAAGAATGATGATTCAGTTGAGGTGAATCCAATGCTATATAGGTCTATGATTGGCAAATTACAATAAGTAGTACATAGCATACCTGACATTGCATTATTTGTAGGGATAGTTGCAAGATTCTTTGCTAATCCCAAGGAGAATCACTTGATGATTGTAAAGAGAATAATCAAATATCTAAAAGGAAGAAAGGAGTTTGGTCTCTACTATAAAAACAATTAGAATTTGAATTAAAAGCATATATAGATGTTGATTGGGCTAGAAACATTGATGACAAAAAGAGCACCAGTGGAGGAGCATTTTTCTTAAGCAAGAGGTTGGTTACATGGACTAACAAGAAACAAAACTACACCTCACAATATACTATTGAAGCTTAATATGTTGTTGCTACTATAAATTGTATAAACATTGTATGATTCAAACAATTACTTAAAGGTATGCAAGAAGAGATCATAGAACTAGTAACACTTTATTGTGATAATAATACTGCTATCAATATTTCAAAGAATCCTATAATGCACACAAAGACTAAGCACATTACAATCAAGTATCATTACTTCAAAGAATTAGTTCAAGATAAAGAGGTGAAGATTGAAAATGTTAACACAAAAGAGAAAATTGTTGATATCTTCACAAAAGCATTACCTAAGGATGCTCATGAGGATCTAAGAGGTAAACTAGGGGTGATACCCTTATTAAAAGGCTATCTAAGTAACAATAGGAGTATCCTGCATCAAATAAGTTGATTTCATGTGTTACACATTGATGTAGAGGATCTTACTTTAGGAACTATGTAAAGTAATCAAAGAGCTAGAACTACAAATTAGTCACAATTAAGGTAATAGAGGGAGAAACTAAAGAAGTTCATATCTACATGTTAAGATGACAAGTCTTTGGCATTATTTTCAAAGAGGGAGATAATTGCATAGAGGGAGATAATTGTTGATCAAGTAGTATACACAAGAAAGAGGAAGATAGTTAATATTCAAGAGAACAAAGAAAGAGAAATCCTAACATCTACTTAGTAAGAGGGAGATACAAGAAGAAATTCAAAGGGAGATATAAGAAAGAGTTTTGTAACCTAATCAAAAGATGGAAATTGTTGATAGAGGGAGAGATTTTAATACAAAGAATTATTTTCTTTTTGGTATTGTCTTACTATTTTAACATAGTCAGCTTGGTTTTCCATCAATGCCAAAGAGGGAGATTTTTGAGAACATATTGAAGAAGATTGTTAAAGAGGGAGATTGTTGAGAATAGATTGATACAAGTATGATCAATATGCTTTCAATACAAAGAACTATTTTCTTTTTGGTATTGTCTTACTATTTTAACCTAATTAGTTTGGTTGATCAGTTTGGTTTGCAATCAATGTCAAAGAGGGAGATTGTTGAGCACAAATTGAAGAAGATTGTTAAAGAGGGAGATTATTGAGAATAGATTGATACAAGTATGATCAATATGGTTCAATCATTGTTTTATCACTGATGTCAAACTTGCTATTTGCTAGTAAGACAACTTGTATGATTTAAGTACTATCACTTATTTGATTGATGAAGAGGATTTGATCAAAAGATGTAACAATAGCACCTAGAGGAAAGGTTGAGTTATGATTATGTAAAGGAGAATAAGAATCAATTAAGACAGTGATAACATGATGTATTGTTTGTCTACTAAGCTTAACTGAGTGGATAGTAGGTGTCGAGTAAAGTTAGTGCAAGCCGAGTAGAAAATTAGTTTGAGCCAAGTTAAAGTCTATTCTTGTGTATGTCGAGAAAAATAATGGATCTTAAGTGAACTTTAGTTGATGTTGAGCACCAGTAAACTTTAATTCATGCTAAGTGATTTTACAAAGGATGTTGAGAAATGCAGTATATGCCAAGCATCAAAAGCAAGTTAATGTCAAGTGCCTACATTATTTGAAAGATTGTGAATTCAATGGATTTGAGCTAACAAGTTTGTTTTCTTGGATTATGTGAACCAGGTGGAAGATAAGATTGATGAGCTAGTTGCACAAAATTCAAGGTAAAACATTTTTAGGAAAATTCAAAGAGGATTGAAGGAGAAGTCTCTAGAAGGGATATGAAATATTGGGTAGATTCATTATATCCTACCTAATCTGTCCTAACCCTAATTTGGACGATGGAGAATGAGAGGCAAAAGATCTTAATTTCTTATTTATAGGAATGGCTAGTTAGAAGTGTTAGTTTAAATAATTAATTATTATTACATTTTACTTAAGTTTACTTAGGTTAAATGCATTATTTTATTATTTATCATATAGACACCTAGGATTATGCATAGTTATATGAGTTGTCTTGATGACAACATAGGAGTTTGCATAATCATTTGAGTTGTCATGTAGACAACATAGTTGTTCACACTCTAATTGAGTACATGGTGTCTACAACATCTCTTTATGAGATACACCTTGATATTCTTATCCTCTCATCATCACACTAACTTATGTGCTCAATGGAGGATAATCCACTCTTGGTGGACATGTTCTTAGTTGTGAGGCTTATCACTTTGTTGACTCCTAAACATTATAAATGTCTTTATATATAGGCATTTCTAGTGTGTATTTACACATATGATATTCTCATTATTGGTCTTTTGATCATCCATTATTGGTCCTTATCGTGCTAGTGCTTGATCTTCTTGATCTTAGTGTTATTTTTCCTTAAGAAAAATTCTTACATGGTATTAGAGTTGAGGGAGCATCTCTTCACGTAGCCATCAAAGAACATTTTTTCTTCACCTCTCAGAGGACCTCAATTCAGATCTATAGGCATACTTCTAGTCCCCCAATTTTAAGCTTCCAAATCAGCCCCATCAAGAAAATCTTATGTTGGTTCATTTTTCTAGTTATTGTGTTATAGGATTCATCTTATAAGAAGATTGCATTTGAAAGAAGCATTGAACCTAAATCCTAATTCTCAAAGTTTAGAAGGTTTAGAATTACAAAATTTTTTGAAGTTCAAAAGTGAAGTTTTAAGATTCAACATCTACAACTCAAAAAAGAAGATTCAAAGTTCCAATTCAGGATTTGGGGTTCAATTTAAAAAAATAAAATTGCTTGTGTTTGAGAAAGATTTGATTGTTAGAGAAGAAGCTTCTCAAATTGGTTTGTTATTTGGTGGATTTTCTAGATCTTTCCATGGTCTTCATTGGAGACATGGAGATTCTTTGTTTTTTTCCATATCATCTACTCAGGTTATGTATTCCTTTATTATGCGACCAGAAATACTACCTAAATCATATCAAGATTTCATTGCAAAAATTGGTCCAATTGCTTTTCCTGTATATAAAGTTATTCGAGAGAGTTACAGAGGTGGTTTTATTATTTTGGTTTCTCTATATTCTTACTTATCTAGTAGGTGTTGGAAATGAGAATAGAGTAACTGAGAGGGGGAGGGGGTGAATCAGTTACTCCAAAAACTTTCACAGTCCCTAAGATGTCTGAATATCTCCTTGATCTGATTAATATGAAACGCTAAAAATTGATAATGCAGCAAATGACAAATATTAAGAACTGATATGTTATCATGCACAAAGAAATTTAGCAATTAAGAACACAAGAGACACCAGATTTAACGTGGAAACCCAATATGGGAAAAACCACCAATGTAACTAGATATTGTTTTTCACTCTTCTGAAGTGAGCCCTATTAGGAGCCAACCCTGTTAAAGGTTACAAAAACACACTTTTAGGTGTGAACCTGTTAAAGGATTTAATCACCCAGTTATGAGTGGCCTTGCTAGAGGTCTTTAGAACAATTCAACTGAACTGTCACCTTGTTAGAGGATTTATTGAATGGCTGTTAAACCAACTCTATTAAGAGATTTTGAATTCATTGTTATAATGGTTAGAAAGCAACAATGAAGTGACCTAATATAAAGTACAGCTTATCTTTTTTTATTACAGATCTCTTTTATGCTTGGCTAGATCCTCATTGATCAAATGCAACTTTACAGCTCCTTTAACACATCTGATCCTTCATCAGACTTTGCTCAACATTCGCCTTATCATTTCATACTATAATTCACATTCATAACTTCTTTTTCACAATCTCACACTTTAATTCATAACTTGAATGACCATATATACCTTTCAAATTATCTTAGTCGGCTCGAATCACTGACTAAACAAACAATTACAATAGTCGGCTAGAAGTAATTAATTTGCAAATCTTATACTGGCTGACCCTACATGGTAAACTTTGTTTAGAAAATAATTCTTGTGTTAACTGACTAAGCTCGATTAATACAGCAAACTTCATGACAATCCTTCAATCTCTGGGAGAACTCGGTAAGTACTGAGTTTCCTGAGAAAATCGAGTGAGCTCAGTGAAAACTATTCTTTGGAGACCGAGTGAAGCTTGGTTAACACTGACTTCTCCATAATTCCTTTGATGATCGAGTGAGCTCGGTGGAAACTTCCCTTTGGAGATCGAGTGAAGCTCGGTTAACACTGACTTCCTCATTTCCTTCATTGACCGAGTGAGCTCGTTGATCACTGTCTTTCACCTTTCCTTTGTTGACCGAGTTAGCTCAGTTAACACTGTAGATTGCATTGCAGACTGTCTGAGTTTGGTGAATTTGAGACTAATGACTGATATGACATTTGTGTGACATCAAGGACAATATTATCAACAATATCCCTCTTTGGCATTGATGGCAACACAACATGTCATAACAGAATGAAATTCTGAAAACAAGTCCAACAAGATAACAGACTTCTCCCTCTTTCAATAATCTCCCTCTGTTAAGGGATTTCATGGAAAACTTTTCAAATCTCACAAATTTCAAAAGGATATGATAGTAAATCTCTCCCTCTTTGACAACACATGCCAAAGACAATAGAAGTAAAGTGAATTGTAGTGTACCTTTAGTACTGATTCATATGCAATGATTTCTGATTGAAATGCATCAACAAATGGATCTTCAATCTTATATGCATTGATGCATCACTAGAACTTATTTTAGTGGACTTTAGATAGGGGAATGATCCCTAACTTACCTCTGAGATACAAAAATTCATCCTTAGGTAAAGGCTTTGTGAATATGTCAGCAATTTGTTCCTTTGTATGGACATATTCCAGTCCGATCTCCTTGTCTTGCACCAATTCTCTGGCAAAATGATATTTTATTGCAATATGCTTGGTATAGTATCTGGTTCAATATAAACAAATCTTTTGTAATCTTCAGGTACCTTTTTGCTTTCTTCCTTAGATTTGTCTGCAAACTCATCAACTTTCACATGTGCACTTTCTATGACTTTGTGAGTGGATAGATTTAAACATCTATATGCTTTGCTTTTGCAAGAATATCCTAAAAATATTCCTTCATCACCTTTTACATCAAATTTTCCTTTTCTAGATTCTTTGAAAATATAACATTTGCTTCCAAATACTTTCAGATAACTTACATTGGGTTTGTAGCCATACCATAATTCATAGGGAGTTTTGAATGAGTCCTTTTTCAATTATACTCGGTTTAAGGTATGAAATGCAGTGCTGATGGCTTCCTTCTAGTATTTGATAGCAATATTCTTTTCTATCATCAAGGTTCTTGCACAATCCATGATGGATCTATTTCTTCTTTCAGCTATTCCATTTTGTTCAGGAGTTCCTGGTGTTGAGACCTGTCTTTTAATACCTTTTTCAATGCAGAAGTTGTTGAATTCATGTGAGATGAATTCACCACCTCTATCTGACCTTAAGCATTTTATTCTTTTTCCTGTTTCTTTTTCTACTCTTGCCAAATACCATTTGAATTTCTCAAATGCTTCTGATTTATTCCTTAGATACATGATAGTCATCATTCTTGAGTAGTCATCAACAAAAAGAATGAAAAACTTTTCTCTAGTATAGCTTTCTATTCCAATGGGTCCACATAAATCAGTATGCACAATTTCTAATATATCTTCAGACTGATAGTTCTTACTTTTGAAACTAGTCTTTCCCATTTACCAATTTGACAATTCTTGCATAGACCAACCTCAGGTTTCTTAATGTTAGGAATGCCTCTCACTTTCTTGAATTTTCTTATTTTTACCAGATTATCAAAATTGACATGACACAACCTTTTATGCCATAACCAAATTTCTTCAATTTGAGCAATAAAACATGAGCATTCACCAAGTTCTAGATAAAACAAGTTACCTTTAGTTTGGGTGCCAGATCCTATCAATTTTCCTTGCTCATTCAACAGTCTTGCCTTTCCATGCATGAATTCCACCTTGAATCCAGTATTGAGTAACTGTGCCACACTTAGAAAATTATGTTTAAGACCTTCAATCCAATAGGCATTATTACATACAAGTTCTTTGGTTAGACAGATTCTTCCTCTTCCTTTTATGAAACAAGGTTCATTATTTCCAAACCTTATACTACCACCATCATAGTCTTCAAACTGATCAAACTTAGTTTTATCACCAGTCATATGATGTAAGCAACCACTATCTATAATCCATGTATCTTTCTTACTTATATGAGAAAAAAGTGTCATTTTATCTTCCTCATCACTATCAAAATCATCTTTAACGGCAATATAAACAATTTCATCCTCACTATTATCAGAATCTTTAGAATTTTCAGCCATGAAGCATGATTTCTTACCTTTTTCTTGGATGATTTGAAGTCTTTCTTGCCATTCCATTTCTTTTCATCATGGTTTTGCTTGTTTGGACACCTTGCTGCAATATGACCAATTTCTTCACAAGAAAAACATATTAGAGGAACTTTACCTTTGTATTTTCCTCTGCCTCTAGAATATTTCTTTGCTAGCAGAGCTTCAATCACTTCGAGGTCACTTTCTGAACTTTGGCTTGATTCATTTTAACTTTTTGACTGAGATTCCTTCTTCTTTTTTTCTCCTTGAGTGAGAGCTTGGCTTGAAATGTTGATTCAATGTTCTTGGAGGCTGGAACATAGTTGTCAAAGTTATCTAGTTCAAATGCAGTTAGTCTTCCAACTATGGCCTCAAGATTTATCTGATGATTTGCTTCACACCTTCTTTCCTGAATTGCAGAAACTCTGATTGCATACACGGGAAGCAAGGTTCTGAGAACTTTTCTTATAACTGTTTCTCCTTTGATATCACCTCTAGATGCTCTGATTGCACTCACACATGCTTTAACTCTTTCAACATACTTTGCAATATTTTCATCCTCTCTCATCCTCATTTGATCAAATTGTCCTCTTAGACTTTCTGCTTTTGCTCTTCTCACATTATCATCTCTTCCATAGATCTCTTTTAGCTTGTTCCACATCTCAAAGGAAATTTTGTAGTCCTTAATGTCATCAAATTCTTCATAACTAAGAGCAGATGCTATGTCTATCATCATATTATTGTGAGTCTTCTTTTCAGCAATGTCATTGATAGACAATGTGCCAGGAGGTTCTTCATATTTTTCTTCAAGGTATTTTAGTCCAGTATCACCAACAGTAGCCAGATGATGTCTCATCAATCCTTTCCATGAGGAGAAGTTATCTCTTTTGAGTTTTGGAATTTCTCTTTTGTAATACATCTTGATCTTTGGCTTAGATCCTTGAAATCTCTTCTTGCAAGCACCAAATGCTCTGATACCAATTGTTGGAAATGAGAATAGAGTAACTGAGAGGGGGAGGGGGTGAATCAGTTACTCCAAAAACTTTCACAGTCCCTAAGATGTTTGAATATCTCCTTGATCTGATTAATATGAAATGCTAAAACTTGATAATGCATCAAATGACAAATATTAAGAACTGATATGTTATCATGCACAAAGCAATTTAGCAATTAAGAACACAAGAGACACCAAATTTAATGTGGAAACCCAATATGGGAAAAACCACCAATGTAACTAGATACTATTTTTCACTCTTCTGAAGTGAGCCCTGTTAGGAGCCAACCATGTTAAAGGTTACAAAAACACACTTTTAGGTGTGACCCTGTTAAAGGATTTAATCACCATGTTAGGAGTGGCCTTGCTAGAGGTCTTTAGAACAATTCAACTGAACTGTCACCTTGTTAGAGGATTTATTGAATGGTTGTTAAACCAACTCTATTAAGAGATTTTGAATTCACTATTAGAATGGTTAGAAAGAAACAATGAAGTGACCTAATATAAAGTACAACTTATCTTTTTTGATTACAGATCTCTGTTATGCTTGGCTGGATCCTCACTGATCAAATGCAACTTTACAGCTCCTTTAACACATCTGATCCTTCATTAGACTTTGCTCAACATTTGCCTTATCATTTCATACTATAATTCGCATTCATAACTTCTTTTTCACAATCTCACACTTTAATTCATGACTTGAATGACCATATATACCTTTCAAATTATCTTAGTCGGCTCAAATCATTGACTAAACAAACAATTACAATAGTCGGCTAGAAGTAATTAATTTGCAAATCTTATATTGGCTGACCTTGCACGATAAACTTTGTTCAAAAAATAATTATTGTGTTAACTGACAGAGCTCGGTTAATACATCAAATTTCGTGACAATTCTTCAATTGCCGGGAGAACTTGGTAAGTACTGAGTTTCCTGAGAAAATCGAGTGAGCTCAGTGAAAACTATTCTTTGGAGACCGAGTGAAGCTCAGTTAACACTGACTTCTCCATAATTCCTTTGATGACCGAGTGAGCTCGGTGGAAACTTCCCTTTGGAGACCAAGTGAAGCTTAGTTAACACTGACTTCCTCATTTCCTTCATTGACCAAGTGAGCTCGGTGATCACTGTCTTTCACCTTTCCTTTGTTGACCAAGTTAGCTCAGTTAACACTGTAGATTGCATTGCAGACTGTCTGAGCTTGGTGAATTTGAAACTAATGACTGATATGACATTTGTGTGACATCAAGGACAATATTATCAATAGTAGGATGGATTTCTAGTTGCATAAATTGGATCCATATGCTCCAATTATTCCATGTTCTATCATACATCCTGATGCAGCTTCATGTTTAGAGCATAATGCAAATGTAACATATACAACATTCAGAAAAACATTTCCACTATATTTCTCTTTAACATTTGTACCATTTTTTATTCTTCATCGTCAAAGTTTATGGAGTCTCCTATGAGAACATGTTGGAATGCTACTAAAGGGGCAGTGCATTCTACATCATTTCTATCAGCATTTGTAGGACTATTCTAGGTAGTTATATGCTTGCAATGAAAGGTTGTAACAAGAGATCACAAGCTTATTTATTGGTTTTTTGGATGGATTGCTAACTTCTCTATTCTTATAGAGAAGAAGAGAAGACAAAACATAATGGCTCCCTTTCTCAGGGGTCTTCTCAAGTTGTTTCTTGCTAGTAGGATAACCACTGCTGACCTATCTCTAAAACTTGGAGCTCCATATCCCTGTGTTGACACTATAAAATATAGACATGCTTTAAATTTACAAGAACAAAACTCTTAAAGCTCAGCCACTTATCTTTCGACAAGAGAGCATTTAAATCTAGAGGCTTTTAGGACTCCAACTAACATGCATATCATACTTGCATACATTTAACATTTTGAGGGCAGTAGCTATATTTGAATTGGCATTTACATCACATTTGTTGAGGCATTTTGAGAATTTCCATGTTGAACATTGTATTTAGATATCCATGGTTCCTTGTGATTCTCTTCCATGAATATTGAGGAAATGTATGTGACCAAAACTATTGAATTCGTGTCATTGCAAATCTGTGAAGCCACAAAGAGTGATCAATAACTCTAGCTAGTGATGAGATAGGGTCTCAAACATTGAACTTGAGAAAGGATGGTTGTGAAGATTTCAACATACAGAACATTGATTTCAAAGACTCAAAAGAGACTAAAAATTTGCCTCTCTTTTTGTCTTTTTTGAGAGACACTTTATCTGTTGAAGCTTACGATGAGTTAATGAAAATGACATTAGAGAAGGACACTGACATGTTTGCCCCTATTGATGTTGAGGATGCCCAAGTTTCAAATTAGTCAAATTCAGTTGATAGTTGTCATTTCTTAGGGGGAAGTGAATCACAACAAGAAGATGGACAAATGGATCAAGTTCTACCAGAGTGATCAATCTGGAGAAATCTCAACTACCAATTCTTTTTGCACATCAAACTTGCACTGGACAGAAAGATCAACAAAGTTAGCTTCTAGATAGTTTGAATGTAGTGAGCTCATCTATACTTGACATAACAAGATCACAGTGTGTGGAGGGAGCATTAGAAGTTGCTACAGGTAAAGATTCATGTCAGCAACTATGCAAGGTGCCTAGTTCTTTACAAACTTTATCTAATAATTTAAGTCCAAAATTAGATGAATCTAACCACTCCTTTGAATCTAATGACTAGTTTGGCACATTGCTAATAAAGCATATTTTTGAGAAGATTAGGCAAGGATTTCCTAGTGTTCAAGAAATCGAAAGTATGCTAGCTTCATTGAATTAAAATGTTAAGGAACTAGGAGGATTGATGTTGGACATGCTGATTTCAAGAATTCAATGCTAAAAATCATGAAGCCATAGGGAGTGCTCGAGTCATGTTTGGACTCTAAATAATATAAGATGAACATTGACCCCGATAAATGGATAGTGATAAAGTTTGAAACAATAGTCATCTAACTATGGCTAGTGAAGACTTGGTGGTCACAAAGAAGGAGGTAAAAGTCTCAATCGTCGTTCATACATAAATTGACACCAAGCTTTTTTTGGGGAATGGAAGATAGAGCATGGAGGTTGCGATAGATAGGTTATGGTCAAAATGTTTGACCAAATACCAATAACAAGATGGAGCAACCTGTGGCTATACAAGCGATGAATTAGTTCGGTGCAATAGTGAATGCCAAATGGGATAATTTCAATGAAGACAACACATTGGATTCCATACTTGGGAGTCGATCAATCTACATGAATTCCTGGGTGTCTAATAAGACTCATTGTCACATGATGTTATTGCAGAGATGCAGGCTAGATGGCTAGAAATATAGAGTACTCTGTTGAGATCAGAGACATGGTCGTTTGATCCTAAACTAGAAAAAGAGTCCTGAGTCATGAACTTGCAGTCTAAAGGTAAGAAGATGATGCCCAATTCCTAAAAGTGTTCAACACAATAGAAAAGATACAGGGTTAGTGTGGTTCGATATTCTGGTAGTCTAAGAGAAAGCCATTCATTTTGAACTTACCAAATTAGCTTGGGCATCTTTGAAACAACTCCTCAAGAAATAAAGACCTCCTCATGAGTGACATCGAGCATGGAAATAGTTGCTTTGGTTTGTTATTACATCTGCTCATAGTGAAGTTTTGGAAGACTGCTTTTGCAAAGAAGGGACTATATTGCAAAGACACATATAAAACATAGGATATGAAGAATCGAGTGGCCACTTGTTCATTTGATAGTTAGACATCAAATCCCCATACAGTATTTCTCTCACCCATATTGAAGAAGCCCAATTTATGAACCCACACCTAAGATGATGATGAAGCTAAATAAATATATATTCAATTCATGGTGTCCAGCTACACTATGAAGATCACAATTCAGAAATCAAGTAGAATAGATTTATATACACCCAAAATATTGGTTATATAGTGAAAGAGAAAATCATTGTTAGGAAAAGCCAAAAGACTGAAAAGGGAATTGGACAAGTATCATATGCATTAAAAAGATCATTTCTCAATATTTGGATTTAATTATCTAAATTTAACTAAGCATATGCACTTAAGGAGAAGTTTTGATGGTTTTATTAAAAGAGTTTTAAAAACAATAATACTTCTTGTATAATAGGAATCAAACATGTATAATAAAATATGAAGACAACATGCAATGGGAAGATCGAATAAGATGAAATGTTGACAAGTCATGTGGATAGACCAAGAATCAGTTACAAGCTAAACGGTTACAGAACTGAAGAGGCAAAGGAACAGAATGGTCATGGAAGAATCAACTGATCATTTGAGAGATTATTTACTGTAGATCTTTTTGAGGGTAAAGGGTTCTTCTTTTTTGCAAAAATTAGGCATTGCAAAAGTAGAAGGGAGGGCATTTAATTTTGTATTTTGGTTTATGCATTGGAGATTGATGTTCAATTTTTGTAATAGATTTGGCTATAGATTGCAAGAAAATATAATCAAAGTGTTATCTTTGTTGTGTTCAAAACAAGAAAGTTTTTTTTATGAATCAAAGTATTTGAGCATCACTTTTTTCTAATTACTTTCAATCGAAGTATTGTTACAATTAGTTTTGAGCACTTTCTTGCATTCTTAGCCAAATGGTGAATGGGTGATAAATCAGAGTACTTACATTCATTCCTATTATAAAGATTAGAATGTTTAATCTTCATTTTCATTTCATGTCATTGCATTTTCATAACTAGCAATATCATTGCATTACCAATGTTGAGAAGTCATAGGAATTGTGGGTTCTTTGTTAGATACAATTGTTCAATTGTGTGTTGTCTTTGATGTTACACAAATGTCATATTAGTTATCAGTCAGAGTCTACCGATCTTAGATGGTCAGCAAGGAAAAATACAAAGGTTACCAAGTTCAAAAGGTTAGCAAAGAAGGTTTACAGTGTCTACCGAGCATTCTCAGGCTTTACCTTGCATAGGCAGTTGTTACCGAGCTCACTTGATCATCAAGAGAAAATAGTGCAAAAAATAGTTCTAACTGAGCTTTCATGGACAGTGAAGGAAATCTAGTTCTTACAGAGTTAACTTGATAGCCAAAGGATTTTGTAGCTTTTGCAATGTTAACCGAGTTAAGATGGTTAACTCAAGAAATTATTTTTGGATGCAATATTTATCGAGCAGGGTCGGCTTCCATTATTTTGTGAAATAAAGTTTATTTGTTTAATGTAATATTTGTAGCCGACTGATATATGGTTTATTGGTAAATGTAACTTGTGAATGAGCTGACTTGATAATATGAATGGTATATACAAGAGGTCAAGTTACAAATTCTAAATGTGTGATGGATGTGAATGAGAAAAAGGACTAAGAGCGAATTTTGAAGGATGACCAGAGATCATTGAGGAGCAGAAAAGTTATATTTGATCAAGAAGGATCTAATAGTGTAGAATGGAGATCTATTATCAGAAAATTTAGTTGCATCTTATTCAAGTCAATTCATTGTTACTTTCTAACCATTGTAGCAGTGATTTTAAATCTCTTAACAGAGTTGGTTTAACAACCATTTTGTAAATCCTCTAACAAGGTGACAGTTCAGTTGAATTTTTCTAAAGACCTCTAGCAAGGCCACTCCTAATAGGGTGATTAAATCCTCTAACAAAGTCACACCTAACAATGTGTATTGTAACCTTTAACAAAGTTGGCTCCTAATAGGGCTCACTTCAGAAGAGTGAAAAATTGGTAGCTAGTTACTTGGTAGTTTTTCCCATATTGGGTTTCCACATTAAATCTGGTGTCTCTTGTGTTCATTTTAGTTAATTTTTGTATGCATATTAATAATTATGAATGCTAGATGATTAGTAATCAGTTAATCTACCGAGTTACAACATTTTCATGGTGTTTACCAAGTATCAGTAGTAACTAGTTATTTAAGACATCTAAGCGATCTATGGATTTGTTTTTGTGGTAACTGATTCACATCCACCCCCCCTCTCAATTACTCCATCTATAATTCTAACAATTGGTATCAGATATTTTGGTGCTTGCAGGAAAAGATTTCAAGGATCTAAGCCAAAGGTTAGAATGTCTTATAAGAGGGAAATTCCAAGACTTAACAAGGAAACTTCTCAGCATGGCTGGGGTTGATGAGACTTCATCTAGCTTTTATTGGTGATATAGGACTGAAGTACCTTGATGAAAAATATGCAGAACCTACGGGTACATTATCTGTCAATGATATTGCTAAAAAAAGATCCACAACAACATGATCATGGATATAGTATCTGCTCTGAGTTATGAAGAATTTGATGACATCAAGGATTGAAAAACTATGTTTGAAATGTGGAACAAGCTAAAAGAAATCTATCGAGGAGATGATAATGTGAAAAGAGCCAAAGTAGAAAGTTTGAGAGGACAATTTGATCAAATGAGGATGAGAGAGGATGAAAACATTGCAAAATATGTTTATCAAGGCATTTGGAGGAAATATCAAGGAGGAGACAATTATACGTAAAGTTCTTAGAACTCTACTTCCTATTTATGCAATCAAAGTCTCTGCAATTCAAGAAAGAAGATGTGAAGCAAATCATAAGATAAACTTAGAGGCAATAGTCAGAAGATTGACTGCATTTGAGCTAGACAACTATGATAATTATGTTCCAGCTGCCAAGAACATTGAATTGGCATTTCAAGCCAAGATTTCACTCAAAGAAAAAGGAAAAAAGTTAAAGGATCCTCAATCAGATAGTGATGAAGAATCAGAATAGAGTTCAGATAGTGATCTTGAGGTGGTTGAAGCTCTACTAGGAAGGAAATATTCAAGAGGCAAAGGAAAATACAAAGGTAAGGTTCCTCTAATCTATTTTTCTTGTGAAGAAATTGGACATATTACTACTAGGTGCCCAAATAATCAAAACAAGGATGAGAAGAAAGGTCACAAGTGCAATGGCAAGAAAGACTTCAAATCATTCAAGGATAAAGGTAAGAAAACATGTTTCATGGCTAAATATTCTAATGATTTTGATGATGAAGAAGAAGATGAAATTGTTTACATAGTTGTAAAGGATGAATCTAATAATGATGAAGAAATGGCACTCATTTCTTATGTGAGGAAAAATGGTACATGGATTATAGATAGTGGTTGTTCTCATCACATGACTAGTGATAAAACTAATTTTGAACACTTTGAAGACTATGATGGTGGTAGTGTAAGATTTGGTAACAATGAACCTTGTTGTATAAGAGGAAAAGGAAGAATCTCACTGACCAAGGAACTTGTATATGATAATGCATATAGGGTAGAAGGACTAAAGCACAATCTGCTAAGTGTGGCATAGCTACTCAATAATGGATTCAAAGTAGAATTTATGCATGGAAAAGCAAGACTGTTAGATGGAAAAGGAAAGCTGATTGGATCAGACATTCAAACAAAAGGTAACTTGTTTTATCTTGAACTTGGTGAATGTTCATATTTTATTGCTCAAGTTGAAGAAAGTTGGTTATGGCATAGGAGGTTGTGTCATGTAAACTTTGAAAACTTGGTAAAAATAAGTAAATTCAAGAAAATAAGAGGCATTCCTAACATAAAGAAACCTGAGGTTGGTCTATGCAAGAATTGTCAAATTGGCAGAATGGGAAAAACTAGTTTTAAAAGCAAGAACTATCAGTCTGAAGAAATTTTAGAAATTGTGCATACTAATTTATGTGGACCTATTGGCATTGAAAGTTATGCTGGTGAAAAATTCTTCATTCTTTTTGTTGATGATTATTCAAGAATGATGACTATCATTTACCTAAGAGAGAAATCGGAAGCATTTGAAAAGTTCAAATGGTACTTGGCTAGAGTGGAAAAGGAAACAGGCAAAAGATTGAAATATTTAAGGCCTAACAAAGGTGGTGAATTTATTTCACATGAATTCAATAACTTTTGCATTGAAAGGGGAATCAAAAGATAGGTTTTAGCACCAGGAACTCCTGAACAAAATGGAATAGCTGAAAGAAGGAATAGATCTACCATGGACTGTGCAAGAACCTTAATGATTGAGAAAAGCATTGCTATCAAAAACTGGAAGGAAGCTATCAACACTACAGTTCATACCTTGAACTAAGTGTAGCTAAAAAAGGACTCATTCAAGACCCCTTATGAGTTATGGTATGGCTACAAACCCAATGTAAGTTACCTAAACATATTTGGAAGAAATGTTACATTTTGAAAGAATCTAGAAAAGGTAAATTTGATGTAAAGGGTGATGAAGGAATATTTTTGGGATATTCTTGCAAAAGTAAAGCATATAGATGTTTGAATCTGTCTACTCACAAAGTCATAGAAAGTGCACATGTAAAAGTTGATGAGTTTGCAGAAAGAATTGAAGAAGAAAACAAAAGGGAACCTAAAGATTACAGGAGATTTTTTTACATTGAACTTGATACAATGCCAAATATACCTATTAATCAAAAATCTTTAAATCCAAAGTCTTCAGTAACTAAGTCGTAGGAAGTTAAAATCGAGCTAATGCCTACTGAGTTGTGAGAACTCGAGTTGCAAATAGAAGCTACTGAATCAACATCTACCGAGCCCAAGCAACCAGAACTAGAACTAGAAGTTGAGACACAGAAAGATAAAAATGCAAGCCATTCAAAAGGAAGGGAGCCTATGTTAGCCAAGTATGTTAGAAAGCATCATGCACCAAATTATATTATTGGAGATAAATCAAAAGGAACAATGACAAGAAGTAAGTTGAAAGGCACTTGTTTACTTGCTGATTTTGAACCTAAAAATGTCAAAGATGCATTAGAAAATGAAATTTGGATTGAAGCTATGAATGAAGAGATAGAACAAATAGAGAAAAAAAAAACATGGACTCTTGTACCTAGACCTAAAGACAAAAATGTGTTTGGAACTAAGTGGGTATTCAAAAACAAGTTAAATGAAGATGGTAAGGTTTCAAGGAACAAAGCTAGACTAGTATGCAAAGGATACTCTCAAGAAGAAGGTGTAGACTATGGTGAGACTTTTTCTCATGTTGCAAGATTGGAAGGTGTCAGAACCTTACTTGAATATGCTGCATACAAAGGATTCAAAGTTTATCAGATGGATGTCAAGTTAGCATTTCTCAATGGCATATTTGATGAAGAGGTTTACATTGAACAACCTGAAGCTTTTGCTAATCAAAATAAGGACATGGTCTACAAACTGCATAAAGCATTATATGGTCTAAAACAAGCCCCTAGAGCATGGTATGAAAGATTGCATAACTATCTTATTCAGATTGGTTTTGAAAGAACTAATGATAAAAATAGTTTGTACATAAAGGAAGGACCAGATAATAAGATTGTTTTAGTAGAGATATTTGTAGATGATACTTTGTTCATAGGAAATGATGATCTTTGCAAAGAATTTTTAGAACAAATGAACAAGGAATTTAAAATGTCAATGTTTGGCGAAATCAAATTCTTTGTTGGTCTTCAAATTCAATAGAATAAGAATGGTATCTACATCACTCAATCTAAATACATCAAGGAGATACTGAAAAAGTCTAGTATGGAATACTACAAATCAATTAGGACTCCTATGTGTATTGGATTGAAACTTACCAAAGAGGATGAATCAAAAGAAGTGGATCAGACATTGTATAGATCTATGATTGGAAAGTTGTAGTATGTAGTGCATACAAGACTAGACATTGCCCTTGCAGTAGGAATTGTGGCAAGATTTTCAAAAAAACCAAAAAAAAATCACATGATGGAAATCAACAGGATCATGAGATATTTAAAAGGAAATGAAGATTATGAATTATGGTATAAACTTGGAGGAAATCTGGATGTAAAAGTATTCACTAATGCAAATTGGGCAGGAAATGTTGATGACAGAAAGAGTGCAACTGGAGGAGCTTTCTTTCTTAGAAAGAGGTTGGTTTCTTGGACAACTAAAAAGAAAAACTATACATCCCAATCCACAGTAGAGGTTGAATATGTTGCAGTAGCAATGAACTGCTCAAATATTGTATGGTTCAAACAATTATTGGAAGGTATGAAGAAAGAAATCAAAGAACCTATTATTATGTTTTGTGACAACACAATTGCAATCAACATATCCAAGAATCTAGTAATGCATTCAAAAACCAAGCATATTGTTATAAAGTATCACTTTGTTAGAGAATTGGTACAAGAAAAGAAAATTAGATTGGAATATGTCCACACAAAGGAACAAATTGCTGACATATTCACAAAGCCTTTACCTAAGGATGCATTCTTGTATCTAAGAGGTAAGTTAGGGGTCATTCCCCTATCTAAAGCTCACTAAAATATAGTTTTAGTGATGCATCAATAGGAACAGAATCAAAGATCTATCAGTTGATGTAGCAAAGTAATGAAAACATTGCATATGAATCAGTACATAAGGTACAATGCTATTCATTTGATTTGTGTTGTCTTTGACATGTGTTGTCAAAGAGGGAGAGTATATTGTCATATCTTTCTAAAATTTGCAAGAAAATGAGAGCTTGTGTAAGAGGGAGAGATTATTATGAAAGAGGGAGATTTTTTTAAAGAAAAAGATCTATTTAGATTCATTTTCAAATTTTATTCTGCTATGACATGTTGTGTTGCCATCAATGCCAAAGAGGGAGATTGTTGGATACAATTGTTCAATTGTGTGTTGTCTTTGATGTTACACAAATGTCATATCAGGTATCAGTCAAAGTCTACCGAGCTCAAATGGTTAGCAAGGAAAAAGACAAAGGTTACCAAGTTCAAAAGGTTAGCAAAGAAGGTTTACAATGTCTACCGAGCATTCTCAAGCTTTACCTTCCGCAGGCAGTTGTTACCGATCTCACTCGATCATCAAGAGAAATAGTGCAGGAAATAGTTCTAACTAATCTTTCATGGACAGTGAAGGAAATCTAGTTCTTACAGAGTTAACTTGGTAGCCAAAGGATTTTACAGCTTTCGCAGTGTTAACCGAGTTAAGACAATTAACTTAGGAACTTATTTTTGGATGCAGTATTTACCAAGCAGGGTTGGCTAGTGAAGGATTCCATTATTTTTTGAAATAAAGTTTTTTTGTTTAATGTAATATTTGTAGCTGACTGATATATGGTTTATTGGTAAATATAACTTGTGAATGAGCTGACTTCATAATCTGAATGGTATATACAAGAGGTCAAGTTGTGAATTCTATGTGTGTGATGGATGTGAATGAGAAAAAGTACTAAGAGCAAATTTTGAAGGATGACTAGAGATCATTGAGGAGTAGAAAAGTTATATTTGATCAAGAAGGATTTAATAGTACAGAATGGAGATCTATTATCAAAAATTTAGTTGCATCTTATTCAAGTCAATTCATTGTTAATTTCTAACCATTGTAACAGTGATTTTAAATCTCTTAACAGAGTTGGCTTAACAACCATTTTGTAAATCCTCTAACAAGGTGACAGTTCAGTTGAATTATTCCAAAGACCTCTAACAAGGCCACTCCTAATAAGGTGATTAAATCTTCTAATGGGGTCACACCTAATAGTATGTGTTATAACCTTTAACAGGGTTGGCTCCTAACAGGGCACACTTTAGAAGAGTGAAAAATTGGTATCTAATTACTTGGTAGTTTTTCCCATATTGGGTTTCCACATTAAATATGGCGTATCTTGTGTTCATTTTATTTAAAATTTGCATGCATATTAATAATTATGAATGCTAGATGATTAGTAATCAGTTAATCTACCGAGTTACAGCATTTTCATGGTGTTTACTAAGTATCAACAGTAAATAGTTATTTAAGACGTCTAAGGGATCTGTGGATTTTTTTTTGTGGTAACTAATTCACCCCCCTCTCAATTACTCCATCTATAATTCCAACATTCTTGGTATTGGCTAGGTTTAGAATTAAAATCTACCTGAGTTAGTTCTATCTAGGGTTGGCTTGCTTTTCCTCTTTTGTTCTCATGTTAAGAACATACCCAATTAGTTTAGGAACTAGTAAATTCATTGAATATCATTTGATAAGGAAGTTGTACCTTTCAATTTAGAGGAAATCTATCAACCTGAAGATAGATTATCCAACTATTGGTTTATGGATGTTCTTTCAAATTTGGGCATTTCAGAGTTAAATTAAAAAGAACCAATTTGTTTACCAACAAGATCTAGAGTATCACCTATTATTGGGAGTGTCTAGAGCCAAAGCCAATGACACCATTGCATCCAGAGTGTCAATTTAGTGAATTTTGACTATAAATTTTCCTACCCTAAGCTATAGTCAAATTTGAGGCAAAAAAAATTTGCAAACTAGAACCCAAAGGCCCAATTTGCAAAATTGGTATGATCTTTTTAGATCTATGAATTTAATTTTCAGATCTACATTTTTTTATATTCACATCTCTGCAATTTTTTTATGGATCC
The DNA here is from genome assembly GCA_028749045.1 of Cupressus sempervirens. Classification (NCBI taxonomy): domain Eukaryota; kingdom Viridiplantae; phylum Streptophyta; class Pinopsida; order Cupressales; family Cupressaceae; genus Cupressus; species Cupressus sempervirens. Next base: position 121,995,883 of record CM053785.1, on the reverse strand, counting down.
ACTATATTTTTTTCAATAAATTTTGGCCTATTAGGCCTGTAGAGAAGCATTTATTGCAGGAAACTAGGTGGTCAAATCTCAGTGGCCACAAAATATTCCATAACACTGCCAACATATTCCTCCACATAATCGGTGATTACAACAACCCAATGAACCATTCACACCTGACTGACTTTACAAATCATGGCTGACCACATATCACAAACTGGTGACATAACTCATAGTGGCCTTCAAGATGATCTAAACTCCATGGCCCTTTTGTTTTATATACCCCAACAACCTTCAACTTGGTGGATGTGGGATTAAACATCCCATATCACCTGCCAGTGACTTCCCTCCTGCTGGAAAACTTTTTGGTGACTACTAAACTTACTCCCACCACATCTGTAGAGTTCTAGGTATGTCACTCGTCCAGGCAAGATCCCATGTCACAACTAACAGTGACTCATCTGCCAAGTCAGTGCCCCCCATCAGTAGACACGTGGCACTGCTACATCCGACCCTCAGACATGTTAGTGCATAGTAGATAGTTTGTGCTACCAAGTCAATGACCATGTAATCACCAAGTCACCTACAATGTAAGTAGCCTGTACTATATAGATCTAACACATCAGTTTTATGGACTGCCACATCATCCAGATAGGTCTTTTTTCATTAACATTACAATTTCTTTCTTAAAATTGATGGTCATTTGACTGTCACCAGTAAGCTAGATTACACTACCGTGATGGCCATTTGGACATCAAATCTAACCTAGTAGTTTCTTGTGTAGACCCCTCACCATATGCAATTTTGATTTAACAGTCCAACTTTGGGAGGCCATATCTCAATCATCTGGACTCCAAATCATATGCAATTTTTTTTTTTGCGCTAGAATTTCTTAAATTTTTTAGTGGTGCTATAATTTTTTTAGTTTTGGTGCATGTATTTGTTAGAAAAATCATGTTTTGGTAATTGTACCTATCTAATCCTACATTTTGCAACTTCAAATGTTCCATATGGGCCCATCTGAACACATTTTCAAGTTCTATTTTTTTTGAAAGTGCATTTTTTTCATCTACTTTCCAAATCTAGAATCAAATTATAGGCTTGTGTGGATAGAAATGTCACTTTTAGAAATAGGTCATTTTTTGCATTGTATTGCTTTGATTAAACTTCAAAGTTGTTGTATATCTGAGTTACATTGCCAAGTATCAAATTTGAACTCCACAAGAAGGTTGTAAATAGAAAAATTAGAAGTCCACTTGTTTCCATTTTGACAAGTGGCCTATTGTAAATGCACTACATATAAAGTGCCTAAAGCATTCATTTAGGGGGTGTTCTTTGATTGAGTGAAAAGGGGGGTGTGTGTCTTGTGGTCTTGTGTCTCCTTAATATTGTACTCTTTCTTTTGCATTATGGGTTCTTTCTCTAAGTTAACACCATATAATTATGCTACTTAGAAAGAAAAGATAAAGAAACCATTGGTTGAAAAAGGCTTATTGCATTATGTAACTGGTGGAGCAAAGAAACCTAATGATGATGCTGATGAGTCTTATAAAGAAGATTGGGCATCAAAACAAGAAATGGCCCTAGGAACCTTGTTAAATAATATCTCAGATCCTGTTAAATATCACATCAAGAACATTAACAATCCAATAGAAGTCTAGGATAAACTTGAAGCATTATATGGGGTAGTAGATGAAGATATGGCCTACACCATTGAGGAAAATCTTCTCAAATTGGATTCGAGGAATTTTGACACCATCAAAAATTATCTTACCCAAGAAGACATGTGTAGGGCACAACATAAGGATTATGGTGAACCCATCAAGGATGGAAAGTTGATCAAACATGTAATGAGTCATCTTCCTCTTGAATATGTAGCTTTAGTTTCCAGTTATAATACTCACAAGTCAATAATGGGTAGTGCCTTCATTAGAGTCATTTTCAGGAATGTTGGTCTTAGAACATGAAAATTTAGTGACTATGGGAATTCTCCAGTCTTCCAAGACCAAAGCCTTGGTAGCTAATCAAGGGAATCTAGGTGGTTAAAATTCTAACAAGAAACAAAGTAGTGGAAGGCTAAGCCACAAGATGACACAGAAGAATCTTAATCAATGCATTAATCCTTCTCCACACAATAATCTTCCTCACAATAAGGAAAGTATTTTTCCAAAAACAATCAGAAGGGGAACAACTTCAACAAAAGGAAGAAAACTTGTGCCTATTGTAAGAAGAATGGTCATGATGAACATGAGTGTAAGGATAAGCAAATTGATGAGTTGCTAAACTTAATGAGGAAACATAAAATTGAGATACCTAAACCCACAGTCATTTATTGTGATAATCAAAGTGCTATTGAGATCTCAAAACATCTAGTTCAGCATCAACAAGCCAAACATATTGAGGTTCATATGCACTACATTAGAGAGCTAATACATGAGCAAGTTATTGCATTGTAGTATTGTCCTATAGCAGAGCAAGTTGTAGATATCTTCACCAAACCCTTCACTGAGGTCAAGTATCTTCATTTGCAAGATCTCTTGGGGGTGCAGGATACTTCACCTTGGGGAGTCACATGACTCTTCTCGTCTTTATTGTACTTATCTCTCTTTTTGGGGGAGGTTTTTTCCCATGATGTTTTCCATCTTTCTCCATTTTCAGAGAGATTGCATTCCATTGCACTATAGAGCATTGCAATTGTACATAGGTACCTAGCATGGCCTCGTAGTCAAGACCCATCATGCATTTTCATCTAGCTTTTGTGAGCTTAAGTGCATTCCCCTAACTTGCACTTAAGGGGGGGTGTTAGTGTAAATAATTAATTATTATTACACTTTACTTAAGTTTTCTTAAGTTGAATGTGTTATTTTATTATTTATCATATAAACACCTAGGAGTATGCGTAGTTATATGAGTTGTCTTGATGACAATACAGGAGTTTTCATAATCATTTATGTTGTCATGTAGACAACACAGTTGTTTGCACTCTAATTGAGCACATGGTGTCTACAACATCTCTTTATGAGATACACGTCAATATTCTTATCCTCTCATTATCACACTAACTTTTGTGCTCAAAGGAGGATAATCCACTCTTGGTGGACATGTGCTTAGTTGTGAGGCTTATCACTTTGCTGACTCCTAGTCATTCTAGATGCCTCTATATATAGGAACCTCTAATGTGTATGTACACATGATATTCTCATTATTTTTATTGTGATCATCTATTATTGGTCCTTATTGTGCTAGTGCTTGAGCTTCTTAATCTTGGTGTTATTTTTCCCTAAGGAAAAATCTTACAAGAAACAAAGGTTGTCATGTGTGAGAATCTAAGGAATATAAGGAGTCAAGGGTTTTGCTTCATCAAGTGACCTAAGAGAACAGTCTGCAATGGCATGTTAAGAAAGAAGGCTTAAGGGTATGAATACTTTAAGGGCGAACATGCTATAAGAGCTGAAATGTGTGAAGGCCAAATAGAATGGAGGACTAGAATAGAGATTTTTAATTTTCAAATGGTCTTGTAAGTTTCTATCAAATCAAGCCTTAATATTACTCTCTAATAATTGTATCAGTCTAGGCTAAATCCTTTGGAATAAGGTTGACCTAATAGTCATTTATAAATCCTTTAACTGGGTGACATTCCAAGTGAATGGTCTAAACTCCTCTAACAAGGCTCACTACTAACAAGGTGATTGAAATCCTTTAACAGGGTCACATTTAACAGTGTGACATTTAACAGTGTGTATTGTAACCTTTAATTGGGTTGGCCTTTCACAAGGCATCACTTTAGAAAAGTGAAAAAGAGTAGCATGTTACTAGTGGTTTTTCCCAAATTGGGTTTTCACATAAATCATTGTGTCAAGTGTATTGATGAATCTATTATGTTTCATGTTTACATTTTTGCAAGTTGATTTGACAGTAACCTATGAGTTTTAAGTGATTACATAATCTAATGCATTTATGCATGATGATAAATTTTTTATGGGTTTACTAAGCTTTGAAAAGTTTTATTTATACATCTAGACCTTGGATAATTGATTCACCCTCACACAATTATTCTAAAGTATTCAAACATCTCCTACCTTGCGCTATATTAGGTGGTATCAGATTGAGGTTATTCTTGAGTGTTTTGATAGGTCGTCGAAGTTGAGGCAGTTTGCACTAGGATCTTAGGTTAGATAAGGTCGATCTAGTGAAGTTTATTATCTTCTAGGTTTGTGGATCTATTGCTTTGGGTTTGCAAAAAATTTGGAAGATGTCTCCAAATATATTGGACCTTAGGGAAATTGATGATCTTAGTGATGTTGTGGAGGAAAAGATCTAAGAGAAGATTATAGCAAAATTAAGATCTGAGATTGCATTGATGAAGACTGACATGGTTGTTGAAATTCTGAGTGCTTTAGCTAGAGTACCTAGGCATGTGGGTATTGAAGATGGCTATGAGGAAATATTTGAAGACTTTAAAGCTATTGGATCTAGTGGTGAGGATAGAACTAATCATATGAAGAGACCTATTGAAACTAGGGCTAGTTTTTTTGCTAGACCTAGATCTCAGTTGAAGCTAAAGCATAAGATGGAGGTTTCTAATTTCTTAATTATTTTGACTCCCAAAGATCAGATTGATTGGATTGGTGAATTGGAAGACTACTTTGAGCTTGAGGATATTGAGGATCACTTAGAGTGACATTAGCACAAACTAAGAAAAAAGAACATGTTGCTCTTTGGTGGAAAGAACTACAAAGAGATAAAGAAGAAGGAGGTGAAATGAAGATCACTAGATGGAGATTGATAGTGACTAAATTGAAGGCTAAGTTCATTCCTATTGATTATAAACTTAAGCTATTTAAGAGGTTGTAGAATCTAAAGTAGAAATATATGAGTGTGAAAGATTATACCGAGGAGTTCTACAAGTTAACTATTTAATCTGGACATAGAGAATTATCAAAGGAGAAGGTAGCTTGGTACATTAATGGTTTGAGATTCGATATTCATGACGAGGTTGGTGTGTCATCTTAAAATGGAAGCACTTCCATATTAAGAGTTTTTATCCCTCTGAGTAAGTGGTCCTAGGTTATGTCAAGTGCCTTGAATGGGTCTTTGCATGGATCTAGTTTTTTTCCCTTTGTTCTACTTCTCTCTCTATTTCTAGCCTATTTTTGACAACTTTCTCTATAAAACTGAGGACTTTGACTTTTTGGATCAAGGATAACCTTTTAGGTCAAGTTTGACCTCCACCTTGACCTAGGTCAAGGATGACCTCAATCCTAACCTAGGGTGGGGTCAACCTCATCCCTAACCCCAGGTCTATTTTTTAATTTCTGGGAGTTTCAAGATATCAGGCTTTGAAAAGTTTTATTTTCCTGCTTCCAGATTGGTTGTTTTGGGTTTTAGAATGGTAAACTCTTAAATTGTATTTAATCTAGGTCCATTTCTAGGGGTTAAGGTTATATAGGATTGAATCCTCCTATATCAACCTACTCTAGAAGTTTTTTCCCTACATCTCTATATAAGGAAGCCTTCTTCCCTCATTTTGGCATCTATCTATTATCTACTATCTATGGGTGATAATCCAATATCTATGAGAAAAGTTATTATATACTTTTTATGAGGAGAATCTACAATCCATTTACAAGCATCCATTTTTGAGTGAGCAAGCATTATATCATATAAGCATCCAAGTTTTCCATTTAAGATCAAGGATTGAAGCATTCAAGCCTTTGAAGGGATTTGGTTCAAGCATTTAAGATTCATTATTTAAAATGTTAGATCTATCTATCATGTTGGTGTGATCTTCCTTCAAGATCCTTTGTTCATCTTCAAGATCTATTCATTATTTTATCAAGGTGGATTCCAAGCATACAATCATGGAGGTTTTGATTTACATTTGTTAATATTATTTTCAAGCTTTCATACCCATATACTTTTTTACATTTCAAATGCAATTGCATAACTATTTAGTATCATAGCTTCATTATTAGATTTACTTCTACTACTTGCTAGCATTCTCTATTCCAATTCCATTATTAAGGTTGATTCCAAACTGGGGTTTGACTTGGTCAAACCCCTCATCAAAATAACAAAACCATTTTTCTTGTAGATCTAGGTGTGGGATATCAAATTAAAGTGTAGATTTGGATACCCTTTTTGTCAAACTTACAAAATTTGTGAATAGAATTTTTGTCAAAGTTGTGTAGGTCAAGGTCAACTTTTTGGGGCATAATTGTGCCCGAGATAAGATTGTGCCCCTCTATTTGGGTCAAGGTCAACCTACATTCAAAAGGATAAAATATTTCCAGGTTTTCTCTGCATTGTTCCAATCTGAAATAGGTTGTGAAATTTTCTGAAACTAAACACAAACATCTGAAATCGGCATTTTCCAAATTTACCCTACTTTAAGGTTAGTATTTTTTTCTATTAATTCTAGATTTCAAGTACATACTTTTTCAATAGCCAAGATTATAGGATCTCCTTTCTCACTATTCTACATTACTTGATCCATTTGTGCATTGATCACTTTCTTGAGGTTAATCAATTTGGATCATTACTCTTGGGAATTTGGGTTGAGGATAGGTCCTCTTTTCTTCCTATTTAGTTGGTATGCTAAATATTTCTTCAGTTCAGGATACTTATTAGTATGCTCTAAAGGAAGAAGATAAGTTGAAGAGGAAAAGTCAAAGTAATTCTAGAGGGAAGGAGAAGTAGGATAACATAGAAAAGGCTAAACTAAGTGTTGAAGGTTAACCAAAACCTGTTGATCAAAAGAGAAGGACAAGTGGAGGTGGGTTTAGTGGTAATTGTTTTAGATGTGGTGAAGAAGGTCATGGATCTATTGAATTTCCTCACGGTAGGAAATGTTTTGTTTTGAATGAGTTTGTAGTCCAAGATAGTCAACCTTAGCAAGGAGAGAGTTTTCTAGCTCGATGAGTATAAGTTGGTCAAAGGATATTGGATTCTTGTTAGAGGACTAGTTTGTTTAGGACTTATTGTAAGTCTGGCGGTAAAGTCTACAAGGTGATTGTGGATGGTGGTAGTACTTATAACCCTTTTGCTAACGAGATGGTTTAGAAACTTGGTTTGCAGAGAGTGAGACATATTTTTCCTTGTGGGATTGGTTGGTTGCAAGGTGACCATGCTTTGGAAGTGAGGGAGAAATGCCTCATTGATTTTTGGATTGGGTAATATAAGGATCAAGTTTTCTATGACATTGTGGACATGAACAATTGTCATGTGTTTCTTTGTAGACCTTGGCAGTATGATTGCAGGGATGTGGATGATTGTGTCAAGAATGTTTTTACAATTGAGAAAGGTAGCAGGAAGTATTCCCTGATTCCTTCATAGAATGAAGAGCTTGGTAGGAGGAACCTAATTATTGGCAATCAAGTTGAGTTGGCATATTTTGAAAGGGTTACATATCAGCATAGAAATCAGACCTATAGCACACCTAGATTGGATGTGAAGAAAAACAACAACAACAACAAGGGAAAGGGTGTACAAGTTGAAGACTTTAAGGATATGTATGTGAAGAACCAATTTGGGATTTATGTTTTGAATCCTAGAAGATGTCCTTCCAGCTTTTGAGAACATCTTTTGGAGCTTGGGGTGTATGATGCAAGAGCATCCTGGGATTTCTTTCAATCCTGCATGTTGGAAGGATTTTGGCTTGAATATATAGACTCAGTTACCAAAGGAGTGGTGCTCGATCGTTATTGGGCATAGATTTGGCTTGGGAGCTTGGAAGACACTGGGAGCTCAACATACTCTATGGAGCCTACTAGGAGCTTAAAATACTCTTTGGAGCTTAGCATGCTCTAGGAGCTCAGCATTGCTTATGGTTTGGCTAATGTTCAACTTGGTCTTCTCTAGCGCTCAACTTGGTCATGGTTCCTATTGGTGTTGAGTTGTCTTTGAGTTGATCTTTTGGCATTTAATTTTTGTATGGGTATTTAACTTGTGTTGTAGCCAACTTGTGGTTCAACATATATTTAATGTAAGGGATTTAATTTAATTTGTAATGAACTAGGTCATCTTGTGGCTTAGTTGGGTATAAGTAGGGGGTTTTTTGGAGTCTTTAGGCATTATATTTATCCATCTTGAAGAAGAGGATGTGGTAGAGGAGTGAATATTGAGAAGGGCTAGTAGTTGAGGCTTGGGAAACAAGGAGATTGCTTAGTGGGCTTACGAGCACAAGTTTAGATCTTCCTTGGTGATTTCTACCAAAGTGTGGATCTAGACTAGCTAGGATTTGGATTGGATCTTGAGGGATATTGTAGAATTATTACTTTCTTTGTATTTGGTCATAATCAGGAAGGCCTTACAGCCTGGCACATTGCATGTAATCATTTATTTAATAAATAAAGAGTTATGATTTGGTATCATATCTTGCATTGTTGTTGTTTCTATTGTGTGGTTATTTTTTGGGAGCTAAGGCATATCCTACCTTGTACTACATTAGAAATCATCAAACCCTAGTTATGATCATGGCAGATTCATCAAGCTTTGGAATGAGCTAAAAGGTTAGTAAAGTTCAATTGGTGAATAGTGACACATGTCGTCCACCTAAATTTTGTGATATTCTAGAAATTTTTGTAAAAGGAGACTCAATGGGTGCATTATCATTGATACCATCTAAAGACATCATGATTCACGGTGTCAAAATTTTTTGCATGTGCAAAATTGGAGAAGTCAAAGATTTTGAAATTAGGGAAGCTTATGAGAAGTTTTGTAGAGAAGGAACTTTAAAGGACGAGTTTCACAATATCGAGAGGAAAGGGTTAACTTGAGCCCTAGAATTTTTGATAAAGTTTAGAATGGAATGAATCAAAGTTTTTTTAAGTAGAGTTCATGACATGAAGTATTGGTTATAGAATGGACTAGTAGAAATCATGAAGATGATGATGCATAGGGTTACTAGCTATCCAACTCTAGATAAGAAGAAAACCATGTGATGTTTGATCCCATGAGAAGTTTAGGCTAATACATAAGCTAAGTGGAATGGACGTGGTATGTCCATTACAAGCATTTTTAATCTGCTTACAAAATTTTTAGTAAGATTCATTGCTCACAAATTTTATCAATCGTGCAAATTGAATAGTGTGTCAAGTATGGATGTTAACCAAGCATGGAAGATTGTGATGAAAAATCATGAGTATGATCTTGTCAAGCTACAAATGTTATAACCGAAAAAAAACCTCTCATCCATAACAAAGGCAAAGAATTCAATGTGTAATTTTGGTTCCCTAAATGTTTGTACATTCTTTTATATTCAGAAGTATTTTCATGGCATAGGTCTTGTTGTATGTGAACAAGACAACCCAGTTACAAGGAAAATCAATGAGTTTATTACTCAATTGAGAGACAATTTTGATAATATAATGAATACATATTTTGATAAATTCAAGTTGAGAATGAAATGAGAATGAGGATTCTAAATGAATTGGTCACAAAATACTACACTAACATTTTTTTCTTGTTGATACAGAAAACAAATTTGTACAAGTTGTGAAGTCAAGGAAGGCATGGCTATAAATTTTGGATATGAAATAAAGAGTGATGATGCTAGTGCAAACAATGATGCATTATTAAAATAAGATATAGATGTCGAGGGAGAAGCATTTGGAAGATATGAAGAAGCAAAGGTAAGGATAACAATGAACATAAAGATAGCTTCCAAGGAGAAGAAAATGAAGAAGATGATTGAAGACCTAGAAGCTAAATTAGGCACCCTGGGCAAGGGAAAAGAACCATTGCAATTGACTTAAGATCTTGGTGAAGATGAAGAACAAGACTATGGTGATGAGAGAAGAAGGTGACAAGGGTAAACCCCTAGTTCTTGTCATGCACCAAGTAAGAAGGCTCAAAGATCAAAGAAGAAGAAGGTAGCAACACCTCCACCACCAACTAAGCCAAGGACCAAGGTAGCTACTATTTTAAGGCATTTTGTGAAGCAAAAAGTAGAAGAGACTACTAAGTCAAGTGAACCTAAAACCAAGAGAAGGAGATTAGTTAGAGGACAACCTATCAAGCAGATCAAGAATATTGAAGAGGTATGTAATAGCCTAAGAAGATCAGTAAGTTTATCCAATTTCAAATATGTGAGATATAATACACTAGATAATAATGGTAGAAATAAAGTTGAGGAAGCTATGGTAGAAATGATTACAAATCAAAAACTAGCTCCTAGTGCAATAGAGAAGAAGATACCCAAGGATCTATATGATTGATTAGAAAGGAAATGGCAGTAGGCTAAAGTAACAAAAAATTAGATAAGAACCGACACACTAGCCAGAGTTATGCCTAATCTTTCTCAAGAAAAAAAGGACACATTTTTAAAACAATATAGGAGTATGTTTGTTCCTAAATATAGATTGTTCTTGATAGTGAAAAATAAAGAGGAAGTTGTATGACATTAGAGTGAATTGTTGTGGAAAAGTATTTTTGGGCTTACAACAAAGAAGGTAGAAACTATGAATATTGATTATGAACACGATAGTGGAGAAAGCTTAGGTGTACCAGGTCCATAAGGCATCATGTCTCTTATACATGTCAACAACCATGACACTCCAAAAGCTTAGCAGTCAAGACTTACCAATGAAGAAGAAGATGATCAAGATAGAAATGATAGGATAATCTCAACACCTCAAATTTAGGAAAATAAAGAATTGAATATGGTTGAACCAAGAATTGTTTCTATCTTGAGCATAGATGCACAAGCAAGACCAAGTGGTGACACCCCTCATCTACTCCTAAGGTAGTGTTGAGCAACAACACCCCTTCATTGAAAAACAAGAGAAAATATATAAAGGAAATTTCACCAAATAATGAGGTTAGTTTGGATAAAAATATTGAGATGACACAATTTCATTTGGAAAATCTTACCTTGTAGCAAAACATTTTGCAACAAAAAATTTTGAAGAAGAAAAAGAGGCAAGAAGATCTTAGGAGAGAGCTAAAGTAGCAATAGATACTACAAGATGTAAAACATATTTTTGTTGATGCTTTTGACATACAAAATGTAGATGAAAAGATACCAATCATTGATCAACTTGTACATATAATTGATCAAGTTAGTGCTGAAATTTTTGAATCTAATGACAAGCTAATGGATTGGTCAGCAACAAGAGTTGAGACCAAGGTTATGGACCAAGTCTTCATAACTATAGCTGAGCAAAAAGTGTTATTGCAGGAAAAAGCATAGGTAATGGTGGATATTATACAAAGGGTACAACATGTGTACAAAATTTTGACATATGTGCCAAGGTTTATAGATTATATTTAGGCATAGGTAGAGAAGACTCAGGCTGAGATAAAGGTATCCAGTACTCAAAGTCAGCAAGATCTAGCATAGATCACTACAATATTCTACTGAATGCTCAAGGTACAATGGTCTAACTTCACATAGTTGACAACACCATGAGATCTAAATTAATCTCAATTTAGGAAATTTTGATACCTCATTTGGAGGTCATGTAGAGAGTGTTGGAAATATGGTCAAAAATGTCTTGATGATTATCATTTATGGAAACATACATTTAGCATTTTATTTATGCATTTAGTATTGGAAAATTGTCTAACACTTAGACAATTTTCTAATATTAACTTAGAGAATTTTCCAATACTAAATGCATAAATAAAATGCTAAATGTATGTTTCCATAAATGACAAACATCAAGACATCTATTTGACCATATTGCCAACAATCTCCCCCTTTGACATTGATGCAAACATTTGGGAAAATTGGCTAAGTCCCAAAATGATGTCATACATAACAAAACAAAAAAAAGTAACTACAAAATTACCTTCAAAACATAACAAATTTGTTCATGTTTTGTTGGCTCATTGCATTCCTTATCACTCCTTTATATTGATGCAAGAATTGGAATTCTTGCTGAATTTGAAACATGTGGAGTTTAAAACAGGAAAAGTAGTGTTCCAACATGAGGTTGACATAGCTTATGTAGCTCTAGAAACTATATCTATTACAACATCAACACCCAGTCCATCAACAACAGCAATAGTGACATCAAATGATGAAGATTAGAAAGGCTTGATGAGAACATTAAGTAAGTTGTTTCAGAAGAAAAAAAAATTAGTAAAGTCTTTGGAGAAGACATTAACTAAAGTCTTGGACTGAATGTAGAAGACAGTTACTACAACTGTAGCTATTCCAAAATTATAGTCAAAGGCCATGGTGTTGGTGAAAACCTTTGATAAGGAATTCACAACTTTAGTAGAAGTAGCTTCAGTGCAAGCTCAGGTAAGACATGATGTAGCACTATTTAACATAGCATGCACCAATGTGCACAATGATCTAAAGGAACTTGATGGAAACATCAAGGGATTGAGAAAGCATATTGATGAAGGGAAAGATTGTATGGACAATATGTGCAGTCATAAAGTACCTTGTAGACTTTGACAAACAAATAAAAGGTAAGTTAAGTGAACTTGAAACATTCATTATCAAGTTACAACTCCCAGAATTCATTATTGAAGACTATGGAGCAGAAGTGGAGAAGATACATGGTATGATCAGAGACTTGGAATTTGATAAAGAGAAAGCAGCAAGGAGATTCTCTAGTCTTAGAAAAATTTTGTCATCAAAAGTTAGCATTTTGTAGAGGCAACTTGAGGAATGTCTTATAGCTAAGGCTTCCTATAACAAGTTTTCCTATATTGACTTGAGTGCAGTTGAAGTAGAACCCTATGCACTTTGTGTACTAATCAGTATCTCAGAGATAGTAAAGGAGAACTAAAAGAAAGAGATAGAAAGAATAAAGGTTTCTTATGCAGATTGTTTCTCCATATTAACAGGTTGATCAGCAATAGAACACCCAAATTTTTGTGGATATAGTTTTTTGACACCTTTTCCATTGATGTCAAAGGGGGAGTATTAGGTAGAGAAGGAAAATTGTATAGATGTATATGTATATGTAAGGGGTATCTTATGTATGTATCAATGTAAAGGAGTAATAGGGAATTGAAAGATCCATCAAAACATGAATAAAATTGTTATGTTTTGAAGGCAATTTTGTAGTTACTTTTATTTTGTTTTTGTTATGTATGACATCATTTTGGGACTTAGCCAATTTTTCCAAATGTTGCCATCAATGCCAAAGGGGAGATTGTTGGAAATATGGTTAGATAGATGTCTTGATGGTTGTCATTTATGGCAACATACATTCAACATTTTATTTATGCATTTAGTATTAGAAAATTGTCTAAGTGTTAGATAGTTTGTAGCAACACAGTGAACAAATGTTAAGTGCATGGATGACCCATTATGAGTTAGATCATGTGCATTTGAGGAAAGCTTCATGACAGTATCATGATGTTGTGTACCAGTGTGCAAATGTGTATAGATAGTATGGTACAAGATATGGTTAAAATACCAATGCGGGTATTTAACAGTGCAGAATAGAGCATAGCAAAGAATTGTATCATACAACCTTAGGAGCTATTTTGGTTATGAAATAATTACTAAGTTATGATGAGATAATTGTGTGGATATTAATCCATAAGCTATTTATATTATTTCAAGCATGTGAAAATATGAAGGCCAATTGAGCAGAGTTTTGTAAATATCAAAGGTATAAGTAAAGATATTATCTTGCGACAATAAGTGTGTTATCTGTGATAGATGAGATAGTGTTATGTGATGTGAAATTTTTTTAAATGAGATTGAAATAATTGTGATTCTTATGTGATACAATTTCTAATGTATGACTAGAACAAGTGTGAAGTACAACAGATAGCAATTTTTGTATGTATATCTATTCTTGTGAAGAACTAAATTGTATAATTGCATGTTAGGGTAGTGGCCTCTTCTTGCATACATTGTATTTGTTCTACCAACTCCTAATAGGGTTGAGCCTTCTAACAACACCTAGTCTCCTAATAGGGACTCGAGACACTATATGTACTTCACAAACTCCTAACAGGGTTAATATCCTTAACAAGATCCTATTTTTTAGTGAATCATCTAGTGGGTATCACCCCCACTGGGGATTCCCCTTGGCCAAGGTTTCCCTAGTTAACAACTAATGGTGTTATGAGTTATCTATGTGCATGGTTATATTTACTATTCAGCATTTTTGGTTTACTTTCATATGCAAGTTATAAAGTAATTAACAATATTTAGTTATGGGCAAAAGTTTGTAGAATACTGATTCACACCCCCGCCCCCCCCACTCCTCCCCCCACTCTCAGTATTATCTATTTCTATCATAGAATATCATAATTTATTAGTCTTTGAGAGTCTAATAGATTTATCTACAAGACTACAACTACATAATATAATTTTGGAGGCAGCAAGAACCACATGGAATCATGCATTGGCCATGATTACTAGAGCTTGCAAGGAATTCATTGAAACATATGGATTACTTAAATGCTTTCAACCCTAGCGGTAGTGACATCAAGTGTTAAAAAACAAGGGGGAAACATATGTAGTGAAATGTATATAGGAGAATCATGTATAGGTATTCAATAAAGGCTATAATGAATTTTTGTATTCATTTTCACAAGTCATAAGACTTAGGGAAGAGAGCTCATTTTGTGTTGATATGACAAAGTGTAAGTATGACAAAATATTTTTTCCACTAATGTCAAAGGGGGAGTTTTTGGTATCTCTAACCATTTTTGTATATTAGTTTCAATCACTTAGTCATTTATAAGGTAGAGTTAGATGGTCATCACTATGACTGAGCTACTCTACTTAGGCCAAGTCAAGTACATAAGATAGTATGTACCGAGCTCATCATCAACCAAGAAAGTCATCAACAGAGATTACTTTAGTGGTAAATCTTCACCATTTTGCAATCTCATCTCATTGGTTGATCATCATTTAGAAAATAGCGCATGTAGCATAGGTCAACTACATTGCCAAATATTTATATGATTTGGGTCCAATGCCCATGGTAGTCGCCCATTAGTTTTCACATGATTGGTGAAAAAAATTGATCCAATCGCCACTATAATATACTTTTTGGATACATTTTTTATTTTAAAAATTCATCCTTTGCATGTTATTTCGTATTGGACAATGCTCTTTCACCATTACTACAACCAACTAATTTTCCCTTGGGTTAGTTGTTGCCTACTATTTTCCCAACGTGTGTTGACCACTAGCCCCATTTACCCAATTATTTCCTATTGTGGGCTTGCATAAGAAGGTGTGTTGCACCTACATTTGAAGTTCCTCCTTTTTAATCTTGCATAATTTCCAACCTAGATTGGTAGTGTATATACATTCATTCTACACAATTCGCTCTTTCCTAGTCTAGAAGTGGAGACTAGCATTTCTTATTATTGGCAATATGACCAATCAATAAAATTAGGTGATATATTTGGTTGTCATTTATGGAAACATATTTTTTTCAATTTATTTATGATTATTTCTAAAGGAAATTTGTCTAAGTATTGGACAATGCTACAATAGTATGATGAGAATTATTGATAGCAGAATATTCCCTTAGAATATTCTCTTACACAGTTAACAATAGATGCATGATATCACTCTGATGATGCATACTAGTATGCATGTCTGTACATGTAACCAAGTTCAAGTTATGAAGGAAATACCTATGCGGTTACTTCACAGTACAGAACAGAGCATGTTAGCAAATTGAGTTGTATGACTTGAGAATTGTTTCAATTATTAAATCTTGATGAGATGATTTTAAGGATGATATGTGAGACAACTAAGGAAGAATTTTTTGATATGATTGATATAAGTAAAGAATTTCAATTGTGAAGTTAGATTTGTATGCAATATTATAAAATGTGATGCGAAGTAATGTTATGTGATGATAATATGAGATATGATGCAAATTGATATATGTGCAGTCACTCCTTATATGAAGAACTAACAATTAGAAGAATTATGAAGTAGAAAAAGTGATCTTGTATTGTATTTATATCTATTATCTTGAAGAACTTATTGTATAGTTGCATGTTAGGGTAATGGGCTCTTCTTGCATACATGTTTATATCAATCAGAGCTTACTTATTAAGAAGAGGCTTAACAGCTTGAATAAGATCCCTATGGATATGGAACAGTTGAAGAAGAATCTTGAAGAAGATCTTGAACAAATTGATCTCCTTATTGATGAAAGAGATGGACTTAAAGATAGATATAAAGATGACAAAGCTTACATTGGTGAACTAAAAGACAAGATAGATGACCTAAAGTAAAAAGGACCTAGTGAACAAACTAGTGATGATGATATTGAAGATCTAAAGAAATAAAATGAGATCTTAAAACATGAGCTAAAAATAGTTGAACTCAAGCTAAGTCTTAAGAAAAATGGAGGAAAGAATGACTCTAAAATAAATGCTAAAAATGGTGATCTAAGATCCCAGTTAAGCAAAGAACATCTAAATTAGAATCTATCAAGTTGGAGCATGTAAAATTAGAGAAATACAACACTATTGTGAAAGGTGAATTGGTGCAAACCAAATAGCAACTTGAGAAATTATATACCAACAATGAAAATATTGAAGAACAAATATTTGTACAAAGACCTACTTATGATAAGACTGGACTTGGATTCTTCCTTGGACAATCTACCAAGAAATCTATTGAGAGAAAAGAACTTGATACTCTTGAAGTCAAAAAGGATCTAAACATAAGGAAAAAAAATGATACATCTAAAGATGAGGAGAATGTTACTCACTCTAAGAAATCTAAAGAACCTGATCAAGATGAGGATAATAAAAGAAAGGAATAACACACTAGGTGTAACGAACTTGAACATACTCGAGACAATTGCAAAGGTAAGTCTTTTAAACCTATTTCAAATTCTTATTGTCATAATTGTCATAGATATGGACATCATGCAATAGATTGTAAGAAACTTAAAATTTGATAATGATAATGCAAATAGTATAATGTTTAGGAACACTAACTATGCAAGCAATAGAAGAGCAATGAAAGTGAAGAAAGAAGACAAATTTTTTGTTATATCTGAAACAATCTTGGACACATCGCAAGGAACTAAAGAGCACCTAACAACCAGAATAATGAACAAAGAAGGAATGTACCTATATGTCAGTTATGTAATAACTTTGGACACACAGCAAAGTTTTATAGAATGGATAGAAGAAACCTTAACAAGAATCAAAATTATAGAAGGAACAATAGAAGAAATGACGACAGTCTAAAGGAAGAGATGAAGGAGTTGGCAAAAGAATTTAAGGAAACATTTGTAAAAGTAAAAGAAACTGGAAGTTCTCATACAGTTTAGGAAAAAGCACATCCTAATGTACCTGATAAGATAGTAAAGTCACTTATTATCTATGACCCATCTTACCTACATCAAGCATTCTTAGTAAAATAGTACATCAGTTAATAACTGATGTTAGAGAGAATATCGCAAGTTGCACAATTAGCAGTATATACTGGACATTGTAAGGAGTCTATAGTGAAGTGCACATTGCTTAATATGACCAATATAAGGTTATGTAAGAAAAATAACCTCTTTGTTATACAAAGACAATATTTTAAACTCATGGTAGATATGCAGTTAATGCAAAGTAAAGATTGCAAAAGATTTAAAGGATGAAAATTGATTTATGAACATCATTTGCTTGTGTGAAATCTTAAGTGCAAGATTGAAGAGAGATTTGAAGTCCTAAAGAAGTTTGCAGATACGCGTAATCTCTGAAAACCCTAAAACATGAAATTGAGGTATTTTTAAATTTTTTGAGCATAATTTTAGTAATGGCAACACAAGGAGTGTTTAATATCAATGATAGACCTAGATATAACTTCAAAAAACACCCATTTATTTCCTTACTTGATGACCCCATCGGAGCATTTTTGCAAGTACTGAAAAATGTTCTTCATGTTGAAGACATAAGAAGTTACATTCAAAATTGAAATCTTAGGAGATACTGAGATTCATAAGGAATTGGAGAGAATGTGCAACAATAATTTGTCATTGAAACCAGAATATGCCTACCTAGAACAACTTAACCTAGTTAAGAATATGTTCTATATGAACTTTGATAACCATGAATGAACAAGAATCATCTTGAGTAGAGTTCATGATGACATTCTATGGTTGGGAGATTCTATTATATGCATCAATAATGACCTAATCCACAAGGTCACAGGTTTGAGTAATGAAGGATGCAATCCCATGAACATAAAGAATGTGTGCAAGTTAGTTGAAACAAATCTCAGCACAAGTTTTGATGGCAGAAAGATAAAGATCAACATCATTCAAGATGATGGAGTGAGACTTATCAGTAAATTTTTTGGATATAAATTCAACCATGAATCTAGAATAGATTTAGTCTATATCAGATTTCTTCATGCATCTTATGTGACGGCAGTAAAGGGTGAAAAGGTTAATCTATGTAATATTATATGAACTCAGTTATTGGATAACATATCAAAATCAAGAAGTCTAGGAGAACAGTCTTTAGGTTTGAATCCCTACTGACTCATATATTCTTCTACGCAATAAAGAAGTTTCTTGATATCTCAAATTGGGATAGAAGCAAGTGTACAATGCAAACTATCACTCGTGCTTACAAATCTAAATCAGAAGCAGTCAAGGATAATGATATTAACAGAATGATTAAATCATTCCAAGCTGAAATGAAGCAAAGGTATAGGATACCTCCTGTATTGATAGAAAAATTTAAGGATGAGCTATGTTTCATGGTAGAAATAGATTTCACATGCATAGAGGTATTAGTTCCTTGAGTGAAGTTCATTGAACCTATGGGTTATGAAATGAGTGTTGAACTAATTGAAGGCTATGTGTAGATAATTCTACACTCTAAAGTTGATTCCAGATGCCCTTGATGGGGTACATATGTTGAAAAGATGAAAGAAGTCAAAAAAAATCTAATAGACAAGGATATCAAGAAGAAAGTAGAAAAAGTAATTCATTCCATCTGGAAAGAATTAGGGATGTCTAGAAAGGAATTTGAAGAGGTGAAAGGGAAAGCCTCATAAATGAAGGCTAGTGGTCAAACTAAACTATTGACCCCTACACCTATTGCAATGGCCAAACCTACTGAAGAGGTCATAGTTGCATAGAGAAGTGCACAAGCACCTGCAATGCCATATGTAGCAATTGGATAGCAAAAACCTTTGAGGAAACCAAAGAAAATAGAGGAAGCATCAACACCAAGAAAGTCCACAAGATTCAAGAAAACTAATCCCCCTCCTAAGAAGAGAGTCAAGCAAACAACAAGTGGACCAAGTAAAAACAAAAGAACCTTGCAAATCAATTCCTCAAAATCTGAAGAAGAAACTCATGACAAACCAATAGAGCTAGCAGATCAGGAAGCAAAGACCTTAGTAGGAAGAAAAGCATGGAAGCCAAAGTTAGGAAATCTCAATATGCAAATTATTAATGACAACAACTTTGCACAACTAAATAAGTATTATGATTTGTACAATAATATGGATAGGCGACAACTAGAAAATGTTGTAGTTAGAAATATGATTTTGAAAGATAAAAGGTTTGATAGCATAAAAGATCAAATACCTAAAGATTTGTACAATAGACTAAGAAACCAAAAAAACTAGAGTAATTGAGGAGGATAAAAAAATAAGGATGAATATGGTTCTGAAAGGAATAGCACCATTATTGAGAAATAAGAAGAGATATATTCTTCTTATGGGAAGAAATTATGAAGAAGTAAATGTGGAAACTCAAAAGGAAATAGTCATGTACATGTCTACTATGCCTAAAGAGTCTAAGGAGAGTGTGTTTCCAAAGAAGGCAAGCCCTATGCCTAAGGAGTCTAAGGAGAGTGTGCAATCAGAGAAGGCAAGCCCTACTGAGGTAGCAGTCATTCCACCTCAAAGTTCTGATTAACCAACCAAAACTTCAATTCCAAGTGATTCACCACACATTACCATTGACAGTGAATCTACACAAGTAGATAACACCAATGTAACAGTGGATAGAATTGAAGGCTCATTTAAATATTTTGGCTCTACCATTGTTGGCAACATTGTTGATTACAATAGTTCTTATGATGAAGAAGAAGAGGAGGAGAAAAAGAAAGAAGATGTATTTCTTGAAAATAAATTTGAAATTGTGACTGAGGCAGCTACTACAAGTGCACCCTTAGAAATAGCTACATTGAAACCCTCTATACCACCTACACAAGCAGCAGTGATCACCTCGGCAGTATAGTCAAATGATGAAGATGAAGCACAAAAATCTTATATCTTCTTTAAGTAAATTCCTTGAAAAGAAGAAATCAGTTAAGTGTATAGAGAAGACTTTAACTTTAGTTTTGGATAGATTGGAGAAGATAGTAAGCTTTGTTGATGCATCTACAGACATTCAGTAGAGAGCAGCAATTGTCTGCAAAACCTTTGATAATGAGTTTACAATGCTTACCAATGTTGCTACAATTTAAGCATAGATTGAGCATGATGGTAAACTTTTAAATACTATGTGTAAACATATAAGAAATTATATAGAACCATTAAATATATGCATTAAGGTATTGAGGAAGATTATGGAAGAAGGGAAACAGATATATACTAAGTGCAACTTGGCATACCTTCACCTTCACAGTTTTGATGAGCAAATCAAAGAGAAGATAACTGAGCTCCAGATGCTCACTGATAACTTTATGAAATAGAATTAGAAATTAGAAACCTTTGAGCATATAATGCAAGCACTTCATGATAGCATTTGGGATATACAAGCAGAAAAGGAGAAAGCTCTAAAAAGATTTACTCTTTTGAGGGACCATTTATCCCCATAGATTACATTGTTACAAAATTAGTTGGAGGAATGCTTGGTGGTTAAGACCTCATATGAAAAGTTTGTGGCTATAGACTTGAATGCAACAGAGTTACCTGCATATGCTTTATGTGCGCTAATAAGTGTGTCAGATGCACTGAAAGAAAGTTGGAAGAAACATCTTGTGCATTTGAAGACTAACTTTAGTGATTGTTTTTCTAGGTTTTGATGTAGCTTTTAGAATTTGATAGAATTTTCATTTTGTTGACACCTTTTTCATTGATGTCAATGGGGGAGAAATAAGGAAAATTGTAATTGTAAGT
Source organism: Cupressus sempervirens (assembly GCA_028749045.1). Classification (NCBI taxonomy): domain Eukaryota; kingdom Viridiplantae; phylum Streptophyta; class Pinopsida; order Cupressales; family Cupressaceae; genus Cupressus; species Cupressus sempervirens. The sequence goes on along the minus strand of CM053785.1, from coordinate 121,974,855 downwards.
TATCTAGTTGTACTTTGACATGTAGTAGTAAGCTTTTCTTTAAGCAAGCTTTGTAATTAGACTTATAAGGGATGTAATCTTTTTCAAAATATGAATATAATGTTTTTACTATGTTATGTATGGTTATTTACCTTGATTGGTATGACTGCATTTTTGGGACTAAGCCAATTTTCCCAAAATGTTGCCATCAATGCCAAAGGGGGAGATTGTTGGCAATATGACCAATCAGTCAAATTAGGTGAGATATGTGGTTTTCATTTATGAAAACATATATTTTGCAATTTAATTATGATTATTTGTGAAGGAAAATTGTCTAAATATTGGACAATCTTATAGCAACATGATGAGAATTATTGATAGCAAAATATTCTCTTGTGTAGTTAACTATAGATGCAGGACATCACTCTGATGATGCATACCAGTGTGCATGTCTGTACATGCAACCAAGTTCAAGTCATGAAGGAAATACTTATGCAGGTACTCCATAGTGCAGAATAGAGCATGTCAGTAAATTGAGTTGTACAACTTGAGAATTATTTCAATTATTAAATCTTGATGACCCAACTCTAAGGATGATATGTGAGCCGACTAAGGAAGAATTTATTGATATGATTGATATAAGTAAAGAACTTCAATTGCAAAGTTAGATGTGTATGTGATATTATGAAATATGATACGAAGTAATGTTATGTGATGATAATGCGAGATATAATGCAAATTGATATATGTGCAATCACTCATTATATGAAGAACTAACAATTAGAAGAATTGTGAAGTGTAGCAAGTGATCCAGTATTGTATGTATATCTATTCTCTTGAAGAATTTATTGTATAGTTGCATGTTAGGGTAGTGGGCTCTTCTTGCACACATTTGTATATGACCACCAACTCCTAACAAGGCTAAAGAAACTCCTAATAGGGTTGAGGCTTCTAACAAGGCCTAGTCTCCTAACAAGGACTCGAGACACTATGCATTCTTCATAGACTCCTAACGAGGTCAATATCCTTAATTGGATTCTTATATATAGTGAATCATCTTATGGGTTTCATCCCCACTAAGGTTTTCCCTTGGCTAGGGTTTCCCTAGTTAACAAAATATGGTGTTATGATCTCTCTTTATGTATGGTTTTTTATACTATTCAGCATTATTGGTTTACTTCCTTATGCATGTATTAAAGTAATTAATAATATCTAGTTGTGGGTAAAAAGATTGAAAATACTAATTCACCCCCCTCTTAGTATTATCTATTTCTAACACTTATTGTTGCCAAAGTTCCAGAGTGTTGAGTACATTGCCCATTGACTCATGGACCGTGGTTTTCATAAAAGGTAAGTAATTTTTAATTTATTTTTTATGTGGTACTGGTATTGGTTATTTTTTACTATCCACTGGACATCTCACAAGCTAAGATTGGTTTACAAATTTTATTGGGTAGTATCATAGACTGTAGTATTGTAGTACCTTTTTTTATGAGAATGATTTATATTATTGTTATTGTATGTAGTCTAAGTAGTCTACTATCATAGTCTTTGACCTGTTACTCTTTGAATATTTTGTTCAACAAGTTGAAACTTGATTTTTTTTTTGTAGCCTTTATCAGTTTGCAATGTCAAACAAGAGAGGTAATAGAGGTTCCAGTAGGATCCCTAAAATCCAAGAGAGGCCACCATTACCAAAATGAAAAACCATATCCACATATTTTGGTGGTGGAAATTTTGGTAACCTACAAGATTCACAAATTATATCTCTAGTGTGTATTGAAAAAGGAGATTCATCACAAGTTGGAGACCTTATTGAAGAAATTCAAGTTGGTGAACTTGATATCTCAATCAAGGATGAACTTGAACATCATTTGGAGGCAATTCCCCTAAGTAGTGAGTCACAAAATGATATTATACACTTGGAGTTGGGTGAGAAAACCAAAACTGACTCCATAAATCATGTTCATGCACAGAAGGGGAAAAGAAAATTGGACTCAAAAAAATATTGATCTCATAGGGATCTATCCAAAAGGAATTTTCAATTACAATGGCTAGAAAAGTACTAGTTCATCGAACTAGTGGCCAATCCAATTAATAGTGAGCCTCTTGTAGAATGCAGATGTAAGATTTGCACAAAGATAACAAAGAAGGAGAAGAGGTTACAGCTTAAACTTGATACCTTAGAAAAACATGTCAGTAAAGTTTACAAAAAGGAAACTATAGATGGAGTTGAAAAATTCATGCTAACTTGGAAAATGAAGGACAATTTTCTACATATCAAAAATGTTGAATTGTACAAGTTACACAAGCAATTACGAGAGAAGTGTTCTGTAGTAAAAGGTTCCATTGAAGATCTCATTGGGAAAGAAATAGAAGTGGAAAATATGGGAAAATTTGTTCAATAAAGTGTGGTATTTTATATTTTGAGTAGAGGGTGTCCTATAATGGACTACACTTCAATTACTAGTTTATTTTACTTTTTTAAAATTCAAAACTATCTAAACAATCACTGGTCAGTAAATAGTAGGTGGAAATGAGCTAGTTGTCTTGCACAAGTTGAAAAAGAAGATATGAAGGGAAAAAAAATTAGTCAAATTTCATTGCATTGTCTCTACATGAAGTTAATGTAATTAATAATACTTCATGGGTGTGTATGCATGTTTATAATATAAATGATCTTTTTCGTCAATCCTTTCTACTACTTATTGCTAAATTGAATTGTAGTGTGACAGGAAAAAATTTATATGATTTATTAAAGAGTACTCTAATTGATTTTGGAGGTATGGATAACATGGAGATTGCCAAAAGGTTGGTGAATGTTGAAGTGGATAGAGCTTTGGTTATGCAAGGTCATAAAGGCAGTCTTTGCAAAAAGATCAAGAATGATTTGGCACCCTACCTTATTCCCATTTGGCTATCGAATGAATCTAGATTTTGGAATTGTCATCGATTTTGGTTGTGTAAGTAAAGTGGAATCTTTAATCAAAGAGATTTAACAATAATTTTTTCAAAGTCCAAAATGAGTTTGGAAATTTTAACACTTTTCTCAAGGACTTACTGATGGGAGGAAGCTTCTTAAAGACAATGATACCAGATGGATCTCTTTGGATGTACCAATGCATCAAGTATTCTTTGAATATTCATTGTTGCTTGGACTAATCCACTCTATGCAAGACAGATTCTCTCAGCTATATTTCAAGTCTAACTAATGTTAAGATACTCTTAATTTTAGCAGCTATTCTCCCCATGCTACAAGACATGAGAAATATTATGAAAAAGGTTCAAAAAAGAGCTATGTACATTGCAGAATATAATAAGTTGTGTAAAATGGCATTTAATAGCCTAGATACTCTTTATCAATTACAACCATTAGATGAATCAAAGTTTGCAAAGTGGATAGAAATCATAGATTTGAACAATCCTAGGAACTTTTTCCATATTGGTGCAAACGATGAGGTATGTGCCAGGGCACATGGAGTTGACATAACAATGCAGTACTATGCCCATGTTGACCCCGAGTCCAACCCCAATGAAGTAGGAAGTGAAGTAGAATTAGAACCAAAGAAGGTACTTTTATGTGTTACAAGTGAATACTTCAAGAAGATCAAAGATTTTGTGCTTGACTCTATCAAGTGAGTTTGATACAATCTTTTGTCAACAATTAGATTCATATTCCCTCCTGAGGAATTGCTTGAAGCAATGTCTATTATTTTTCCTCAATATTGGTCTCTAAATTATATAAGCAATTTTTCAAGAAGGGTGATGACTTTGATTCAGCATTTTTACAAACCTAAAGTAATCAATGGAGTAACTATAAATATAATTTTAGATGAATCTTGACTAAGAGATCAATCATATTCTTTTACAAACATAATGAGGGAACAATATGATCTTATGGAGAATCCAAATGAAGAGGGAGTGTTAAAAAAAAGCTTTGGAAAAACCTTGGTTAGAGAAATTAGTTGAGTGAGTCAATACCAAAATATTTCAAGATTGTCAATTTATGTTTGATAATGATATTGGGTTTAGTGGAGGATGAGAGATTTTTTAGTGGTTTGGCCTTCCTAAAGTCAAAGGTTAGAAACAAATTAGACAAAAATTTGGATAGTTGTTTGAGGATCTATAATTATAGGTATGAGGTAGATAATTTCCCTTATGACAAGGCTCACAGAATTTAGAGAAAGAAATGTCAAAGAAGAGGTATGGCCAACATTTCAAACCCAAGTGGTAGTGGCAATAGCAATGGTGGTGGCAGTAGTGATGGCGGTGGTGGTGACAGTGGTAGTGATAGTAGCGGTGGTAGTGGTTCATGCCCTAATATTTGAAGCAATGAAGATGAAGTTGACTTTGACATGCATACTAACAATGAATCTAAAGAAAACACAATGAACAATGAAATGTTGTATGCAATAAATGAGAAGGAATCTGATGATAGTGATGTTGAGCCGGTCCAGGTGGAGTGGCAACTATAGAAGCTTCTCAACTTCAAGTTCTAACTTCTGTGTGAGTCAAGTAGTAGGCTAGTAGCTCTGAACTTACCAATTTCAATTCAAATTAATTTATGTGCTCTGGTCTTACCAATGTATACGACTCTATCTACTAATTAATTATGTTATAGAATTTAATTTATACCCTTCATTCATTGTCCTATTATATATGCTTAATTTTTTTTAAGCATGATGTTACAAACTTACATGTTGAGATTTTTTTTGAAACTAGTTTTTACTTTTAGATTCTACACATGTTGAGATTTTTATTGATTCTAGTTTTTATACATATTGAGATTTTCATTGATTGTATTTTTTAAACATGTTGAGATTTTCATTGATTCTAGTTTTCATACATGTTTAACTTGATATTTTCATTCATTTTAGTCTTTAGATATTTTTAGATTTCCATTAATTCTAGTTTCTTTAAGAAATTGTAACATAATGTATTTTAAAGAATAAGCTTTCCTTTAAAAAAGTTTATTATAATTTATAATTATAAATCAACATGTAACATAATACATTTAACAATTACAAACAATTGTACAAATATAGAGCCTATAGAAGTAGAATATTAAAACCCTTTGCAAATGACTCAATATCAAATGACCATGAATTCTCTTTTACAAATACAAGGGAGCAACGGTAGTTGTAGGTTGGTTTGTAATTATATATAATCATATTATTACTACATTATGTGTGTACAATCACATTACCAATTATACAATTTTTTCAAGTAGGAGTAGGGAAAAAAATTCCATCTACTCTATGTAGTACTAGTATGTCAATGCTTGGATGTCCAACTATCCTAATATGTTGGCTCTTGATTCCTATAACAATTAAAATTTAAAAAAGTTAAAATTAAATCCAAATTTTGAAATTAAAGAGTAACAAGTAATAAAACAATTATAGTACTATCACTTACTAAGTTGTTACTTCTTAGTGCTATCAGCTATGACTGAAACTAATAGTAATAGATTGAGTAGATGACCCAACTCCAATGATGTTCTTTAGGGTGCTCCATTTTTTTGTGGTTGTACATAAATAGTTGTAACCTCATGAACAATGAATACTTTGAAGAGATATTTTTATATGAATCAAGGAATTTATCTATAGTTGCATTCATTTTTTATAGTGGTTTGAATCAACTTGCAATTCTTTCTAGAGTGGTTTCCTTAGTCAAGTTGCCTAAATCAAAGTTCATGGTGTTGTGCAAATTTTTCATGTAATCTTCTTTTTCAATGAATTTTCCTTCTGAGTCAGCTGGATTTGGTAATCCAACATTTAGTAAGTTTAGTATGTTGTGATTCATCTTCATCAAGTCTTTGGAAGCATATTTCAAAGCTTCATCCATTTCCACCAACTGGTCACAATTGTGACAAACAGCAAAAGTCATTATAGAGGCATCACAATGGTTGTTTGTTCCTTGGTTTTCCAAATCTTTGTCACTAGATCTCTATACTTTATTCAAAATTTGTATTGAAATTTTTTTTTAAGTGGTGAAGATACTTTTTTTACCATCAACATCTTTTCTTATATTTTCAAAGACATATCTAATATTGCTATTTAAATCAAGCCATTCAAACAAGCTATCACTATTCTACATTAGTTTCTCCCAATCTTCTTGTTTAATAAGCTTAACCATGTTTATTATAATATCCTTGACATGATGGTCTTCAGAAGATGTTATATTTTGTGAAATTGCATTCTCCATCTTTTTCTTCATTTCAGACATCTCGAGTTCACTCTTTTTTGATATTTCCTCTAGTTGCCCTTGCCAATTAGTTTCTCTTTTCCTCTCATCCTCCAGTTTCTTCTTCAAATCTTGGATTGTCTTTGCAGTAGTTACCTCTTTTTTCTTCTCATCCTTTAGTTCTCTTTTCAAATCATGGATTGTCTTCGCAGTGGACTCCTCATTTTTCTTATCATTGTTCAATTCCTTCTTCAAATCATGGAATGTGTTTATGGTATTAGTAGACTTATCTTTCTTTGCATTCTCCAATTCCTTCTTCAAATCAATGATTTTCTTTGCAGTTGACTCCTATTTTTTCTTCGCATTCTCCAATTCCTTCTTCATATGTTGGATTGTGTTACTATTTGTAATTGCACTAGACTTTTTTGTCTTCACATTCTCCAATTCCTTCTTCAAATCAAGGATTTCCTTTGCAGTTGACTCCTTGTTTTTCTTCATATTCTCCAATTGCTTCTTCAAATTGTGGATTGTGTTTGCACTAGACTCCTCTTTTTTCCTCTCATTTGCCAATTCCTTCTGTAAATTATCAATTATCCTTACATTAGACTCCTCATTTTTCTTTTCATTCTCCAATGCCATATTCAAATTATGGATTATATTTTTAGTAGAGGAGTACTTTTTCCTTGCATTCTTCAATTCAATATTCAAATTATTATTTTCCTTGACAACAGAGTCCAAGTCTGTTTTCAATTTATTGTTTACCTATACACTACTCTCTATAGACTTGAACAACTGTGTAGTAGAGGCTTTTTCATGTTGAAATCATTTTTTGCACTCATCCAATTCTTTAGTCATATTTTTCAGTTGTTCATGCATCTTTTCTTGCTAGACAATTGCCTCTATAGAAGAAGAATTCTTTATCTTATTTTGTAATTCTTTCAACCTATTGTCTATTTCTTTCTCCTTGGCCTTCACATTATCAAGGTTTTCCTGTAGCTTTTATATTTTCTTTGCAAGCCTTTTGTTTTCCCTCTCTACTTTCAGAAGTGTAGAGTAGACCATTTTGTTGCTCTCTTTTGATATATTGATTTTGTCAATATTTTTCACTTTTGAGAAATTCATTTGAAGACTGGTAACTTGTATATCGTTACAATTTATTAGATTTTATGGTGGATTATTGTCTCTAGCTAGGGGCATAACAACCATGAAGTTCATCATTTCAGTATTTGGATCATATGTTGGAAATATATTGTTACTAGATCCTGATGTTCAGCAACTGCATCACTTTACAAAGGTTTCATAATTTTCCTATTTCTTTTTCTTGTCTGATCAAACTTTGATGCAAAGTCATTCAAACTAAAATCTAGGTTTGCTGACACAATTGAGTGTTTTAAAGGTGAATTATTAGTTGTATTGTTAAATGCTCCTCCAACTCCAATTACACTTACTCCACCTACAATTGTATTTAGAGGATTGCCAACATACTGAAGATGGCTTATTCCAAATCCTAGTGTTTTAGGACTATTTTTAGGGTTTTATACAGAAGCTACTAGTGCATACATTGCTGAAGTAACTACTAGCATTGTTTGCATTGTAATTATCATAAAAAAATTCTATTTTGCATAGTTCACCCATGCTAGTGCCAGTGCCAATGCTACTAGGATCAACTACAACTAGATTTGAAGATTTAACAAATTTTGTGTTGATATGACCTTTAGAAGTAGAAGTATAATGTTTTTTACCCTTTCTATATGAATCATCTTCAATTTCATGGAGAGTCCAATGACTGGTTTACTTCCACTTTTAGGTGGGTCTAGTACTACAATTGGATTCCAAATCCCTTTGCCACTTATACCAAACCCATTTTTTGTATCATAGTTTCCCCTTTATCATATATTTGTTTAATATAATCACTCTTTTGAAGATTAACAATATGCTTGGTTGACCCAAGATCCTAAGTACCTTGAATGTCTCCACTAGACTCGAGGCCCTTCTATCTTTGACTATCACTATCACTCCAAGTGTCAAATTCATATACTATAGTTGGATGCTCTTTATTCCCATAATTGTTAAAAAGTTCATCCTCCTCAATTTCCTCAAAATTTTCTGAGGTCTTTGGTTCCCCCAAATTTTGCCTCATTTTTCAAAAATCAATCATCTTGGTTTGACACCATAATTCAAATTTGCATGCCTCTTTAATTGCTTTTTGCGTAGAACTCTTAGAAGATTAAGATGCTTTCTTGTAAAAATTTAGGTATGTCAAAGGTGTTGATTTGTATGACTTTGATATGTGAAATGTCATAATTTGGTATGACGATTCTTGCATTGAAACATTATTCTCCGTTGCATGTTTATCCATCTCTTTCTTAACCTCATCCCACAAATCCATATTTTTAACTTTTCTATCAATGGCATCTCCTAATGTTGATATTTTCTTGCAGAGTTCCCATTAGCAATAAGGCTTGTTTTTATTATGTTTAGTGGATCATAATTCTAGTGACTGACAAAATCAAAGCCAAAAAAATTTACCAATTCATTTACCACTTTGAAAGACTTTCTCTCAAATGTGAGGCCTCTAATTGCAAAAGGCAAGGAAGGAAATACCATTTTCTTTCATTGTCTAGTAAAAAGTTTATCTATGCTCTCCATATATCATACATATTCTAGTGCGATAACCCTTTTTGTAACATGCATTGGAAGTTTTCACAGTTCAACCACTAAACTATAAAACCTTAACACGGTATAGTCTTCCATGAAAAATTAGTTAGTCAATTGAATTTGGCTTCTGAGTTGAATTCAATCTTTACAAGACACAAGAAATCTGGGCATCAAAGTGCCTGTGATTTTTTGGTAAATAGGTGCCAAAAAGAAGTCTACAAAATGGTTGTAGTTATTATTGTTAGTGGTCATCCTCATCTTATGTCTCCACTCATATATTGGACTTGGAGTCTTTGATTTCTTCTAAGTTTTCTCATCAAACTTATAGACCTCAATGTCAAGCTTGTTGTTCTCTATCTCAAATATTGGGTGATGATTTTCTAAAAGAAGGTAGCACAAGTAACTTGTGAACCTAAATCTCTTCATCTTGTCTATGGTTGTACTTCATTTAATCATTAGTAATTGTTCTTGCATAGATTCAACAATTTGCTAAACATAATCATATCTTACTTCTACCTTCTCAATTGATTGACCTCGATAATGGATATTATAAATCATTTCAAGAATGCTAGCCCCAACTCCCTATTACTTTCCAATCCTAGAGAAAATGATAATAAAGGAATACTAATCTAAATCCATGGCACAAAAATAGCATATTGATAAAGAGGCTTATGGTCTATGTCTAGTGTAACAATAAGACTAGTATGATCAGTAAACAACTCTGAGTTTATTAAACCATTAATATATGAATCTTGAAAAACTCTATCTAGTTTGCCATAAGCTTGTACTAGTTTATCCAAATCAATGCACTTGTTAAAGCTTGTTTAAACCCTAGCCCTAGGTCTAATAGAGTGAAAAACTCACTCTCAATTATGGATAAAATTTTCTCCTAACTGTTTTGGTTCACAATTGTCTTTCTATTTTCATCATAATTTTGAGCACATAGCATTACAATTTCATGGCAAGGGAATACTTCTAGTACAGTGAGGCTTGTTAATCCACTAACCAAAGCAGCTAGTTTATGTGTATTTGTGCCAATACTTTTGTTATATTTGAAATAATTTCTCCCCTTTTATGGATCTTTCCACTTATTAAAAAATTAATGTGTAATTCCCTTGATTCCCAAATCTCCATGGATAACAGAATCAAAAATCATGACATTCACTAGTGAAATCTAGGGTTTGTAGCACTTTCCTGAGTTCTATAATGTCTTTCTTTTCCTTTATGCTTGCATTGGTACTGGGGTTTTTTTACTTTGTTTTTTCGATGCTTGCTACTATTTATTACTATTTACACAAAATTCTTCTTCAAGACCTATTTTTAAAAATGGTAAAGTGTAAACTTAAGGCAATAAGAATCAATATTTCTATTGTTGTAATTGCACTGCAAAAAAAAATTAAATTAAATACCCAGAATCGAGATTCAAGATTTGGTAATGCTTGTTCTAGCAGATTCTCAGATAATTGGTGTTGTCCTATGATACTCAAGTTTCAAACTTTCAATCTTCAGAACAGAAAATGGAATTCAATCAGAGTCTTTGAAAAGTTAAAATTTGAAAACCCTATAGTATCAAACTCTCAAGAACTCTAAACTTAATAGTCTAAAAACATAAAAGGTTAATCGTTAAAAGTTAAAATGTAAGTATTAAGTAATTAATGGTTTAAAGTACTTTACTAATACTATGTACAATGTACATGTAAACGACATCAAGATTGAATAATGTACATAATTACAATAATAAAAATTAGTAATTAATTACATTAATATACAATGTACATTTGAATTTTGAAATTTGTACATTTTAAATAAATTAAATAATAAAAATTAAACTTAATAATCGATATGGTTTTTGAGTAAATTTGTGTAATGTTATCATTGTTGTCAAGAGTCATCCAGAATCATGAAACTTGTCATGGACACGTGTCCTTAACACATGTCATGATTCTAGATGTTTCTTGACAATAACAATAGCATTCCCAAAGCTTACCTAAAATTCATCTCGAGTCGTTGATCTATCTTTTACTCAACAATCATGTTTAACTAATAAAAAGTTTAAAAGACTGAACATAATTATTATTAACTAAGTCTTGACACTTAATCGAGCATTGCAATGACCAGACACGTGTCACAATTCTAGATGAATCTAGGTACATGGGAAAATATACCCCAAATTGATCAAAAATTCATCTTGGGTTGTCAATATTTCTTTTAATCAATCATCAAGAATTGAATGACGGACATAACTATAAGAAATTATCTTGGACTACGTGTGTCCCAATTTTGGGTAGTGGAATATTCTCACAGACACGTGTCACAATTCTGGATGTTTCTTGACAACAATGGTAGCATTTTGAAAAGTTAGCTGAAATTCATCTAGGGTCGTTGATTTTTCTTTTAATCAACAGTCAAGACTCGGACATAACTATAAGAAAGAATCTTCGAGTACATGTGTCCTAATTTTGAGTAGAAATAAAATTTAACTTCAATCTTTTAAAATTTGGTTTGAAAAAGAGTCACGGTCATTGCTCTATCATTCATTGAACAGTCAAAGATCAATTTGTGATAGTGTTAAACCTTTTGCATAACTAATATTAATTATTTAAATTATAATTTATCTTATTGTTGTACAATGCAAATTAAAACATAAATCACAAAGTGTAGTAACCAGTTGCACACATTTTAACATGTAAATTATTTGAATTTTTGACAAATTCTAAAATCCCTGATTTGGATTAGAATAAAATTAATGAAACGTCAAATTTTCAAAAATATAAAAATATTATTTGTAAATTGTAATCAATTATCATTCATCGATCAATAATTGGAAATTGCTTGATAATGATAACTTGATTTAATAATCGTAGTATTTTTACTCAATTAAAATTAATTTAGATTATAATCAATATTTACTAAATTGCTTCAACTTGATAATGATAAGTGATAACTTAATTTTAATTTAAATAACCATGGCATTTTTCATTTAATCCAAAATATAATAAAAAGTTAAAAATATTATGATGATCATGATATTTCAATAAGTTTACATTTGAAAATAGGAAGTAATGAATAAATAAATTAATATTCTATATTCTATATGAACATTTATATATAAATATTCATTTGAAATTTTTATTTTCAAATCAAATTTCAATATTATTTATTGGTCTTCCATTGGACATTAATAAATTTATCTTATCTTATGTATCTTATCTTATACAATTTAAATCACAGGATCATTGATCAAGATTTATGAATCATGGTTCATGATTCATGAATCATGATGTTACATGTATCATAAGTTAAACTTTAACAAACTATTTTTTATTTATTTAATATTTTTAAATAAATTAATAATAGTTAAAACTATTATAACTAATAACTATTAAATTGCAGATATTGAAATTTAATGGACATATATATACATATTACAAATTTTCATTGAATAATTTTTTACTATGAATCATTAATCAAATATGAAACCATTAACGGATTGTTGAAACCTTTTTTTTGTTTCTAAGTTCATAATAGTTTTTTTTTTATAACAGAGTTACAAACTAACATTTGAATAGTGCATTAAGAAGCCAAAAACAAAGTTGTAGACTACAATTAAGAACGATTTAAGAAGCCAAAAAATATTGTTTTCTTTGATTATATTTGAGATTGTACAATGTAAATACTAATCATTCATAGCATAGACAATCAAAATAGCTGATTAAATTACCTTGATTTTGCTATTTTGTAATTTACATTAAAGGGAAAGGCTTAATTCAAAGAAAAACAAATATCTTTAAAATATTCTTTTTCCCAAAGGACAAGGGTCAAGGAAATAGGAACCAGGGAACAGGGAGCATCAACAGGTTGGGGGCTTGAAGCCTTTAATCAAAAAGGTCTTCAAGCCCCTCCGCAACAAATCTCTTGGAGATGATAATATCGCTAAACTCATGAAACCATGTGAAGTTGGTGTTATTGAAATTGTCTAACAACAACCACTTCCACAAAAGATCTCTCCCTAGTCGTACCCATCTGATGGTGAGTTAATTGTTGTTCATTCATGTCGATCAGGAAGGGATGCTTCTGTACAATGGTCCCTATTCCTTGCTCCCAACACTTGTTTGCTATGTCTACAAAAGGGATGCCAATTCTTGGCCTTGGTAACTTCTCTACCAATACAAAAAAAAATTGATGTCATCTTCTAAAAATGTTTCCTTAAAAACATTTTACAGAAGCATCAAAATGTCTACTTGATTGTCTCCAAGGTCAAGAAGAGACATGAGGAAGCAGTAGGTAATATTTGTGGACATGTGATACCTCTTCTCATTTCTTAAGAATTCATGGCCTAGGACCATGAACAAATTAGAGAAAATAAAAGGACCTTTTGAATCTTCCTTGCAAACCGTGGCTAGGACATCCTCAAGTATCATGCCCAAAAAGGGCTTTTGCAGACCCATTATGGTGAATTTCAACTAAATTGGTGTATCCATGACAATTACAATTTACAACCCTAAGATTATAAGAAACTCTGCAAACTAAGACACTCTGCAAACATAATTGAGATTCAAGAATTTAAGAAATGATAATGAAAAGGGAATTGAAGAGACTCTTTAATGGTAGTTGCATTAAATTATTTAGCATTCATGAACTTTCATGGCTTGGTTTTCTTATTCCTAGTAATTTGTAAGTGTGGGAAATGTACTTGCATTAATGTTAGATAGTCAGAGTGCTTGACTAGATGGTTGTAAATGGAATGCAATAATTGTAACTATCAATACCACATTTAAGATTTTAATCTTGATGTGATGTTCACTATATTCCAGTTAATGTTTTTCATTTAAAACATGCCATTTTTCTCCATGCTAGAGATTTTCATGCCACTCCAGGTCTTTTCAAGCAACTGACCCAGAAATGCATTTCTTGGCATTGATCTCGAATTAATCAATGGTCAGTAAAATTAATGTATTAACGATATAAAACTGACAATAGCCAAGTTGGTAATTACTAATGGTGACCATTGATACTAACATTATTAATAATAGATAGTACACTAGTCAGTAGTTAGAATAGTCGGTCACTAGCCAATGGTGACACTAACGTCATCAATAATAGAAAGTCCACTAGTCAATATAGTTGGTCACTAATGGTCACTAGCCAATACACGTGCAAATTCACTTTCAAATTAAAAAAACTAGTTTACCACTAAATATTAACCAAGACCATTAATATTCATTTTCCTACAAAACACATCATTCACCTCTAACATTACAATCTCATTTTTGCCAAGGAAAAAAATAGCCATCATTTATTTATCTATCAACAAGAAAAATATTTAATTCACCACATTTAAAATGATTTTTGTTAGGGCAAGAAAAAAATTGCCAATATACAATATTTTATTTCCCTACATAGAACAAAAAAATCACCCTCGACATTAAAATTTTCCATCCCACAAAATGTTGGATTTGCTAGCATTTTAGACATTTTTTTCGAGAGGGGTTTCCTAAAGTTATCCTTGGTCATCAGCAACTGAGTGAAATTCCAAGTATATAAGTACCAAGTGATATAGCATGTGTTGATCATAGTATATGCCTAGCATCATGAAGTTAATAAAGGTTGAGCAATAGCAATGTCGAGCACTAGTAATAGTAGAGGCTGAGCAATGCAAATTTTACATAAAAATCAAGAATGGAACACAGTTTCTGACTTGGAAGAATTATTTAAGTTTTGAAGAGGTTGTTATAGAACATTTAATACTTGAAGAGTTTGTTACATAATATTTACATGGTGTGGATCACATATCCCCATGTGTATGTTCAATGATTAGGATGAAGAGGCAAAACATGGAACCATCTAGAAGACTTTTCATAGAATCTTTATATAGTGATTATCTTAACCTAGATCATAAGTGATCATATGTGTCTGTGTGAAGATCAGAGAGGAGATATCAGAATTCATTCAAGGGTTCTTTTATTATCTAACAAAACAAGTGACCTATTCATAAGCAATGAATGTGGAAGGGAAAGACAAGAGTATCATATCAAAGGAGAGGATCAATTAGAAAGGAGAATACTCAAAATCAGCTTGCAGTGCAAACAAAGAGTCAGGTACTGAGTTAGTTTTAACCGACTTGAATCAGGGTAATCTCTTAATAGAGTGGTCTTAATATATCTTTGTAAATATTCTAACAGAGTCCTTACTTAGTTGTAAGTGTCAAATCCTTTAACAAGGTGAAACCTAACATTTTCTTAAGTCTTTAATAAGATGGACTTCTCACAAGATAGATCATATTTTATGGGTAAACATTGTAACCTTAACTGGTTAACTTTATTACTATAGTAGTGAAGATTTGTGGGTGTCATCCCCACCCTAGATTTACCTTCACCTTGGAAGGTTTTTGGGTAACAAATATTGTTTTATGTGTTATTACTTTCATGCATGTGATTGAATTGATTTACATGTTACAACAAGTATGCATTTATTGTATTACATTCATATAAGTTATTATTGGAAGTTACAAATTGGCATAGATTCTTATTCAACCCCCCCCCCCCCCCCCCCCTCCCCTCCCCTCAATATCTAGTTTACTCCTCCATGAATCAACATGTGGAATGGACCATAAATCTTTATAGTATTTGTAAAGTTAGAATAAGTTGAATCAAAGACATATGAAGTGGTTGAGTTCTTGCAAAAAATTTCCTTTTCATTGAAGCATAAAAGTGGTCAATTGAACAAAATTGTTGATCCATTGAGCTGAAGAAGAAATTTGTTGATAGAGATGAGAGTTGAGGTACTTGGTTTTGATGACTTGAAGTGTTTGTATGATACTAATCTAGATTTTGAAAAACCTTGGAGATTTTGTAAGGAATAGACAATGAGTGATAAGTGGACTAAATATTTCATTCAAGAGGACATGTTGTTCAAAAGGATTTAGCTATGCATACCTAGAGGATCTATGAGAGAGAATATAATGAAGGAGAAACATAGTGGTGGACTTGCTAGACATTTTGGGATTGATAAGACTATGAAACTATTTTCTAAGAGATACTTTTGGACACAATTTTATAGAGATGTGCAGAAGATGATTAAAGGTTGCATAATCTTTTCAAGTAGCAAAAGGAACTAGTCAGAATGTGGGATTTTATTCTGACTAGTTCCTTTTGCTAAAACATCTGGGATGAAAGTAGGGATGTTGTTAATAGACTATGTAAAAATGATAGTTTTGAATAGGGTTCATCCTGATGATGTTCAAAGCACTTGGATTTCCTCCAATTTTTTGTCATGTTGAACTCAATGGGGATGGAGCTGAATTCTTTGAGCTTTCTAGGTCTATTAGACAAGGTTGTATGTTGGCTTCTACTCTGTTTGTGAGTATTGTTGATTCATTGCATTATCTTTTGAGGGATAACTTGTCTCATAGAATCCAAGGCCTTATTCTTCCTAACAAAGATGAAATCTCCAAAATTTGGTTTGTTAATGATATAGAAATCCTTTTTATTCTTGAAGAAAAAAATATGGATCATTTAATGGTCAAACTTGAACTTTTATGATGTGCCTCAGGAAGAAAAATTTGAATATCCAAATCAATTCTTCTAGGTTAGGTTACCCTTCCCCTAGCATGGTGTAGTAAATATGGAATTGGATAGGGGGTGCTAACCATGTGGTCTGGTATCTAGGGATTCTCTTTGCTATCTACCCTAATATAAATTATATTTGTTTGTGGATTAAGGAGAAGATCAGTGTTAAGCTAAATAAATGAAAGTTTTCCTATCTATCTATGCCTGGGAGGATCCAGGTTCTTTAAAAATATTGTCTTCATATTCTGTATATTTCTCCTCTACCTAGTTGTTCAATGTA
Organism: Cupressus sempervirens; assembly: GCA_028749045.1. Lineage (NCBI taxonomy): Eukaryota > Viridiplantae > Streptophyta > Pinopsida > Cupressales > Cupressaceae > Cupressus > Cupressus sempervirens. The sequence goes on along the minus strand of CM053785.1, from coordinate 121,958,187 downwards.
GGCAATTTGGCTTCATATAAAAAACCATTCAAGACTTCATGTGTTTTGATGGACTAGTGTGCCAAGAGTAACAAAGCCGGTGGTCTAGGCTTGAAAGATTTTAGAGCTCAAGGTATTGCTCTGGCAGTGAAAAGGATTGTTAAAGTTGTTCAAAGGGAGTGATCCTTGGAAGGTGTTAATTAGAAACAATATAAGTAGAGGATACCCTTTTTGAGCTAAATTTTGGAGTTGTTTGGACATGTTGGACTTCCTATCTTTGGATGTTAACACTTCTATAGGAGGTTCCAATGTGTTTAGATGACTATGGAAAAGTTGGGCTAGTGTTAGACCCTACTTGGAGATATCTTAAGGAAGGAATAAGGTAAAATTTGGTGTGTTCAAGGTTCTATTTGGTGGAATCTAAAAAGTAATAGTAAATTGCTTTCCCTTGTGTAGGGATATTCAACAACGAAATGGACCAAGGTTGGTATTTGTGCATTTAAAGATATATTATGTGATGGCGCTCTATTGCAATGGTCAGTGTTGAGAGAGAAGTTTAACTTTCTAGGTTCTTGTTGGAGGACTTATTACATGATCAAAGGACCACTAGACTGCTTGGGTGTTAATTTATTATGTTGTATTCCTAACTCCTGTACTTTTCAGCAACGTTGGCCTAGTTTTTCCCCCTTTCACCTTGTCAAGTCCAAATATGTATATTATGCTCTTACTTATAATTCAATTATCCTTCAACATCTCAACTCCTACTAGAGCTTGTCTCTTGAGCCTTCTATCTGGAAGATGTGTCTTGTTAACCTTTGGTCTAGACCTATTGAGCCCAAAATTATATGTTTCCTATAGAGTTGTTGTTGCACAAGTTTCCTTTTAAGAAGTCAAGCGTGATTATAATATATGTTATGTGTGCAAACAAGCTAAGTCTTGTATCATCTTAAAATGGAAGCACTTCTATGTTAAGAGTGTTTAGCCCTTTGAGTAAGTGGTATGGGGTCATGTCAAGCACCTTGAATGGGTTTTTGCATGGATCTAGTTGTTTTTCCCCTATTCTACTTCTCTCTCTATTTCCAACCTATTTCTAACAACTTTCTCTATGAAACTGAGGAGTTTGACTTTATGGGTCAAGGAAAACCTTTTAGGTCATGGTCAACCTCAACCCTAACCTAGGTCAAGGATGACTTCGACCTTGACCTAGGGTAGGGTTGACCTTGTCCCTAACCCTAAGTCCATTTTTTAATTTTTGGAGTTTCAGGACATCAGGCTTTGAAAAGTTTCTTTTTCCCACTTTTAGGTTAGTTGTTTTGGGTTTTGAAATGGTAGACTCTTAGATTACATTTAATCTAGGTCCATTTCTAGGGGTTAAAGTTAACTAGGATTTAATGCTCCCATGTCAACCTTCTCTAGGAGTTTGTGCCCTAGATCTCTATATAAGGAAGCCTTCTTCCCTCATTTTGACATCCACCTATTATGAAGTTTATGCACATAAGAGATATTGAACAAAAAATTATTCTATGAAGTGAAGATCTACTAGCATTCAAATGTTCAAGAATCCAATTCATCAAGGAGGTCCATTGTTAGCCATTGAAGGATTCAATCTCTATGGAGCCCTCTTGTTGAAGATTTCTCCATCCACATTCATTCAAGCCTTCTTCTATGCAAATATACATTCGAGATTGGTGTTGAAGATCTAATGTCATTGATTTGAGACATCCTACATACATTTCTACATTCATTTGGAGCATATGTAATTGTGGATTCAAGGATTCAAATCCTCCACAAGGATTTCAATATAAGCAAGGTGAATAGTTCCATTTACTTTGTTTATACATATTGCAATTTTAATTCAATTTCAAGGTTGATTCCAAAATGGGGTTTGACCAAGGAAAACACCCCATCCAAACAAAGAAACCATTTTTCTTGAAAATACAAGTGTGGAACAACAAATTAAAGAGAAAATTTGGATATCCTTTTCATCAAACTTGTAAGATCTACGAACAAAAATTTTGTCAGAGTAGTACATGTCAAGGTTGACTTTTCAGGGTACAATTGTGCCCCAAAGTAATATTGTGCTCCATTATCAAGGTCAAGGTCGACCTCCCCTCAAAAAGACAAAAAAAAAATTGGGTTTTCTTCATCTCAAAATTTCCAATCCAGAACAGGTTGTAGAGATCCCTGAAACCATACACAAACATCAAAATTCAGCATTTTCCAGAATGGTTAGTATTTGTCTTTTATCTATTTCAAGATTTAAGCACATACTTTTTCAAAATAGGAAGACCATGGGATCTCCTTCCTCCTTATTTTCCATTACATAATCCATTTGTGCATTGATCACTTTCTTTTTCTTAATCAATTTGGATCATTTCTATTGGAAATTAGGGTTGAGGATAGATCATGTTTTTACTCTATTCAAGTCTATACACGATTTTTTTTTTTAATTATCTTATTTCCCGAGAAGTTTGGGGTCTATTTGGGTTGACTCTTGACAATAATTTCTCTATGGAAAATGTTATCTCTGGTAGAATTTTAATAGCAACAAATGGTGCAATGTTTTTTGGTCTATATTTTCATCTATCTTGCTCTAGTTTATTTTCAAGTATAATATAATTATTTATTTCAAGGTAAAGCCAGTCGCCTTATTAAATCTCTGAGGTGACTCATATTTTGATGTCACTTTTTAGGTAAGAGTTGTATCCAAGCTTAAGGAGAGAAAAATCCTTCAAACCTTATGAGATGGTTGTAAGAATTTATCTTAGGGCAAAATTCACCCAAGAACTAAGAACTTAAACACAAGCACAACTGTAGACCAGAAAGAGTATGATCAAAATATCGATATGTATTCAATTTGATATTCATAAAAGTACACTAGGAATGCATGTATATAAAGGCCTCTGAGATGCATCTAGAATGCCTAAGAACCAGCATCATGATAAGTCATACAACTAGGCACATGTCCACCAGATATGGATTATCCTCATTAAGCACAAGAGTAAGTGTGATGATGTGAGGATAAGCCTACCAAAGTGTAACATGCAAATTTATGTTGTAGGCACCATGTGCCAAATTAGGAGTGTGAATAATTATGTTGTCTACATGTCAACTCAGTGAATGATGCAAACTCTAGTGTTGTAGACACCATGTGCTGAATTAAAGTTGCATACTTCTGTGTTGTCAATATGACAACTCATAAAGGTGTGCAAACTCCTAAGTGTCTCATAAAATAAATAATAAAATAATGCAATACAATAAAATAATGCATTAACCTAAGTAAATTTAAGTAAGTTTAAATAGAAAATAGATATTTACACCAACATCCCCCCCCCCCCCCCCCCCTTAAGTGCACCTTAGGGGAATGCCCTTAAGCTTACGAAAACTAGGATGAAATGCATAGTGGGTCTCAGCTACTAGGCCATGTTAGGTACCCATGTACATAATGTAATGTAATCTCTCACAAAGAAAAGAAAGAGGGAAAACCTCATGGGAAAAAGCCTCCCCTATAAAGAGAGATAAAAAGATAAGATGCATGGATGGATAGAGTAATAAAGACCCCCCCCCCGTTACAACATACATCAAGTATATACAATACTAAAGAATGAGAAGAACAAGACCTCATAAGACGAAAAAGTCCCCCCCATAAGAAAGAAGAAGAGAGACAAGGTATTCCTCCCCCCTAATGAAGAATGTCGACCTCTGATTGCTGCTCCAAGGAAAAAGTTGGTCCATGGGTGTAGAATGATGTTCCTCCCCTTTGGAAGAAACAATGGCGAAGGTAAAATCTCAAAGATGTATGGTGGCCCTGAAACTTGCTCAAGTGTCCATGTGTCAATGATGATGGTCACCCCTTCCAACAGTACTGAAAAGAACAAGTACAGATCTGGAAAGGATGTCTATTAAATTTGCCCCAATGAGCCAAGAGTCTCCTCAATTGATAAAGAGACCTCCGACAACTATTGTTCATAAGGACCTACAATCACGCCAACTTATGAAGATCGATCATGTAGAGAATAGACATGAGGGTCAGAGTGAGACCTTGCAAAAACTATAGAAGGATCATCTTCATCAAAGAGAAGATGTAAATCATCAAGGATGTCTCCCAAATCTACAGTGTGTGACTCCATGAACAAACCTGGAATGTTAGGCATGTAGTCATCCCCTATTGATGGAGCTGGAAGACAAAGTGTACCCTACTATGCTAGACCTATAATTGTGGCAATATGTGCATGTGGACTATACTGATATCATGACCTCTTGCCTGTTGAAAGAACCCCATGTATCTAAATTTTTTGAAGCACTATCACTGGTGTCACTATCAGTTTCCACAGTGTATGAAGTGCGGAGAGGATTAGAGGATAAGCTGGGTGAACTTTCCTCAAAATGAACATCCTTCTCCACAAAAATCTCATGACTCTCAGGATCCATAAGTCTATAAGCCTTAACATCATCTTCATACCTAGTGAAACTACAAGGCCTAGGTGTTGGTGCCTTGCATCCCTTGGAAGATGGGTTTTCCCATGTTGGACAACCAAAGACTCTGAAGTGGCTCACTGATGGAGACACAACCCAAGAATAGAATGGACACAACAGAAAAGGGAAATTATATTCACTGAGAAAATAAGCTAGTACAAATAGTACAGAGAAAATAAACTTCAAAACATGCCCTAAGGGCTTACAATAGCATAAATCTGGAGAATATTTCTCCTTTTAGCACCTCCTCTCAAACTCCATTCCGAACTGCCTTTTACAATGCCAAAAATCTCCTTAAATAGACCCCGAAGGGTTAAGGACTAGGAGTACATTCTAGAAAGTGCTAGTAGGCATCCACCGACGAAATAGAAGGTTTCGGAAGCTGCGTTAGAAGTCGGTGCAAATCTAGAAGAATCCAAAAATGGTAACCGAACTTCCGGGAGGCATAACTTTTGAACCATAGCTCCGATTGACGAACCGTTTACATTTTCAGAAAGCTCTCGAAGCGCTCTATAGCCCTATGGACAAGCTTCACTCGTCCCCCATTTTTCAACCCTTTTTGAGGTCATTTAATGCCCCAAACCTGACTTTGAAGCATTCTTAGGAGGTCTCCAAAACCCAAAAAATTGTAATAACTTTCAAACCGTGGGGCCTATTGACCTAATTATTTTTTTGGAATGCTATAAATCATGATTACATTCATCTGGCCAATTCACACCTTCTAGTTTACCAAAATGATGGCCCAAATACATGCTCCTATTTTTTCAAGATTTTCAAATGCACTGATAGTTGAACTATGAGAGTTGGAACCTTTATTTGAGCCAAATGGGTATCCAAAAATGTAAAGACATGAAACAAAAACTAAGTCTAAGTACATTTTTTTGGGTGCAACAGGATTGCCCTTATACCTCTAGATGCTCCTGCATCAGACACCCAGGGTAGATTGAAAAGTGACCCTGTCACTTTATGGATGGTAGAGGAAATCCCAAATGGGAAACCTCAGCTACTGAAATCCAAGTGAGTCCTCGATCGGCCGTCCTTTCCATTTGACCAAATACTCTTCATACTGCATGTTTCTGGTACTCCTACCCACACGATGATCTAGAATGTCTTCTATCTCCTCCTACTTAGAAGTAGGAATTGGACATGGCTCTAAAACCAGCTCCTCATCTGCACCATCATCATGATACTCTGTTAAATTTGCAATGTTGAAAATGGGAGAAATGTGAATACCATCTGGCAGCTCCACCTCATATGCATTTCCTGAGTTATGTTTCTTCAAAACTTTGCAGGGGCCAAATTTCTTCATTTTCAACTTGTTGTAAGTACCAACTGGAAATCTTTCTCTTCGTAAGTGCACCATGACTAGATCCCCTACTTTGAATTCCTTATGTCTTCTCCTTTGATCAGCCCTAGCTTTATACTCTTGATTCATCTTAATAATGTGTGCTTGAACCTCCTCATGTAGACGCTTGATGTGTTCAGCAAATTCCTCAGCTTCAGCACTTGTCCTCTCCCCTTGTTCTATCTTCCTCAATTCTGGTGCAGTCCTTGGGCTATTCCCATATACAATTTGAAATGGTGATTTTCTAATACTCCTATTTACAGAGTTATTATAAGAAAACTCTGCCTATGGTAGAATCAAATCACATCCCTTGGGCTTATCTCCAACTAAACATCTCAGCAAATTGCCCAGACTTCTATTTACCACTTCTATTTGGCCATTAGTCTGTGGGTGATGTGTGGAACTGAATTTCAAGTCTGTTCTCAACTTCTTCCACAATGTCCTCCAAAAATACCCCACAAATTTAGTATCTCTATCAGAAACTATACTCCTTGGAAGACCATGTAGTGTTACCACCTCTTTGAAAAAAAAGTCTGCAATATGGACAGCATCATGAGTTTTATGGCATGGAATGAAATGTGCCATTTTGGAGAACCTATCAACCACCACGAATACTGAGTCATTACCCCTTTGTGTCCTTGGCAATCCAAGAACAAAATCCATACTTATGTCCTCCCATGGCCTTGATGGAACAAGCAATGCCTGATATAGGCCAGTATTTTGACTAAACCCCTTGGCAACTTGACAAACCTAGCAACTCTGTACAAACTTCTTCACATCCTGTGTAATTTGAGGCCAAAAATAATGTTCTCTAAGAATGGAAATGGTCTTATCCTGACCAAAATGTCCTGCCATCCCTCCACTGTGTTTCTCCTTAATCAGATTTTCCCTCATGGAACTCCTTGGAATGCACAATTGACTACCTTTGAACAACATGTCATCCTGAATCAAATAGTCTAACCACTTGGTTCTATCTACAGCAACATGTTCTTTACAAGCTTTCCATGCTTTAGCAAAATCAGGATCCTCGGGGTACAAATTCTTGAGTTCATCAAACCCAACTACTTCAACCTGCATTGTTGTAAGCAACAACTGTCTCCTACTTAGTGCATCTGCAACCCTGTTAGATTTTCCACTTCTATGCTTCAACACAAATGTATAACTCTGCAAGAATTCTACCCACTTCATATGCCTCTTATTCAATTTACCTTGGCTATTTAGGTACTGTAATGCCTGATGATCAATATACAAAACAAATTCCTTTGACAATAAATAATGCCTCCATTTCTTTAAGGCCTGAACTATTGCATAGAACTCTTGATCATAAACAGAATACTTCTTCTTTGCATCATTCAATTTTTCACTAAAATATGCAATAGGCTTACCTTCTTGGCTTAATACAGCCCCAATAGCGCTACCACTAGCATCACAATCCACCTGGAATACTTTTCTAAAATTTGGAAGTGCCAACACAGGCTGTTCAATCACCTTCTTCTTCAGCAATTCAAAACTTCTCGCAACTGCTGCAGTCCATTTGAACTCTTTTCTATCCCCTCTTATTGTATCAGTTAGGGGTGCACATATGCCACTAAAATTCTTAATAAACTTCCTGTAAAAACTAACCAGACCATGAAATGATCTTACCTCAGTAGCAGACCTTGGAGTAGGCCATTCCAAGATGGCTTTTACCTTCTCTGGATCCATTTTGAGACCTTCAGGTGATATAACAAATCCCAAATAGACTAACTCCCTTTTTGCAAAGACACACTTCTTTAGATTAATTAACAGTTTCTCTTCCCTTAGCCTTTCAAGGACACTACGAATATGCAGTAAATGTTCTTCCAAAGTCTTGCTGAAAATTAAAATATCATCCAAATAGACAATAACAAATTTTCCCAAGAAATTCTTAAGTACCTCATTCATGAGCTGCATGAAGGTGCTTGGGGCGTTCGTCAATCCAAAGGGCATGACTAACCACTCATAAAGACCCTCCTTGGTCTTGAAGGTTGTTTTCCACTCATCTCCTTCTTGAATCTGTATCTAATGATAGTCACTCTTCAGATCTATCTTTGTGAAGTACTGAGCTCCACTCAAGCAGTCCATAAGATCATCCATCCTTGGTAAAGGAAATTGGTACTTGATGGTTATCCTATTTATAGCTCGAGAATCTGTACACATCCTCCACTCTCCATCCTTCTTTGGTGCAAGTATTGTAGCTACTAGACATGGACTCAGGCTCTCTCGAATCAAGCCCTTCCTCAATAACTCCTGAACTTGTCTATTTAGCTCCTCTATTTCAGTAGGAGTCATCCTGTGAGCAGCCTTGTTAGGCAAACTACCTCCTGGAATCAGATCTATCTGATAACTGATTTGCCTTACTGGTGGCAATCCATCTGGAACATTATCAGAGATAATATCTCCAAATTCCCCTAGTAAATCTGAAACTTCAAATGGTATTTCACTACTACCTTCTTTATCTTTCCTAGGAATCAAAGCATAGCACATATGCTGATGTTTCATGCCATCTAAACACTTCCTTCCATCAACAAGACAAATCCTAGCACTGCTACATACCTTTTCACCTTCCTTTTTCATGGGCTTCAATTTGTGGCGAACTCCATCCTTTGTTAGAGAGTATGCGTTTGCATGTCCATCATGTATTGCATGTCTATCAAACTGCCATGGTCTACCCAACAATAGATGGAAAACATCCATCGAAATAACATCACAGAGAACTTCATCATGGTAACTCCCAATTTTGAATTTTACTAAACATTGTTCACTTACGAGGACCTTATGATCATCTTTTACCCAAGAAATCTGATAGGGTTGGGGATGTTTCTCCCTCTTGAGCTTTAGCTTAGAGACCATCTCTTCTGATACCAGGTTATCAGTGCTACCACCATCAATGATCACATCACAACATTTATCCTCACACTTGCATCTGGTACGAAACAAAATCCTTCGTTGTCCTGGTTCGTTCTCACCACTTAGTAGGACTCTTTCATTTACCAAGGTCTCTCCTCTTTTTGCATCCTCTGAATGTGATGATTGTGCATCCTCATCCACATGAGCAACCCTAGCTTGGCCCTCAGCTCTCCTATCTGTCCTTCCTTGTCGTTGAGGGCATTCAAAGGCATGATGACCTTCTTCATTGCAATGGAAATAGGTACCACGAAAGCCTCCTCTTCCTTTTCCACATCCTCTACCTCTTCCTCTTTGATTTCCAAAGTCTTTATCATGGGAGCGGTTGAAACCCTCATTCCTCTGGTTTCTGCTAGTACCCACATCTTCATTTTTCTTTTGGGTTTCATTGCGGCCTCCAGATGATCTACCACTTCCCCTTCCTCCTTGACCGCGCCCTCTTTGTCTTCCTTCAAACCTTTTATTCAGCTTCTCTTCAACTTGTAGGGCAAACTGGTATGCCTCTTCAACGTTGGTCATTCTTACCAGACTTAATTCCTCCTGGATGCTAGGTCACAACCCACTGATATAATGAGCAACCTTCTCCTTATTTGCTTCTGCATGCCCCACTCTAATCAAGAGTCGGTAAAACTCCTCTGTATATTCTTGGACTGATCTTCCTGCTTGCTTTAACCTATGCATCTTCTTAAATGGATCAAGCTCGTAGTCCACAGGAATGAACTGCTTCTTCAATTTGTCCACCATGTGATCCCATCTTGTGATCTTCTCCTTTCCTCTTCTAAGTCTTTCCAGTTGAACCTCTTGCCACCAAATTTTGGCATGGCCTTTCAGTTTGGCCTTTGCAAACTTAACCCTATCTAGGTCCCTTATATCTTCATACTCAAAGTATTCTTCCAGTTCATTGATCCAATCGATCAACTCATCTGGTTTCAGATTTCCTAAAAATATACCCACTTCAATTGTAGGTCTTTTCCCAAACTTAGTAATGGCTCTAAAAGCCTTTCCTCTACAGGATTTAGAACTTCCCCGTCAACTTCCTCTTCTGGTCCCATTACTTCCTCTTCATTGTCATCCTCACTATTGTCACCTACGGAAACATGTTCTCCTCTACGAAGCTCCTCTTGCAATGCTTGTACCTACCTCTGGAGGGCTCTAACCTCCTCAGGATCAATAGCTCTTGCCCTTCTGCCATGCTCTCTTTGTGGAGGCATCTTCTAACTCGAACCCACAACCACACAGTCCTGGTGCAAACTGCCTCACAGTCAGCGCTCTGTCTACACACTCAAAAAAACCCGCTCTGATACCACTTGATGGAGACACAACCCAAGAACAGAATGGACACAACAGAAAAGGGAAATTATATTCACTAAGAAAATAAGCTAGTACAAATAGTATAGAGAAAATAAACTTCAGAACATGCCCTAAGGGCTTACAATAGCATAAATCTGGAGAATATTTCTCCTTTTAGCACCTCCTCTCAAACTCCATTCCGAACTTCCTTTTACAATGCCAAAAATCTCCTTAAATAGACCCCGGAGGGTTAAGGACTAGGAGTACATTCTAGAAAGTGCTAGTAGGCATCCACCGACGAAATAGAAGGTTTTCGAAGCTGTGTTAGAAGTCAGTGCAAATCTAGAAGAATCCAAAAACGGTAACTGAACTTTCGGGAGGCATAACTTTTGAACCGTAGCTTCGATTGACGAACCGTTTACATTTTTGGAAAGCTCTAGAAGTGCTCTATAGCCCTATAGACTAGCTTTGCTCATCCCCCATTTTTTAACCTTTTTTGAGGTCATTTAATGCCCCAAAATTGACTTTGAAGCATTCTTAGGAGGTCTCCAAAACTCGAAAAACTGCAATAACTTTCAAACCATGGGGCCTATTGACCTGATTCTTTTTCTGGAATGCTCTAAATCATGATTACATTCATCTGGCCAATTCACACCTTCTAGTTTACTGAAATGGTGGCCCAAATACATGCTCCTATTTTTTTGGGATTTTCAAATGCACTGATAGTTAAACTATGAGAGTTGGAACCTTTATTTGAGCCAAATGGGTATCCAAAAATGTAAAGACATGAAACAGAAACTAAGTCTAAGTACATTTTTTTGGGTGACACAAGATTGCCCTTATACCTCTGGATGCTCCTGCATCACTCACAACTGGTTTTCTATCGCACCATGCCTCAAAAAGAGTCTTCCCATCTAGGGCATTATGAGGAGACCTGTTAAGTATGTGAGTGGCATTGCTAATGGCTTCAACTTCAAGTGTTGGATCAAGAGACTTGGCTTTAATCATGCAACTTGCCATGGACTTAAGAGTTTGTATTCTCAGTGATGCAACATCTATCTTGTGCTAACTAAATGCTAGTGGATTATAAAGATCAATTCCCTCAAGTTTACAAAAGTCCTTAAGTCTTCTATCCACATATTTGCTTTCATTGTCCATCTGAAGAACCTTGATGGCTTTCCTTGATTTCTGATCAACATGAATCTTGAAGGCTTGAAGCTTGTCCAACACTTCATTCTTGTGATGAAGGAAGTAGACCCATGTGAAGCATGAAAAGTCATCAACGAAAGTAAAGATGTAGCGGCCTTGGCTAACGGCACTGCAAAAGGTCCTGCTAAAACCATGTAAACCAACTAAAGAACAACTGGTGCTTTAGAAAACTTCTCTTTATCATACTTCTCCTCAAGATGCATGTCCACTAAATATGATGAACACTCACCCTTAGAAAATTTGATGTTAGGTAGACCTTTGACCATGTGTTTTAAGAAAAGATGTTGAAGACAACGAAAGGCAAGATGACCAAACCGCTCATGCCATATTTTTGTTTATGGATGTGAGTGAGTTAACAAGGCTTGAGAAGGATACTTAGACGCAAAGTGGGAGAAGGAATAAAGCCTCTTGTCATGATTGACTTTCCCACTACAACCAATGAATCATCTCTAAGACTATGCACCATCACTGAATCTGGAAGGAACTCAACATTGTTGTCATCTCTAACGTGAGTGATTTGGTAGATTGAGATTTTCCATCTCTACATGTCCTTTCAATTCAACTTCTATTTTTGTATCATCTCCCACAAAGGTGTGTGTACCTATAACTGCTTCAATGAAGAAAAATCTTGCTTTGAAGAACCCATATGATAGGAGGCACCTAAGTCAAGTATCCATTCCTTAGAAGAACTTGTATTTGTCATAAGTGCTTTCCATTTCCCTTTGAAGAGGTTGGATTTGAATCCTTGGAAGTACTTGGAATGTGAATTTTGTTCTTCCTAAGTAGGTTTTCTAACTCATCAATTCTCTTAGTCTTGCAATGATGCTCATCATGATTTGGCGTCTTGCAATATGCACAAAAATGTTTGTCCTTATTTTCATTACTTCCCTTCTTGTTGCAAGAAGAATTGTCTTGCTGTGAGGAGGACTGTTGTGTCTCAAATTGTGATTTTTGCTTCCACTACTTCTTCTTCTTCTTGTTAGAACTTTTCCCTCCTTGACTTGATTGGTGCTCATCACTAGCCACCAATGCTTTGGTATTTGATGTCGTGAGAAGTCCCAAATCTATCAAATGAGATTGTTCAATAATCAACATCTTTGCAAATGCATCAAACGTAGGTTTCTGGAAAGCACTTTCCATGGTCAACCTATGAATATTATAACTTCAAACTAAGGAAGCATACTCTGAAGGTAGCCTCCTTAGGATGTGATGAATCAACTTATCATCCTTCATGGGATTTCCACAATCTTTAAGTAGTGCCCTATACTCATTGGCTTTGTTGATGTGATCTTGAATTGTGTCAAAATTCTTTAGATCTAAGAGAAGTAGATCATACTCAATCTAAAATCTTTTTTCCTCATCCACCTTACCATACAATGATTCAAGTTTGTCCCATGTAGGTTTGGACTCCATGAAACTGGGAATGTGGAAGAAGAGATCTCTATGTACACAACTCTTAATAATTCCTAAAGCCTAATTGTCTATAATTTTCTAGTCAATGAGTTCTTTAGCATCAGTGAGTTTTGAAATTGTACCATCAAATAAAGATTTAGACCTTTTGCCATTAATCTACTCCATACAATATCTTTCTATGTAGAATAATTACGTGAAGTTAGAAGTGGACATTTAGGTGAACCCATGATACAGAAAATAAAAAGAGCACACAAGAGAAACACAAAAAACACAGTACACACCCCCACTTTTCACTTAATCAAAAGACCCCCCCAAAAAAGATGCTTTTGGCACTTTATATGTAGTGTGTGTACAATAGGCCACTTGTCAAAATCTACAAAGTGGACTTCTAATTTTTCTTTCTACAACTACCTTATGAGGCCCAAATATGTCACTAAGCATTGTAGCTCAGATGTACAACAATTCTGAAAAGTAATCAAAGCAATACAATGTAGAAAAAGCTCTAGTTTTAAAAGTCAGATTTTTTTTCATACAACCCTAGAATATGACTGCAGATCTGGAAATTAGATGAAAAATAATGCACTTTCAAAAAAATAGAACCTAAAAAAGTGTCCAAATGAGCCCATACAGAGCATTTGAAGTTGAAAAAAGTAGGATTGAATAGGTACAATCTCTAAAAAATAAAAAATTTCAAAAATCCTTGCACCAAAACTAGAAAAGAGCACCACCACTGAAAAGTTCAAGAAATTCTACCCAAAATCAAAAAAATTGCACCTAAATTGGAGTATGGATGTCTGAGTTATGGTCTCACAAAGTCAGGCTACCAAATCAAAAATGCATTTAAAGAGGGGTACGGGCAAAAAACTATGTGCTTAAATTTGACAATCAAACAATCATCACAGCAATTATAAAAGGCCTCAAAATGACAATCAAATGGCCATCAAATTTTTTCCAGTGAAATGTTGATGTCAGTGAAAATGCAATCCCCTATTGATGTGGCAATGATGTCACCTATACGGTTGATGACATTATCATGTATGGACAGGTATTGATAGGTATGATCAGTATGGTCAACTGCTAATACGTCTTGCCAAGGTGTCTACATATGTGTCTAAGTGCGGATGGTACATGTGACCAACTGTGTAGTCCATCATGGATTGGAGGTAGCTGAGGTGGATGCTAAGTGGGATCTGACATGGAGATATGGGGGCAAGTTGATGTGCAGTCCACATGGTGCGGCGGGGTTGGGACACGTGGTAGTGAGCTATTCTTCTCACTGAACACATGTGCATTGTCAAAAAGTTTGATTATGCAGGCCAGAGCAAAAGTTTTCAACACTACAGGCCGAAAAATTTCTTCCAGTGCTGGGACTTTAGTCCCATGTTGATAGGAACAAGGACTTTGGAGAGGTTTAAAAATTGGAACCCGTAGTGAGCATATAAACAAATAGCCCACCGGTGATGGAGAGGCTAGGTCGGGCACTGAGTTTTGTTGACTTAGTTGCCAAAATTTTTGGCCACGGTCAGAATTATGTTGAAGCTAAAAAATGGATAATGAGCCCACCTAATAAAATTTGGAATATTCTCTACAATAAAGACAAATATTCATCCCAAATTGCAAGGTTGGGATGTCACTGCCTAGTTCTACGAAAAAAAAATTCTCTACTAGCCCAACTAGGGAAAAAAAAAATTGAAAAAGCAAATTCAAAAAAATGCAATGAATTTAACAAATCCGAATTGAATGAAATTGTAAATCTAAAAATTCATATCCAAGTTGCAAATCAGGGCCTCCAAGTGCTGATTTGCAAAAAAAAATTGCCTCACGATCGACTTTGGCCAAGATTAGGCAACTTTATAGCCAATTTTTACTAAATAAGCATTTTGGACACAATGGTGAGATCAGATCTGGTTGTAGCCACTCCCAATTTTTGTAGTACTCCAAATTTGGGCCAAGGTGTTGAAGCAATAATGGTCTCTAATGGCTATGTGAAGAGAGATTCTCCAAGCTCTAATACCATGTAAGAAATTGTCTTAGGGAAAAATTCACCCAAGTACTAAGAACTCAAACACAAGCACAATTGTAGACTAGAAAGAGTATGATCGAAATATTGATATGTATTTGATTCAATGTTCATAAAAGTAAACTAGGAGTCCCTATATATAAAGGCCTCTAAGATGCATCTAGAATGCCTAAGAATCAGCATCATAATAACTCATACAACTAGGCACATGTCCACCAGATATGGATTATCCTCCATTAAGCATAGGAGTAAGTGTGATGATGTGAGGATAAGCCTACAAAGGTGTAACATACAAATTTATGTTGTAGACACCATGTACTAAATTAGGAGTGTGAATAATTGTGTTGTCTACATGACAACTCAATGAATGATGCAAACTTCGGTGTTGTGGACACCATGTGCTAAATTAGAGTTGCTTACTTCTATGTTGTCAACATGACAACTCATAAAAGTGTGCAAACTCCTAAGTGTCTCATAAAATAAATAATAAAATAATGCATTAACCTAAGTAAACTTAACTAAGTGTAAATAGTAAATACGTATTTACACCAACAATGGTAAAGGAATAGTAGAAAAGAAGGAACCCATTCATGGATATAATTTAGTGAAGGACATAGATGAGTTTAATATTCCAATTGCTCAATTTATACAGAAGCTTAAGGAGAAAGGTAACTAGAGGAATTAGCTCCAAGAAAGAGATGTTCCAACCAATCTCTTTATGCACTCTCCAGTGCATTGTACCACATCTAGCTCCAATAATGAGGAATAACTTCCTTTTTTATCATGTTAATATAATATACTAATGTAAAATTCTTTGTAGATAGTCAATGTGATTATTTTTTTGTGGTGTGGGCGAGTGTAGTTTTATGATGTAGGAGAATCAAGTAGATAGTAACATACTTGGAACTATTTTGATATTATTTTCTTGATATGCAATAGTAAAAATTCTTTAAATGTATTAATTAAAGTAAAATTATTTTTACTAACTTATTTTCTTTTTAATATTGATAATTTATTTTTACTCATACCAAATTAATAAAAATTTAACTTATTTTCATCATGACGTGTTATACTTAGACATGTTAAAAAATATCCTTCTATTTTTTTGTGACATTGCTTCTACTTTGTAGGCCCTTGTGTATGTCCCTATTGCACATTGTAAATCCCTACTAATAAAAAAATATTTCAAACATGTACTAGGAGTACGTTTTTGATGGTGGATGTGTATGATGAATGTTATAGAAAATAATCATTTTGATAACTAGTACCTTCCAACACCACCCAACTATTCCTTGAAGTCAAGAATTGCATTGAAGTCTTCCCCATGATATATCCATACTAGATCTACTCTATTTTAACATTGAGCTTTGCCCACGGCAATGGCTACCCAGCCAGTTATTTCGACTGGCTGGGTATGCCATCCTCCATCCGCATCATCCCATCCCCATCCGCAGTGCATCGTTGACTCTGCGTCCATGCGATCTTCCTAGCAGGCACTCGTACTCGTCTCTAACATTGATAGACGGAACAATTGAAGGACAATTTACAAGTTACATTACAAGTATTAATAAGTAGCATTCAAACACAATCAGTTATTCAACTAAAATTATATGTTTAAATAATAAAATGTATAGTTTTAAAACCTATATATCAAATATAATTGGAGGATTATCAAACCTAATTGCTTCAATCTTGGCACTAGCATCATCAGTCATGAATGCATTGACTTTCCAATC
Organism: Cupressus sempervirens; assembly: GCA_028749045.1. Classification (NCBI taxonomy): domain Eukaryota; kingdom Viridiplantae; phylum Streptophyta; class Pinopsida; order Cupressales; family Cupressaceae; genus Cupressus; species Cupressus sempervirens. The sequence continues at coordinate 121,941,794 of CM053785.1, read as the reverse complement.
TTCTTTATATTGCTTGCCTCTTTTGTAAACTTCTGCTAGCCACCCATTTATATCATCAACTTTATTTCTTGACGATATGGCCCATGCAACAAGCACACCGGCCTCTTGTTCATCAAATACAAGTAATGAATATAACTCATACTGCACATGAAGAAATCAATAAATTAAGATTTTAGATAAATTTTAGATGAACTAAACTAAAATATATTAATATAGTTGACATTGGTATACTCACAGCATATTTATTTGTTGAAAAAGTGGAATCCATTGCTATAATAGAGTTATGTGAATGTCTCACCATCATCTCTCGCATCCATGGTGTTTGAATACCTATGATAAATGGAATGTCTTCTCCACTATTAGGTGTTTTATAGTAGAAGAAGTTGTCTTTCTCCTCCATGTGCCATAAACTTACACTTGTGGCATCATTTTCATTTTTTTGTGATCGAAGGGAGCGCACCCTTTTACATGCATTCATTACATCTTCTCTTAGCAAAAATGTGTCCCTCTTATTCATTAACTTCGTAAGACTAGGATCCAAATAATGTTGCTCACATATTGTGGAAACCCCCACACCCATCAATAACAATGACTCAATATAAGATTTATATTCATTTGACAATCTCGGTGCAACCATACTCCTTGGGTCACTAGAAGGGTCATCCTTTCCATGACAAAATTCACCACTAGCATCTTGATGACTAAACTCATTTTAAGTAATGATGGCAACATTTGGTCTTCCATACATAACTCTAACACAGAAGTGTGTTTTACAACCCCTTTTCTTTGCAAACCTTGGTAACCTTTGCATATCTATTTTGGGTTTTCTTCTATTATCATGAGGTCCAAATACACAATGATATCTGTATATACATGTACAAATATATTTATACCAATTTATAATCAATAAATTTTATAAAATTAGAATATTGCATGCTTAATTATTATACTAAATCTAATCAAACCTTGAATACATTTTGGTAGCTTGGTTAGTAGGGTTTGTCAAGTTCTTCTCATGATGTTCTTTTCGTACGAATGTTGTTTATGTACCATCCAATAGACCTTCTCCCTTGACAAAGTGTGAGAGTCTCTCAAGAGGGATAGCAACACATAAATCCATAACTACATTATGATGTCCAATAGGTGTCCACTCTAGTTGTGCACTTGAAAAATCACTTCCTTCATTGGGGACATCTTGCACAGGTAGTTTGATGAGTGATTGTCATTTAAACTTTGTATCCATTCTAAGGAATCTTAATATGGTTAGCGATCCTTAACTTGTTGAAACATGTTTTTAAAAAATAATAGGGATTATTACATATATCTTCAATAAAACAATTAGTACATTGAAATCACAATAAATACAATTATATCCTTGATATGAAATAATTTCACTATACCATCAATGAAATGATTTCGCAAAATTATATTAGAAGTTGATATTAGATATTTTATTCTATAATTTTCCAATCTTGTGATCTAGTAATGAGATGCATGTTAGTGCAAGCCTAGGACACATGATTCATATTGCCCTAGGACACAAAGTTTAAATGGTTAATAATCATATTAAATTTGTGTGGTTAATAATAAAAATTATCTTTATATTATGGTGATTTACACATATTCTACTCTTTTTTCCTTGTTGCAAATTATTCTTGAATAACTTCAAAATGTATTATCTCTATTTCCCAAAACCCTACAATTTTCAAGAATAAGGATAATGAAGCTAGGAGTTACTTACATTATGGTATTTAATGTGTTTCTAAGAAATGATATTATTTTGCTAATAACCAAAATTCATCTCTACATTTAGATGAACCAAGTGTTCGTAAAAATATCCACTCTATTGAATGTTCAAGATTTTTCGTCCTAAGATAATGATAAGGTGCTAGATCGTGTTTCTATGTTGGTCTCTAACAAACATAACTCTATTTTCATGGAACCTTTCTCTCTAGATTCTTGTATCTTTAAAGGGATATTAGATTTTTGTGCAAACATAGAGTGTTAAGGTGGAAGATTATGTATCCATACAAATAGAGGATGATATCCCAATTTCATCATGGAAGGACCTATCTAGTGAGCCTATATCAAAGGTTGATATCTCATATCTCCTCAACATATTGCAAAAGTGAATGATTTTTATTAATTTTGATAAGAAAGACTAATTTGACAAGTTACTTCATCTTGAAAGCACCCACTGAAGGAGGTTTATAGATCAATTCAAGTGTTGGGTCAAAGAGATAATGGGGAAGTTAAGTGTTGTCTTAATATTTCTAAAAGTGGGGGCCTTCTTATTGAGGTCTCTTCAACTTAGAATCCTTACGAGTGATAGGTTGGAGAGGCTTGGTATAGATAACATCTTGAATTATGTTCTTTGTGGAAATGCAATGGAAGATGTAAATCACTTGTTACTGAATTATGAATTATCTCAATCATATTGGAAATGGTTTTGAATAAGTTTGGATGCTATATTCCTCTTCCTTGAACTCTCTATCTCTCTCTCTCTCAACATTTGGTGGGATGAGAAATTTTGAATAAGGGCTCTATCATTTTTGAGATATGGAGCATTTCTCATTCGGTTGTGGTAAGGGCTAACTAGTGGGAAAGGAATAAGATGATATTTAGGGAGGAATTAGTGTTAGTGGATAAGGTTTGGGATAGTATTAAAGCCTTAATTTCTAAATCACTTAATGCATTTTTTATGTGGTCCAATTCTCTCTCATCTCCCTTTTCCTTGCTTATGTTTTGAATAGAAGGAAGAGAGAAAATATCCCACTGGAGGGGTACTAGTTGATAACATGGCTGAATGAGAAAATAGAAGGAAATTTAGATGGGAAAGGCCTAATGGATCTTTTACTAAAGGAAAATTTTATGGGACCTCCAAAGGGAACCCAGAGAGGTTAGAGATTAGGAAAGTTCTAAGAGACAATAGGGGCAATTTTTTTAAGATTTAACTGTTAGAATTCAAGATGGTTCAAATAATTTAGTAGATGCTTCAGTAGAGTTGGAGGGAGTTCAAATATCTCTAAGTACGAGATTAAACAAGATTTTTATTGAAGGTTTAATATCTAGAAAGATCATCAGTTGGGAGTTTCAATATGTCTTGGGTGAAGTGTGGAAACTTCTCCCTAGATTCAAGGAATTTAAGATTACTCATTGATTTAGGGAGGCTAATGCTATTGCAGATTGGTTGGCTAATTGGGGCAGCTCATTGGAATAGGATTCATGTAAATTAATTGGTTTGGAAATGAGTTAATGGGTTTAGGTACACAAGATGTTACGTTCTCTATGAGATGATGTGGTTTAGAACTTGTAAAATGGGACGCAAGGACATTTTTGTGTGTGTTTGTCATTGGTATGCTATGGGGCTAAATATTTCTAGAGGGCTCATTCATTATGCCCACATCTAGGATTCTATAGCACTGGGGACTACACTTTCTTCTATGGATATATGAAACGTTCTCTCTTATTACAACTCATTTTGTAAAAGGGTAACAAGCTAGCATAAAGATACAAATATTTGTGGAAAGAAGAACAAAGATCTATGTTGTCCTATGATAGTACCAAGAAGACATGATATAAACTTGTGAGAAATGATGATATACCAAATATCCACAATCAATAGATTCTTTCAATATGGAGATTTGATACTGATTGCCAACCCATTATTTCTCAAGCATTTTTTTGTTAAATACATTGGAAACTATATTGAAAAAATTAGAAAAATAATCTGAGACATGTTATGGAATACTTTAAAAAAAATAGTTTTTAAGGTATATCCAAATGATGAATGATGAGTTGTCCTTTTTTTAACCAACTAAGATCAATTTCAAATTTATAAACAATAATCAGGCACATAGAACAACAATCAAGGATTTCAAGCAAACGTCTACAAGCAATGGGCAAGGGACAAAGCAACCTTGCACATGAACAAAAACAGTGTCGTAGTATGAATTTAATCCTTAGAACCAATATTGTGTATGTTCTCAAAATATTTTTCAATCACGCACATAGTCCTAGAAAAGAAAATTCGACAACACTAAGGTTCTTAGTAATGGTCAACTTTGTAGCTTTTGCAATCTAGAGTGGGCGAAATCCAATCTTGGCATACCAGGGTTTTGACATATTTTGAGAATTTAATCAATCAGAGATACTGAGGAAATCTGACAACCCAACAAAAGACTACACCTGTGGGGATTTCCCCCACAAGGACATTTATATAGCGGTTGCTACTACCACGTCAAAAATGGTTATTACTGCTTGAGGTACCATACACGTGGTTGACCCAATAAAGGGAATTTCCACTGTGGTTTAACCCTCTCTAATCAAGGAAGACTCAAAAAGTTGTACCACATGAGGACTTGGTTTGGATTTAAGGGTTCTAAGTTTCTGATGTGCCCAAAAGGGAACAAAGCATACTCCTCTAGCCTCTTCACCTTACCCAAACATAGCAAAAAAGATTCTTTGACACACTAATTTGAAATCACCTCACCAACTTTTTGGAAAATCCAACAACAAACACCACCAATCTCAAAAGAGAAAGTACTAGTGGATGTTGAGGACAAACCGGAGCAAAATAGTGAAACAATGACAAATATCCTTCCCTACCTACAAGGGGATCCGTCGTCAAGAGGAGCTTCACATGTAAAGCAAGCGAATGAAGCTCAATCTCTCAAGATCTCCCAAATAGTGTTCATAGGGCCTAATTACTATGTGAAACATATATGCGTGAAAACAAATCTAGATCCAATTTTAGAACACCAAATGAAGTGTGAATCTATGAAAGCATGTAAAAGCACTCAAGCCAAACACATGAGATGTTCATTTTAGTTCCAAATCCAAGTGTTATAGAGATCCAACAAAATACCTAGTAATCCTTGCAACACATTTTTCTCTATTGTACCTTTCATTTATGCTGGAACGCTCGCTCGCAACGAACAAAGCAACAAGCAAACACAAGATATGCAATAATATACCAAAGCCAAGAGGTATTCCCAAATTAGAGGAAAAATGAATATTAAATGAAAAGGTGTGACCCACATAAGAGAATGTGCAATTAACATTTAATTAAGAGATGTAGAGTGTAAAACTCCATAAAAATTATAAGATGAGGGGTGTTTTTATCTAATTTAAATATAAAATAATCCCTTTTCTTATAAAATAAAGTGTGTGACATTTATTTAATCAAAAGGGAGCAAATTCCTTTAATTAAATAATTAAAAAATCAAGATGACCCAACCATTTATTTAAAATTAATTAAATACATTAACTCTAATTTAATCAAGGAAATTGATGTAAAATAATAAGGATTAATTAAATAATTCAAATAACTTAATTTCATGAAAGAAAATGGTGATGTAAATATTGATTCAAGCTTGAAATAAATTATGAAATAAATTATAAAATAAATATTGACTCAAGCTGATTTATAACATAATTGTACGATAAATTGCATACAAGAATACATTCCTAAACTATTGTTTACTTGTCAATTTAGCCCTGTCCAACAACGATCAACACCCTTTAACATTTCTTCTTAAAAGATAGATAAATGAAAAGCTACCTAAATGAGGTTAATTGTCATGAAATTCCTAGTTTGACTGTTAGAAGTTGTTGTCAAGCTCACCAGTCAGCTTTGAACTCACTCAGGCTTACATTTCATTCACTCATAGTCACAATGCTAATTTAGGCAAATATTGATTTTTCATATACTTAGCAACTCTTGATTAGTAGCCTTGGTTTTCTTATTAAATTTTTCTATTGTTAATGTGATTAAAATGCTTTTATTCATTTTCAAATTTGTCTTTCTGGTATAGGGATCTTGTTTAAGAATGCCTTGATAAGAGTTCTATGATTATGAGAGATGAGGAAAAGGGGAACATATTATACCTTGAGTTTCTCACCACTCAGGAATGGTAGAGTTATTAGTTACACATATGTTGCATTGGTTTTATATATTTGTTTAGAAAAATAGATGCAAGAGAAAAATAGATTTTTAAAAAAGAATTTAAGGACTTTTATATTATTTGACTAGGAAAAAACAATTCTACATGATTGGAAATATATTTTATTGAACTAAAAATAAAAATAGATTGGAGTTGAAAAATAAAATAGTTGATGAATTAAAATGGTTATATATTTTTGGCATGAAAATTTCACAAATTAGATTTGATTGAAATGATTAAAAGGGTATAAAATGAAGTTGAATTATATATTATATATTTTGTGTTTTTTATTTTTTTACAATGAAAATATTTTACATAGTTTTAGTATGACAATTTTACAAATTATATTTGATTAAAATGAATAAAAAAGTGTTAAAAAAAGTTGAAAAGTATATTATAGTTTTACTTTTTATAAAAATAATTTGATTCTATAAAATGAAGGAAGCAATGATCTATAAATGTTCAATAACTAGGAATGGATATTAAAATGGTGTAAGATGAAGTTGAAAAGTGTATGATTTGATTTTTTTTTATAATTATTAAATGAAATAAATAACTAGTGTATTTGACTTTTATATCTATTCCTTAGTTTCTTTTATAAAATTTCGTGGGCTTTTCAAACAAATTCAAATTTAAGTGTGAGAAAAACCATGAATGGATTTTTAAATATATAGTCTATAAATATTATTAAATATAAATTTAGATTTTAAATTCATCATAGATAACATTGTAAAATATATAGATTTTTAAATATATAGTCTATAAATATTATTAAAATTAAATTTAGATTTTAAATTCATCATAGAATGTTTAATAAATTTAAATATATATATTTATGTTAACTTGTATTACTATATTAAAGTTTGAAATTTTATTTGTTTTAACTATTCTAATGTAACTAAATATTTTATTAGAAATATATTAATTTTTAAAAACTTAAATGTATTGTTTAATATAAACAAATAAATAAAATAATAAAAATTAAGAAAATATAAAATTAAAAACATAAGATAAGTAGAATAAAATAATTCAAAAAATTAAAATCTTCTTTATAAATCTAAATTTATTTTTTTAATACTAAATTTCATTAATCAAATATAATTGTAAAAGTTATAAATGAAGGTAAAAACAAAACAAAGTCAAATTTTAACATAAAAACTTAAAAACTAAGCGTAAAAGTTGTTAATCAAATATATTCTAATCGTTTAATCAAACATTTAATTATACTTGTGTCTTTTCTTTACTAATATACTTGTATTTTTAAATCCTATATTTACAGCCATTAATCTCCGAGGAGGCAATTTTTTCCACCACAATCTTCTTCTTAAACCCTTCATTAAGAATCATATTCAAAATCAGAACTGCAACGAGCAGGAGATGTGGCAAGCAAAATACAAAGCAACAAACGTTGAAAATTGTTCTATAGTTGCAAGGAAGGGTTTGCTTCTTCGATATGCTCCAGTTCGCATGCCAAATATCCTGATGATCTAAGGATCGACATGGATATATGTAGAAACTTGAGTATGATATATGCAGATACAGGAATAAGATCAAAAATATACTATTGCAACTTCCTTTTAACTAATTGTTTCCCCAAATAGGCACAACATTAATGAAATGAATCTGTACAAGGGTAAAAATCAAAGCAAAACTATACCAACGAAGGATATGAAAATAAAAGAAAAACATGTTGGGCACATACCTTTTGTCTACTGAAGAGTGGGGAGGCAGATGGTTGGCAGTAATAGTAGGCAGCCAGTGATTACAGAAGCAAGATGGTTCGCAGTAACAGCAAGCATGCACTACGAAGTAAGATTTCTGGACCGCTGATTACCTTCCCTCTTCTATTTTTTAACGCGTCTTCTTTTTGTGAAAGTTGGTGTGTCATGAATATGGCTTGTTTGATGTCTTGGCGTGCAAATCTTGCATAAATTAAATTCTCCATCTATCTCAATGTGTCTATTCCGTCTGTCAATGTCAGAGACGAGTACAGGCGCCGACCAGGAAGATTGCATGGACGTAGAGTCAACGATGCGCTACGGATGGGGATGGGATGATGCGGATGGAGGATGGCATACCCAGCCAGTCGAAATAACTGGCTGGGTAGTCGTTGCCCTCTAGCCACACCTAACTCTTTTGTCTTTAGTCAATCCCAGCTTACAGACATTTGAAATCACCACTCCCATTGTCGGAAGCACCCTACTAACTAAGCCTTCTGCCAATTCGTGGTCAATAAGAGAAATTCAACATTAACCTTGTTTACCCTCCACATAGGAAAGAGGAACCCATAGTCATGAGGGTTCGTTTAGTGCGGTTCATGATGCAACTCATAAAAAATAACAAGTCTAGTGCAAAGTGTTCAAAAAAACTACTTTTTAAATATTCTACCAAAACTTAATTTAAAAAATTTTAATAATTGAATTACAAAATTATTTGTTATTAGAAGATTGTATTTCTACATTGAATATAGTGTATTACAATTTAAATGGGTCAAATACTTATTTCTAAGCATAATGTTTGATATCTTTATATCCAACATAATAAGAATAATAATTGTACAAAAAATATAATAGATAGCTATTGTATTTGATTTGAAAGAAAATATGACTGATAGATATTGTATTTGATTTGAAAGAAAATATGACTTATTTCACTTATTACTAAATTTACTTATATATTTTTGATATAAAATTTATAAATTCACATATGTTCAAACATTGGTCTTTTGATTAATATTTAATTTCTTTTAATTATAATATATAATATAAATATTTGACTAAGATTAAACAATATAATCACAATTACTACTTGCCCTCTCCCCTTGACATACTTCCAAAAAGGATACCCTTCCATCCCACAATTTTTTTAATGGTTGATTTTGCTTCCAAGAATAGAACAAACTTTAGTCAAATATTTAATAACTGGCGCTTGACCATGTGCCTCTTGTCATGTATGTTCAAGCCCCTCACACTCTAGCTGAAGATTTTATATTTATTAGAGGAAACCTTTTCGACTTCTGGCCTTCAGATTTGCAAGATGATGAATGATGCCTTTGTAGCTTTTTTGGCTTTGAAAGGATACATTTCACTCCAATTGCAAATGGTGGAATGTCATGCTGACAACTTGAAAGTGTGTCTTCTTCCCCAAATTAGCCCCCAGATCCCTTTAGGGCTCATTTCTGCAAATCCACTAGTCTTCCCCTTCATAGCTTGACAAATTTCCCTTCATTTTAATTCTTCAGGCTATTCACCAACCTAGTCTAGCACCCATTTTTGGAATGAGCTAAGGCCACACTAATCCATGGGATATATCAAGGTGAAATATGAATTTTTTATTCAAACTTTGATCTATAGAGAATAAATTCACAACACAAGTTAACTTTGTTATTCATATAGACACAAGTTAATTCTGCTACTCATATGATAAGTCAACTTTAACTATTTAACACTTTTAGCCTAGGAATCAAGCCTTAGTGTGTGATGTTTAAGTCATCTCCACATAGACTAACTCCTTCTGATCCTTATTGACATATTATTATTGTTGAAAATGTAAGAGAGTAACTAAGAGAGGAGGGGTGAATCAATTACAACAAAAAAAAAATCATTGTCCCTTAGATGTCAATACAAACTTCCACTAATCATGCAGTACTGAATATCTCAATTAACAAAGCAATCTTAAGATTTATTAAACTATTTTATCCTTTAGTAACTTAGTTGTAGAAACATAAATCATAAGCAAATAACATGAACACAGATGACACCAAGATTTAACATGGAAACCCAATTTGGAAAAAACTACCATGCAAATAGTCACAATAATTTTCACTCTTCTAAAGTGAGCCTTGTTAGGAGCCAACCTTATTAAATATTACAAAACATATTGCTAATTATGACCCTATTAGAGGATCTAGATCACCCTATTAGGAAAGACCTGGTCAAAGGTCTTCAAACACTTCAATCTTCAAATGTCACCTTGTTAGAGGATTTACAAAATGTTTGTTAATTCAACTCTGTTAAGAGATATCTTTACTCTACAATGGTTAGAAAGCAATAGCAATTTGACCTGATTTATGATGCAACTTCCTTTGCAAATCCAGATCTTTGTTCTGGCTTGACTTTTGGATCCCTCCTAATGAGATGCTCTTTGCAGTTTATCTTCTACATGTTCTTGCCCTGCCTTGCCTCTACTTACATATCCATCTTATTTCATATTCCACTTCCTTACTTTATCCTCACAACTTGACCTTTCTTATATATCATAAGCTAGGAAAAGTTGACTTGAATACCCTTTCAAAATATCAATAAACATCCAAATAGTTGGCCTCAATTAATAAAATATTTGACAATTATATTATGTTCTCACTAGGACAAAACACTCCATTGACATTGTGACTCCTTCGATGCTCAACCACTCAGTCAATACTGTAAGCAGGAATCATTTTATTAACCAACTACTCGGTTAATACTGGAAAGTCTTCTTTACAAGACTGCTCTATTCATACTGAGATATACAAGGTTAATACTGCAAACTCTATATTGCTTGGTTAATACTAATATTTTTGTACACATCAATGACAATATACATTTGAAGAATTGTGTCCAACAATTCTTGCATCTTCGCTTATTATTATCATATATCATTTTTCCTCTAGACAAAACCACTTGGAGCGAGAATACTTTTCAAGGTTGAAGTTTTAAATAGTGTCTTACATGAACCTCAATCACATTAAATGCATAAATTTTCTAATAATCTCATATGACCACATTATATGTATTCATATTGCATTATATACCAAAAACAACATAATTACCACATGTCCTACATTATGAAAGGGAGAATAGATTCCAAGATTGAGTTTCAAATAGTGTCATACATGGACCTTGATCACATTAGATACATAAATTTTCTTAAAATATATCATATCACCAAATCAGATGTATTCATATTACATTATATACCCAAAATGAGTTGGTATCACGTCCTACAATATGAAATTTTGTTATATTGGTAGTTCATGTGCAACTTTATCAAAATCATACCGTATGGTTTCATATTACATATTTGCACCACTTACAAGATTGTTTCAACATTTTCCAAACAAAATTTACGTTGTCTTTTCTCTACTTTTTATTCTTTTTAGAGATAATGGAAGCAATGTAATTTATGATTTACTTTGATCATGTAATAATTGATACCATATTTTACGTTTAAAAATTATATAACTTTTTTATCAGTGATTGGAAGAGAATTCTAATGTGTTTTAAATATATATTCATATCATATTCAGACACCTTCAAGTAAGGACAAAATGTAATGATAACATGCCATTTTCTATTTTATTTGTGCCCGTGTTAATAAAAGCATCCTTATACAATAACATAAAATATACATGGCCCAAATTAAATTCACATTTATTCACACCAATTGTGTATTTTATTTCCATATATTAGCATTTACACATCACTATTGCATTCTTTCATAGTTACATTCTCTCTACCTCATCTTATAACTCAAGTCATAGGATTCACTTTTGTTTTACTTGAGATTGACCTTGGTCTATTCTACCATGCTTCCAAATAGTTTTCCAAGAAGGGGATTGATCATGATGGTCTGATAATTAAATGGGGTTGTTTGTGTCTCCATTTTTGTGAATTAGGACTACCACACTAGTTCATTTTTTGGGAAAGCCCTCCACATTGGTGTTGTTAAAGATATGTTGAATGTGAGGGGAAAGAGGATCAACACCCCATTTTAGGTATTCATCTTGTAGCCCATCAATATCTTGTGCCTTTCTTGATGCTAACCTACTTATGCCTTGGGTAATATCTTCCATATCAAATAGCTCCTCTGTGTTCTTAGTTATCTGAGTATCATGCTCACCTAGCTCATGCTCATAGAGTGTTTTGGCATATTCTAGACATTGAGTTTTGGTTATGTTATTCTTCATTTGTTTCTTTTTATGTTTAAGTTCACTCTAGAATTTTTTGGGGCTATTTTTTCTAATATTTATCAGCTCAAGTCTTCTTAGGATCATATATTATTCCTTCTTCCATTTTAGCAACTTGAGATACTCCTTTTTTTTTCATCATTCTTTGATCTCTCATATTGCTTTTTTCCTTCTTGCTTTCCTCATCAAACCATGGGTTGGCTGGGAATGTGTTCTTATTATCTCTTTTGTGTTTAGATCTTTTGCACTCCTCAAGTGCCTTGCTAATAATAAGAATGAGGTTCTCTTTGTTCATATGGTGTCGATTGGAAACACTTGAGTTCTTTAGCTGATTGTTGGATGTCCTACAAAGAGAATTTCTAAAAATTTCTTGATTCTCCTCAGTCATTAGGATCCTACCTGGTTGGGGACCTTTTCTTTCTTTGTAGATATGTTGATCATTTTATTGATTTTTTATGTGATTGGCTAGCTTGAGTGAGATCAGATTATGATTTAAGTTTAGTCTGATTGGATAGTCCTCTATCTCAAACTCCAATATCTTTGAGATGTAGTTTGGGGATAAAATGACATAGTCTACTACACTTTGTCCATTGTAGGTTTTACAAGTAATCATGTTTCCTGAATTAGGTCATTTCTTTGTTCCATTACAAATGACCATGTTGTGAAGGTAGCATATCCCCAATAGTTCTACCCCAAAATGGTTGACCTTGCCTTTGTCGTCCTGCAATGACCTCTCCCAATGTTGGGCCCCTTCTTCCTCTAGCTATAATGGGTCATTGCTTTCTTTATACCCTCTTTCCAGATTAAGAGTTAGATTGTTTTTTGTCCTAGCATTGAATTCACCTATGAACATGATTTCCCCTAAGGTGCTAAATATAGAGATGTCCTTTTTGAGTGAGGCAAATGGATCTTCTCGGTCTAGATGCTTTTTCTTATAGAATTTTGATCCTTTAGGAGCAAAATAACTTGTCGCCACCTAAGTAGAAACCTAATTTTTTGTTATTTTTATCCATATGTATTGGTTGTGTTGGCGCTCAAAATTGTAGCTCAAATTTTGAGCACTTTTGAGAAAATTAAGCCCTATGAGCGCTTTTAATGTGTATGTACCTGACTGTACCTTTGAGGCCCCTAAGGTGTTTAATGTTTCTAACACCTTGCATTCAGCTTGTCTAAGCATTCCATGAAGAAAAATTGAGATTTTGAGCCATTTCGTGAAGTCTTGTTTTGAGCTAGTTTCAAATCTACATTTTCACCTAGTGTCAAACAACGACATGAGGCTATGTTTGCATCTGAATATCTTGCACCCAGAAAAGTTTTGTGATTTACCACTTTGAAAATATCTAGTGTCCATACTTGAGAGCCTATGTTTCATATTTCGAGTCGTTTCAAGTCCGTTTGCCTAGGTTTTGAATCTCTCAAAGTTGGTTAGTTATCAATGTCATGCTGATATGAAATGTTCAAAATTTTGGAACGCCCTATTTGACCTGTAATAACTTTTGACCAGTTGACCAAAATATGAAAATTCATTTTGTGTTGTATTGTAGACATCAAAAACTTGTTATGTTTCAAGTTTTAGCTCATGATGAATCCATTTGATCAGTTTTCAAGCGCGATTCCAAATGGAATTTCTAAAGTTTTACTGGTGTCAGCATTTGTAGATTGATTGGTACCCCTATTTGTAATGTTATATCTTGAGATTTGTGATTGGTGAGATCAAATGGATTGTACCATTGTGTTGTCCTCTAAAAATTCTCCAAGTGCGTCAATTTTCAAGCCTTGACAAATCCATTTGATTACTTTTCTAGGTCAATTCCATTTGGCAAAACCACTTTTCTACCATTGTTTCAATCTGCAAATTCCAAGTAGCCTACTTTGACTGTTGGCCAAATGCGTCCTTTTATTTGTCATGAGCCCAAATCGTAGAAGTACACTATCCTCATGACAAAGTATCAATGCCCCAGTTTTCAAAATCTCAAGTGCACGTTTGCCTAGTTTTCAAGACCAAAACCAAATGCGATTTCTAGCTTTCTGACATGTTTATTTGCAAGTGATTTTATGTAGGCATGTTCGGAGGTCAATATCTTTTGACCCTAATGTCCTCATACGACAAAATTTGGCAGGTTTGTTGAATGTGTCGGAGAGAACAGAGATCCAGAGTTTCGGAGCCCGATCAAGTGTTTATGTTAGTTTTTAAAGCTGGTTATTAGGCCTTCTTGTCAACGAATCATAGTTTAAAGAAAAAGGTAAGAGGAGTTTTTAATGATCAATTTGTGATCAATTTTTGATTCTAGACAGATCAAGGTGATCGATGAATCAGTTTGCATATCAATTGTTCAGAAACGAAAAAAAAATTAGCCGGACCCGCTTTGGGGCTTGACTGATTTCATCAGATTAGTAGATACTTATAAAATCTATTAGATGTTCTAATTGGGAGCATGAATAGAGTAGAGAATCTGATCAATGTACTATAACTGGATGCATCTCGAACTTTGTGATTGAAGATATAGTTTCTTGATGGTGAAATATTGAAATCCCGAGGAAATGTTAAGAAGCTCTAATCACCAAGGCATGTGCCTGAGAAGTTTTTAACATTTTCAGATCTTATGTCGTGGATGTGTTGAGTAAGGGGGTCCCTTCAAATCTTTGGCAGTACATGGGAAGGAAATCTACAAGATCATATTCAAAGGAGGTATAATTACCTCAAGGGGCGGTTAGCTCTGCTCCTCCCCCCATGTGTGAAGGTCTTAATGTTTTATATATCCAAAATACAAATTGGATAAGAAGAAATGTGGCCAATGTTTTGAGGGAGATCCACATGCATAAATGAAAATGGAGTGGCAGCACCTCTAATGCTGTAGTCATGTGCATGCAGGGGATCTCCACGTTTTTAAAAAAGGGAGACTAGACAATTAAATGCCCATATTTTGAGCATAAGCTACAGCCTACAACAGGGGAACACAGTATTGAAAGGGATTCCATGGTTGAGCATGACACAGTGCATTCACGCATTAATAAAGAAGACTACACCAAACATTAGAGGCAAAAAATTGTAGCTTGAATCAAATAGAACCACCCACGTTTGAGAAGCATGAACCGCCCAGCAAGCATAAAAGAATACAGTCAATGCATGCAAGAAGTGGCAGTCAACAAGCAAGGAGTCTTAAGAGGAGGCTCAGTGCAATTGAAAGAGAGAGTCGCTATGGGAAGCCTACATTCATGTGGACAACAGGCATTCGAAGACAAGACACCACGCAAAGGAAGCTTCCATGTACAAAAGAAGAAGACCCCCAGGAAACATGCCATAGCAGGAGCAGGCCTATGCACAAGAAGAGCAGTTAATTTGCAGCGACTAAGGAAGAGACTCACGTGCACAGGGGAAATATAGAAAGCCTCATACAGTTCCTTTGAAGCCTTTTTTCCCACATTCGACGTATGAAAATATTATCAAATGTTTAAATACCTTTTTTCATTACGTCATAGCGTCTAAGACTTGTGACGTTTTGTAAACCAATGGCTCTTGTGTGGAGGGACCAACATGCACGTGGAGGACAACTGGCGTGAAAAGGAAACAAATTTTGACCAACAAAGCAGAGAAAGCAGGTGCCCAAAAAGTAAAAAAGTAAAAATCTGGCTAGCCGCTATGTCGCTAACCAAAAAATCTAAAGATTTTCGACTAGCGACATAGCAAGTCAGTGAAAGAACATAGAAATTTGGTGAAGTTTGTGAGACAATCATGGGCCCATGTGGTGGTGATGTGGCACCATTAGCAAATCAGGTAGTGCCAAGTGGTCGCTGACTGGATAAAATGTTGATGTGGCAGACCATGATCAGAGGTCACCAGATGGTGACACATAGCAGATCCAATGGTAGTCGCCATGTCGCCATGACAAAGTTGCAGGGAAGTTAACATAGAAACATGGCGACTGCCCAGCTAGCAGTGAGGTGGATGGATGATGTGGAAAAAATTGAATCAATTAGAACTAGCCACGTGTCAAGGTCGATCAACTAGGTTTGACCCGAATGGGGATTGTGAAGGAATTTCAAATTTCATTAAAATTTTGATTTTTCTCAAATGCACATAGGTCAACATTTTAAATAATGTTTGATTATTTGCATAGTTCAAACTTTATAATATGTCAAATATTTGAAATTTTCAAATGCCATGGAGCCATGAATAGGAGACCTAAACTTCAGAGGGCCATATCAAGGGCAATTTTTAACCAAAATGGGCACTCCAATATACCATCAGAATCGGGAGAATCTAAATTTTCCATTTTTGAGGTTAGTTTGTGCACAGGTATTCACTAGTTCATGTTATAGGTCAATTTGTGTCTCCTAAGGTATTGGTAGTAGAACAGGCAAATTTAAACACTGATCATCAAAATTGGTTAAAGAGCAGATATGAGGGCTTGGTGAAGTCTAAAACTGAAGAAAATCAATTTGAGATGTTTTCTTGGCTTCTTGAGGTTGTTGTAACTAGTTTTTCACTTTTACCGTGATTTCATTTTTAACACCAAAATCAATTACATTCTTTCATCATGAGATTTCTGAGATATTTGATGCCTTGTAGAGGCCAAATGATGGAATTAGATATTCAGTTATAGAGAGAAGGTAGAGAGAGGCTTTTTCAACTTTTTAGGAAGTAATTTAGAGGGGACACATGTCAATTGCAAGTTGAATCCAAGAATTTCCCTCTTGATATTTATACTTTCTTCTTCTCTTTTGTAAGTGTTGGAAAATATTGGAAAGTTTCTTTGGAATGAAAACACTTAGCAGAATTAGCTCTGGAATTGGTGAATTTTGCATGGAAGATCTGAGATGTGCTAGTTCCAGACCATGAAGCTTTGCTCTGGCTGTGATACCCCCTTCCCATCCCATCAGTTTCTCATTCCCACCATTTTCTCTCTTGTATGATAGCATTTGTTCACTTAATAGTCTGGTTTATTAGGTTCTTTGTGAGTTAATTTCATGCATGTTTATGTATTGTTTCAAGGAAATCAATACAAGGAACAGCAAGTGTTTAGTTTCAGTTTAAATCTTGTCGCCTTTCTCAGTTGAGCTATGATGTTTTATGGTCTTTGAACAAAGAGCCTAGATCATAAGTGTAGTCCCTTAAGGCTATATGTTGCTTCATTGTTGCTTGTAATTCAAGGAATTATGTAAATGCTTCAGAAATTCAGTAGGGTTGCAAGTTTATTGAGGAGGATATTAGGTAAGAATGAGATTTAAGTTGAACATTGATGTCTATTTACAAGGTGAATGGATAGATCATTTATCTGAATATATGAATAAGTATCAGATATCCAAAATGCATGAGGGAGATTCATGAATTGCCCAATGGATGAGGCACTGATCTGTTACAAGATCATAAGTTTTTTGTTCATACCTAGTTTTCATCCACTTTCCCCACCCACATAAAATCAAAATCAAATTCAAATCATCTTTACATTTTATGTTGAAGAACCTAAAATAGAATGCCCTCACTTAGCTTATGAATGTCATAGATTTGCATTTAGCTATTGTAGACCTATGTTATTGCATGAGTTAATAGGAGAAATAAGGGGTTTATCTGTTTTATATTAGATTTAGTATATGTTTTGATAACTGGTACCATATAAAGAATCTATAGGTCCACCCGCCTAGTTTTGTAGAGCCTAAAGAAGAAGAAGCGTCTAGCCTTATAGTTGGGCTAGTGTCTGAAAGGGCATGTTGAAAATGGGAGTTAACTACCCCTAGATATGTCTTGTTCTCATCAAGGTAATTAGAAACTGGTAACATTTTCAAACACCAATAAGTTGTTTGCGTCTTTTATTTCCATATTAATAAATCTATCGCATGTCTCCTTGATCAAAATGTTGATACCTTTGTGCCCTTTGTCACTTTCTAACCTTTTGTTCCACACTGAGAATTTTTTGTAACCTTCAAACTCTAGTACCTTGCAGCCATCATGTTTGTGTGTCTCTGTGAGCATAATAATATCCCTATCCCTAGCTATGGGCCCTAACCTAGGTCCTCTCCTCCACGGGTATCTTCTACAATTCTAGCTAACTACATTTAAGGATTTCTATGTGGGCCCAAGTTCCTATCTATCATGTGTAATTTTGTCGCTGATCTAGGCCTTCCCATTTTGCAGCCATGCCCATTTTCCACTTTCCCTTGTTGTTTTCACTTTTTCCCATTCTTTCCTCTTTTCCTCTTATTGAGTTATGGTGAGATCATCATCAAGGTAGATATGTGTTCCTTTGAGAAGTCCTTTTCTTCTCATGATATTATTTTTGTCTTTTACGCTCTTCATTATCACTCTTACATGTTTATCATTGCAGCCCTTTATCCACTTTCTAATCTTTCGTGTTTACATAACCACTCCATTCTACTCTAATTAATCTCTAAGGAAGTCCTATATCGGTTCTATTGTGGTTTCATGTTCCCCATAGTCTCTTAGCCCTTTGATAATGAGGTTGGTTGCTCTCTTGCTTATCTCTTTTTCTTCCCTAATTTGACTCCTTATACTCTTTTCTATGATTTCATTGGGTGTTTTTGTTGTCCCCCTTACTATGTTGGCCCATGATTTGACTTCTTCTATTTGTTCCCTTATCTTAATCTCATTGTGTTCCATGTTAGCCATGGTTGATTGCATCTCTCTAATTTGTTAATTCTCATTTTTGTCTCCATCTTTTCCTCCTCCCATGTTTCCTGCGATTATTTTTGTTTTTTTCTCTACTAATTCTTTCCTCCATAGAGCCCTTTTTCCAAGTTGAATTGTAATTTTTTCACTTGCTCTCTAAGTATATTGACCTCCTTCATTAGCCTCTAGTTACTTTTTTTTATCTATCTCTCCCTACTATATTTCATATGATTCTTCTCCACTAATGCTAACAGCCTCTCTTTCATGAGCACTAGGTTGTTAATGTAAATATTCAAGAGCCAAGACATGAGCATTTTTCTAGGGTTGTAGAGTTTGGATACCTCATCCTCTATTGCTTTCATTGAATAAGATATTTCTCTGGTGCTCGTGTCATTTCTTATCTAATGTTTTTGTCTCTATTGTGGAGTCTTATTTCTTACTTTTTTTCTGTACAAGTTTTAGTAAAATGACTGCCAGCTTTCCCGTCTTTGTATATTTAACCTTTCTAGCATTCCTTCTTCTCATTATACCTTTGTACTACTTTGCATTCACATAGATATAGTTTCCTCCTGGCAGCAATGCATTGGTTTGGAGAAAGTTCAATAGGCCCTGTGTCAAACTACTGGTTGCTAATCCTAAGTTGAATGAGTTCCCTGACCCAACTAGAGGGAACATTCTTGGAAGTATAAAAAAGCCTCCCTATTGGGTCATCCCTAGTGTGTAGTTTTGCAAAAGATTATTTCCTCTAATCAAAGCAGAGTTATTACCAGTTTCCCCTCTATGCAATGTGTATGTGACTGAATGTAATACCTTTATCTATGAGTGGCCACCTAGTCTGAGATGTATGATACTCTGTTTAGCAGGTTGAGGAATGTACAATGTGTTTATGACTGGTGTTGGTATCTTGCTCTTTGATTGGCCTACTACTATGATATGCTTGAAGCCCTGTTGAAATGGATGAAAGGTGTGCTATGTGTCTATGACTGGTTGATGTTCATTTATCTCTATATGATCCCCTATCTTGTTATGCTTTGAAACCTATTTAGTTCTCTGAGAATCTGGTTGAGGGGTGTGTAACGTTTCTATGACTAGTGTTAATATATTTTCCTTTAATTAGATCTCTGATGTAATAAACCCAAAATCCTGTTCAACTGGATAAAAGGTGCGGTGTGTATATGTGACTGGTTGTGATTCATTTATCTCTATATGATCCCCCATGTTGGTATGCCCTAAAACTTGCTCAATTGTCTGAGGAACTCTAGGATCTAGTTCATCTTCCCCTCTTTTCCCTCCATATTGGGCAGTATAAGCTTTATATTTTATAGTTTAAGGAGATTTGATTTTTGGTGTAGGGAATCACACATAAAGTGTAGAAGGCTTATGTGGTTGTTTTCTTTGACATCTATATTGTCTACAATAGGAATAAAAAGAGATGAAAGTGAAAGACTCTCAAAGTGTCTGAAACTTGTCACACCTGGTTGCTCTTAGTGAATCCTAGAGCCTTGAGGAGTTTTTCACTGTGTTGTGTGTCTTCCCTCCTTTCCCATTGTTTAGCATAATTGCTATACCATATTCTTCTTATCCAATATGTAAATAATTTAGTTATCAATCATAGCTCATAGCAATCAAAGATAATTGTCACCTCATTAGTTGACTTTGTGTAACTAGCCTAGATTTATATGCAAGGAGTTTTCATTCCTTTACAAAAATAATTATGATTATTCAATGTTTAACTATCCTAGATTTATATGCAATGAATTTCATTCCTTTACAAAATTAATTGTTATTTCTAAAACTTGTGCCTATGACTAGATTCTAACTCAGTCAACTTTGAGTAACATGAAAACACTCCTAGGCAATGGGAAGTACCTAAGTTAGGAGTGAATCTCAGGGTTATAGGCTGGATCCTCTTGACATTTCACTAATTTACTTCTTCAAACATGAAAATAAACTTGAAGGGTAAAGGGTTAGAAGGATTGCTTGAAAATAAATACTCAAAAGGTAAAATGGGGTAATACATCAGATGGTAGGATGACGATATTGCTATCTTGACTCAATGAGATGCTTCTAGGCAGCTAACAAGAACTCAATATTGTAAAGAATCATTCACATATAAATATTTCACAAGAATGATGTACTTCAAACAAGGATTTGAAGGGAATGCTAACATTCTCAATGTCACAACTTGAAAATAGAGTGGAGTATCTTGACTTGCAACCTAAATGAATAATCAAATCTCACTTGCAATTTAAAACTAAGACAGAACCCAGGGATTTAAAGAGTAAATCTCAAGAAATTCTATCAAATCAAAAGCTTAAGCAACAAGTAGACACAATAAGGGTTCTAAGATTGTTCCTTTACTCAAATTTCAAAGTTCATTGAATAACACTCATCCAGATTGACTATAAAAGCAAAGTAATATGCAGAGAAAAAGTATGAAGGACTCCTAGAAGATCTCAACAATACTATTTTGCATAAGACTTCAAAATTGCCAGCCCTTTCTCCACATCTTTGTAATCCTTAAATAGACTAGGATTGCAACAAGCTTCAGATGGGAGGGGCACATGTCAAAAATTTACTAGAAGAGTACAGATATTTTTAAGAACTTACATTCACATTTATGTTTTACACTCTACCCATCATGGGTAAGGCCAGGTGTTTCTTGTTGCAGGATGGCCTTAATCGCTTCTTTGCTTCCTGTAGTTTCCAATGATCAAATCCACAACCACCCCATCAGTGTAGCCATTAATAACTACAACTGTCTTCGAGAATGAATCATATCTTCTTGGTGATCATCCCACAAAAATGATCCGATCTAATCTCCATCATCTCCATACTCAATTATAAATCAGATATCCATTAAAACTAGGAAGTTTGGATCATCAACTCTTCTCTTCGATCAATGTCAAGCTACACCACTTCATTTCTATGTTAATATTGTGCCACCCTAGGGCCAAACTTTAGCTGACTATCAAGACATATCAATGTCTCACAACATGATAGGTTGGGCTCTCCACCTTTTTCTTTATAGCTTTTGCATCCACCAAAAATTGTGACAGAAAACATATTTACTATCACCACCTGCACCCTTTTAACCGTGACGACTAGCTCCTTACAAAAGTGGGCCACCTTGATGCAAAAGCACCTTGGTTTTTCTTGCAATGATGTATGTTTGGAGGGATTTTGGTTAAGTGTTTTGGAGTTTGGAAAATACTGGGAGCTCGGCATGGTCTAGTAACTCAATGTGGTTTGTGGTTTCTCGGCATGGTTTGGAACTCGGCATGGTCTATGGAGATTGGCTTTGTCTTCGTTTCTATTAGTGCCTAGTTGTCTATGAGCTGACTTTTCGCATTTAATTTATGTATGAGCATTTAATTTAGTGTTGTAGCCAACTTGTGGCTCGACCTATATTTAGGGTAAGAGATTTAATTTAGTTTGTAATGAGCGGGGCTGACTTATGGCTTAGTTACGTATAAGTAAGGGGTCTTGAAGTGTCTTTAGGCAAGAGGAGGATGGGGCAGAGGTTTATCATTCCAGCTTTGAAAAGGGGAGGAAGTGTAGATGTGAATTTTGAAGAGCTAGGTCTATGGCTTGAGAAACTAGAGGATTTCTTGGTTGACCTAAAGGTACAAGTATGGATTCTTCTTGGCGTTCTTATCTAGTTGTGTATCTAGACTGGCTAGGATTGGGTTTGTAAGTTGGATCGTGTTGGATCTTGCAAAACTAATTTTGTAATTATTGTTTGTGTTTGGCCCTAACCTGAAAGGCCTTACAGTCAGGCATATTGTATGTAATCAATTATATCTATGAATAAAGAGTTGTGATTTGGTATTAGATCTTGCATTAATATTCCTTTGTTTTTATATTTTCGTTGTGTGGTTCTTTGTTGGATTCTAGATCACCTCATTTTGGGGTACATCCAAACTTGCACTACATCAAGTGGTATCAAAGCAAGGTTGTTCCTGAGTGTGTTGAAAAATTATCAAAGTTGAGGCAATTTACACTAGGAATTGCAAAGGTTGATCTTGTGGCTGATTGATCTTCTAGATTGGTGGATCTATTGCGTAGGGTTTGCTAAAATTTTGGAAGATGCCTCTGAGAAGATTGGACCTTAGGGCTATTGATGATCTTAGTGATTTTGTGGAAGAAAGGATCTCAAAGAGGGTTAAACCATATTTTAGATCTGAAATAGAGGAGGTTAGAGTAGAGTTCAAATTTCATATAGCATTGATGAAGCGTGACATGATTGTTGAAATTGTGAGTGCTTTAGGTGGTGTACCTAGGCATGTGGGTACTAAAGATAGTTATGAGGAAATTTTTGAAGACTTTGAAGTTGCTAGATCTAGAGGTAAGGACAGAACTAATCGTGTGGAGAGACCTATTGGAATTAGGGATGCTCAGTTTACTAGACCTGGATCTCAGTTGAAGCCGAAGCATAAGATGGAGGTTTCTAATTTCTTAGGTATTTTGACTCTTGATGACCTAATTGATTGGATTGGTGAATTAGAAGACTACTTTGAGCTTGAGGATATTGAGGATCCACTTAGAGTGAGGTTGGCACAAACTAAGTTGAAAGGACATGTTTCTCTTTGGTGGAAGGAATTGCAAAGAGACAAAGAGAAGGAAGGTGAAATGAAGATCTCTAAATGGAGATTGATGGTGACTAAGTTAAAGGATAAGTTCATTCCTATTGATTATGACCTTGTGTTGTTTAAGAGATTACAAAATCTGAAATAGAAAGATATGTCTGTGAAAGATTATACCGAGAATTCTACGAGTTGACCATTCGGTCTAGTCATAGAGAATTTTTGAAGGAAAATGTAGCTCGATACATTAATGGTTTGAGATTCAATATTCAGGATGAGGTTGGTATGTTGAATATTTCTTCAATTGAGGATGCTTATTAGTATGCCCTAAAGGAAGAGGATAAGTTGAAAAGGAAAGGTCAAGGTAATGCTAGAGGGAAGGAGAAGTAGGATAGCTTGGCACAAGCTAAACTAATTGTTGAAGGTGAACCAAAACCTACTGATCCGAAAGAGAGAACAGGTGGAGGTGGCTTCAGAGGTAACTATTCAGATGTGGGCAAGAAGGGCATAGATCTTTTGAATGTCAACTTGGTAGGACAATTGTTGTTGTGAATGAGGTTGTAGTTCAAGATAGTCAGCTTGAGCAAGGAGAAATTGTGCTGACTTGGCGAATACTTGTTGGTGAGAGGACATTAGATTCCTGTCAGAGGACTAGTTTGTTCAAGACTTGTTGTAAGTCTGATGGTAAAGTCTACAAGGTGATCGTGGATGGTGGTAGTACTAATAACCTTGTTGCTGAGGAGATGGTTCAAAAACTTGCTTTGAAGAGAGTGAGACATCCATATCCTTATACGATTGGCCGATTTCAAGGTGAGAATGCTTTAGAAGTGAGGGAGCAATGCCTTGTTGATTTTCAAATTGGGAAGTATAAGGATCAAGTGTTGTGTGATATTGTGGACATGAATAGTTGTCATATGTTTCTTGGTAGACCTTGGCAATATGATTGTAGGGTTGTGCATGATTGTGCCAAGAATGTATTTACTATTGAGAAAGGTGGCAGGAAGTTTTTCCTAATTCCTTCGTAGAATGAAGAGCTCAGTAGGAAGAACCTGAGTATTGGTAGTCGAGTTAACAGATTTTGAGAAGGTTTGAGATTAGTGTGGCAAGCAGACCTATAGTACACCTAAGATGGATGTGAAGAAGCAACAAAAGAACAAAGGAAAGATTGTACAAGTTGAAGACTTGGAGGATACATATGTGAGGAACCAGTTTGGGATTTATGTGTTGAATCCTAGAAGATGTTCTTCCAACTGCTAAGAACATCTTTTCAAACCTGGGGTGTTTGATGCAGGAGCATCTTGGGTTTGTGTGCAATCCTACATGTTTGGAGGGATTTTGGTTAAGTGTTGTGGAGTTTTCCAGATACTAGGAGCTTGGCATGGTCTAGGAGCTTGACAGGGTCTACAAACTCAACATGGTCTGTGGTTGCTCGGCATGGTTTGGAACTCATCATTGTCTATGAAGCTCAACTTTTCTTAGGAATTTATTGGTGCTTAGCCTGGTCTTGATTTTTGTTGGTGCCAAGTTGTCTGTGAGCTGACTTTGGCATTTAATTTATGTATGGGTATTTAATTTAGTGTTGTAGCTGACTTGTGGCTCTACCTATGTTTAATGTAAGCGATTTAATTTAGTTTGTAATGATTTGGGTCGACTTATGGCTTAATTAGATATAAGTAAGGGGTCTTGTAATTTCTTTAGGCAGGAGGAGGATGAGGCAAAGGTTTATCATTCCAACTTTAAGAAGGGGAGGAAGTGTAGATGCAAATTTTGAAGAGCTAGGGCTGCAGCTTGAGAAACTCAAGAATTGCTTGGTGGACCTGAGGGTACAAGTGTAGATTCTTCTTGGTGTTATTATCCAATTGTGTAGCTGGACTAGTTGGGATTGGGTTTGTAAGTTGGATCATTTTGGATCTTGCAGAACTGATTTTGTAATTATTTTTTGTGTTTGGCCCTAACCGGGAAGGCTTTACAGCTGGGCATATTACATGTAATCAGTTATATCTATGAATAAAGAGTTGTGATTTGGTATCAGATCTTGTGTTATTATTTATTTTTTGTTATATTTACATTGTTTGCTTGTTTTTTGGATTTTGAATCACCTCATTTTAGGGTACATCCAGACTTGGACTGCATTACACCTAGACATGTGTCCATTAAGCACTTCCCTTCACTGCTTAAGTTTCTATCATTTCTACAAATTGGGTAAGCGTCGATCACCAATCCCTAAGCAATCAATGATCACGAATGACCCTCATTATTATTGTGCCTACTATTAATATTTATGGACCCACATGAAACTCAACATCCACCTCTATGTGCATGTAAAACCTTGGCAGATCATCATGCAGTACCTGGCACATATTCCACCTCAGCAGACCTGTCACCCTCTGAAAAAGATAGCCACACCACACACTCTCACTTTCTTACATTATCTAAAGCCCTTGCAACTTCAAAATGTAAAAAGGTGATCACTGTAAATACTCCTCCATCTAACAGCAGAACATAAAATGACCCACCTCTTTGCATAATCAGTACCTCAACCAATGAAATGGCGTGATATTTCCACCATGTCCTGACATGTCCATGTTGTGATTCTGACCAGTCTCCTTTTGTGGCTCTGACAAGAATGACATCATGAAGCCTACATGGAAACAAAGCACTTGCATGCTTTGCCTAAACATCTTGCAACTTCATAAAGCTAGGAAGCATTTGTAGTCAATCATCTTTGATCTGACAGTGGATGAAATATGGACCACCTGTTGAAATATGTCAATATTCTAACCAACCAAAAGCTTTTCATCCATATGTCAACTCATCCTAATAGCTTTCTACCTTTTCTATGGCCCACAAGACAGTAGGACCCACATGCCACATGGCAACAAGGCGTTTGCCCGCATTGCTTAAACATCTAGCAACTTCAGAATGCGGGCATGTGCCTATCGTAGATCTTGAAAGATCTGATGGTGCAAAATAAAGTGTGATTTATTCTCTTGAAATTCAAAGTAGGACCCACAATACATATTATAATAAGGTTTTAATCGCAACAAAGGCATGCAGAATAAGGGTTAAAAACCTAGGGATATAAACGGTCAACATGGTCAATATTTTACGTATCCCTCTTATTGCATGGGTGTTAAAAAATATTTATCTTTACCACCCTAGGAAATATGACTTGGTCAACCTATTCATTTTGTGCATGGTGATAAAAATGGGTAACACTTTTGGCGACTTCTACTGAATGGTTACATGTTAGACATCAAACTAGTAGCCTTAAACAACCTATTGGGTATAAAGTCATCAAGGAATGAGATCTGTGTGCATCAAACTAGAAATACTGCAGCCTCCACAACTACAAAATTCAAAACTTAACTATCGCTAGAGAAACAACTTGCATTCGTGCACTTCTTGGAAAAAAGGAAAACTAAAAACAAAAACTACTCTAACTATATACATAAATTTATAGAGAGAATATCAAACAAACCCATTGACTAATTTGTTGAAGTAGCTCCCCTTCCTCACCAGTTGATTTCTTCTCTCATGCATAAGGGCATCTGAAAATAGCAATAGGCATAACAAATACACTGTTGTAACTTGAAGCACCTTCCCAATGCTAAAAAATAATGAAACTACTCTCTAGCACTGGGACATTGTCAACTTGAGAAAAACGTGCTTACTCTTCCTTATGGCCTTCTCCCTCATACTCTAGAATGAGCATGACTAGGGGAAACTTGCATTGATGCAGAGCTAGATGTCTGATGGGGAATCCTCTTGATAGCTTCAGGTTTAAGAAATCAGCCTTGACCTCATTGTTGTGCTCTGCAATAGTTGTATCCTCTTGGCCAATAGGGGCCGGCTATGATGGTGTGGCTAGTGATGCGCATGTCTCCTCTTGTGTGATAATGATGGACAAGTATAGGGGCTTTAGCAATGGCATCCTTGATATCTTCAAAAGCCCTTTTTCCAACATCACTCCATTTGAAATTTTTATTGCCTTTCATCATATCAACTATACGTTTAACTATTTCAGAGAAATTAGGAACAAATCTTCTCAAGAAATTTACCTAGCCAAAGAAGGACTTCACTCCTGTTTTTCTCAATGGTAAACTTAATTTTTGAATAGCTTTAACCCTATTTGGATCAATCTTCACTCCTTGAGATACAATATGACCAAGCAACTTGCCTTCTCTAACACAAAATACTAATTTTTTTGGGTTAAGAGAGATGCCATGCTCTTTACATCTTTGTAACACCTTTTCTAGATCCCTGATATAATCTTTTCTCTTCTTAGAAAAGATTATCAAATCATCAAGATATATGACAATAATTCTATCTTTCAAACCTTCAAAAGCCAAATTCATTCGACTTTTGAAAAGTTGCTCCTACATTGATTAAGCCAAAAGACATTCTATTGTATGAAAATGTACCCCATGGTGTGGTAAATGCAGTCTTGAACTGATCTACTTCATATACCTAGATTTGATTATATCCTAAAAATTCATCCAACATGGACATCATCTATGATCCTACAACAATCTGTAAAAGATGATCCATATTAGGAAGAGAAAATTTGTCCTTCAATGAGGCTTAATTTATATTTCTAAAATATACACAAATTCTTATATCTTCATTCTTTTTCCTCACTAGTACAATATTAGCCACCCAAGTGGAATGATGAATAGGGTATATAATCCTGGCCTACAACATTTTGTCAATTTCCTTGAAGATTGCCCCTTCAACTATAGGATTATAATTCCTCTGCTTCTTCCTGAATGGTGTTGCATCTAGTTTATGAGGGATTTCATGCTTGAACTTCTCACCCATGAAATTCTTTAGGTCTTTATAATTCCAAGAAAATACATGTTGAATTTCAATGAACAATTTCTTGATTTCTACTCTCTCTTCTAGTGTGCAACACTTGCCTATGTTTATCATCTTAAGGTTGACTTATGTCCCTATGTTTCTCCCATCATATTCACCATGGGTCTTTCCCTTCTTATCTCTTTCTTTCTTTATATATGCATCATGGCTATCAAAGAGTTTCCCTAAAGAGATTAAATGAGGTGAAATCTTATTACCTTTCAACTGAAACACATCATTTCCTATCTTCTTTTCATCTCTTGCCACTGAATCATTACTTTTTGCATTAGTGTTTCCTTCAAACTACAAACATTCAAAAGGATCCTTCTCTGCAATGAATTTGAGTATATGCAGCACTAGGAGGTTTGAGACGGTGAGAGAAATGATCCCATCTGTGGGTGCTCGGATATGGCAATAAGTCTGTCGTCGGCCTAAATAAAACTTCTACTTTATACTTTTGATTTTTGAAATCAAGGTGTGGTAAGAGCAATGATATAGAGACTAGCAAAGAATCAGCTCTTGAATTGAATTCTCTAAGCACTGATGTAATTGAGAAGGCATCAAAACCCTCAATTTCATCCCACACCTTACTACGATAGTTTCTCAATCTTGAATTCTTCACCACATATTGATTTCTGACTTGTCTTACTACCAACTCTACATCTCCTTGTGCTTTAAGCATCTTGACTCCCTTTTGTTTTGTTTCTATTATACCAAGAAAGAGAGCTTCATATTCTATAGTATTATTAGTGTTTTTGAAATCTAACTTATAAGAAAAACAAGGCATTTCTCCATCAAGTGATATCAACACCACACCTACACCTGAGCCAGCATTTGCACAACTGCCATCAAATTCCAAAGTCCACAATTGATCACCTTTATTTGGTTCTGATTCTTCTTAGTGTTAGAAATGCTTTAGAATAACTAAGAGGGGGAGGTGAATTAGTTATTCAAGGTCCAAATGTCAAATTCAAAATTTTTCATGAAGTAAAGTGTGCCCATCAAACTTATTCATTCATCACTTTCCTATTCAACAAGTTACTATAAATCAACATGCAAGCATAACACATAAAAAGATCAACACATAACATAGTAATTTACATGGAAACCCAATTTGAAAAAAACCACCAGTAACATGCTACTCAATTCTCACTCTTCTGAAGTGTTACCCTGTGAAAAGTCTTCCCTGTTAAAGGCTACAACACACTATTAAACCCTGTTAGAAGTGGACCTAGTTAGAGGACTTTAGAACATTCACTTGGAAGGCCACCCTATTAAAGGATTTACAAATGGTTGTTAAACCAACCTAAGTCCATAGAATTTTCTTCTACCCTAACTAATACAATTGCTAGAGAGTAACAATAAGGGGTTTTGACCTGATTACAGCATACAACTCAACTTGCAGATTTTAGATCACTTCTCAACTCATATCATTGTCTAGCTTTCAGTCTCTGCAACTCTTGACAGCTTGTCCTCCTTTCAAACTTAGTCTCCTTGAGTCTCCATGCTCAATGTACCAATGCAATCCTCTCTTTCTGACCACTTGTCGAAGTAGAGTCTCTATGCTCTGTTCTTCTTTCTCTTAGATGCCTTCTCTTTGACACCCTTCTACCACTTCGCAACTTTGGCACTCCAGCAGCTCTTGCTTCTTGGTCTGTGACTCCTTAAATAGAAATCTAGAATTTCTTTTCTCGTTTGATTCTTCCCTCCTTTAGTTTTAATTCATATGGATTAGGTAGGATTCATTGAATCTAACCCATATTTTGTTTCTTCTAGAAACATCATGAAGAATCCTCTTGCATTTTCTCAAAAATGGTTTACATAGAATTTTGTGCCACCAACTCCTCATCCTTATCCTCCAACTGGTTCACAAAGTTCAAGGTAACAAACTTGTCGGCTCAAATTTGGCGAATCTTTGACATTTCCAATAATGCAGTAGCTCGACACTATTGAAATTCTGGTGCTCAGCACATACTGTGTTACTCAGCATCAACTATGTTTTACTGATGCTCGGCACCAGAAGTTTACTTGGCACCTACTAAGATTTTTTGATGCTCAGCTCCTTATATATCACTTGGCACTTGAACTTCACTTGGCACCTAAAGTTCACTTGGCACACACTAGATTTTGCATTTTCTCGACTCCAACTGAAAATTTGCTCGACTTAAACTAGCTTGCTCAGCATTTACCGATGAACTTAGTTTAAGCTTTGCAGTCAACTTTTTTACAACTTAATCCTCTAGTGTTTCTAAGTGTGACCATCCTCTGTGTTTTTTAATATGTTACCAATACATCATTTAACCATTTTCTTAACTGATCCTTGCACTTCATTACAAAACCATAGCTCAACCTTTCCCTTAGGTGCTTTTGTTACATCTTGTTGATCAAATCCTCTTCATCAATCAACTAAGTGATAGTACTTGGATTTTATAAGAAATTGTCATTCCTACAAATAGCAGGTTTGACATCAATGAAAAAATAATAATTGAAAACATTCTTTTAACAACAATTTCCCTCTTTCAATCAATCTTCTTCTCACAATGATCTTTTCAATCAGATTTCCAACACTAAGATCTCAGGGGTACTAGAGAACAACATATAATTGCCAAATTGCATTACATGATACAAGATTTGAGATCTAGGATCATCTGATTTCAAAACAATGAATTTTGCTTTCTCTTATGGTTCTAGCTTCACCTTTTTGTCTCTGACTTGTATAGTGGCTCTAGACCACTTTTATTTTATTTCTCCCCCCATGTCTTTGAAAAAACCATCTACTCAAGAGAATTTCGTAGCTTGCAGGGATGTTTTCTACCAGAATGGTAAGTTTCAATCTCTTAGAGGGGTAAGCAGCAAGGAAAACTTGAGCATCTTTAATCTGTCCTAGCAATGGCACTTATTTAGCATCCATTCAATAGCATCTACCAAAATTTTTAGTCAATGGAAGACCTAAAGCTTTGGCTAGAGAGGCAGGCATTACATTGTCAGAGGCTCCTGAATCTATGATGTAATTACTCAATCTATTTCCATTGATGAACAAAGAAATATAAAAAGGATCTAGCCTTTTCTTTGGGCATTTGGCTAAGACAATGGATTCCTCTTCTTGAAACAACTTAGGGAGTGCAAAATCTTCGTTAGTTAAAGAAGATCCAATAGTACTAGCTTTACTGAGATAATCAATATTAGCATTAATACCAACTTGTTCTTTGTTTTATTGCAATGTTCAACTAACCTTTTCAACTGATCAGGATTAGCTTTCAAGTATCCAATGGAGAGATCTGAATTCTTGTCTCTTCATAGTATTGAATTATGTCAAAAGAATCAAATGATTTGCCTTTGTGTTCCTTCTATGAAGTTGAAGTTGTCATGCCTTTATCTTGATAAGTTTTGTTTGATGATGCATTATTCTTGACAAGGATTGAATTGTTGTTCTGATTTCTATTTTTCTAACCTCTGGCCATTACTAGTAACTAAGGTCCTTCTAGAGTAGCAAAACAGTTACCTCCTGTTTCTGAATCTGATTCATAATTCAAGAAATAATTTTTAGATTTGCCACAAGGAGCATAATCATCATCACTTTCAAGATATTCAATTGTTTGTTCTTTGTTATTCACTATCTGTCTATATCTAATCATATCAACACATGTATCTCCATCATGATCTGCTCTTAGGTGAAAAGAACACATATATTGTCTTTTTGGAGCAGGTTCAATTGCTAGTCTCTGTTGAATAGGTGGTATTTGCAATGCTTTACCTCCATTTTTATTTTTGTAACCTACCTGATGAGTCTCATAAGCAAGTATATTGATTTGTTTCTTCAATGAGATAAGCTCATTAGACAACTTTTGAAGCATGGCTTCTGTAGTTTTAGAAATACTAGCTATATTGCTCATAGTTCCAGATTGAAACTCTCTTTTCCAATTACCAAAGGCTATCATGTCATCCTCCATCTCCATAGCTAATGTCTGGGCAACTTGCAAGTTTACTAAATTGGCTCTTCTAATTTGATATCCCAAATCAAGGGGCATAGAACTGATGTAGAAAGTCTTCTTATTGTCATTTGTAGGTGCACTTGCAGCAAGTATTCTTTTGATGAGTTTATTGAATCTTGGATTAAAATCTCTCATGGAAATTGATGATTCTTTCTAAATTTGTGCCAACTGCAACAACAATACTTGTGCATCCTCTGTACTTTTATAACGCTCCTTAAAGCTTTGTTTCATAGTGTCCCAATTTGTGATGCATCCTATAAGTAGGTCTTGGAATCAATCAGCAGCATTCTCCACCAATGTATCCACAAACATCCTGACTGCCACATCCTCATGTTGAGGATTTACTACACCACAAGCCTTATAGAAAGAACTCAAGTGTTGTTCTACAGAAGTAGAGCCATCTCCATTGAATTTGGGAAAGTTTTTCCTTGATACTCTTGGCAAATCATTATTAGCCCCGAGGGCAAGAGGACCAATAGCATTTCCCCATGGTTATGCCATAGTTGCTAGTACAATATTATGATCTAAAAAGTAACAAAAAGTGGAAGTGTTGCACCAATCAATAACAAAGCATCAAAAGTAGGAGGAATGGAATTTCTGACAACCAGAGGAGCAGAAGAATGACCTCTCTGTGTTCTATTATAAGGAACAACTACAAATAAGAGAGTATCTTGAAGTTGTTTGGTTACAGATTCCCTTGCACATGTTCTTCCTCTTCTATAAAGGTCTTCCAGGATAGGAAAGTTAGCCTTCTTGAGCTCTTTGTAAATTGGGCCAATCTTTCCTTTCTCCTTGGCACTCCTGGTATATTTGCAATCCAGAGTCTATTAAATGTTTAGATAAATGGTGTTTTTCAAATTTATCTTAACAGTTTTCAACTTTGAATTTGCTCCACTTCTTTGGCAAGTTGAGGCTGTAAATTGGTATTAAGTCCTTATGGAAAACACCTAAATATCACAAGTCTTTTCTTGCAACTCAAATATATATTTTGAGTGTAATTGATTATGAAGGGAAATTCATCAGAACTTTGATTTGAATTCTCCCCAGCGGAGTCGCCAAAAACTATTGGTTAATAGTTTGTCTTTCTATTAGATTTTATAATCTTAACTCTTCGATACCCAATGCTTGGAGAGACAAAAGGATGTTTACCAAAAAATGGGTCAGTGTATGTATTTTATCATTGCCCTTTGAATTAATTAGGTATAGCTCCCTATGGTTTGCAATAATATTCAATGAATATGTTTTTGTGAGATCAGAAGTCTTGACATTATAAGCTCTTAACTTGAGAGTGGTAAAGGATAACAAAATTGTTTGTAGGCACAAACAATCCAGGCAAGATAGATTTGGACAACCTATCACACCCAGTGGAATGACTGTAATAGACTATATTGAGGTTTCTGACCCTTAACTTCTATTTTGAATGCAGTGTTGATCATCTAAATCTAAATGCAATGAGGAATGGAAGAAAAAATGCACATGAGGGAAAATGGAATTGCTTTGACTACAAGACTTGAATGAAATAGAATGCAGCAAGTTACCAATAGATTCATACACATCTATCATTCAATTCCCAATGAACTATCTAACATAATATGAAATGAAATGAACAAGAGAGAAAGCAAAATCATATATGAAGTAAATGGAATCACCTTAACTACAACTATCAGAAATGGAATCCACCTTGATTATCATAGGATCACATATAATTGTCCTTAACTCTTAATGCAGAACTAACCTATGCATGGGCAAGAAAACATGACAAGCAAATAGGGTGAATGGAATTACATACCCATTCACCATCAAGTTTGTTGACCCTTTCATTATCAAATGGGGTTTCATTTATAGTTTGTTGTTATCCATTCTTATTTCTGTTAGAGCAACAGTCATATGAATAAAAAAGAATAAAATATAAAATTATCGAATTACATCATGATACAAGCACGCAGTATCTCTTCTAATGACGATTTTGAATCCATGATATTCCTAAAAATGCCCGATGATTGTTCTTCTTCATGTGATCTCAGAAAATCCTATGAAAATCATTTATTCTTCATCTTATGTTATTTCGCACCAAATACATATATTTTATATTCTAACGGTCATCGCATTTTCAAATTTTGACCATCAATGTTAAATCAATGATTATGATTTAAACGTTGAGACTTTGCTTTATGTTTTCTACTGTAGTCCATCGAGTACACATGTCTTCTTGTCACTTTGTCACTAAGACTAATTTCTACGCATCTCTCCATAGCGACATAGAGAAAAGCATTTATCTTTTAAGATCTAACGGCGATTGCAAAACTAACCCACCTCTATCACTATCAAAGAATCTATCCAATCACAGTACGCCAATCTAGAACCCATTTACCTTTTGTGGCTCACAAACTGAATTTGGCTTCATAGTTCCATGCTTCGAATCGTCGCTATGTCGCATTGAATAATGATCGAGCAACTTCATATAGCAAGATAGTGATATCCATGGATCTCTTAATATGACAGTGATAATAAAATGATGTTAAGTCTCTTTGTTTTGCGATGCGGGTCCCTTTTTCCAACTAGTCACAATGTGGCGAACAATTGGTACCATTCCATTGCTTGAAAATTTTGAGATTGACTTTCTTTCCTTCGTGGCACTTAGTGACTAGATTATAATTGCGCTCTGTGAAATGTGATGACCCAGCAGACACATGTCTTCACATCTCTTTGTTGCATAAATTAACAAATTTGAATCTTTATATAGCGACATTACGACCTCTGTAGATCTTCTTTGATCTGAAGGCTGAAGGCATCTAACTTTCATTAAATATTTGAACGGGACCCAAGATGACAAGTAAGCATCTGACTTCAACTAGCCAATAGCATGTGTTCTTTCATTCAATTGACTTTTCAACATAGTGGTGTGGATAATTAAATGTGTTTGATTCATCGAATTGATTCCAACTTTGGTCTTCGCCACCTTTGACCTGATTCTTTCACCATTTCTGCATTTTTTGAGTGCTTCACTTTGCATCGAATTCAACTAATTTCTCTTGTATCTCATTCTCATGCTCTGCATTTTGTCTTTAAGCCTTAGTCCTTGATATTCTCTGTTGTTTTTTTCTCTAAATATATCTGTGATATCTTTGTTCTGCCAGTGTTATGTCTTTAATGGAACACTTGATCATAGAATTAGGGTTTTTCAAAAATTTGTAGGAATGCTTTCATGAAGAACTATTGCTCAACATGGATCTTTGCCTTCAACATTATTAGGAACAAGAAAATATGAATAAATAGAATATCCAAACCTTCTTCTCATTGGGATAAAGCATAACAAAAACCCTCCAAAACCCTAATCACCTAGCTTTAGACTAATGTATTGCTCATATGACTCTCGCATTAGTTAACTCAAAGGAATGATGAGAAGCAAGATCATCCTATAGCAATCTAGACTCAGACTCGTTACTTTGACACTTTACTTGACTCAAAACCTTAAGGCAAAAGATATGAACTGAAACTTGGGCAACAAAGTGGTAAAAAAATTCTTCTACCTTTGATATGGGATCATTGTAGGGGTCTGAGGAAGATTGGGTAGACTAATCATTTGATATTGCAAGGGGAACTAAACCTAAAGAGGAATCAACATATGGGCCTGAATTTTCCTTCCTCTCTTGCTACTCTTGGAACTCTTGGATTGTGATGAACTTGGAGGGGGAAACCTTAACACATGCATGGCCAAAGATGACATGATGGGTTGGAATAAAATCAACCTATTGATGTTCTAAGTGACCATGTTGGTTATAACCAGGCTATGGCCGACATAAAGAACGAGAGAGCTGAGGAATAACCTCTTGATGATATGAGGGAAAATGGGAGGTATCACAATAGATGGGATCCATGGTAAAGCATCTAAGAGAATAACTTCATAGAAAAAATGAGGAAAACATTGAACTGAGAGTCATACCAGCATTTGGTCTGTTGAACTCGACAAATGCATAGAATTGCCATGATGTTAGTTAATCACCTCCAAAGATTAATTGCACCGAGAAAAGCACCCAACTTCTCCATGAATAAAGATTATATTGGCTTCCAACAGACTTGTACAATTGAAATGTCATCCCAATGGGCATCCCAGAATTGTTATCTCTAAAAGTTGTCCTATGTCTAGATTCTAACTTAGTCAACTTTGAGTAAAATGGAAACACTCCTAGGTAGTGGGAAGTACCTAAGTTAGGAGTCAATCTTCGGGTTATAGGTTGGCTCCTCTTGATGTTTCACTAATTTACTTCTTCAAGCGAGAAAATAAACTTCAAGGGGAAAGGGTTAGAAGGATTGCTTGAAAATAAAAAGGTAAAATGGGGCGATACACTAGATGGTGGGATGACGATATTGTTGGCTTGACTCGATGAGATGCTTCCGGGCAACTAACAAGAACTCAATATTGCAAAGAATCATTCACATATAAATATTTCACAAGAAGGATGTACTTCAGACAAGGAGTTGAAGGGAATGCTAACATTCTTAATGTCACAACTTGAAAAAAGAGTAGGGTATCTCAACTAGCAACCTACATGAACAATCAAATCTCACTTGCAGTTTAAAACTGAGACGAAACCCAAGGATTTAAAGAGTAAATCTCAATAAATTCATAAATCGAAAGCTTGAGCAACAAGTAGACACAATAGGGGTTCTAAGATTGTTCCTTCATTCAAACTTCAAAGGTCATTGAACAACACTCATCCAAATTGACTGTAAAAGAAAAGTGATATGCAAAGGAAAAGTATGGACTCCTAGGAGATCTCGACAATACTATTTTGCATAAGACTTCAAAATTGCCAGCCCTTTCTCCACATCTTGGGAATCCTTAAATAGACCAAGATTGCAACAAGCTTCAGATGGGATGGGCACATGTCAAAAATTTACTAGAAGAGTATAGATATTTTTAAGAACTTACATTCACATTTATTTTCTACACTCTCCCCATCATGGGTAAGGCTAGGTGTTTCTTGTTACAAGATTGTCTTAATGGCTTATTTGCTTACTGCAACTGCCTTCGAGAATGAATCACATCTTCTTGGTGATTATCACACGGAAACAATCTGATCTGATCTCCATCATCTCCATAATTGTAAATTAGATATCCATTAAAACTAGGTCATTTGGATCATCAACTCATCTCTTCAATCGATGTCAATTTTTGTATTAACATTTTTGTGTCATTTTTGTGTTAAAATTTTGCCACCTCGAGCTCAAACTTCAACTAATTGTTAAGACACATCAACGTGTCACAACATGATAGGTCGGGCTCACCACCTTTTTCTTTATAGCTTTTACATCCACCAAAAACCATGACCGGAAACATATTTACTATCACTGCGGCACCCTTTTAATCGTGACAACTAGCTCCTTACAAATGTGGGCCACTTGGACATGTGTCCATCACACACTTCCCTGCATTGCTCAAGTTTCAATCATTCCCGCAAAGTAGGTAAGCGTCGATCCCTAAGTGACCGACAATCACAAATGACCCTCATTATTTCTCTGCATGCCATTATTATCTCTAGACGCACATGACACAACATCCACCTTCGCGTACACATAAAACCTTGGTGGATCATCATGCAGTACCTAGCACATATTCCACCTCAGCAAACTTGTCACCCTCTGAAAAAGACAACCCTACATGGCCACGCAGCACACTCTCACTTACCCACATCGTCTAAAGCCCTTGCAACTTCAAAATGTGAAAATGTGATCACCGTAGATCCTCCTCCATCTGACAATGAAACATAAACTGGCCCACTTTTTTACATAATCAGCACCTCGGCCAATGAAACAACGCGATATTTTCACTGTCCTGACATGTCCACGTGATTTTGACTAGTCTCCTTTTGCGGCTCTCACAGGAGTGACATCATGAAGCCCACATGGCGGCAAGACGTTTGCTCGCTTTGCCTAAACATCTTGCAACTTCATTAGGCAGGGAAGCACCTACTGTTGATGATCTTTGATCTGATGGTGGATGAAATATGGATCACCCGCTGAACTATGTCAGTATTCCAACCAATTAAAAGCTTTTCATATGCTAACTCATCCTGTCAACATTCTACCTTGTCTGCAGCCCACAAGAAAATAGGTCCCACATGCTACATAGCAGCAAGGCACTTGCCCGCATTGCTTAGACATCAAGCAACTTCAAAATGCGGGCATGCGCCTATTATAGATCTTGAAGGATTTGGTGGAACAAAAAAAGTGTGATTTCTTCCCTTGAAAGTCAAAGCAGGATCCACAATACAAGCTATAATAAGGTTTTAATTGCAACAAAGGCATGTAGATTAAGGGTTCAAAACTTAGGGATATAAATGGTCAACATGGTCAATATTTTACATATCCCTCTTATTGCATGGCATCAAAAAATATTTATCTTCACCACCCTAAGAAATATGACTTGGTCAACCTATCCATTTTGTGCATGGTGATAAAAATGGGTAAAAGTAACTACTAATTATTCAACGTCCTAAAAAGAGAGATGTTTGATTATTTCAGATAATTTGTAGTGAGATATTTTATACATATGCAATAAGCACTCTAGACTATTTAAGCTTATTGCAAAGCACTTCTAATTTTTTAGCTTCAATGGCAAAATATAAAAGAATTAGAAAATTGCAACCTATAATGCTCAACATTGCAGGAAAAATTACACAAACACATCAATATAATAAACAAATCTTTTGAGCTACCCTAGCTCAAGACAATGCTTGCAATCACTTTTTATTCATACATGAGAAGTTCAGAATTTCAGTTTTAACGTGTGCATTAAGATTTACTATTTATCATCAAGCCTTGTTCTCTGTATGTGGCCCGTTCAAACCTACCCTAGCAGTCATTTTAGTCAATGATAAGGCCGAAAAACACTTATAGTTGTCATTTTGTTGCAAGTTCTTTTGCTTTTTCTGAAAAGATGAAGTTCTTGATCGGTTCCTATAAAGCCTGTGAGCAACTTAAGAGTGTTGGCCTATTGGCTCTCATCTATTAATCATTTCCCACCTTTTTATTGGAATTGTGTGTGATTAAATAACAGAATATTTCCACTAAATCTTCACATCAAGCATGCAGATTATATGTTTTTGAGGGGCAGAGCTAGAAGGAAAAAGCGAAGAAATGTTTTTGATCGGTTATCAGATAAACAGTTGGGTAAAATCTGATGGCAATGGCATCTTTCATTTCATTTCAGAGAGAACAATGTATTCCAGCTTTTCTTTTGGGACCAACGTGCAAACCCCTATCCGTTTGTCTGTTAACGTCATCTAACGGCCTACATTCGCGCACCACAACTTTTCCCTCTTCACTACTTGACTGGAGTTTGCAGAATTTACGACAACTCTGCCTGCAACCGCGTTGTTTTGTTGTGACGAGAATTTACGACAAGGGGTTTGCAGAATTTCAGTTTGGAGAATTGGTTTTCTGGAGTGTTTTTTGAAAAAAATAAGGGCAGAAAAGACAGGGCACTAAGTAGATAACGGCACAGTGGGACCAGGACATCACACCGGAGCATCACAGTGGGACTAGGCAACAAACACAATACCAAACAGACTCAGATTCCAGACAGGCTCATTTCCAAGGGAAAAACGACAACTGGGCCCAGCCCACAGCAAGATAGGGGTAGGCTTTTAAGCTAGGGGTTTCAAGATGCACTTTCCGACTTTTTTGTTTTATATATTTGCTCTTGTTAGTTTTGTTTCGTGCTTCTTTCCTTTGATCAATGGAAAAACAAATTGTATACACAAACAATGGGAAAACAAACGGTGGATATGCAAGCATTGGAAAAACAAACCATATCATTGGTAAAAAATGGTCAAGAAATTCTAGTGCACTTTGAAACTAACCATTTAGGTCAAGTCAAAATGGCATCACTGGGCAAGACAGGAAAATATATTTGGGTCAACGTTAAACAGTTCAAGAGCATTTTAAAACGTAGACTTGCTCACTTGAAAGGGTCACATGAAAAGCAGAAGCACAGGCAGAGATTGCATAAACCAAAAAAAAAACAAAAAGATTGTTGTCAAAATGTACCCCCCTCCACACTTAGATGGTGACAGTCATTTGCGTGGTAGCAGCAACTTTGTTGATTCTGTCACTTACAGCCCTACCTCCACACCTCTCGCTTGGTGCCCAGATCTTATATGCAAGAACTATTGAGGGCCAAGAGGAGGTTGGAACTCCTAGAGGCTAAGGAACAAGAAAGTTATCGTAATATGCAGGTGTTAATTGCAGCAAATAAAACTCTTGCAGATAATAACAACATTTTAAAAGCTCAAATCTCAACGCTGCAAGAAACACTTTTAGCAGGGAAGCTTGAATGGCAGAACATGAAGGATGAATGGAAAAACCTGAATGCTACATTGGAAACAAACAAGGTCACAACAAATATCGAGTCATCTCATTATAAGGAGAGACTGATTCTTCACACTAATTCGTTGGGAAAGGTAGGGGTTGAAGAGGAGAGGAGAAGTTTTTCAGAAGTCACCAAAACTTGGGACAAAAACAGCAAACACCTTTATATGGCAAGAGAAGAGGCAAAGATTCGTGTGAACACACAAGACGGAGAGGTCAAGGAAAGGCAGCGTAGGGCATCCAATATAATTATCAAAAGAATAAAAGATTATGGGGAAGGTAAACACACCCTCGACTTAACAAGGGATTTCCTACAAAATGTGTTGTTGTGGCAAGGACAAATCTGTCAAGCTTGGAGGGTTGGCAAACCACAAGCTGAGAGAAATAGGCCAATCAAGGTAGTCATGCCCAGCATTAGCGACAAACAAAATCTACTTAACAAAAAACAGCTCTTGAAGGGTTCTCGCTTCGTTATAGAGGAGGATTTAACCATGAGACAGCAAGTAGAAAGAAGAATGGAAATGGAAACAATCAGAACAGCTAGAAATGAAAGCAAAAGAGCTTGGATGTTCAAGGGAAAAGTAATTATTGCTCATTTTGGCTACCGCTCCAGTGAAGGGCAGCAAGAAGGCAACAAAGGTGTGACAACAAACACATTAGCATACAGCGATACAACAAGATCGGCAATCACGCTTAGCGATAATAACTCAACTTCGAGTCTTTCACATCAAAACAAATAGCAATCAAACTTAACCCAGGCGTCTTTAAGTTTAGTTTGTTGGAATTGTAGAGGTTATCCATGGAGACGTGGGCCTGGGTTAGGACCTTTTGCGGAAGGCAAAGACATTATCTGTCTCATAAAGACACATGAGCATGAGGGATGTAAGACCCCATTGTTTGAAGGCTACTGGAAGATGGCAGTGTGGAATGAGGTAGTGGGAAATGGTAAAGGTCATGGAGGTATAATGGTTCTAGTAAAAGAAAGGGAAGGTCGTGCCATTCAGTTGGAAAAGACTAATTCTAATAAACAATTTATATGGCTCAAAATTGTGGAAAATAACACTCTTATCAGGATTGCAACCTGTTACTTCGCTCCACAAGTATCTAAAACTTATAAAAAGTGTGGCTTAGATCACAATGACCCCTATGCTACGTTAAAGAAAGATGTTGCTATTTTTTCGCAGCATGGGGATGTTCTTCTTGTTGGAGATTTCAATGCTAGGACAGCAAATTGGCAAGCAAGTATTTTCAGCTCCAAAGTAAATGATAACCCTATTTGGCTCACAGAAGAAAGAAATCATCAATGAGAAAGAATATCCGAAGATGCTAAAGGCTGCAATCATTTTGGGGAAGAATTGATCACTCTATGTGGCACATTTGATCTCATAATTTGTAATGGTTTCGCTAGATGGGCTAAGTCAAGCACTTTCACTTGCAACACATACAATGGGGCAAGTGTGGTAGATTATGTAATTTGTTCGCAGAATTTGTATGAAAATATTGAATAAGTTGAAATTGGAGAACACATTTGGGATCTTAAATCAGATCATGGACCGCTGTACGTAAATTTGTATTGGGCAAAGGATAGGTGGATTGGAGCAAAAACCCAAGGCCTTCAATACCCCCCTTCTCAGGGCAAAATTTTGTTAACTTCAGAAAACAGTAACACTTTCAGAACTACTCTTGAGGAACTTTGTATGGGACACCCTATGTATAAACATGGTGTTAACAGTTATGATTTATCAAATCTGATTCATGAGGCTCTTTCAAAATGCAAGAGAGCAAAAAATAGAAAATCTGAAACTAATTGTTTTCCAGCCAATGTTTGGTTTGATAAGGAATGCAAGAGGGCTAGGAGAAACCTAAGGGGGTCAAATAAAACTAACCTTGACATTAAGGCCTACAAACAGATCCTAAAAAAGAAAAAAACTGATTTTATGTTCACAAGGAGAGAGGAGCTAATTTTCTTGGGCAGAAATAACCCCAAACATTTTTGGAAAGAACTCCAACCAAGGAAAAAACAAACTGAAAATAATAATATTACTGCCACCCAATGGTTTGAATATGCTAAGAAACTTTATGAACAAGAGGGTGGAGTGGGACAGCCACCTTTGGTCAATGATGATACAAATCTTTTCACTGTGCAAGAGATAGAGGCAGGGATTAAGAAGTTAGGTGGAGGTAAAGCAAAAGACCTTGTTGCGCTCCAAGCAAAATATCTGAAGTGGGGTATGAAAACTCTTGCACCGCACGTCACTGAAATTTTCAACAAAATTTGTCAAAAAGGGTTTCCGAAAGATTGGATAATCAGCCTTGCAATACCACTTTTTAAGAGTGGTGATGTTAACAATCCTTCCAACTATAGGACTATAATGATCAATCCCCTCTTTGCTAAACTCTTTGGCAGCATGATAGAAATTAGGATCAGCAAATGGGCAGAAGAAAACCATAAATGTGCTAAAGGGCAAGCTGGTTTTAGGCCAAACCACTCGATAGTGGATCACTGTGTCACTCTGAGACACATTATTGATAAAGAATGGGAGAAAAAGGAAGAGGTATTTTGTT
Organism: Cupressus sempervirens; assembly: GCA_028749045.1. Taxonomy (NCBI): domain Eukaryota; kingdom Viridiplantae; phylum Streptophyta; class Pinopsida; order Cupressales; family Cupressaceae; genus Cupressus; species Cupressus sempervirens. The sequence continues at coordinate 121,898,904 of CM053785.1, read as the reverse complement.
GCTTTGTCGACTTTAAAAAGGCTTTTGACACCGTCCCGAGAGACAAGCTTTGGTTTAAGATGGAAGAATTGGGAATTCCTATGCATCTCAGAGCTGTTGTTCATAGGATGTACGAAGAGGTGAAAGTTAAAATCAAAACTTCAGATGGCATTTCAAAATGTTTTAGGAGCGATATCGGGGTCAAACAGGGCTGCCCTTTATCTCCTACTTTGTTTGGTTTATATATTGACAAACTGAAAGAGTGGTTAAACATGCAAAAGGGTGAAGGCATTCAGCTAAGTGAATTTGTTATAACGCTGCTCCTATATGCGAACGATCTCATTTTAATTGCCAAATCTTCCTATGGTTTGCAAGATCATCTATCTTCCCTTGAGCGCTTTTGCGGAATGGTGGGGATGCAAGTCAATATCAGCAAGACTAAGGCTATGATTTTCTCTAATAATAAAAAACAACACCAACATGAATTTTATTACAATGGAAGTGTTCTTGAAGAAGTTGCGGAGTATAAATACCTTGGCATCGATTTCATCAAAAAACTAAGCTGGTCTAGCTGCAGGTATAAAAGGATATTAAGTGGGTGGAAGGCTTTTTATGCTCTTCAAAATAGGTGTCGTGAAGCAGAGTTGTGGGATTGGAAAACTATTCAAACCTTGTTCGATCTTCTTGTGCTGCCAGTTATTCTTTACGGGTGTGAATTACGGACCAGCAACACTACTATAGCACAATGGAAACAAATCGAAGGAATCCAAAAGCGCTTGATCACAAGCAAGTTTAAAATCAAAAGCACTATTCCATATGATATCATGCTAACTGAAATGGAGGTTGCTCCTATTGAGGCACTTGCTATGGTTCGCCTTCTAAGTTATCTAAAAAGAATCGAAAAAATGGAAGAGGATAGATGGCCTAAAGTGGTCTTTAATGACACACTATGTCAGCGAAAAAGGACATGAATGCAACAAAACATCAAATGGATGAGTAAATGGAATATTCAATTCAATATGTGCCCCACAAATAATAAAGAAATAAAGGTCTTTGTCATGGAGAAATTCTACAAGAGAAATTGGGGAAGCGAGATCGGAAGGAAGAAATTATATTATATAAATGAGTTCAACCCTTCTTGTGATCAACTCCAAAAAGCATACATAGGAGCCAACATTTCTTGGAGGGCTAAAATTCTTAATGTTCAGCTGAGAACCAACTCTCACCAACTTCGTTGTTAGACCGGACGTTGGAAGAGGCCAAAGGAGGCTTGGGAAGAGAGAATTTGCAGATTCTGCAATTCTGGAAAAGTGGAAACTGAACAGCACTTTATTTTAGAATGTGAAGCCTACAAGAGTAGTAGAGATAAATTTGCGGACACTATATGTGACAATTCTTGGCATAACCTATTCAACGAAGAGTACATTGTGCAATTGGGTGGACTCATCATCATCCTACACAAGCAACGAACATTGTTACTTAAATCTGTTTGAGTTGTCTTGCTGTCCCATAGGCTATTTTTAGCCTCGTGGACATTAAAATTTTATCTATCTATCTATCTATCTATATGGAATCGACTCATGATTCTTGGCTCTCATCTATTACTCATTTCCCACCTTTTTATTGGAATCGCGTGTGATTAAATAACAGACTAAAACTTCACATCAAGCGTGCAAACATGTATGTAATCGACACATGATTCTGGACATAGATTACCGCGTCTTTCTACTCCCTCGCCTTTATTTTCATGAATATTCCATGTTGCCTCATTCAGTGCTCTACTGTTTCATTATAGTCATGTGTACGTCATTAAAATCGTTTGTTCATTCAGTATCATATGCCTTCAGTGAATGTAGCTTTCCCACTGCTTCCCTCTCAACAGTATAATCGTAATATTATTTTTGTAATCGTAATACGTGTGGAAACATAAAATGTTCCCACTTATAAGGCTCACACTTATTTTCAATTACAGGGGCAGAGATTATCAAATTAAGTTCATTCCAAGTTCTGGTAGTCCCAGTAATCTCAAGCGTTAGTTGCTGTTTTTCGAAAAGCTACAAGATAATTACTCGATATCATGTTTACCAACTCATTTATCTTATTTTAATATTTTTAACTCCCAACTCTCTTGGTTTCTAATTATTGTTTTTTCCATCCTCGGTTCTCGGGTCACCTCCCATCCCCTTCATTTTATAGATAATGTTGGATCTGCAATTCTTATTTATTTTTCTGATCTCTTTATACTCTCTTAATCATCCTGATGACGAGTCATGGAATGCGGTCCAACTGTTGATGAAAAAATTCCTATACAATCTACCCAGAAAATTGTCAAATAACATCATCATGGAATGTGATCCAAATGTTGATGAAAAAAATCCTATACAATCTACCCAGAAAATTGTCAAATAATATCTTGTCTACCAGTTATGCATGTTTGACATCTCAAAGTCCATCCTAGCATGTAGACATCTCCAAGTGCATCCTCTCCATATATTTTGTAGTTATAGCTCTCGTAAATTGTCCGGCGCTTTATATAGCACAACAATTTACCAGCTAAGATTTTCAAGAATTTTAATTGCACATTCTGTGATTTATCGAAATCTGCGTGCAGACTAGTAAAATTGAGAATTAGAAATATCCACCAGACTCAACCGAATTAAGAGCGCATGGCTTTGCCTTGTAGATGTACTAAAAAACCTTCTGTATATTCTGAAAACGCCAGAGGTGAACGGTGCTTTGATGTGATGAGAAATTCCATTCTTCTCACGGTAAGGGGTGAAGAGAAGCCTCCTGGAGTGTAATATTGGGCAAAACTGCAAAAGTTCCGGCAAGTCATGAACTCTATATCATTATCAAACAAAATTTGTGGCAGTATAGCTTAAAGCTCTTTATAGGGGCAACTAGACTTCTTTCTCACCCTACATTGCAAACAGAGAACAGTACCCGTGCTACTTTTTCCTGATGATTGACTTGCAGGGAAAGTGGGAAAATAGTGTGAACAAATACAATGACTTAAAACCTACAGACACTCGAAGATAAGCAGTGGAAACAACGATATAGTCTCAAATAAAAAAGTTATATACCATATGGAGACGGCTCAATGATAGGGAAGGTTCATATCTAAAATCAACTTGGATCTGGGAATGTAGTGTCACCTTAATAAATTCAGGTTACATCCTGAAATTCATAAGGAACCGAGTTTCACATCTTTATCAATCTTGATCATACACTCATAAATCTCCAGTACTAGACTATAAACCAATAAAACTTCAACTGGATATACAATAACTATACAGCATTTTCATATTATAAACAACTATTGTATAATCGTTCAATTCATGTAAAAAGAAGCTACACTCTGTCTGTCGTCTGTCATCTTTCTCCTCAATCTTTGATGCTTTGGCAATGCCCCGTCAATTCTTGGGGATCTTATATTGTTCGACTTTGGAGCGTCTAAAGAAGAAGAAAATGCACGTACAAAACTTACGAGGAATGCAAGCCATATAACAGCTTGGTCTCTTAACACCCAAGTTAACCATTGGCTAAAATTTTATGTGCTTGCATGTGGATATGTCGGTAGATCTTTCAAATAGAGGAATTATATTTATCCCATTACAGAAACCACCTTCTTATTCTCTCTAAAACCAAATTTAAAAAGCAAAATAAAATAAATGAAAAATCAGTCCAAAGGGAAATCTATCCTGCGTAGTTCCAGATCTCTGAACTGTTTAGGCCAAGAGCTTGCACCCTTGAAATTTGGTGAGGTTTTCTACAAAACAATTATGTCAGAGTTAGCTTCATGATGATGCTCAAAATAATTTTTTCATTTAGTTAGTGCTTCCATGAAACACTTCAGTCCGCCATCATTGCGCTTCCTTTACCAGGAATACCAGGTTTTCTTGTGGACATTAGCTTAAAATTAAAATGCTACAAAACTTCTGAGGTGAGATTAGAAAGTGACAAATAGGAGATGACAAGAAATAGTCCGTAAAATGTTCAAATCAAACTATACTGTTATACAGAAAAAGGAATTGATATATGGGGTGAAACAATCAACTAAATCTATCCTTGAATTGTATTTTCGCAAATTACAAAAACTGTAAAACATTATTATTCACGTTGCAATTTTTTATTCAGTTCCTATCTCCTATTAGGTGAACATAAGTCTCAATAAAAATAACGTAACAGAAAGGTTCATTTTTCAATGCCAAGGGACCATGTGCACATAGATGAGAGGCACCTCCAAACTTGTGTTATTGTTAATAATTTTTATGCATTCCTACACATTGGCAAAGGGGGCTCCGGTCAACAACAAAACAGGACTCTAATTTTGTGAATCTTGATAGTAATGGTACTGAAAATTGTCTGTAGCCAAAGCATCAACAGCAATTAACTTGCATCTCCCAAAGAGACATTGTTACAAGATTGTCAGTGGTCAAGCAAAACTCCTGAAACTAGCATAGACTAAAATTCTCACCTGTAACCCTTGGTGAAAAAACAAATAGAAAAATGAATTACTAAATTTATAAGAAATATAAATGGAACAAAATTACACATCTATGCATACTCCTCGAACAACGTGTGAGCAGCTAACCTTAAGAATGGTAGAAAATAATTGCTAAAAAATAGTATGCCATTAAGGATGGCAAATGTCTGTAATATTCAAGATTACAAGTTAATTGGCAATCAGCCATTAAACACACAAACACCTACAATAGCAGAATAATGCACAAGAAAATAAACGTGAAATTTTTCTCTAGTATGGCACACCCCATTAAATACAATTCAGTATTATACACAGCTCAGCATCCAGGTTTCTTGAGTAGACAATGGACCTGGTAGGAATGTGATTCCACCTTCCCTACTAAAGACTACAGAAAATATAGAAGAAGTGTAAGGATCACATGCCTACCAGACAAAAATCCATCGTCTACTTATGAAACTAGATACAAAAGCAGAACTGAGAGTCCCTGGTATCATGAACCATCTGAATCAAGTTCAACATCTGCAGGATCTCCAACCCAAAGCCTGCCTTCTCTCCAGGCAAATTTTATCCTTAACTTCCCATCTGCATCAACGCCAACAATATGTCCTCTACTTGCATAGGTTTCCATGCCCCAACCCCACCTCGGACTACCAACATTGCGTTGCACTCTCACCTGGTCTTCAATTTTGAAAGGTCGGACTCTCTCCATTTCTGAAGGCTTGCAAACCCATAACCTATCTAGAAAACAAAAAGCAACCCGTAAATCCCCATCATCATCTATCTTGTGAACCACCCCTATACTTTTGTGTGTAACCTCACCCCATTGATGAGTAGGGGTAGGTACTGATGACTTCACTCTCACCCAATCTCCAATGCAGATAGGCTGTTCTTCTATTACCTCCACTTCTGCAGGATCAAGCATCCAAGCTTTCTGAGTGCAAGAAATCGTATGCACACGCAACCTTCCATCAGCATCAATGGCAGTAATAGTCCCTATGCTGTGATGGCCATGGCCTGACCAACCAAACCTTGGCTGTTTTACTGAGGATTTAACACGTAGCTGCTGGCCAGCTGAAAATGCACCAACTCTTTCAAGTTCATGAGGTAAAGCAAGCCATCTTTCCTGCTCGCCACAGAACCCAATAAGAATGGTTCTTTCCCCAATCTCTCCATTTTCATATGAGATCCCTTGCACTATGCCAATACTCCCTGGCCTTACTGACCTCCATCCATTTTTAGGTTCTACCAAGTCTAATCTTACTTTTACCCAATCACCTACCTCATACATCTCTTCCTTCTCCAGATCAGCTGGATCACCTCGCCAAGGCACAGAAAGGCCTGAAAATGCTACCCACACTTCCCCATCAGCATGCACACCAATTATTACACCATGAGAAATGGCAGAAGCACCTCTCCATCCCCATCTAGGCTCAGTTAGGCCTGACCTAAAACGAACATGCTGACCAATTTTAAGGCTAGGAACTTTTTCAACCTCAGTGTAATGAGTCATCCATCTCCCCTTTCTAAAACACCCTGCAAGCTCTAGGTAACCTGTATCAGATAGACTGTGGACCACTGCGAAACTGTCTTTACCTATTCCATGCCAATCATAGCTTGGCCTAATCCCGAGAGTTGGCTTAAGTCTGACCCAATCACCAACTTCAAATCCTGACAACCTTTCTGCATCTCCTGGGGCAACCTTCCACGGAGTGCTTCTGCCAGCTACCTTCACCTAAACAGCATGAATATTTTTATATCAAAAAAAGGAATATTCTCAAAGCAATACAAACTCAATATACAGATCAAAATCCAGTATCATGCAGAGAATGATAAAAGGAAAATGCTATAAATTGATTAAATCAAAAAGCTTACATTCAATGTACCATCCATATCTATACTTGCAATCTTTCCTGTTGTAGCTGATGTCTCACGAGCCCAACCTAGACGAGGCTCTGTGACAGATGACATAATATGTATCTCATCACCAACCTCAAAAGGTGTAACCTTTTCCATATCTGTCACAGAACAAGAAAACGGTTTGCTTCTGAAACAGAAAGCTACACCCATATCACCATCCTCATCTAAATTGTGAACAATCCCAACACTATTTCTCGTGACATCCTCCCATCCATATTTTGGAGAAGAAACTGATGTTTTCACTCTAACCCAGTCGCCAACCTGTTTTCAAAACAGTTCTCAAAGAGAGCAAACCCAGCCAAAACAAGTATCTCATATTATATAAAAAAAAAAAAGGACCAACAGAAGAATCCAAAAAGAATATTATCTCAATCACATTTTCATTAATCTATAAAATATTTTCACTTCAGTCATTAACTCTAAAAGAGAAATACATGATTAATGATGCAATATAATTGGAAGATGGAAAGGATGATATAGGCTCAACAAAAAGAAAGAAAAAAGTTCTAAAGCTCTTGCAGAAGCATTGTTCCCTTCATCTTTGATTATTCAAGAAAAACATATAGTACCTTGAAATCTTCAGCCTTCTCCATGTCTGATGGATCTGCTTGCCATGAAATGGGACGACCAGAGATATCAATGAGGAGAAGGCCATCACTGCCGATTTCACTTATCCTACCTACACTGTGGTGTGTCTCCCCACCCCATGCATACCTCGGTTCAGCTACAGACCTCTTGACGCAAACCTTATCTCCTACCTGAAGATGAATGGCCAGAACCAGAAATAAACATTACAAGCACAAAAATTAAGTTTAAGTAGTAAATCTGTCGTGATTAAAAAAATTAGTACCTTAAATGGCTCAACAGGTTCCACTTCTTCAGGTTCACAATGCCATGGTCCTGCCATGTAGTTCAAGTCCAGCAACAAGCTATTATCTGGCCTTATACAGTAAACAATTCCGATGCTACCAGGAGTTACTAACCCCAGACCATGTTTTGCACTTGTAAGTGAAGGTCGTATCCGCACCCAATCCCCAACTTTAAATTCTTCAACCCTTTCCATCTCTGCAGGATCAGCCTTCCAGCCCCGAGATGCTCCAGGAAATCCAACCCTGAGAATTCCATCATCATCAACGCATAGGACTGTCCCAATACTATCACGAGACTGTCCACGCCATCCATACCTGGAATTTCGAACCCATGAGTAAATATACCTTTATAACAAGAAACATTACAATGACAATCAAAGATCACACTATAAATAAAACAATCAAACAAGTTTGTACAACACTAGCTGTTCACAATGAATCTGCATATCTTGCTGCTTATATAGCCACAAAATCAATGCATATCATAAAATGTGCCCTGATAGGATAACATTCTAGCCCATTTAATCATTCATGGTGTCTATGTTTCTAACAAATTAAAGTTTGCATCCCCAAATATAGAAGCCAACCCATGCCCACATCAATTAAAAATACACGAATTCAATAGAAATGAAAAACAAACATTTTAATGCTTTTACACGGAAACCAACTTTTAAAAAGGATCGAGGTTGATTGCAAATATTATTACAAAATTTTGTATCTGAAAATTTATCTTTCCAATAGCTTGTATGGGATTTAAATCAATTTGCCATGACTCTTAGATTGTAAGTATACAAAACGACATTTAAGAATCAAACAATGACTTTCACACACAAATTTAGGAGTTGGTGCATAACATGATTACACTGAACATAGTGGCAATTTGTCAATAACCAAAAGTGAATGTCCACATCAGTAAAAAATACACTAATTCAATAACAATGAAAAATTAACATTTAATGCCTTTAAATTGAAATTAACTTAAAAAGGATTTAAGTTGATTGCAAATACGGACTCTTAATGATCGGTAAGTATGAGGAATGATATCATAAAGAAACAAAAAATCACTTTCACACAAATTTTGAAGGACAATGATATGATTACCATGAACCTAGCTGAAAATTTATTACCTAATTGTACAATATTATTTAAATTTAAAACTCAAAATTAATACTTAAAAAACAGTTATATAAATTATAAACTTATATTTTATAATTTATAACTTTCAATCCGAAATGAATGGTTTGATGACTTAATCAATTTGTTCCAAACTTAAGATTTTTTATTATAATTTTAGATGTTACCATCCACATCTTTCTATTCAACCAAGAAATGAATGGTGCATTCCTCCTCTTGGCATTCATGTCCTACTCACATCCTCTTTTTAGCAAGATGTAGAAAAATGGCATTTACCAGTGGAAAATCCATGTTTTCCCGCAGTTGCACACAACAAACAAAGCCTAAGAAGAATGAAAACAAAAACAATTTGTTTTACAGCTTAGGATTTTCTTTTACAGCACTACAAAAGTGATTTTTTTAAACTATTGTACCAATAATTAATTGGCATCACAATCATCAGGATTCAGCTTAAAAGTCAAGAAAGTTTCAAACCCTAAAAAATTGAACCTAGTTCAATTCCAAAGTGATTCCAAATTGTACCATATTCTGGCACGTACCATACCCGGAATCAGCCAATAAATCTGATAATTTGGTAACTTAGGAAATTTGTCAATATATAGAAAACAAAGAGCGATACAAGTAAGGTAGCATGCCCACACTGGTGATTTCACTGTGACAATGACCATAATGATCAGGACTCAAACTTTTTTGGCTAGTAAAAACTTGTGAACTTTAAGGTGGTTGTTAATGTAACTGTAAACCATTAGAAGATCAACAATTAAAGTTGGTTGGTGAGTAAGTAATGAAGTTGGCTTCTGTAATTTCACTCAAACCAAGGGATCTGTAGGTTTCCTCAATGAGACTTTCATCCCAAACAGGTTCCTTCTGTCCTTCTTTGAAATCAAAATTGAAGATAGGACTTCCTTAAGGAAGTAAATGAATAAGCAAAAAGAGAATTTGATACTCTGTGCAGAAACAACTGCATGTGAAACAGCCCAGCAAAGAGCAGCAGTTATAGAACAATTTGAACCCATTGAGTCATCTCAGAGGCACGGATATATGGAAGATATCTCACATCTTCAGTGCAAAGACACAGGAGAAGCTATGACTCAATCTTTCAAAGAAATGATGCATCAAAGAAATGAATTTGAAGAGCAAGCACATCAGGAGCATATTCGAGCTATGTATCAACATATGACTGTAATGTTACCAATCAAGTTGCCAAATCAGAAACAATATCAGCTCAAGTTCCTGTATGACACTGGCGCATCTGTCAATACAACCAGAAGAGAGTGTTTTCCAGAAGATTACTGGAATATTGATGCAGACACAATAATAACGTTTGGAAATGGTCAAGAAACAAAGATGACAAAAGCTGCAATAATCCCATTCAGGTATCATTATCCAAACAGTTCTCAAATTTTTGAAAGTTCAGTATGTTTTTTGCAATATGATAATCATGGGGTAGATGGCATTATAGGATCTGGTTTACCACCAGAATGGTTACCAGTCAATGTCAGGACAGATGGTATAGAATTTCCTTTTGGTTTTGCTTCATTTACATCTCAGCCTCCTACCACTGTCACCTACCAGCCATTCCAGTATCCCAATATCATGAAAAAGATACCAAACCCTCTTAGAGTTGCCCAAGACAAGCATGAGTTTTCTGCTCATTTCGAAAAATACCTTCAGACACTTTTGGGGGCGGGGGAGATTGGTCAGATTGGAAAAGAATTTGAGAATCATCCAGAAAAGTATTATGATGTGATAACTGGTAAGAAACGAGAAAATCAAAACAATGAACCAGTTATGACTAAAGATTTGTCAGTAAGACAGAAGCTTAGGCATGAAAAAGGATTCATTTGTAAACTGCAGATACAATCAGGCATTGATCTTCCTAAGACCACGGCAAACTATATAGTACAGACTCCTGATGAACAGGATGCCTGTAAGAAAGAAATAGATGAGCTTCTCAAACTCAAACTCATTTTGCTTGTGCTGCAATGTATGTGCCTAAGTACAACGAAGAAGGTAAAGTGCTTCCTGAGAAAAGGTTAGTAATTAATTACAAACCTCTGAACAAAATACTGTTAAGTAAACAGCATCCATTCCTAACCTGAAGCACATAATGAACAAGATTGTCTTTGCCCAAGTTTACTCTATGTTTGATCTTACTAAAAGGTTTTGGCAGATTGAATTTGCATAATTAGATAGATGGTTAACTGCATTCACAGTCCCTCAGGGATTGTACGAATGGAATGTTATGCCCTCTGGATTGAAGACTGCACCAAGTATATTTCAACATCATATGGACAGAATATTTAGAAACTATGATAAATGGCTGCTTGTCTACATTGATGACATTTTGATCTTCACCAAAGGCTATAAAAGCCATCTTCATTGTTTGTTTAAATTCAGAGAAATATGTCTTGAGAATGGATTACTGTTGCATCCCCAGAAGTTCAAATTGGCAGTTGAAGAAGTTATCTATGTCGGCCTTCATATCAAACGTGGAGGTACCATAACCGCGCAAGATCACATTCTCAGCAAGCTTCAAAATGTACGACTAAAAGACCGCAAGTCACTTCAATGGTTTCTAGGTCTCATTAACTATGTGGCTCAATTTTTCCAAAAAGTAGCAGATGCGAAAGCATTATTAACTCCACTATTCTGAAAGGACTCTAAGTGGATGACAGCTCATGATCGTACAATTAATGAGATAAAGGAATGGTGTACCAAACTCCCACCTTTACACTTGCCAGGCAACAGATTAAAGATCATTGAGACTGATGCATCTGAGTGTTGTTGGGGCAGCGTCCTCAAAGAGCAGAAACTGGACGGTAAAGAAGTTGTTTGCCAGTATGAAAGCGGTATGTTCCAAGGCACTGAGAAAAACTACTAAAGTACTCATCGTGAACTCTTAGCATTGGTCAGAAGTCTTGTCAGATTTCAAGCCTTCGTAGCTGATAAAGAATTTATTGTACGATCTGATCTCAAGCACCTGGCATTTTTCTTGAAGGGCGAATCCGAGGATAAAGTTAAACGCAACCAGTTACTCCGGTGGGCAACCCTGATCAACCATTTCTCTATAAAGTTCGAACATATCCCTGGAACAAAGAACATGCTTGCAGATTTCCTATCTCACGAAGGATCGGTCTTGGCAATCAGCAGAAGAAAGAAAGGAGTTCAACGAATCATGGAAGCTCAGCGACAAATCAGTTTCATCTACTGCAAGATCGTGGAAGAAAGCAAAACCAGTCAGCCCTGGGAACGAGATCTGAATTCTCAGTTGGGAGCTAATCATGTCTATCGTAGAATGATAGCTCGCAATGCATTTCGATGGCTGCAGGAGCGCAGTATCAGCCGTTATGAAGCACAGTCGATTCTTGCAGATCTTCGAGAGTATCTCAATACCCAGTTCCTAAATGTTTTACAGTTTACTAATCAGCATCTCTTGTTACCTTTCTCTGTTTATTCTACAGATATAGGAGATGTTGAGTTCTTGTATCATTTGCTCGGATGGCCAGCACACATGCATACTGAAGATGGTAGCCGAAGCTGTTTAAGGTTTTGGTCCAATATCCTTGAGCTCAGATGGTTGTTGTATCCATCTTGCGAAGCCCAAATCTCACACTGGAGGAGATTCAGACCAAGGGTTCGAAATTGTGTAAACCAAGAAGAAGGATATTCTCTCTGTGTCACTAATCGCATTGTTTCATATGTCCTGACCTCTTATGATTTCAGGATCACACAAGGAGGAGAATTTCCCACTGTGAGAAGAACCAGCTTCATCTTTTGGCGCAACATCATAAAGGAAGAATGTCATCCGCCAATTCGACAGTTTCAAGGAATTGTCATCGACAACGGCTAGGCAAATATTTATGGGTCATACGCAGAAAGATTTGATCAGCCCATAATTGAACGCCTGCATGATTTCCTGCAAGCTGTTGAAAGAATCCAGAATGTAACCCTGGTACCCAGGAGACCAGGAATGATCATGGCATTGACGCCAGGAAATCTCAATGTTCCAGCATTCACTCAGAATGAGACATTGGGTGTTCATCCTGCTATTCTCACACATTATGAGATTACAAGGATCTCTGCAATTCAACAACAAGAGCAACGTGATATCAAGACCATTACCTTATTGAGTACATGGTGCATATCAAGTGTTGATATTCTGGAGACCATTACTCAAAGTACTCGGTGAATATCATATGTTGATATTCTGAAGGCCAATACTTATGATATCAAATATGATATCAAAATGGTGGACATAATATGATCAAAGATATCTTTAAAATTTGTCATTCCTAATATTACCAATGGTGTAATATGTCTTGTGTTTATCCTCCCTAGCTAAGAGGGAGTGTTGATGTTTGGTAGCCTCTGTCAAATAAACCTATATATAATTATATATTAGATATAATTTATATATATAAGTTCATTGTTATATGAGAGAAACTAATATAATAATATAATAAAATAATATATATAACAATGATTAATTTTTTATTATATTAATTATCTAATTAACGAATAGACATGTCTCATTCATGGGACATGGCTCTTCATGGCTTATTCTCGATTTAAAAAAGAGATTGCTGCCATTTGGAAAACACATACCAAATATAATGGCAGTGCTTAGTACATTTGCAGCAGATCCAGGAAAATTAACACAACTCAACAAGATATAGTAAGACATTCAATACAACTTTAACGGGGGAGAGGAGTTTGGGAGGACTGGACAAAGATAAGAGACGAAGACATATAAATTGGAAAGAGAAGTACAGGTAGACAGTAAAATAATTTACTCCAGGGTTCGAACAGGATTGTCACCGCATGAGACAAGGATATAGTCAAGGAATTGAGAACCATAAAAAGGTGAAATACTCAGAGATGCAACAAATGACACAAAATATTATTTTCTGAAATTGCAAGGGAATTGTCATCCCTTGGAAACAACCAAATACTATATATTACGCCAACAATGTATATATTATAAAAGTGGGAAACAATGATCAACCAACACATAATATATTCATGAATATTTTTATAGACCGGCCTAAACTGTCATAGAAAAGACAACAAAGTTCAGGGATAGGAGATGAAGGGAGATAGTAGCGGATTGTCAATAGCAAACAATGCCAAAGAATCAACAAATGCCATATAAGAAAACGAGACTAGAAAATTACCGCTAGCATAATAGTTATTCATCATCGGTAAAGTAAGGCTACGAAGCAGATAAAGCATACACCACAATAAAATACATATGCAAAGAACATAACAAGCATCACCCTGATTTGATCTTACTTGAACATTACACTGTCGAACTACAATTGAATCAGTACCTCAAAAATTTTCACCTATTTAATCTTTTAATCCATAGTTATTCATCATCGGTAAAGAAAGGCTACGAAGCAGATAAAGCATACACCACAATAAAATATGCAAAGAACACAACGAGCATCACCCTGATTTGATCTTACTTGAACATTACATTGTCAAACTACAATTGAATCAGTACCTCAAAAATTTTCACTTATTTAATCTTTTAATCCCAAATTGATAGACTTGTAGATATAAAATAATTGATTGCCTATTGCTGAAATGTAAAGCTTTGAAAGTAATAAACATGTACCATTAACAATACACAGATAACTCCTAATGCGATATTTTGGTCTTGCAAAAAACCCTCGGTTAGAGGAAAAAACTGCAGTAGGGATGATACCCACAACACGTCACTGTAGAAATAAGTATGTCCTGTTAAGAGCTACAATGTTTGTCACCTTCTCAGTGACTCACACAATTAGGAGTGATTGATACCCTATTAAAAGTATCTACAATCCTATTTAAGACTACTTTGTTAAGAGATTTTATCCCACTTATATAGTGTTCACATTGTTAGAGATTTTATATAGCATATCATATAGAAGACTTTCAATCCTGTTAAAAACTACTCGGTTAAGGGATTCACAATCTTGTTGCTAAATGGTTAAGAATGAATCAACAAGAGTTTGATGTGTGATTGTTTTCTCCAAATGTTAATGTTTGTAGCTGCGATAGAGATCTTTATCTCTCAAAATCTAGACGTTATTACCGTTATTCTCATCTTCAACTGAAAAGGACCCTTAAGTTTAATTTGTAATATTAAATTCACATGCATTGAGGCATGAATATTCGAAAAGTCATAATTAATTATAGAAGTTATGAGAATCTCAGGAGACCTTCAGTTATAATGTGAAGAGTCTCTCCTATTGTCATATATTTGCATCAAGCCAAGGATATTGTACACTTGAACATTTCATTATCAATAGAGATATATTTGTCTTGTGTTGCTAGGTTTTTCCCTTCACTCTCGAAGGGTTTTCCCAATGCAATTATGGTGTTTATGATTTCAGTTATGGCTCTTCCTCGTTGTTTTTCTTCTTTATTTTCTGGGCTCAAAACTTAACATGCTATCAAAGCTAGTTGGAGAGTGTTCACATGTGTCAGTAAAAGTAAATCATTCACGAAACATATGAGGATAGCACTCAAGGGAAGAGCCTAAGCAATGATTTGCATATCTGTACATCAGTATGCTCGAAAATGGAGTTACAGGACCAAGTATTGCCTGGCAAATTTAAAAGGTGGATGAATATTTATTTGGTCAGAGTATCTAAAGTTTGGATACAGAATTTTAAGTAACGATGAAAGTATCATAGCCCATAGTCCTTGTAACTATCAACGCTTGAATATAAAGATAAGTTTTGATTTAACTTATTGCTGAATATATATTGAATGATTCAGAGTAGATTAGTCGGTTCCTGATTTTATCTATTGGAGCATTTGAATATTTCAATTGGAGGGATATCTGTGATCTGCAAATAATATCATCATATAGGCAGGAGCACCAAAAGTTATCGGATTTATAACGAAGTTCAGGACAATATTCGATGGAGTTTGTGCAAGCCATTGGATCATAGAAAGTTTTTTTTATCCTGGTGATGATCTCAATGTGCAATTCTTATTCTCATTTCTGTTGGTCAAGGGGAGCATGGATACGCCTAGTGCTTTTCATGCCCACTAATATTCGAAAGAGGAAAGTAAGCGGCTATTTTAATTTTAGGTGAAGTCACTAAATCCAATAGAAAATCAATGGCAGGAATACCGAACAAAGGTCCATGAGTTGGGGTTATTCCTCCTTCGCATCATAGGTTTGGTCGCTGGTAGAGCATCAGCGTGATTGTAATTCATAGCTCGTAGCGGCTTCATCAAGATTATTGAGAGGGATGTTTGAGTATGTTCACGTATTTTGAGTTGCAGACAACTGTCTTCAAAGTGAATACCAAAATCATTTTCTTTTACGATGAATTGCCTACAACATATATGATAATTATCTCATCTGCAACATGCCTTATAGAACACAGAGAGTTCCATTAATCACCGTTCTTCTATTTGCACTCAATATGAAAGATGTTATGGTATCAGGAATTTTGTCCGTTTTCTTGAGGCAATTCTTGGACAAATTCAAGTCCGTCGATTTTAGCATAACCGTCGGGGGGAATCTCATGCAACATTTTGGTTCTTTCTGATTAAAAGTCATGTGGGAAGATATTGTTAAATATATATGGCTTTTTATGGCTCTTGCAGTATGCAATTGATTTTTTTTTTGAAAAGAACATACCATTTGTTCAAAAAGAGGTGTGCATGTGCTAGGGAGAATCTGCTATCGAGGATTGAAGCATCAATCATACCCGATGAGCAATGTTTGGCCCTGTGGGAAGTGAACAAATTTGTGTACTGTTAGATTCTTAATCTCCCATGAGAGGTGACAAATTATTAAGGATGTTGGAAATATAAGATGTACACGTGCGTCTGGAAAACTAATAGCCTCTCCTCATATTCTTGTTTTCATGCGTTAATGATCCGTTGCTTTCAATAATTGTCGATGGTGATGATTACTTGTACGCAGTGCTACATATGGAGAGATTTGCATAACTTTCAACGTAAAAAGGAAGCTAAGTATTTTCTATGTTATCTTCCTATCTAAAGTCATCTACTATATTGTCATATATGAAATGGTTAGTTTTGGAAAGTTTGACAAGATTATTTTACTAATCTCTCTTGGTTGCAAATGGATGCTATAGGATCTTTGAGAATGTTTACTCAAAGTCACATTCAGAGAGAAGTTTCCAGCATATTCTTTTGTGATATTTGCTTACAATCTTCAAATTTTGATAAAATATTGAGGAATAGTTTAAGAGTATCTTTGTGCAAAGCTCTTTTATCTAAAGATTGTAGGAGGATCAACAATTGTTGGATGATTTAAGAAAGCTTGATCTTATCCATGGCCACCATGGGTGCACATTGGTCATTATCTCATGCAAGATTGTGTCAAGTCGACACTTTGATTGCATTCTTCAGCTACAAAATGAGACTTCGGTGTTAAATAGTATTGCATAGAGTTGAAGAGATAAGTATTACTGTGATGTTTATATTATATTCTTATAATTGTATTGATGCTATGAAATTTACAGTAGCTATTGAGGCATCATTCTGAACCTCTGTATGTGTGTTTATTGAGATTAGACCATGAAGAGATGAGTATTTATGGTTATATTGCTTGAAAAGAGATTATGCTTAGCATTGATAGTTGATTTTAATAATCTTTCTTGGTTGCAGGATGCAACAAGATAAGGATTATAGCTCTAGAGGGAGAGGTTGAGTTTGAGAGGGAGATTTTAGCTTCAGAGGGATTGCTTATGAAAGTCATATGCTTGTAATGCTTGTGGTATTTATAAAAATTGAGACTTCAATGGAATCAAGTCTTAGTTTGTTATTGTCTATTTTATTCTTGTGTGAATAAATGAGATTGTAAGATCAGCTATAATAACTCTTTCACTGTGCGATAGCGAACATCATGTTGAGAGAGTCCATTATGTCATCACGTTGAGAGATTCCGTGATGGGAGTTGGATGTCATGTTGAGAGATTCCATGACAGTTCACGTTGAGAGAGTCCGCGAATAAAGGCTTAGTTGTGAGTCTTACAAATCTTTTCATGTTGAGTGATTCCATGAATATGACTCGTTACAAGTTTCCACGTTGAGTGATTCCATGAATATGACTCATTGTTATAGGTTTTCATGTTTGAGTAAGTACACGAATTATGTTTTGAATTCGTATGATCGGAATTTATCATTGACATTTTTGGTTGTAGCTTTGTGTGACTGTTTAGCTAAAGATCTCTCACTTATTAAGGGGGAGTGTTAAAGTTTGTAGCTGCGATAGAGATCTTTATCTCTCAAAATTTGGACGTTATTACCGTTATTGTCATCTTCAGCTGAAAATGACACTTAAATTTAATTTGTAATATTAAATGTAGAGAGATATGTGTCATTCACATGCATAGAGGCATGAATATTCGAAGAGTCATAATTAATTATAGGAGTTATGAGAATCTTAAGAGACCTTCAGTTATAATGTGAAGAGTCTCTCCTATTGTTATATATTTGCATCAAGCAAAGGATATTGTACACTTTAACATTTCATTATCAATAAAGTTATATTTGTGTTGTGTCGTTGGGTTTTTCCCTTCACTCTCGAAGGGTTTTCCCAAGATAATTCTGGTGTTTATGATTTCACTTATGGCTCTTTCTCATTGTTGTTTTTCTTCTTTATTTTTTTGGGCTCAAAACTTAACACCAAAAACTTGTCAAATCCTTTAAGCTCTTCCTTTGCCCTTTAACTATTTTGCTCTTTTATCATTCCTCAATTTTGTACCTCTTTGATACTTCTGCTTGATCTCCTATTTATTCTAACTTGTCCTTCACCTTTCATGTTTGCCTAAACTTAATTAGGGTTACATGTAACACGTTTTGACATTAGGTCAGCTCCACCAAATCTTGTAATGTCATTCTCAAGAAAACTAACGTTATTTCCATCCGCTAATCCTTCCTTGAATTCATCACTCGGATCTTTTCAAAAATCTCTATTAAATGTTTCCTTTGATTCTTTGACCCGTGCTCTACACTATCTTTTGTCTAGATTCACTAGATCTCTCTCCTTGACTATCACACAACAAATTTACCAAAATTATTCCTAGTTTTTACCTGTTCGTCATGTTTACTGTTTGTCGATAATGCTACTTAACCGATAATGTTTGATGTCAAGTTTACCGATAGCATTCTCCTTATCACCTTTATCAATAGTGTCTTTTGTCATCTAATAACACTTATCTATTTACTTATTGGCTTAACTACTCAATTGTGATCTTTACTTCTTCATAATTTGCTAGCAATGACAATCATTCTCCAAAATCTTCATTAATGACCTCTAAATGATTTTGTCAATTAACAACAGAGTATGCTAGCTAAGGGAGAGACTCGATCAAATTGTAACTATGATGTTTTTAAAGTAATATATAGTTCATTGTTGGCTATAATGGTGAATTACTTGTTATTCCTTTAAGTGTTGCATGATTTCCTCAATCTTTCGCATGAAGTAGAT
Organism: Cupressus sempervirens; assembly: GCA_028749045.1. Taxonomy (NCBI): domain Eukaryota; kingdom Viridiplantae; phylum Streptophyta; class Pinopsida; order Cupressales; family Cupressaceae; genus Cupressus; species Cupressus sempervirens. The sequence continues at coordinate 121,880,048 of CM053785.1, read as the reverse complement.
TTCATTTCTTGTTGAGTAGTTTAGTTGAACAGAAGTACCTGTGGATGTTTACTTGCTTGACTTGAACAAGTTTGGGCCACTAGCCTCTTGATAATATTAAATGTCTTGCGTGGTAAGCTATTGACTAAAAGCTATTGAGTTTTCCGGATCTGCTGCAAATGTAATAGCACTGCCATTGTATTTGGTATGTGTTTTTCAAATGGCAGCCATCTCTCTAATATAGGATGAAGTATGGATAGACATGTCTCTTCACGAGACATGTCTATTCATTAGAATGTAATTACTATGATGACAAATATATATATAGTGAGATATATATATATATTGCACTATAGTTTATCCTAACTAAAGCTACCAATTATTAACACTCCCTCTTAGCTTAGAGAGAATAAACAAGATTCATACGCAATATGAATAACATATTACCTCATCGTAAATAATGGTTTCTAGAATGTCAACTCATATGACATCCAATCGATGCTATAAACATCAACACTCCCTCTTAGCTAGGGAAGATAAATGGTATAATCATATTACATATCTTGTGATTACATAACACATGATATGAAGTATCATATAGCATATAATACATAGTTTTACATATCACCTAACTCGTGATATGAGGAATCACTTAACATGTGATACTTAGTTTTACATATCACCTAACACGTGATATGAGGAATCACCCAACATGTAATACCTTGTTTTACATATCATCTAACACGTGATATGAGGAATCACCCAACATGTGATACCTTGTTTTATATATCATCTAACACGTGATATGAGGAATCACCCAACATGTGATACCTAGTTTTAGATATCACCTAACACGTGATACCTAGTTTTACATATCATCTAACATGTGATATGAGGAATCACCGAACATGTGATACCTAGTTTTACATATCACCTAACACGTGATATGAGGAATCACCTAACACATACACATGATACCTAGTTTTACATATCATCTAACATGCGATATGAGGAATCACCCAACATGTGATACCTAATTTTACATATCACCTAACACGTAATATGAGGAATCACCTAACACATGATACCCAATTTTAGATATCATCTCAATATGATATCAAAGATATGGTCTGACCAAGAATATCAAGTCACATGATATTCACCATAACTCACAATTGTTCAAAGGTAATGTGCACTTACCATAAGAACATTCATAATCTATTGTGATTGGTTTCAGCCATCACACGATGTCTATCACAATCTAGAAGGTCATGATCTATTTAAAGAACCAAATCCACCATGCTAGAAATCATCTATCATGATTTGTTTCAGTCATCATACGATGTCTATCATGATAGAAGATTAAGTTATTGTATGATTTTCATCTTCTACTAACATCAACAAATACAAGTGATAATTATTTGGAAATTGTCACTTCCTCATGATTTACACAGTGCCCATAAGGCATTAAATGATCTCACTAGTATAATAATCAATTAAATCAAGTTTACCTCATAAGTGTTTCACCTTCAACAATGAAACTCCCTCTAAATCACTATGATCAAGATTGTCACAAGTTGACTGAACCCAACTACTCCCTCTGAAGCTCGAGTTCATCGACATTTAGACTTCTTTGAAGATGTCAAACTCTCTCTGAATCTCCCTCTGAATCTGAATTCCATATGCTTGCATCCTTGTGTTTCAAATATTTCCTTTCATAAGGTTAGCCCATATAGGAAATATAATGCATGAATCAATTTTCATCCTTCAATAAATATTTATGTGAATGATTGACTTTCATCGAAGGCTGACTGAATTATATTCTCTATCTACTCCTTCATATAAATCTGTCAAACTCCCTCTGAACATCAATCTTCCAAGCTTTTATTTATTTATTTATTTTTCTTTGAATAAGTGTCAAACTCTATTTTTCCTACAAGAACATTCTCGGAGGAAAGATCAAGGCAAATAGCTCCAATTGTACATATAGAAATGCAAATAGAGGAGAGGCCACGAGTAAATAAATGTAATATTAACAAATAATAAATACTTATCTACACTTCCTGAATACAAGATGCTTCAATACTCCATATCAGAAAATGTCTTTCCATAAGTATTTGTCAAACAAGAACCATAAATCACAAATTTAGAATCAACTCTAATCAATATAGACACCAACTCATGCAACTCCTTTCAAGAATCGAGATGCTGTTAAGTTTCATTCTTTGTTTCTATTGTAGATATATGTTGCTGGATTAGCAATATGCGATGACCATAACTCTTTCACCCTGCCTAAGGTGGTCCATATATCGCTAGCGTTGGATAGTGTTTTACAAGATTTTCAAGGGGTTTATATTTAAATAATGCTATAGGCCACAACTTGATAGATTTGCAACTAACATAATTTGAGATATTTAAAATGTAAACTCTGCCCTCCCCTTTGTATACTCTCTCCATAACCTGGTCTCGCTGCCAATTCACTTCTCGAGCCTACCAAAATCTAGGGAGACGGGAGAGACAATTTGCAAATTTGTAATAATGTGAAACCAACATCACAAGATCCATATCCGACAATCATAAGTCACCCAAATCCTACATCCGGTACCAATTTCTTCCTCGAGATTACAAATTTTAATCGACATATCGAAGAATGATATAATGTTGCAGGGCTCTATCAACACTCGCTTCCAAAGATCATGGTCATGATACTTGTGCTCTCACTTCACATGGTGGCCAACAATATTATTAGCATCATTGTTCGCCCTACAAATATGGGAGTTGTACTAACATATTTCTGAGATGCTAACTCCTAATCGAAGCATGTGCGACTACCATAGCTTTTGTGTCAAGGAATTCTCGACCAACTCTTTCATTTAATATTTTCTCCATGATAGTTTGCAAATAATTATTTCAAATATTTCTCTATAGTTTACGAAAATATTTTTCCTAAATATTACTGTTTCAAATATTAATATCTTCAAATATTATATAGCAAACATCATACTACACCACAATTTTATTACCCAATGTCAATGAAGGCAATAATCAGACCCTGCAATAAATGATTCCATTCAATCTTCTGTAACTGAACATATCACTTTGAACCCCAATACAAATTTCGCCCAAGTGAATAAGTCGTGTACTCCACTTCTATTGTCATTGCTACAATTTTACCAAAATACATTTTCCCATTAATATATCACATTTTGAACTCCATGTTTATCAAACTATATGCTCAATATATGCACAGTGCTCAAATATTTCCTTGTTGGCCCATTCGTAATGTCCATGACAATTATAAACCTTTCATTGTTAAAATCTATTTATTTTTCTGAATCTCATATGCTGTTGCAAGAACATTTGCTTTCTGGCTTTGATACCATGTTGAGTTTTCTGGATCTGCTGCAAATGTAATAGCACTACCATTGTATTTGGTATGTGCTTTTCAAATGACAGCCATATCTCTAATATAGGATGAAGTATGGATAGACATGTCTCTTTACGGGACATGTCTATTCATTAGAATGTAATTACTATGATGACAAATAAATATCTAATATATTTAATAAATTAAATATATATATTATGCCTCACACTTATATATAATATATATATATATATATATTTGCACTATAGTTTATCCTAACTGAAGCTACCAATTATTAACAAAAGCACTTAACTTCAATTGATATTTAGTCTTCAGATTACATTCATTTGATGGGATTGAAGAGGAGCTATTGATGTGAAAACCATTTGAGTGTTCCTTAGAAGCTTGCATTAGGTGGTTGCAGTCATTGATTAAGTTGCATCTATCAGAGTCCAAGTCCATCCATGATTCCTCGCATTCATAATTAGGAGTAGAAGTAGAACTTAAAGTTTGAGTTGAAGTAGAAACTGGAAAACCAAAACTATATTTTCATCGCACATTGTGAAGCCAAATCTTTAGAAGTGCATGATTTGATATCTATTGAATGAATAGCTTAAGTCCCTAAATGATAATCAACATATCACATCATTTCACTGACCGAGTGTCCACAATAGAAGAAACCTTCAAATCATTTCATGAACTTACTTTGCAAGCTTAGTATGAGAGATGACCTTATATCAAGAGAGGATTGAGGGTTTGATGTCTCTCTGAAACATTTAAGTACTTGGTGATGCATGTTGTAGTGGAACAAAACTCACATCAACAATGCCCAGAAGAATCCTTAACCTACACTTGATCTCAGTTCATTTACCTCTAAACTCACTCTCTTGGATGGTCAAGCCCAAGAAAAGACAGCTTACATGGGAAAAAGAAGATAAACACCACAAAAATTATTCTTAATCCAGTTTAAGATCCTTGATCAATGCACTCAAGATTGACAAAATTTTGTTGCTGCTTTGTTTTAGTTTTCAGCTTTAAAACCTACCTGGTTCAAATGGTGTCTAGCTAAAACAAAGACGAAAAGAGCCATTACACCCTAATTGGACTGTTAAATCCAGATTAATTACACTTTTGCAGATTTATTCAGATTTTTGAAGGACAATGCGTAGGTCCCCTAGCTCAGTAACTCAACATTATTAGCATGCAGACACAGAAGGATTTGATATTGCAAAACATACGCAGGGCCACCACTGGGTGAATAAGAGGTGGGCAAAAGAAAATCATGCCCTCAAGAAAAACAATTGGCCACAATAGAATGTAGGTATAATCAAAAGCAAGTGGGTGCAACAACTTCTGCTGTTGCAGTTTGGATGACAAAATACATGGTAAGGTTCCAAAAAGGTGAAATATTTAATTGGGATGAATTGTTGAGCACCAAAACTGATGAAATTATGTCTATCAAACGTATGGGAATAAAAACAACACAAAACAAAATGTCATAGGACCGATCCACCATGCAAAATACACTCAGGCAAGCAGACGGGTAACTGTGACCCAATAATTTCGCAACGATTCATGACCGCACTTATTTTACAATGGAAATACTTGGGAGCTCAACATTTTTAGTTCAAGGTCATAAGGAAACCAATACTTACACAGAGAAAAGAAAACATATAAGCAGAAGACATGGCATCTGAAGTAGTTACAGAATAAAGTGAGGGAAAAAAGATTCCAAAAAGGTACAGTCACAGGTACTTCCTTCTGCATCTCCAACACCAACTTTTCCCCTTAATGATATGGCCCACCACACTGAGAAGTAATTTGATTCCTTAGGAACTTTGGATATAGTAGAAAATTATCGAGTAAGTCCTACATGGGATATATCATAGCTTCTGCATATGACCAAGCTTTCAAAACCAAGTAAGGAAGTAGTTGGGTTTCTAGCACTAAGAAGCACACTTTCTCCACTTCTATGTATCCCATGTTATTTACTTTGAAGAGGGGCATCAAGAGATTATTTATGTACATTTTACATAGCCAAGCATATCTTTGGCACTGGTTTTGAATGAGGTGGCCTAAACCTTTCGACAGTTACCCTGTTTATACCCACTTAAAGAAAAAAGTTCCAGTTTACACAGCTGTATTTAGCTAAGCTCGCTGAAATTTTAGTATTCACTGAATCCATGAGATTTCTATGTTGGGTGTAAGAGTGCCTGATTGTTGAGAGTTAAAAGACTTATAATGCCTATGCCCACACAACAGGATTGAAATATCAACTTAACAGGTTATTATAAATGATTTAACGCAAGAATATAAAAAATGTCAGATTGAGAAGTGAGATTTACTTAACAGTGGATTAGAGCTATATCCATACCAATTCAAGGGTTCCCACAAAATAAAACTATGTTACCTCGGTTCCCTAACATCTGCCTTTAGCTGCACATGCTGTCCCCTGTCAAGAGGAATGACCTTGAAAACCTCTTCTTGCAATACGCGAGCTTCTCCAGAACAAAATGACACAATTAGGTGATCCTTATCAGGTACATTCTGGACAAAACCAACACTTTTATGCTTTGCACCTTGCCATCCATATTTTGGAACTTTAACATTTTTTTTGAACTTCACCCAATCACCTATGTCAAATCTGCATTATTAATAATAGCATTATGAGACTATACCAATAAATAGAATTAATTATGTTATAAAATCACACAAAAGATGTCAGGTTTCTGAAGGAAAATATTTGAGTTTTTCGAAGTCCTGCATACATTGTCATAGATAACTGTATTCCCTTCTTTAAAAGAGCATCCATCAAATCTTCTGTGATCCATTCTCGAGGAAGTGCCTCTATGAAATCCTTAAGTGTCTTTCCACTGCTTCACATTTCAAAAATACAAACAAATTATTCCAAGAAAAATGAAATATTAAGGTTCTAAGTTTAATAAATTAAAATAAATAACCTATGATTTCGAACATCAACAGCTGCATCCTCTTGTTGAAGCATAACAACTATCCAGTCAAGATTTTCCCGCACCATCTTTGCGGTGTCTGCAGCTATATGGAATGCATTGTCCCCCTCATCATCCTACAAAAATCAAGAAACCAATTCACATGCAAAAGAAGGTGTTACTTTAAGCCAATCTACTTTCATGGTTTCAAAATAATATTGTATCCTGCGAAGCTAAACTACAGCCAACATTATTATAAAATCTGCTGAATAAATTCCAAGCTCTTATCATTTCTAAAATCGACAACATAAACCCCATGCACAATTATTTCAGGAATATGCAAGTAAATCTCATAAACTAAAAAAAATAGGTATGCTTTGGGATATTGACAACAATAAAACACAATTTGAAAGAGCAGAAGACAAAATCTTCCACATAAAATTTTAAATCAAAATGTATACAGTAAATGTCTTAGTTTGATTTCAACTTCTAAGTGAAGCATACAACTGCATCAATCTCTAGCTAATCATCTACGACATCCTAATCCATTCCTACAATTGTTGGGAGTTCAATAATTACAAGGTCATGTCCATACTGACCTAACTTTTTCCTGCTACACATGAAAGGTGGAAGAGCCATACCACACTTCAAATTCATCTTCTCTGTCCTCGTAATATGAATTTCTCAAGAGTCCCAAGCTCTCCACCAAGAAATTTCATAACTATCACAAATTTATTTCCATCATCCAAATTCATCAATATACGTTTCTCAACATTTAAAATCATACTTTTTAGGAAAATATAGTCATTCTAACTGTTTGCAATTCTTTTCCATAACTCCCTGGATATTGATTGGATACAGTTTGTTTGATTTGTCACATTTGAATGCATATGCTTATATTGAAGGATATGCCATATAAACTGCTAAGAATTTAACTTTCTTGACCTTTCTTTTATTTTCGCAAACCATTTGCACTTTTTGCTCTCATTTTTTTATTTACCATAATTTTGTTATGGTTATGATTCTTGGCCAAATTACTTCCATTATACAATTCCCTGTCAAAAGTTTCAACACCTTTCATAACTGAAAAGAATCACAATTATTGTAGCTGATCCTGCAAAAAGAATTCTATAGTTACTGAATGTGTATTGTTGGGTCCATCAATTTCTAATAGCTGTAGCTTATGTTTAGATTTTTGGCATATAAACTAAAATAAACCTTGTTTTATGGTTTCCTTTCAACTTCCCCCTCTTTGATTCCACAGACCATTTTCATTTACTTTTCTAATGTTTATTGGAAAAAAGTATTTCATTAAATTCCACTTGTAGGCCTTATTCCTGTTATTCAATTATAATAGTAAAGAATATGTGCCATATCGAGTCTTTAGTCACAAGTATAAAAATTGAATTCTTGGAAGTCCCATCAAAGCAAAAGGATTTGCCTCCCTACCATATATGTACAAAAGAACAATATTTTATTATGAATTGTCTGCAACTAAGTGTGGTCCTCCACAGCACTGTTTCAGTTTAAATCATAATTCCTAAAAGATACTAATGTTGAAGATGCTGATCAAAAAATGGTTCTGCTGACTGTCTAGTTATGATCATGTAGTAAACTGTATAACAAGCATGGACAGTGTCTCCTAAGGAAATAAAGAAATCATCTAATTGTCTGGAAACATCTAGAGAAGGTCAACAGGACTCAATAAGTAAATTGACTTACATTATTGAATCAACTATTGTAACTATTCAGTGTAACAAGGGCACTTGGGGACATTGGGATGGGAAAAAAGGGCTTCAATTTGGGGACGGCAGGGGCTTGGGATGTATATAGAGTACTTATATATGGTACTTAAAATGCTACTTATGAGATAATGTATAATAGTATAAGAAGTAATAATACAAAATACTTGAACATGCCAAAATCGCAACATAATAACATACCCAATACATAAATTCAGAATATAGTACACTATACTTGAACAACATTGACTATCAAATTACCAATTACAATTAAAAAACATATTATCTAGATCCCAAGAACAGTTGAGGGACACCTAGGCTTTCCCCATACTTCCCATACGTCTGGACATCCTAGCATCCTGGCAGCACAAGTCATTGACCTGGGTCCGTGGGGATTTGAGGGGGAAGATGCATCCCCGTGTTACACTATAAATATTATATATGTACTCGCTAGAATAAGAGCAAGAGTAGGAAAGCTAGAAAATCGCAAAGCTCATATGCTTGAGCTAAAGATTTAAAGTTACATAATTAAAGAAAAATGATTTCTTGGTGAATTAAAGAACAAGTTTTATTGGTTCCCGATTCACCCCCCACCCCCCTCAATCACTCAGTCTATATTACATTTCCAACAGTAGCAACAGCAAGACAAGACCCATTACCATATGAAAAGTGGGTCAACCTTGCAAACTAAGTTTTGCACAACAAATCCTTATAGCCTCCTCTAGACATGAAAAGACTTCGCTGGGAGACGATCTCCCTCAGAAAGTAAAAAGTAGCTAATAGAAAATGACACTGAAACAAGAAAATGAAGACTAATAAAGATTAGAGGGCACAAAAGAGACCCCAACACTAAAACAAGGGTGTAGGATGCTGAAGGACTTCAATGTTTGAGTCAAAACTCCCTAGCTAACAAATTCCAAGCACCACTAAGCTTGCATCACAATAAATCCATGCTGAGCCCACCATCAAGCCCTAACGTAGAAAGGCAGATGTTGCCTAAATTTACAAGTAACGGACTAGAGGATCTCACAGAGCATAGTAAGACATATGAGATGATTTATATAGGAAATGGCAACAACAATAAAGTGTATTAGTTGTGATCATTTCCAACCACTCAAAAAATTTCATCAACTGGAATATAAGATTGAATCATGATGTATAAAAATATGGGAGAATTAAAGGAGGCCTTTGAAGAATAATTTAAACTTTTCAAGATAAAGACTCGCAGCAGCAATGCTTAAACAAAACATGGAAAACACAAAAATATAAGAGCTTATGATCTTAGGATGTAGATCTAGAGAACAAACCTACTAATGATTTAACGAAAAGATGGTTTCTTGATAACCTTATTCTTTCATTAGAAAATAAATAAGACCACACTCATCGTATGAGGAAGCATAGAATAAGACAATGGATATATAAAGAGAAGATAAAATGTTCTCTCAATCTACAAAAAAATGAATGAAAAATGAAAGTTTGGATGAGAGTAGCGACACTAAATCAAGAACAACACAAGCACTAAAAAAGGGATTTGCTCTAGATGATGAAGGAATTCATAGTATAGAAAGAAACTAGTAAAGAACCCAAGAAATGTGATGCACTGAATGCAAAGATGAAGGCCAAATCAAAATTAATTGTAATAGGCTAAGTAAATGGATACCCCCTTAAGGCGTGCTACACTAGTGCCAAGTATGGCTAGGTATAAATTCACCCAATGGTATTCCCTAGGTACATACCTGGGCATTTAGGTACGTATGCATGTGTTTGGATACTCTTGGGCTATATGCCAAGTGTGCCCAAAGGCAATAAGGACCCAAAAGTAACTAAAAAAAGCATTTTTGCATGCAAAAACCTAAAATGCCCTTGATAACATCATTTCGCCCAATGCAAAGATCATTTTTCTCTCTTGCTCTCTTTTCTCATTTTCTATTGATGTATTTTTCCACATCTAGCACCTTGTGCAGCTCATCATTGTTGCCCCTAAAACCCATTAGGATCTCCACTCCTAACCCCACTAGCTAGTAAGATCTCTGTCATATAAGAAATTTGATTACAATGAGGGAGTTCAGGAAAAGAGATCAAAATCAATAACTTAGACAACTAAAATAATCACTATTAAATTGGCAATTAGTACAGAAAAATATTAAACATTTAACCACGAATTAGCATTTAATGTTTATCACAACCATTTTAGCATTTGTCATTGATCAATAACTAAGTATTATAATATCAAATTATTTAGTCTTACAATTTTGTTTCCTTAAAAAAAAAGTGAGTATATTTATATACTTGTGTATGAATGACCCAAACCCATGTACCCATAGTTGTACAAGCAACTTAGGTCATTAACAAATGTTTTATGATAATTATCTATGTTGGAAACTACAATTGTTGCATTGCCATTGATGTCAAATCTACTGATGAGACATGTTGTTATCAGATCTAAATGTCATATTTATTTGATTGATGAAGAGGATTTGAGAAATTGCTCATAACAAAAGCACCTAGAGAAAAGGTTGAGTTATGAAAAGGAAGCTACAATGGACATTTGATTAGTTAGACTTTGACAAGACAAAATGATTGTTTAAATCATGTTGATGTTCAAGTCTTGATTGTGCAAGACAAGTTACATCACTAATATAGACTTGACCTAGCAATAGAGTAAAAGATCAAGGAAATTTAAAGTTCATGCCGAGTGATGTTATAGTGTCAACCGACCATAGTAAGTGTCGAGTAAATTTAGTGTTGACTGAGCATCAATGTCGACCGAGCAAACGAAGTTGATGTCGAGCTAGAGGTTCTATATCAACCAAGCAATTATTCAATGATGACCGAGTGTCGGAAGTTGTTAATGGTGGAGTGACAGTATTTTGAATGCATATGAGGAATCGTGATTTCTAGCCAACTCAATTGATTTCTTGAGATATGGAAATTGTGTTGAAGATAAGGATTGATGAGTTGGATCATTTAATTCATGGAGAGGATTAGGTAAATGATCTAAGAGATGAATTTGATGAGAAGTTTCTATAAAAGAAGGAAGATGAACATATACAATGAACCTGATGAATTGAATCACGAACCCCAAGATCTACGATGATTGTGAAAACAACAAAGGACTAGAATTACCTATTTAAGGAGGTATAGATACAAATCTTAGAGAGGAGGTGATGAGTGAAAACGAGATATGCGAAGAAGAGAACAGAGCAGAGAATCTATGCGTGTTTCCAATAAGAGGGAACAAAGTTGCTAAGGAGCAAATCTAAGAAGAAGGCTTAAGTTTGTTGGGAATAGAAGGGTGAATGCTTGAAGGGTTGCCAAACAAGCCAAGGACAGAGGTGACAAGGAAGGCTTATCAAGGAATCAACACATGAAGTAAACAAAGATTTGAAACTGCAAAGTGAGTTGTAATCATACAAATCAATGTAACGCCCAGAAGATTTGCGAAAGAATTCGCTTCTATCCAAGAACTTCTCTCTAAAAATTTTCCCAAAATTTCCCTTCCAAATTTGCTTCCAAAATTCACGTCCAGAATCATCTTCCCCGAAAATGAACCCTCCACTGGGGATAAGGAGTTCTCTCCTTAAACCGGGGCACTAATTGTGCGTTCACCTGGAAGAACTCCATGCTCACCAGAGTTAACTTTAAATTTTCTTTTCTTTATCGTTTCTTTATCTTTTCTATGCACGTTTATTAAATTATTAAGTAACTTTATTTACTTTTTACTTGACTTCACTTTTATTTAATTTATTCAATTTTCAATCTCATGTGCACTTTATGCAATTAAAATATCTTTATTAAATTCACTTGTTTTATTAATTTCTTATATTTTAATCTCATGCATGCACCATGCGAACTTAAAAAAATTTCATAAATTAATATATTTTCACTTTTTAATTCATTTTTGAAACTTAATTGATAAACTGTTTATTAACTTAAATAATAATAATATTTAGCATTTATTGAAAAATGAACTCTAAATATATTATTACTAAATTAAATAAATATTATCACGTTCTAAATTTGTTCTTTTAACTTTTACCTTCAAATTTAATTCTTTTTATTTAATTAATTTCTCAATTAATTAAATATAATTAAATATTAAAATGTCATAATAATTTTCCATTAAATTAAATCATTAATTTAATCTTTTAATTAGGCTTAATTAATAGAAAATTTACGAAAAACTCATAAAACAACATACGAAAACTCATCAAAGAAAAACACATACAAAATCAAACTAAAGGGTTATAATCATGAATTAACGTCATTTGATGCATTTGGAGGGTACTCAACTCAGATACTTGTCATAATTTATGATTAAGACAAATGGCTTAAAGGTTTATGATTTAGACTCGAGAATTTATCTCCCCTCTCTTATCATTGAGATAATATGATAGGGTATGCTCATCCTAGCAATTCAGGGAAGTCGATACCTAGTACTTGTAACCTGCATAAAATCCATGCATGTACAAACACAATATTCTAAGCTAAACAGGCAATGGCCGGAAGTGGTGCATCGTGTAGATCTTGACTAGTAGGTGACTACGACTCCCTTCCTTAACCACATCAAAAACGTCATACATAAAGAAAACAAACATGCACACCATACACATACAGTATGGGGTAAGTATCCATAAGAAAACACATAGGATAAATAACCATCTAACTAATCATCATCAATAACTGAAAACACTGTAATGATCATCATGCATACATGAAGTATAGAGTACCAAGAAATCTCATCATCAATCAACTAAGTCTGAAACAATATCTGATAATCTGAAAGTAATGCTACTATACATCAAGCATAAAACTAGCCTAAAAGAGTTCGGCAATAATAATAGAAATGCGAACTAGGGGCAAGCACTACAATCAAACCCTACTGTTTTCTTTCTAATCATTGTAAAAGTTTGCATTCAAATCCTTTTAATCAAAGGTTGACCTAACAGTCATTGAAGGACTTAACAATCTATGTAAATCCTTTAACAAGGTGACATTCTAATGGAATGATCTAAAGTCCTCTAACAAGGCCACTCCTAACAGGGTGATTAAATCCTCTAACTAGATCACGTTTAATAGTGTGTATTGTAACATTTAACAGAGTTGGCTCCTAACAGGGCTCACTTCAAATGAGAGTGAAAAAGTGTTGACATGTTGTTGGTGATTTTCCCAAATTGGGTTTCCACATTAAATCCTAGTGTCAAACTTGTGTTCAATGTTTTATAGTGTTTTACATTTACATATTTACATTCAGCAAAGTCTATTATCTTAGGACAGTGAACTACTACTTAATTTTGTTACTAAGTTTACAGTAAAAACTGAGTTATAGTAGGATAAGCAAAACAAATAATGTTTAATTGTTTGATTGTTCAAATGGTACTTATGGACTTTGACTAACTGATTCACCCCCCCTCTCAATTATTCTAAACATTCTAACAGTTTAGTCTTAAATCATTCAATAAAATAGTGCATAACAACCTTAAAGAGTAGGAGCACGCAAGTGCTCTTTAGTCGAAATCAAGGACAACAATCTGTGCTCTTCAGTCAAAATCAAGGACAACAATCTATCACGCCTAGCAATCTACCAGAGCTACACAATAACATGATTGTACCTTTTGGTAGCTCTTAAAATTAGAGTGGGGAAGTTAGAGTTGATTATAGTAAGACTCCAAAGGTCATGACATTTCACAAGACATTAAAATAGAAACCAAAACAAAATTAGATAATTGTCTAAATGTGGACCTAGAGACCTTGATGACATATGATTAAAGCAAAAGGCCAATATCAACATGATTATATGTAGAGCGATCCAACAATTTATTCATTGTTATTCGATCCGAGCAATAAAGTGGGTGTACCCAAACGTACATATAGGGAAAAGAAAAATAGGGTTTGATGTAACAAAAGGCAAGGTAGAGCATCCAATGGTCAACAAATGCCACCACTCAAATGCAAGTACAAGTACAATAACATGAAGTACAAGGTTTAGAGTTGATAGCTTATTCTTGAAGCTCACAAGTTGTACATGTGATTGACATCAATGCTCAAAAAACATCAAAGCTAACTAAGGAAATTAGGAAGTTATTAATTAATAGTCATATTAATAATATTTCTGATTTCAAGCCTTTTTAAATGGGTAAAAAGGAAAATTTTAGAATCATAAATTTTTTTGTGGTACAACCATATATGATAAAGCATGTAAAAATAAATAATAAGTCCCACTTTGTTGTTGTGCACACAAATCAAATGCCAAATATCCCAATCTAACCATACAATCATCCATGCCAACAAAAATTAAAAACAGAAAGTTTGAAAACTTCTACCACCATATGACTCCCAATGATAGAACAAGTCACATCTCATGATTATGTAGTCTTCTTATGTGCTCCTCCTTGTATGGTCTCCCAAATAATTAGCCCTTATTGTAAAAACATACTCTACATAAAAAATATGAACAAAAGGTAAATGTCGATATCAACAATGTAACATCCAAACTATTGTTGCCGCACAGCCTTATGAGGATTCAGGAAATAGTACAACCTTTTTATTACACTTCCATCAAAAGGTTTTTTCAAACCTTTTCTACTGTAAAACTTCTCATTCTCATTTATTCTAAACCTCTTTTCTTTTATCTTACCATCACTATTACATTTGTAATTACACCGTAGAGTACTACAAATTCTATTGTAAAACCCCTACACGCCTTTTTTATCATGTTGTGTGGTCAATGTAGGTTGTTGATGATGTATGATCCATTCTTTTCCATCTCCTAAGTGTTGTACAAAAAGCTCAAGGAAATTGTTCTTTATGGTCTACTGAGAAGAACCGTCAACCCTTAATTTCTGATATAAATTCTATGACAATGAGGACTATCATCGAAAGTGGGGATTTCAAACTAGATTGCCAATACAAGTGCTAGAACAATGTAGGGGTACGGCAATTGTTCCCTTGGATATATATATATATATATATATATATATTTTTTTTTTTTTTTTTTTTTTTTTTTTGTTTTTTTTTTTTGTGTTTGTAAATATATGTACAAACAAGGATATATATATACTCTATAGCATTGTAAAACTAAATCTATTAGATAGTATGATAATTCATCATTGATCAATGCCAAAGTGGTACTAATAAGATAAATATTAAATGTCAAATAATAATTCAAAATTCTAATATTATGCCAAATGTCATTTAACATATACCCGCTGCCCTTCAAAATGCTAAAAAGAGAAATGAGATAGTGAAGAGAGAAAAATGATCTTTTTATTGGGTGAGATGATGCTTTAGGGGTGTTTAGGGGTTTTAGTTGCAAACAATAGTTTTAAAAATATCTTTTTGTTACTTTTTGGTGCTCAATGCCTTTGGGTGGCTTAAGTATGTCTGTATACCCCAAGGTACATACCAAAGCAATACCCCCATGGCCAGTTGCTAATGTACTCCATGTTACACTAAACTAAGTTCTAGTTATGTTCATTCTAATATCGATTAATGTGCATTTCAGTACTCTAATGGTCAAGAATTTTTTTGTTGATTCTACTTTCTCCTTCCAATTAAAACCACACTTACTAGTTTTCTAATCCCTTAGCTCAGCACTTCTGCATCTGTTTGGCAAAGTGTAATACTTTCATCCTCCTTGTATCCTTTTTGCTCTGCATGTTCCCAGCTGAGTTTATTTTTGGAAATCAAGACCCATGTACTTTTATTCACTGACCACTTGCAAGGGGCTGTCTTCAGAGATAAATTCTCTATGAACTTTCTTTCTTTTCAAGTTAAAGATCATGACCTTAAATTTGTTGGTGTTCACTTGCATCCCCACCTCATGGAAAAAATAATTCTAGAGCTTTCAGGTGTTACTTCGGATACAGCGTTGTTATTGCCATTAAAATAAGGACATCTGCATATAGGAGCAGCTTTATTACATAGCTGGTCAAATGGAGCCAACCACCACCAGGCTTGTCTAGCCACTCCTCTAATTTGTCAATGTACATACCGAATAATGTAGGGGCATAAGCACAGTCCTGTTGACCCCACTATCACTTCCAAAACATTCTGATAAGCCTTGTTTGGTTCTGTTCTGATTTTGGCCCAGATTTGGTCATATAACCTATGAACAGAAGCCCTAATTTTTCAAATCTTCCATTCTAATCCACAATTTAATTCTCGGCACCATGTTAAAAGCTTTCTTGAAGACCATAGAGCATCAAAAGACATGTCCTCCTTGTGTGTCCCAAATCTTCTCAATCAAGTGCCTAAGTGCAATGCAATGGCAGGCTGTAGAATGTTTTCACCTTTGTTATTTCTACTCATATTTCAAGAGCTAATACTATCAGATACAAGAGAGAAAAATTAGGATTTCACTTGTTCACATATCTTGTGATATGCACATATAAGAAAATAGTTTCTGGATTCATGAATAAAGATTCTGATCATATCCGATTGAAATATGGAAAGTCAATTGTAAGCAAAATTCAAATGAATAAGACAGATAGCTCTAAGTTTGAACAAGGAATAGATGATAACCTGCAAGTTGCAGTTGGCCCCACTTTGCAAAAGCAATCCAACGCATGCCTTTGATCCCCTAGCTAAGGCAACATGAAGAGGTGTTGTATTGTGTGCATCTCTAACATCCACATGAACACCTGCATCTAAGATGATCTGTAATAAACGAAAAAAAAATCAGTACTAGGTTGTGGGTTTCTTCCGAAGAGCTATAATATCAAAACATGCATAGGAACTCTACATTCTGCACTGTTAAAACATGGTGATTATAAAGATCGCATCTGATAAAAAGCCACAGAACAAACAAATCTAATTGTTAAAAGTAAATAAACAATCTAACACACCTTCACCATTTCTACATCATTAGCAATTGCTGCTGCATGTAGAGCTGTTTGCCTCCGTTGCAGATCTTGGGTTTCAGGATCTGCTCCAGCTGCAAGTAATATTCTAACCAGTTCCCTACATTCTGCAAACATAAAACAACAGATTCCATCAAGCAAGATAATTCTGATTCATATTTTTGGAAGATGAAAAACTGGCAAACTGTCCTGATTGAAATGGTCCAAGTAAGGCAACCAACAGAAAAAACATCATAATTTGCATAGTCCTAATGAGGTAACTCAGATAATCAAACCCGGGAACAAATCTCCCGCGCCATTAAATGTTATTCAATAAATATATTATCATTCCACAGATATTCCAAAATAACGCCAATGGAACGCAGAGAATAAGATTATAAAATGCTAGAGTAAATGTGAGTTGATTTATTAGCATCTTAAGTGTTAGGAAGAGAGATGATGAGAGGACATTAAAAAATTACAGGTAGGACACATGGCCAAGCAACAATTGCAACCCCCAAAGATATTCACTGATTGCTATATAAAGAACCTGCAGTGCACTACAAAATCGATGAAATCATTTGCATCATAACAATTGAAAACAATCAGTAGTGACTCCCACATCACAGTGAGTCAGAAATCACTCATGGCAGTGATTTTAGAAAAGATGAAAAAAAAATAACTTATAACAAAACAAACCCAAAAACCTAGGTATCAAATTCTAAGACACTAACATTTCAACCCAATTTCAAAAGACACATTCATTGACAAAATCCTTCATACATGGCAAAAATGAATATATGTTATCAACACAGCAAAAAAAGGTACCTTTACAATTAGGCAGAAGCCTAACAGTGAAGTTGATGTTGGATTTCGTTATCCATTTTTTATTTTTGTTTAATTTACATGATCTTATGATTGTATGAGGGGCATGCATCTCTTTAGTGAGACAGCCCCTTTGCCTTTAAATCCTTATTAATATTTCAGGTGGCATTTTATTGTCAATGTGAATGTTTTGCTGATATGTTCATTAGTTGTTCCAGTCTCAATTTCCCAGCAGTGGTTAAAGAAGCTATATGAGGGAAGGTGTTTATATAGATTTTTGCTACTACTTGTAACATCTATCCCTATGTATAATCCTCTCAAGTTAGTATCTTGATATTATTGTGCATTCATACGGTAAATTTTTTTGTTTTTTGAGTTCTCATGGCTCCTAGGAGTAGCTCTAGAGCCAGATATAGGTGAAGTTGTGGGTGGCTAGCTGTCTCAAAAAAAGAAAATGTGACTAAATTATATGTTTGCCCTGCATTTGTTGGTTAGCACAATCATTCTTTAGGATACAATGGCCTTTATATTAAAGGTTGCAAATTTGCAGCCTGTATGTTGTTGAGTTTATGTTGGCACTCAGTGTCCCCTCATTAAATAATCACTCGGTTTGCAGTGCACTCTCATTCCATTCTGAATCAACTAACATCAATTTTTTAATGGATTCCAATCATCAAAGGCAGTGTCCATTCACGCATGAGGCTAATAACCATTCCAAGTTCGAGATAACTAATGCCCCAGTTAATGCATGCAGAGGTAGATAACTATTCTTTTTGGAGGGATGGGAGCCATAGTATCAAGAGGTAGATTAGTTTTGAGGCCTCTCCTTCACTCCATAATCCTTTCCAAGAGTTAGCCATCCACCTGTATATCCCAGCTACTCCTTTCATCAGAATGGATTTATACCCGGCTGCTTCATTAACAAACAAATAAAAATGTGGGCTTTCTATTCTATAGTCGATATATATGTGAATGAAGGACGGGCCTAACTATCCTCAAAATATTAGATGATACGACTAATGACTGGTCCCATTCATCACCACATCGGATATCCTTCTATCTATTCCCTCTACATGCTGATCCCCGGCTTGATAATATTTACCTTCCCTACTAGAGTCCCCACCTTGCCTATAGAGCCCAACTAGACATTCCCAACTAAAGTTCCATTTTAAACCACTGTTTACAGACTGTGTTTACACCTTTACTATCCTACCAGCATCATAATTGCAAGTAATATTGAGAAACGCCTTGTTTAATGTTGAAGATTTATTATTATGATAACAAAATCTTAACAATAATAGTAACATGAAGTTTCGGTTTGAAGGAGAGGCTATGTAACAGAAGTTCTTTAATGTAAGTTGTGGATTGAAATATTGATGATTTATAGTTATGAGAGTAATACCTTAAAAATAATGTAACGAAATTTCTCAAAGGAGGCTGCACAACAGAGTTCTTTAATGTGATTTTTATATCGAAACTAAAGGGTTGTGATCAAAAATTTAAGGAAAATGCATGTCAAGCTCTCAAGGAAGACAAACATTGAGTTAAAGGGAAAGGAGTTGATCCTTTTAAAATTTAATAGGGAGATAAGGGGCTCAAGCTATATTGTTATGGTGGTGCACTTTTTAGGTTTATAAACACCTTCAAGAGTTGAGAGATAGTAGGAGGCAAGCAAAATGGAATTTCTATGTCACCAGATATGGCAGGTGTTGGCTAAAGTGGATGCCCTACACAGTTTCTTGATGAGTGGTTCTTAACTTCTACGGTCAAAAAGCAGTAGGGAAGCAGAATGGGACGTACTTATAGCTGGTCTTATCTGTTAATGTTTTAGCCCAAAAACAGAGATAAACAGAAATAAAAGAGCATAAACAATCCACAAAACGCTCAATACATTTAATCTAGTAAAACCCTTACACTGGAAGAAAAAAACCAGGCACACCAGCGAAAAGTCTTTTATTGATCATAAAATATTCAAGTGCATGGGCTTTCCACGTGATACATTTACAATATACAAAGCAATCATATAAATAGATTGTATAAGACTCTTCATCTTACACACAAAGGTCTTTTCAGTCCCAAAAATAAGACCCTTCATATTTCCACATATTCAACACTTCACATTTCCATATGCATACCTCTTCAAATGATGTATGACACATGTTTTTGTATAATATTAGCTTAAATATAATCACAAATATTTCTTCCAGCCGAAGATAACCATAATGGTTATAACAAACAGATTTCTATCTCATCAAAACAGAGCTAAAAATCTCTATCGCAGCTACAAACTTCAACACTACCTCTTAGCAAGAGAAAGATCTTTAGTCAAGTATGCACACATAGCTACAACCAAAGATGACAAATTCACATAACATTTGTTATCTCAACGCAACATAATCCACCATAGTTATTTCATAAGCACGTAGAATGGAGTCACACACATGAATATCACTGTGCCTACTTGCAGAGGGTAGCACGAAGATTTTTATCTCAAAACTTCTCCCACAAAAGGATACATTTCCACAATGCCTACTCACAGAGGGTGGAACGAGAACTTTCACTTCAAACTTCTCCTAGAGAAGAATGCATTTCCACCATGCCTACTCGCAGAGGGTGGAACAAGGGCTTTCACCTCAAACCTCTCCCAAAGATGAATCCATTACTAACTGCGATTTTCTCTTAACAAAGACTCCCTCTCAACAAGGATAGCTTTAATAACAGAGTCTCCCTCTTAGCAGGGATTGCTTTAACTACCACAATAAGATGGCTGACTATCTCAGTAGGGACAACTTTAATAACTGAGATTTTTCTCTTATCAAATACTTCCTCTCAGCAGGGACATCTTTAATAACAAAATCTCCCTCTCAACAGGGACAGCTTTAATAACAAAGTCTCCCTCTTAGCAGGGATTGTTTTAACTACCACAATAAGATGGCTGACTATTGCATAAACTTGCAAAGGGTTGGACATCTCCCTCTATCACATCACCTCCCTCTAAAGCTCAATAGTCTCTTTCTCTAAATATGATCTTACCCTTTTAATAATGTGCCATCAGTTTAGTGTCAAGACTGCAAACCATGTTGCATTATCTTTCACCATCCCATTCCACCCTGCAACCATGAGAGATATCAATAACTCATAACTATCAATGCTAAAAGCAATCACTATCTAAAAATCAATATTCAAGAGATATAATCATAAGTACTTATCTCTTCAATATGCACAAAGATCAATATTCAAGAGATATAATTATATCTACTTATCTCTTCAATATGCACACAAATATACACACATAAAAGATTTTGTCTTGTGCCTCTACAGCCAATGCTTATGGCATCAAGATAAATTTTACCATCAAAAATCTGATACTAATATCATCTGATCTTCCTCACAATCCACATGTCGACTTATTCACAGTACCTCTGTAAAGCTTTTGAAGGAACATCACAGGCCTCCAATGTTGTGGTTAATCACAGAGCATTAACAGCACACTGATTTTGAAGCACCGACTTCTTCCCTTACCTTCCCATCAGCCTAAAGATAACATAAAGGGATGCAAGAACTATTGCGGAATAACAAAACTTGAATGTGGGTTCAGCAGAGATGGTGATTGCAGAGATGAGCTATATAATGACCAAACCTTCAAAGTTTCGTAATCAATATTGACCAGAGTTTTATGAATGCAAACAAAGTATTTTCTTCCAATTTCATAATCATATACAAAATACTCATCTCCTTGTTGTCTGGTTTCCTTAGCTGACTCCTCAGACCAGAGCAGACAGCCTTCCAGCAGTTGTGTAGACAACAGCCCATGAGCTCCAGAATTGACGAATACATTTCAGACAATTTTTCTGCAATAAACTAACCTAATTCCATGTTGCCATGCATTCTACAAACACCAAGAAAGGCACCCCACACAGATGCAATTGACTCCATTGGCACTTGTTTGAAGAACTTGTATACCTCCTGCAACTACTCAGAACGACCAAGAGGATCAAAGAACTATGATATCATTGGGAATCATGCCAGAAATCTCAATCTACGAGAAGAGCTCAAGAGCCTCCTCCATCTTTCTATGATGTCCACATGCTATAATCATTGCAATCCATGCAACCAGATTTTGATTAGGCAAACAATTGAAGACTTGTCATGCATAGCAATACATCCAGCAAAAAATATGAAACGGGGCAAACATTATTCAGCAATACAAATATGAAACGATGTCTTCACACGGTGAATCGACGAGAGCAATATCAAAAACTGTCAGCATAATCTCAACCTCATAGCAAAAACATCATCAAAACCAAGCCTCAAAACTTGTTGATGGCCATGAAGAGAGGCAATCGGGTAAGGCCAACGCCACCCCTGGCAAAGAATCTGACATTATGAATTGATCCTATTGTGAACTTCCTCTTAAAATAACGCAAGCAATGTCCAAAATATTTCAAAGAGATCATGTTGTAAAGACTCCATAATCAATTGATCTTCATCATGGAATACAAGAGAGCACCCGATACAAGCGCCCACTCACATCTTCTTGCATTTATGGTAAAAAAAACATGAATTGATGACATCTGGAAGAATTCACTGAAGCAACCACATCATATACTAATGAGAGACACCACTCTTTTCTGCCCATATGCTGACGAGAGAGCCCATATCGATTAGTCTTCCCATACCGGAAGAGTCTCCATCGTGGAACATACAGAGTCTGTTGTTACAATACGAATTGATACCAATCAAAGAAATAACTGATGGGCAAGATTGCATAAATAGTATAGTACTCTTTACAACCTTCAATTGTGACCATGAATGATGAGTGCCAGGGAAACAAAAGAACCTATTCTATTAAATTGATAAAACTACCACTCCCAAAGCATAACAAACAATTAAAAAAAATACTTATAAGTTTATAACTTCAAATATGATGGATGCAAAGTCACTTGTTGCAGGGAAAAGTAACCGATGCCAACAGTAGAAGAACAGATGAAGGAATTTGCAGTAAGAAATAATTGAGGACCAAGTCAGAGACATGATAAACATAAAGTCAGCTATGTCACACGAGATCAGCAAAGAAAAAAACAATTGAGAATGGGCAACCCACCATATGAAAACATCATGAGACACGAATGAAATTGCCACACGAGCAGTAACAAAAGGGACGTGTTAACAAAATACAAGGAACATCAATTTGAGAAAGAGATCCATCTTGATGCCATCTCATAATTCAACACTCCTATAATGCTGACAAACTAAGCTCAAGAAATTATCTGACGGCAAGAGTAGACATGAAAAGAGCAATCGAACAAATGAAACATGCGAACTCTGCCAATATGAAATATTAAACTTGTCAAATTTTATCTCCCGATCTTACTGAGGAGCAAAGCATAAAGAAAAGTTAACAAAGAATAATAATATAGGCAATCCAAAAGAGAATTCTCCTGTGGAATAAGAGGCAACAATAGTTATAACCACCCTTCAAAAGTTCCAGACACGGGACGAAAGGTTTCCTTCAGAAACAACTCCATATAATGGTGAATACCATACACGAAAATATTAAATCTCAGAATATGCAGTCACCCAATTTGGATTTGAGCCCTCGTTTCTGCCTTCCTTGCTTTTGAGGTTTTGATACAGTTGTCCCATAAAGAAACTTCTTGCAATTAGAGATGAAAAGTCTGCACAAGAAACATGCTCTTCGAAAGAAGATGAAGAGAGAAGGAGAAAAAACAGTCGCAGAGCCAATCACTCACAAGAAAAAATAAAAAATAAAAAAGTAGTGACACCTTAGATCAATATTATTCACCAATAATGAATCATCACTCTCAACAGACATCAAGATTTTAAAAAAAGGATATAGACGACAGTTTTAAATAACGCTCCCTGAGCATAAGTAATAATAGCTGATAATACTCTGGAAGATACCGTCTAACTCATTTTTTTTCTTTGCCGGTTACTGCTCTAATAGACTTTTACAATCCATAACTCTTGTGAAACTTCAACATCATGACAGTTAACCATCTACAAAAATGCCCATTTCAAACCTTGGGTCAGCTCCTTTACGGCAGATTGGTGGAGGCTGTGGGCAGAAGATTACAGATGCCAAGCTGATCACTAAACTTTCCTTCTCGAGGAGGCCATGACATTTAGAACACAAGAGAACCTTCCTTGTTGTTATCAAGAACCTGGCTCTAATACCATGTTAATGTTTTAGCACAAAAATATAGATAAACAGCAATAAAAGAGCATAAACAATCCACAAAACACTCAAAGCATTTATCCTAGGAAAACCCTTCCATTAGAAGGGAAAAACCGAGCCACACCAACAAAGTCTTTTATTGATCATAAAATATTCAAGTACATGGTTTTCCACATGATAAATTTACAATATACCAAGCAATCATATAAATAGATTGCATAAGACTCTTCATCTTACACAGCATGGTTTTTTTGAGTCCCAAAAAGAAGACCCTTCATATTTCCACATATTCAACACTTCACATTTTCATGTGCGTGCCTCTTCACATGATATATGACACGTCTTTTTGCATAATATTAGCTTAAATATAATCACAAATATTTCTTTCAGCTGAAGATAACCATAATAATTATAACAAACACATTTCTATCTGATAAAAACAAAGCGAAAGATCTCTATCGCAGCTACAAACTTCAACATTATCTTGGCATATAATTAAGGTTTTTGGAGATTTCGGTGGAAGGTGACTTGTTTGTTGTTATTTCTGCTGTTAAAAAGTATGGAACTCCCAATACCTGTTAATCATCTTCTTGTCATATCTCCACCTGTTGTACATGTCTACAAGTCAATAAAACCCAACACGCATTGTATTGGTCTAGGTTATAATATTCTACTTATAACATTGGTCTCTTGCATC
Source organism: Cupressus sempervirens (assembly GCA_028749045.1). Lineage (NCBI taxonomy): Eukaryota > Viridiplantae > Streptophyta > Pinopsida > Cupressales > Cupressaceae > Cupressus > Cupressus sempervirens. Next base: position 121,855,451 of record CM053785.1, on the reverse strand, counting down.
ATATTCATAATCTGTATATTTCTTTAAAGGGTTGTGCTCTTGCAAGATTATCTACACTTGTACCACGTCTTATGGCTTGAGGTTTAAAGTTAAAACACTTCAGATTTACTCCCATTTCTTATGTTTACATTTCTTCTGTCATCTTCCATAACTTAGGTTCCTTTGACCCTAGCACTTCCCCTTCATGCTTATTGCACTTTTTGAGTCCAGGTGACCTCTGTTATTCATGGGCTTTAATGAGTGCAACAACAGCACTGGGGTACATCGGGATGGTGGGACACTGGGATAAGTTTCCAGGACAGGGGGATATAGGGCCTCAATTTTGGGGCGGCAGCCGGGCAGAAAGGGTTGTTGTATACCATACATTAAGAACTTAAAATGCTAGTTATAAAATGATGTTTCAGCATAACATACGAAATTGAAATACTTAAACATTGCAAAATTACCACACGAACCAGAACCATTGAAAATTCAACATAGTAACATAGTGCATGCCCAAGAGTATCATTCTAAAATTAAAATTAAAATAGAAATTCAAATACCAATCCGGTGGCGACATGGTTGCATAATGGCAGAGATGGGGATACTCCCAGTACAGGTACTTCGAAATTTTGGTGGTGGTGGGTGGTGCCAGTCCCCAGGTTTCACTGACTTTGATATTATTTTCAGGAAGAGCTTCTAGAAAAACTGTGTTATTTTTGTTGCCATGAATGTTTGGATCACACTTTTGTGTTCCATCATCCGAATGAAAGAAAATGAAGCGAAAATTGCAGTAGTAGTTACAAATATATTGCCAAGCAATGCTAAGAAGACATAAAATACAATTCTCTTTTGCCAAATGTTATAAGAAAGAGTAAAAAGTTAACCCTGTGCAAGTTGCCCAAAGTTAATCCAGATTTCAAGCCCTTGTGTTCTAGTTTAAGCCAAGGCTGAGTCAAACATAATATATGTAAATATCAGGTCCACGCCCCATACCAGCTTAGATTTTGAACCTGATTGAAGACTTTATCCCATTGGGCATGTCACAGCCAGTCAGATTTTGTAATCTGAATTATTGTCAACTTGAGTCCCAACCTCCAGTAGCAGATTGATTAGATGCAAAAATTCTAGGTTAAACCGGAAGAAATGGTGTTTATGCATTAAATTTTTGTTGCCCAGGGAAAAAAATGGATGAGATTTTTGTAGTGTTGCCATTCAACAGTAATTGGCACTAAATAGAATCTTTCATCTTCATTTCCATGCCTTTTCCTCAGCGTGTTTTGGCTCATATTTGTAACTTCTACAATTCCTCCTCTTTGTTTTCATCCTAATCACAGATCACAGATTGTGATCTAAAATATTGATGTAAAATACTAACACAGTTTTCCCTGAGGCTCTTTTCTCATTATAGTGGACTGTGGAAGCATTATGTACACTAGAAATATAATTTGTTTCTTTGTCATCCTCAATTCATCAGTACCTCTGATAAATGAGTCCCCAAACTTAAACATTACTAGTGATACTTCATCCTGGTCTACCTCGAAAATAGAATAGACCTGATTGAATATTGCAATGAAGCTCAACACTTATAATGTCAATGGCAGCAAATGTAAATTGTTACTCATGCAATGCTGAAGCCTTGGTCAAATACCGATCTATCTTTGGCCAACACAACAGGAACAAATCTCTATAAACAAACAGAGCAGACATAGCACAAGATTTGACAGTGTACATGGTTGAAAGAGTCAATGCTGGTCGAATTCTGAACAATACTGTTGAAGTCAACAATAACCAGATTCTGGTCGATCCCAAGGGTTAAGTGAAAAACTTGTATTTGTTCTTTTCTAGTCCTCTAGTCTATAGAGTCTGATAGGGTCAAATCAGAGGCACTGGTTGACCCTTAAATATTCAACAAACAATCTACTAATATTCAGGTTTGCATCACATGGATTTCCAATTCCAAATCTGATCTCTATCTTTCACTCTGGGACCAATCTAAAATTCCTCTACTGATAGTTTGATCAAGTATGCACATCTAGATAGATTCCTAAACGCTTTGAGTCTAACTTTCTGGTATGATATGAATTGTGTTTAATAATAACTCTGCTCAATTTAAAGTGAACAGACAGTTAATCATTTTGAGGTGCATTATTTAATTCAGTAAAGTTAATACTTTTGAATGGCATTAATCAAATTAATAAGGCTGTCTGCTAGCTCCATCTTTTTTAAACATGCTGCTAAATTCAGTCATTTCTTGCTTAGAAATTTATCTTTCAGACCAACACTCAAGATTTTTTTGTAATTTGTCACAATTCTTTTGCTCAGTTTTGAAGACGAAAACAAAGGCATCAATTATAGATTTGGCAAGTGTTTGGGATTTTAATTGACTTAGAGAAGAGATCTGGTTGATATGATTTTCTAATAATAATCTTAGATATATGGGCCCTTTGGTGAAATGTCTCCATGTTGAAATGGGATTTATTAATTCAAAAATAGTACATCGCAATATAAAATAAAATTAATATACTTAAAATTTAGTGAAGTTTAATGAATGGTCAAATGGCATGAAGTTAAAAGATGCGACTCCCTCAAACATGAGATATAAAAGGAAGAGAAGAGAACTCCACTTACGAAGGGGATAAATGGAGGAAGGCAATAAAATGCAATTAAAAGGAATTTAGAAAGCATTACATTATTGTGAAAACTTGTGACCATCATGAAGAGGTGCGACTCTCCCTCACATTGGAGGATATATTAGGGACAAGATTTGATTTAAGAACATCCAAGGGAGATCAATTTAAGGAATAACATTATTCTAAATGGCAACAATAGAAGTGGTGACTCAATCCTTATGCACCAATGAAGAATAAAGGAGGATTCATTACAAGCATTGATAAGAACTTATCAATAATCACTCACCCATACCTCAAGGGCATGAATCAAGGAAGATCAAGACATTGAACTGTAACACTCATATAAGAGAGAAGTGATCAGCATCTAAAGAGAGAATGTCAGAAGACTTGATATTTACAAGGTACTTGAACAAGATTTAGACCAATCACAAGAAGGGGGCATCACATTTAACTTTGTTCAACCCTTCAAAACAAACTAGCAATCAATGGATATAATAAAGAAAAAGAAAGTGATATCATGTAGAGGTGTTGTGCTTAATGGGAGGATTTAAACTCTCATAGTGGTTGTCTAGAAGAAAGAAGTTTTCCAATTTTACTTTTTTTTTCCTTATATATATATCCGAATCTATTCCAACTATACCAAATATAATAATTTAAGTGTACTGCTTAAGCACATGAACATGGATCTGAAAATATCCCTCACCCTCACTATATATGTATCAGCTACAAGCATATATGCAGACAACAGAAAAAAAAATATCAAGTGAAACTGATCGTATACCTCTAAGTATAAATTTAGCATGCATCCTACACTAAGCATGTCATTGAACTATCAATTAAATGTCATTCTAATCTAGATTTTTTCTTCTGTCATGCAAATAAATCAGTTATAACTTCACATCTCAAAAAACAAACAAAAATCAGCATACCAAATAATAAATACAGAATATTATTTTTCCACCTGCATCTATGCATGATAGTATACCTGTTTCATGGGCTTTTTTCAAGGCAGCTGCCATACATAATGCAGTACCTACTTTACTTGGAACTTCAATTGCATCCATGATCTCCTCTTTCGATGCTACCTCTACCCACTTTTTGACAACAGCCACATTCCATGTTGCTATGCACATATGTAATGGACTGCAATGACATTAATCGTGTAAGATTGGAAAAGGCTCACAATCCAGTCTAATAGCTTGTCTCTTCAACATTTTTTTTCCCAAAATGAAATTGTCAGTATCATACTAAAAATATACTGACCGGTGAGACTTGTGTCAGAGAAACAGCAACATACAAATTCAAAGTAATCATAGCAAAAGAAAATAGAAAATAATCTTTCTCAATTTCACAACCAAAAAAATCCATGATCTGGTAAGAATCTATTGAATCATCTCAAAAACAAAGCATAGTGCATTGTTAAAAGCGTAGTCCATTGTTGGATATTAACAATGCCAGAGAGCTTATTATATGAATTGATAAAATGCCAACAAAAGTTATTGTTTCTTAAAAAGTCCACATATTTTGAATTTTTTTATTTCCCAACTCAAAGCAGTATTATGAAATGTAGACAGAAAATGCATAACACTACTTAAACAAGCATGAAAGACATGAAAAGGTCCTGCAAAAAGATGATGTTCATTAAGAAAAACACCTACAAAAAGAATAAATGAAGGAAGCTAAATCGCTAGAGAAGCCCCTATTAATATGATTATAAATGTTGGGTTGTGTTGATGTAAAACAAAACACACCCACACAAAAGTTTTAACACTAGGGAAAACGATGAGAGGATGTAACACTTCATCACAAAATTCAAGCTGGTGTCCAGGTTTGGCAAACAAAAAAATCTGAATAGATTCAATTAACTGATAAAATTCAGGAAAAAAAAAATCCATGAATGAGTCCAAAGAATATAAACTTCCAACTAATATTTGAATATGGTAAATAAATCCACAAGATTGTTGGAATAAATAAACATTACTAAAAACAATTTAAATCCATATAAAAATATGTCCGAATACTAAATATGAGCTTAAAGTTAATACATTAAAATGCAATTTCTTTGAAGATAACTTAACGAATGCTAAATTTCCACACTTTTAAATTATTATTGAATGTTTATATAATAAAAATTAAATTTAAAAACTTGGCAAAAAAATTAAGTTCATTAAATTTCTTAAATGATATAGTTCAATATAAACTGTTAAATCTTCTAAAGAATATTAAAACATTTTGTAGAGCTTTTCTTTAGGAGAAAAACAATACTAAGAAGAAGGCTATCAAAGATGATACACTAAAACTTTCCCAACTTTCCATGTAAACTTTATCTCTCTTTAGTTCAAATAAGTGCCTTCACATCAGCTCTGAATTGCATATTTTAAAAAGCTTCTTGGTTACTACTTTGCCACAACAGCTCTTCCTTAGTTTATTCCTGCGGCAAACACCCCTGTTTAGGGTTGATTCTCATTCTGCTAGGTGAGATTTCCTTCATGCAGACAGCAATGGCACCTCTGTCCAATGTTTTACTGTTTACAGATGGTTTGGTTCAACCAATTCTCCACAGTAGCAGTAAGAAATAACTCAATAAGCCATCAGAATTATAAGAGCAGCCAGCATTGGCACCTAGCAGTGGTAGACAAGAAAGCTTTCCTCAGGCACCACTAAACCACATCCAAAGACAAAGATCCTAAGTGATGCCACACTGGTTTCTTTCAGCCAAAAAATGAAGCCCAAATATTCCTTAATTTATGGGGAAAAACTGTGAGCCCTGTGACTTAGGTTCAAAGACTGGAGAGTCGATTTTCTAAAAAGTGTTATTTCTCCCATACTACCAAATGCTTAGAGCTATATATGTCCTGCGTGGATCTCCTTGTGTTAGAGTATTAACAAATAAGCTCCATAAGTTGAAGTGTAATAGACAAATGGCTACTAACAGGAAATAGTCATCATGGTGTTTGCGAAAAAAAAAATCCAAATAAGTTAATATATCCAAAAATGATATTCATAGTAAAGTCACAAAGCATGGTCACACTGCCAATCATACATTGAAGTAAAGCTAAACATGATTGAAAATTAAGAGTGATGAAAATTGGACAAGAAACATATCTTTACCAAGGGAAGAAAAGAAGCACATTCAAAATCTATGATAAATTCATCAATGTTGAAGGATTGTAGGAAAAAGTTTCATCAGATGTTAAATTCTGATGACATACAAACTGAAAAATTCACAAGTTTGAATGGCACTTGAATTCTTAACAGCCTCACAAGAGTAACATTTCAGTTTCACTATATGCCTATGGACCCAGTATATACAGCAATTAATCGGTAATATAAATTTGCAATTAAGACATGAGATATTGTTAATCACAAAAACTACCTACCATGAGAGATGTAAATACTTCTATATATTTTGATCTAGGAGATGAAAAAGAATTGGTTTAAATCTCATATCAGAGACGCTTTGGGAAATGAATGTCAAGTGATGCCATTATCTAGACATAGCTTGATGATGATCTTCATCCTTCATATGGCTATTTGTTTTGATTCTGTTTTTTTGTGCATGAACCATAATAGTCACACATTCTTCTCCCATGCATTTGTGTTTTCTGCCAATACCCAGGTCGTATTGTTGGTGTAATTAAATACTCAATAATTACACTTTACTTAAGCTAACTTAGGATAGTGCATTAGTTTGTCATTTAGACACCTAGGAGTTTGCACTTCAATTACGCACATGGTGTTGGATAATTCCACTCTAGGTAGTGATAGTTGTTATCTCAGTCCACTTTATGTGTGAGATCTACCATTCGTGCTCATATCACATTATCATCCTCACCCTGACACATACTTCATTGCATAATGGAGGACTATTCACCTTTGGTGGACATGTGATTCCACATTGTGTAGGCGATAACTTATCTAGTCCTTATCACGTTCTCTTATTGTCTTGCTTATATATACAGGCCTATTATGTCCAATAATGACCATCAACGATAATATCATTCTTGCATCTTAATGCATTTGTCTTGTCAATCTCTTGTGGAAGTTTATCTTGCTCTTTAATTTGATCCTAAGGGTGTTGTAGTCAAATAAACTCTAATATGGTGTCAAAGCAATTTTTACATGGTATCAGGGCTCTCAAGGCATGAAGACTCCTCAAGAATATCAAGCTTAGCTTGACTCATTGTGGGTGCAAAAAATGAAATTTGGGCATCATAATTGCATAATCTATTTGGAGAAAGTTTAGCGTTTTGTATTTTGTGACTTTCTATGCAATTGAAAATTGCAACTTATTGGTGAAAATCAAAGGTTCGCATCACATAGAGGTCTAAAAACCCCTAAATTGAATTTTGTTTCATCCAAATCAAACATCTGAGGCCAAATCTAAAGTCATTTGAATTTTGGAAGTGTGGTAGCCGCAATTCAGAAAAAATAATTCCAGAGGCAATTCAAATAGTGATATCTTAGTCATACAGACTCATTTTTTGGAGCATTTTGTTCTTGTTTTGGGGTAGAGTTTCATGATCTACTCAATGGTGCGGGTGATTTCTACCCTCCATTCCCGACTTGTTTTGTTAAATTGCAAATCTCATTTTTGCAGCTCCTAGGGCTTCATTTGAGATCATACGAACTCCTTTTCAGGGTGCTTTTTTTTCTTAAGTACATAAGTTTTTTTGTAATTTTCAGATCTGCTATCAGGTTTGAGTGTCTGTGATCAAAAATTCTACTTTAAGAATTTGGCTTAGTTTTGCAATTGTAAGTTGTAATGCAATAGGCCTTAGTTTGGTCTTTTGCATAGTGATCTAAGTCTATTATAACCTCATTGTGGAGTGTACTCATTTATTGATCTCAATTTGTAATGCGAGAAGCATATCATTAATGTAATCATGGGATATGGTAGACATCCTCTTGTAGTAGGTTTGACTAGGGCTAATTTTGAGTCATGGTCAAAAGGAACCATAACACATTGTACATGGCTTAATCTCTTGCCTCATTCTTATGGACTCATTCGTGAGCCAAAGACAAAGTGGAAGAAAAGGAAGATAAAAATGCTCATATTAAAGGAGTGATTGGTACGAGTCTTTTTCATATTTACACAATTCAGCCTACTCTAGAATAAAAGATATTTATTGCACACGCACAATTTTAAAAATTGTTAGGGAGCATTTTGGGGATCTACATGTTCCTCGATTCCTAAATGATCATGATCCAGATTGTCTCATTCCACTTGACACTGCTGATAATATTCCCTATGAAGATGATAGATTAGATGAGATTGAGTATAATGCATATATTGAGAACGAGGATGATCCAGTGACTCCTACTTCTCCAGTTGAGATCACACATTCATCTTTTGTTTATGATTGCAAGAGATTGTCATAGCCCTATGTTGACATATAAATATATCCTTATCTAAATATATTAGTTAGTAATATTAATCAAATATTACTTGATGTTGCTCATTATCAATATTAAATATATGCAAATTAATCTTGTTAAAATAATTAGACAAATATATTTCATTAAATAATATTTTATACTGATCAAATAAAACAATAGAATAGAATAACAATTAACAACTAATCAAACAATATTTATTATTTATCAATAATAAAATAGAATAGTAAATAATAATTATTCAGAACTAATAATTAAAATAATAATAATAGATAAATACAAGTGAATTGGTCTATAAACCTATCACTATATTTCCAATCAAATTGCTTAATAAATAAGTGGAAATAAACTAAAACATGCTAATAAAGAGATACGTATGGTATAACATGGGTCATGCCATTTGGTAGGCCCAAGATTTTAAGTATTTAATATTGGTCCTTAATGAGAGGACAAAAAAGGAAAGATAAGAATATGAAAAACAAAAACAAGAAGGATCCACCATTATTTGCATACAACAAACAAGAAAAAAGAGAAATAAATTAAGTTGTTTGGTTTAGGAAAGAAAAGGTGTTTAGGAAAGAAAAGGTGATTGGTGAACTTAAATAGAAATGGAGGGAATAAAAGTACAATATTCCATACTTCCTATGGAATAGCCATAATTATAGGAGCCACCATATTATGAGGTATGCTCATTAAAATTGGTAAGGTTTTTATTATTTTTATGGGTCTTCTAACTAAATAAAATATTAGATTTGTCAAAGATATTTATCATTTTAGAAAACACCATTTTGCACTTAAGTTATCCATTAGGAATATAACATAGGTGTTATTTTATTTCTAAATAAAATTTAATGTTATTCAAAGGAAATAATATATTATGTTTTAAGGTATGATATGATATAATTAAATGTTTATGAATTATTTGAATATAAGAAATTATATTTTTATAGTATGACATATTATTAAATATATCATTTAAATATCCCAAGGTTATTAATATCTTATGTTAGGACATAAGGCTATGGTAGATATGAAAATAAATATAAATGGTTTTTTATGTATTGAAACAAAATGAACATATTTGTAATAATCAACTCCTTATATGAAGAAATATAAATTACTTCAGTATAAAGAATTATATTTCTACAGTATGACATATTATTAAATATATCATTTAAATATTCTAAGATTGTTAATATCTTATGTTAGGACATAAGGCTATGGTAGATATGAGTATAAATATAAATGGTTTTTTATTTATTGAAACAAAATGAACGTATTTGTAATAATCAACTCTTTATATGAAGAATAATAGAAATTGGATAATGTTGGGTTAACCTTTGGGGATAGCGTCATGGAAATTAATGAGACTCGAAGCATGGGTTATGTGAGATGTTAAGATCTCCATCTAACCACCACGACAAGGGATCAATAGATAATCTCCATGTGCTAGAATATCTTGATGATGTCAACATATGCATATGTGAATGGCCTTGGATAGAGGATGTCCCGTCCAAGAAGAATCTTAAGGGGTGTGCTCCTGGGAAGACGGCGAGGTAGCTATGGGCTAGGAAGCTCAATCTTGAGATGTCCTTAAGATTGGGGTTAAATTAGAAAGTAGAATAATATAGTTAGTTTTGTTATTGTTGTGATTCTAACCATTATTTGGCAGGTACTACTTGTCCCAAACTAACCCTAATAGTGGGGACATTTCAAAGATGTATATTTGTCTTCCTAATTGGGATTCCTATTTGCCTGATATTGATTCATTATTTGTGGAGCCTCACATTTCAGATTTGCCTGAAATTGCCACTCTTGATTCATCTCCTTCACTTGGGTCATCATATTTCATGGTTCAATTTGATGATGTGATAGATTTCTTGATCTTGGAGATACCTATTCAATCTTCAGAGACGTATTTTTGGAGACCGCCTTCCTCCTTTCACTTGGATATGAGTTGTGATGTGGCATCATCATCATACTTCATTTGGAATCCACTTCCTAGTTCCATACTAGAATAGGCAGCTTTGCATTTGTACTTGGTCCATCTTCTCCCCATGGGGAAAAATGTTATTTGTAGGCATTGGACTATGTTTTATCTTCAAACACCTTTTGCATGAGATTCTTCATTATGGGGGGTATCATGTCTCCGACTATCTTTCTTATAGGGGGGATTCTTTGTATATACATGATGTATGCAATTCTCAGGGGATCTTGAGTACTCCATCCTATTAAAGATAGAGCCCAAAAAATTAGATGATAAACAGCAATAAAGAAGCCATAAAAGAGATACAATCAACACCACAAGATATCCTAGGAAAACCTTTGAAAATGAAAGGAAAAACCAGCCACACAACAAAAGATTATTTTATTGATTATATGAATTCAAGTGTGCAATGCATATTGCTAGATGCGATATATATAATTTAAGGAGAGACTCTTCACATTCCAACTGAAGGTCTCACCAATTTCCCAAAACGTGACTGTTTATTACAATTACAACTCTTCGTGTTTCCATGCCTTAACACATGTTGCAAGACACATGTCATTATACTAAATATTACAATTTAATCATGTGTCCTTTTCAGCTGAAGGTGACTATAACGAAAATAACATCCATGTTTCCAGAGATAAATCTCTATCACAGCTACAATTTTCAACACTCCCTCTTAAAAAGAGAGAGATCGTTAGTTGATCAATCACACAAGGCCGCAATCAAAATGTTAGTGATAAAATCTAACCACAAATGTTCATGGAATCACTCATCATGGAAAACCTACAAGAAACACAATCATCTTTCATCACAGACTCTCTTAATGTGATATTGTCATGGAATCTCTCAACATAGAGAACAATTTGTTAATAATCATGGAATCACTCAACATGAGAACTCATAAACTTTCTTCACGGACTCACTCAACATGATGTTGTCATGTAATCTCTTAACATGACAAGTTAGTAAAGTTTACAATCAGCATTTTATCATGGACTCTCTCAACGTGATTTGTCATTAAATCACTCAACATGACATCCAACTCCCATCACGGATTCTCTCGACATGATGTCATCATGGATTCTCTCCACACGATGACCCCTCCCAAAGTGAAAGAGTCATCAGGTTGTCCTTACTAACTCATTATGAATCAGAACTCATAGTTGGCAATATATAGAATCAAAGTTAAGACTCATTTCCATTAAGAGCCTCAAAATCTACTATACCAACCTAAGTCACAGGATTTGCCGAATTTCATCCTTTTGATTCGAATTTCAGCGAATTTCAACTCTTTCCGAATGTCATCCGAATTTTATGAATTTTAACATAACACTGTAATTTAATATAATATTATTTAATTTTAAACTGATATTGAGTTATTTAGTTAAACTATTTAACAATGTTCAACTATTTTAACAACTCTGTGGATATATTAGTAATATTGAAAAATATATAAATATATATAATTAAATTTTAATGTTGAATTTTTTTTCCGAACTTTTACCCTTGCTGGATTTCATTCGAATTTTATGATCGACGAACTCGAATTCGAATTCGAACCTTGTGACTTAGATACCAACATATTAACAACATATGTGAGAATGGAGGGGATTCAAAGACTCCCTCTTAATCAAGAACTATTTTGATCACATAGATCAATCCAATACCATTTTGATTAATGTAGAAATGTCGTAATAGTATCCTGCCTCTAAGGCTGAACCTCTCCCTCTGAATGCAAAGCAACATCATCTCATTGCTTCATTTTGTAATAGAGAGAGATCATAAAATCAACCCATCTTATAGATTAATTCTAAAAGCATAAACTATTCTCAATGATATAATAATTATTCATTATCAATAATACTTATCTCTAAGTTATCTGGTTTCCTTAGCAACTCAATTACAATGAAAGAATTTATCTATCAGCTGCTCCAAACAATGCATCCAATTTGTTCCTTTAATCAAATGTAATCACTATAAAACTGCCCAAATACATCTATGACTCAGACAAGGTACTGGACCTTTACTCAATCATCTTTTGCATAAAAGAAACTGATTTTCCTTTTGAGTAATGAGATGGACCATACTTTGTATAGAAAGAATTCACGATGGACAAAAGATGTCAATTGGAATAATCCATACTTGGTTCCTTTACACTCTTCCAACACAAATATCATCATCGCCAAGAAAGCTGAAGGAGACCGACAGGCATCCCAAGTGTAACCTTTCCATTGCCAAGCCACCAGCACATTAAAATCTGAGATATTATATAGCCTTTTGTGTGACCTATGACAAAGAAGAAAGGCTGTGTGCTTCCACCATGACTACAGGTCTCCTCATGAGTAGAAGAATAGAGTCAACAATCAAGGATAAGGATAACCAGAGATGGATTCAGCCTTTGATGTATTCATGGACTGTAACGAAGAGAAATCAGGTGAGACGCTAGTCATGTCTGTGATTTTCACTTCATCAAACAGCTTCAATGCCTGCTTCCTCATAGAATGTCATAAGCATCATCTTTTTGGAATCCCTTATTCTAATTACTCTTCCTTTGTCACTATTTTGTAATCGTTTCTCATTAAAAAAATATCTGACTGAATTTAATTTTTCTCTAGATAGATAGATACAAGGCATGCAACAACCACTGTTGCAATATAATTATGGCACAAAAAAGAAAAAAAATATGAACCGCCATATGAAAAACTATATAGCCTCCAAGTCATGAATAAAGATGGGACTGCCGTTATAAAATCATGCAGGAAAGCATACAGAAAAATCAACGCTCAAAAAAAATAAAAGATAGTCAGCAGGGAAATTGAGCCAAAAGAAAGTTGGCAGAGATGCTCCAACACATGTTCATAAACCGACAAAACCATTCCGAAAATAATAGAGATGGATTCAGCCTTTGATGTATTCATGGACTGTAACGAAGAGAAATCAGGTGAGACGCTAGTCATTTCTGTGATTTTCACTTCATCAAACAGCTTCGATGCCTGCTTCCACATAGAATGTCATGAGCATCATCTTTTTGGAATCCCTTATTCTAATTACTCTTCCTTTGTCATTATTTTGTAATTGTTTCTCATAAAATAAATATCTTACCTAATTTAATTTTTCTCCTGATAGATAGATACAAGGCATTCTACAACTGCTGTTGCAATATAATTATGGCAAAAGAAAGAAAAAAAAATATGAACCGCCATATGAAAAACTATATTGCCTCCAAGTCACGAATAAAGATGGGACTGCCGTTATACAATCACACTGGAAAGCATACAGAAAAACCAACGCTCAAACAAAATAAAAGATAGTCAGCAGAGAAATTGAGCCAAAAGAAAGTTGGCAGAGATACTCCAACACATGTTCATAAACCGACAAAACCATTCCAAAAATAATAGAGGACCGATATTGAACCAAAAGTGGAGCGGAAATGAAAATGAAGGAAAAAACGAAGACATAACTGACAAGGACGAGGAGATGAGCAATTGCCGCCAAAAGGAATTAAAACAATACTACCAAGGTGAGATGGCCAATATCCAAAACATAATGAAGCCCAGTGATCGAGAAAGACATCAAACACAAAGGTAAGACATATCCAGAAAGATTGAACATCAAATCTACAACACTTGCTCTATCGTTATTACCAAACTCCCTCTGAAATGCACACAGCTCAATCAGCATGGCATTTCAAAACAGAAAGATCTGAGAGAGCATGCAAGAAAATAGAAGAAGACATACAAAGCCATCAACTAGGCATAAATAGATATGAGAACAAGACTGATAACAATTGAGAAAGAGCTCAATAACTGAACAATCATCATCATATTACAGCAAACCATAACATTAAAACTTATCCAAATTCATATGAAATACAAACTAGAAAAAAAGAAGAGGAACTTCCTCCATTGCTGTTAGCAAACCTGGCTCTAATACCATGTTAAAGCTAGAGCCCAGAAAATAAGATGATAAACAGCAATAAAGAAACCATAAAAGAGATGCAATCAACACCACAAGATATCCTAGGAAAACCCTTCAAAAATGAAGGGAAAACACAAGCCACACAATAAAAGATTATTTTCTTGATTATATGAATTCAAGGGTACAATGCCTATCACTAGACGTGATACATATAACTTAAGGAGAGACTCTTCACATTCCAACCGAAGGTCTAACCAATTCCCCAAAGCATGACTCATTATTACAATTACAACTCTTCGTATTTCCATGTCTTACGCATGTTGTAAGACACATCATTATACTTAATATTACAATTTAATAATGTGTCCTTTTCACCTGAAAGTGACTATAATGGAAATAACGTCCATGTTTGCAGAGATGAAGATCTCTATCGCAGCTACAATCTTCAACACATCCATCCATGTATCTTGTGTGTTTTCATCTCTCTTTTAGGAAGGTTTTTCCCATAAGGTTTTCGTCTTCCTCTGCTTTTTGAGAGAATGCATTTCATGTATTGCATTTGCATTGTACATGGGTATCTAAAATGACCTAGTAGTCGTTATTCATCTTACATTGTTGAGTTTAAGTGCATTCCCCTAAGATGCACTTAAGGGGGGTGTTGGTGTATTTAAATATTCACTAATTACACTTTACTTAAGATGACTTGGGACAATGCATTGCATAGTAGGTTGTCATTGAGACACCTAGGAGTTTGCACCTCAAATAAGCTCATGGTGTTGGATAATTCCACTCTAGGTAGTGATAGTTATTGTCTCAATCCACTTTATGTGTAAGATCTACCTTTGGCGCACATATCACATTATAATCATCATCATGACACCTACTTCATTGCATAATGGAGGATGATTCATCTTTGGTGGGTGTGATTCAACTTTGTGTAGGTGATAACGTATCTAGTCAATATCATTATCATTTTGCCTTGCCTATATATACAGCCCTGTTATGTCCAATAATGTCCATTATCAATAATACCAGTTTTGCATCTTAATGCAATTGTCTTGCCAATCTCTTGCGGAAGTTATCTTGATCTTTCATTTGATCTTGGGGGTGTTGTAGAGTCACCTAAACTCTTAACACAAAATTAAAAATTTGCAACTTTCATTACTTCCAAATCTTCACTCACACGGTTTGTACATGTTCTGTATTCATTTGACATGTACCCTTTGCATGACCACTGCCCTCACAACCCATGTAACACAGTGGTATCTTTAGTGTCTATCATAATAAGTACATGCATGTGCATGTACGAAATCCATTAAAATTGAAAGTCTGTATGAGTATTGGGTTCAAATTGGCACATATGACAAATACTTGTCGATTCCCTGCTGATCCCAATTGAATTTCGCAGTCATAGATCATATTATTGCATGTTGTCATAGGCCTCACACTACCATATCTCAAACACCCAGCTTTAGGTTTATGTTAACAGTCACTGTTTAGATCCCCAGAATGCAAATCTGGCCACATCTACTAATTGTTGTCATAGGCCTCACACTACCATATCTCAAGCACCCAGCTTTAGGTTTATGTTAACAGTCACTGTTTAGATCCCCAGATTGCAAATCTGGCCACATCTACTAATTGCAGACAGCTGGCCGCATTATATTTTTGGGCTGACTAGATGTGTGTTTCATTGTTTTTATACACATTAAAAATAGTGCCAATTTTGAAGGATATGTTGTGTGCAAACCATTTGAAGCTACTTAGAAAGATGTCATATGATGTTTTTGGGTCCTCTTGAACTCCTGAGATGGGTCACATTCACTGCAGTTGTATTTGGTGGTTGACTTGATATGAATTATGTTTATTCTATGTGGCCAACCTAATTGAGGTTTCTGTTGATGCGACATATATATTGAAGATCAGAACAGTTGGTTAAATATAAAGATCAAGTGTGAAGGTGCAAAGTGTGAAGACCAGTTTGTGATGTGCTTTCATGACCATAGCATTCAGAAAGCCGGAATTTGAGACAACAGTTGTGTGTGTAAAATTTATCCTGAAGTTGGTTGCTTGAGATAGTGAATCTTGAAGACTTGCTCATTCCATGCCATATTAATCATGTGCCTACTGGATGACAGTGAGTACTTCTTAACAGCTTTGTACAGATCTATATCTTGTCTTGGAGCAATGAGCTTCAGCCTACAAGTACTTTGTATCTTGCACTAAGATTATGCATCTCAGCTTGCAAGTTCCTTGTATCTTGCCCTAAGGCTGTACACCTTAGCCTGCAAGTCAAATCAGAGCAGTGAGTTACCTTGCCCTTAGCCTAAAACATATTGCAATAAGTTGTTCATATAGTGAGTTGGATCTCACGTGATTTTTCCCATCTAGGGTTTTCCACATAAAACTCTGGTGTTCGTGTGTATGTTGTCCATCGCTTTATCTTTCTTTGATGTTAAGTTGGTTAATTGATGTGAGTTTGTCATTGAAAAATTAAGAATATGCTCAAGATTAATTCACTCCTTGCTGTCTTTGTCCTTCTCTTGTTTCATTTTCATCCCCATCCTCTTTCACAAGATCAAATCTTGATAACCCAATGAGTGTTTTCCTTCATAGTCTACACCTCATGCAATCTTGTACTTCAAATACATCTGGCTAAAACTAGAAATATTGTTCAGTCGGACCTTGCACATCTTCCAGCACTCTTTTAAAACTTGTAATTCTCGTGGTTTCATGGCCTACTGTAACTATTCGCCTACAAAACTGCAATGTGTGTGTGTGTTTTGAGAGAGAGGGAAGGCAGTTTGTAACATGCTCTGGTTCATTGAAGGAATGGCATCAAGCTAGTAGCCTAATAAAATAAGGCATTTAAATGAATCTGCCAAATCAATATCAAAAAGCTTCAAATTTTATATTCAATAGGTGAACACTACTATGTAGATTCAAGAAAATCAAAGACAAAATAGCAGTTATAATAATCCATCACAGAGGATCACAGATCCGGATACTAATGAAATGTGTGCAAAACTAGTTTTCACATGTGATCTATAAGTTTTGGTTTAGTACAGTTAGTCACCCCACAACTATTTATCATGTCCTACACAGACACAATATTCAACTCCATTGTCATGACAAGAATGAAGCACACGCAACAAACTTGTTTACTTTAATAGACAGAGGGCATGTCTGCATCTTATTTGCTTGTTTTAAATTAATCAATTTGGATCCCAAAGTATATTTTAATCCAAAGAAAAAATAATGAGTACTTTTAAGAAATTTGATGAGGAAAGATTTATGTCTGGGAATCTTCAGATTATGGAATTAAATTATTAATTTCATTTTTATGTATTACCCCTCTAAGAGAAGTGGCAAACCCATTGAGACAAGCATGACAAAATACATACGTCAATTCCTTTGAATTCAATACGCCCATCGAAGTGCATCCACCATTTTCTAATATGACAATTGCACAATCTGTGTGCTTCTTTGCAACAGCTCTGTGTAGCACTGTCTCACCCTCATCATCAACAGCATTAGGATCAGCCCCTGCCAAAAGTAGTTCCTGTTGTCTGAAAGTTAGTCAACAAACTTCAAAAGGAGAGCATTACAACGAAAGGAGTGAACAAAATAACATATACAGTCTTAACTAAATTTATTTTCCAAAAATATTATTACAAATCATTTCCTGTACATATACGACCATATCATTATAAAAAATTGGAAGCACGTACCCGCATGCAGTCAGGTTGCCCATGAAATGCACAAACATGAGCAACAGAAGGCCCCAATCCTTCTTTGAGCTTTGCATTCACATTTGCTCCCCTACTTATCAAAGCTTTTAAACTGTCAGGTGTCCCAGCTGCCAGTGCAAATACAATGGGGGGGTCCCCATCCTTGTCTAAAACTTCCACATCTGCTTCAGGATACTCCAAAATGGATTCTACTAGTTCAGCATAACCTCTCATACATGCCAGATGTAAGGCAGTTTGGCCATCAGCATTGCGGCCCTCTAAAAGAGCTCCAATTGAGCTTCCACTCTTTCCAGAGGAAGCTCTTGCTAATAAATCTCTGAAATATAAAGGGTATTATAACTTAACAAACAGATCAAAGATGAATTATAGTACTTAAATACAGTATTTTGCAATAATTTTAATCACCTAACCCCTTCGACATCCCCTTCTGAGACCATGCGATGAAGAGCATTTGGGGTGTCTTGTGCAAAGTCCAGGACAGATGAAGGAGATGGCTCTGTACCAGTAGCCTCAGAATCCTTGGATGGATCACTGCCACAAACAACCATGCTCCCTCTTAGTTAGGAATGCCTGATAACATACTCATCATATTTCAAGAATAACCATAAACCATACATAGACATTTTCATTAACAAATGACAAAACCTACTTCCAACTTAAATCTTTGCATACAGAAAAGATGAAAATACAAAAACCTTAATGACCTAGGATTTTTAATGATCATATTAATGGAAGAGATATCTACATTATACTATCTATATTATATAAAGGTATAGCTGATCCAACTTCATTTTGACGAAGCTACCATAAATGATTGTGTTCATTTCATGTGATAATGCTATTTTGCAAATTTTGTTTCTACTCTTAAAGCAGTAGAGGCAAATAGCAATAAGTGGAACTTAGTACCATGTTCAAGAAACAAGCACCTTAAGCGTACAAAATGATTTAATTATGCAACCATTACCAAAGGAAAAGTATAACAATTAAATCCAAAGAAGTTTGCTGCAAAGTTAAAATGAAAACTTAATCTTACTTCTCTGGGCTTGCAGGAGGAGTAAGGGGGATCTCCTGCAGATGACGCAGAAAAATAGATAACATAGCATTAAAAGTAGGCCTTTTTGACGGTTTGAACTGTAGACATTCACCAATCATCTTCCACAACTCTCTTGGGATGCCCACACCAACTACACTGGCATATTGTGGCGGTTGCCTCCGTGCCTTGACAACAGCCCTGTAGATCTCTTCTGAACTTAATCCTGCCCACCTGCAGAAGGAACCCAGTCAGTCGTGCAACACAATTCTCTAAACTCAAGGCCACTATGGTCAATATGAAAAGCAGTTTAAAATTAAGACCTAAAGCAACCAATGACTAAAACAATAATGCAAGGGCTTACGGAATTGCTCCAGTGCACATTTCAACCAATGTGCAGCCAAAACTCCAGGCATCAGACTCTGCAGAAATCCCACTTCCATCATCCCAAAAGATGTTCAAAGATGATTTTTTCAGTGGTTCCCATGCTTCAGGGGCTGTATAGTGAGGATCCAACATAGTACAGTCAACACATGAATGTGTCCTTGCAGTTTCATCCTCTGGCAATGAACGAGCCTTTCTACATTGAGGTTTCTTAAGAATTTCCGGTAGACCAAAATCAGAAACAACTGCCCGTCCTTTTGCATCCAAAAGAAGATTAGATGGTTTCAAATTCATGCATGCCACACCAGCTGCATGAAGTTCTGCAACACCACGAGAAATATCTGCACCATATCTGCATAAGAGTAAATAAGATTAATAAATTAATATTAACCAAAGGAAAAAGTAAAAGATCCGTTTACAAAGCAATCTGTAAAACCATCTTTCTCACTTCCACAACCACCTTATTAGACAAATTCATCCATAAAATTTTACTAAAACTGCAGTTTAAATGACCATTCACTAAAAAGTTATAAACAAAGTATCAGAACATTTCAAGCTATCGATGAAAAGTAGCGCAAAAGAAGCAATCAGAGGATTTTATTCCTCTTAACATATTCTATTTTCTAAATATTGTCAACCAAGAGAAGTAAGACGACAGTGCCCCAGCAAAACAAATGTAGTTTGCAATATTTCCTAATAAAAGTAAGTATAATTGTCAATCAAGAGTTTATTTCCTAATTATTTGGCCAGTCATTTCTTATGCATTGTAATTGGTAATTTCCCATCAGTTGCCATCTAGTATATACCGACAAATGGTCATCTTAACTACCATTGGCCTACTATGTATTGTATCATTGATTCATAGTTGAGGACTCACGGCCGACTAGTAGACTAACAAATGAATATTGTAATTGTTGCATATTGTAATCGTTGCATATCAGTTAATAATAAAGAATGTCAAAGACTGATAATGGTGAAATCTGTCAAGTACTACTGTAAACGTATAA
This sequence comes from Cupressus sempervirens, assembly GCA_028749045.1. NCBI lineage: Eukaryota > Viridiplantae > Streptophyta > Pinopsida > Cupressales > Cupressaceae > Cupressus > Cupressus sempervirens. The sequence goes on along the minus strand of CM053785.1, from coordinate 121,835,358 downwards.
TTGAATTGTATTTGTAATTCCATTTGCTTCAGTGGTTGGTAGAGTCAGGCAATAAACATTCGGTGCCCTTGCTGATATGAATCCTAGGAAATATCAAAAACATGAAGCATGGAGATGTAATGGGCTGACCTTTATAAGAATCGGAAGTAACTGAAACCAAATAAGAGCAATACACAACTAGAGATGATCTAACACAAGACATGGTTTACTTGTGGGAAGTGTCTATAAACTCGTACATTGGAACAAACGCTCTTGAGAGGTTCCAAATAGTGCCATACAAGTAACCTAACAATAACCAACGAAGTTGGGAATCTCCTATTGCAGCAGCAAAATGCATAGTTACACCGCCCTAGGGGACAAGAGGATAGAGGGGCCACAATTTGGAGACGGCAGGGGACGGCAGGGGGGAGGGGGTGTATATACTATATACTATACATGTGGCACTTAAAATGCTAGTTATGAAAAGATATATAACAATATAAGACATAAAGATGTAAAATACTAATGTACTATAATTTAACGACTTGAACATTGCATTGAACATAAAAGTGGAACACTGAACAATAAATATTAAAATTTGAAATACTTGAATCAGCAAATGGAAGAGTTCTAACTACTATTATATAGATATTAAATAATAATAGACATACTCATAGATATCAAAACTATGAGTATCTCATCATAGAGATGATTACTCTCAGCAACACAATATGATATTTAATACAACCAATAGAATACTAAAAAATTGTTCTAGTTTTTGTAAACAAACTTAATTTTGTTGGAAGGGAACGAGGGACCTGTGCCCCCCCTTGGATCTCCTCAAGGGACGTAAGGACATCCCCACATCTCTGCTTTAGCGGATTGGTGGCACCACTGGAGACGTCAGAACGACATCCCCCCGTCCCTATCTCGGAGATTTTTTTTTTTTTTTTTTTGAGTTTTTCTTTGGTTTTCTTTGGGAGGAGGGGAATTGGGCATCCCTGTGTTAGTATGGCAAAAAGAAAAGAAGAGTGTCAGACTACAAAATATATAACTCCAAAAATCCATGCTCGTGCAACCAAATAAAGATAGGATAAACCACAAACAATAAGGAATTGTCATAGAGGAAAATGAAGGACTATTGATGAAAATCTTGCATCCCCCGAGAAGAAAATGTCAAAGTATCTACCAAAGTCATAGTCGAGAGGAGAAAAAAAATCTCATCAACAATGAGCAGACCAAAAATAACAAGGTAGAACTTGCTAGACTCCTACTGCTCCTGAACAAAGCATACAAAGACCATGTCAACCAAACAAGCAACTTGTTAATACAGTCAACATTAGACAAAAAAAGGAGGAAGCAAACCTTGAGAACAAGTTCACTAAGATACTCAAGAGTAATTTAAGGAGCATAGAACAACAATCCATATCAAAGGATCCAAGAATTGGAGGAATTGTGTTGAAGGTGTCAAGGAAAAGAGAATCCAAGAACAGAGCAAAAGGTAACTAGACGGAAAGGAAAAATAAAAGTGGACATGTAGAGGACTCAAAGATAGCCATGACTACCAATAAAGCACCAAAACATCAAGAGAAAAACAATCAACCAAGACCGAGTGAGTAAGATGGTAACTCCTCGACAAATCCAAATGTCCATAAACAAAAACTCCCTAAATTCACGTGAAATGGGTCAAAGGACTAGGTTAAGCACTACAAGACGTGCAAGCTATCTGGATAGCAAGCACCCATAAGTATAGAGACTTTTGGCTTAAAACATTTCCAACAACGCTACAACAAATAGCCGCTAACTAGTTCATAAAGATTGATAAGGAAACCACAAACTCTCGAGAAGCACTAAAGGAAGAATTGGAGGCAAAATATGAGCTTTGGGAGATGGAAACAAGATTCTAGCTGAAATCTACAACACTACACAAGGTAAGAATAAGAATGTACAAGCTTAAAATGGTGGGCTTGGGGGGTTGCTAGTGAATCAGCTAGTTGATGGCTGGAAGAAGCGGTGACTCATTAATAGATTGATTTCCTTGCTACACAAGAAAATCAAAGTATTACCTTGATTATCGTGCATTTGATTATAATCAAGTCATTAACATCAAGAACAAAGCAAAAACATTCTCTCAGGAAAAAAGAAAGATAAGTGGTAACAAGACTATACTAAGAATGGCAAAGAGAAGAATCCAAGATTGGCCAAGCCCCACAACTATAGATGATGTGCATGATGAAGGAACTAAAGACCAAAAAGGAAAGTTAGAAGGAGATCAAAGAACTTTGATGCACAAACTCATGCAAACTTTCTCTGGTATTTCACATTCCACCAAGGAATTTCATACAATCTCAAGACAACAAACACACAAGTGCTCTTTATTCAAGGGAAACAATCAACCACACCTCCAAAACCCAAAAACAATTCTAATGCATCACCTAACAACTACAGAAACAAGTGAGAAAACAATAACCAATACAACAACAAAATGGTTCAAGTAGCGGAATACACTATGGCACTAAGTAAAGACCAATGATCCAATGCGATAAGTGCAACAAATGGCATCAATTCACCCAAGAGTATGAAAACAATTCAATAATGTTGTGAAAGTGATGTGGACTGGACAATTACAAAGACACTACGTGCTCAAAATAGAAAGGAATTAATGTGTTGGCAATGGAGGAACTAAATGAGAAGGTTTTGGCGATAACAATATTACAATCAAAGAAGGCAAAGTATCCAAGTCCTTGCATAAAGAAGGAAAGTCTAAGAGGTCAATGCCAACGTACAATGAGTGATAGAAAACAAGAGAACCTAAATGAAGTTGCAAGTACCTCATTGAAATTGGAGTTAGACAAAAGCATAATACAACAATGTTGCAAGCAACAATATTGATAAAGGTCACAAATCTGCTACAAAATATGCCTCATTTCATAGTAGCAAACACAAACAATGTCAATGCCAACATAGTCGGTGTTAACCAATGCAAGCAACAAAGAGACCTAATAGACTAATCTTATGATGTCAATAGCAAACATTAGGAGAAAGTTTGTCATTGTTGATACAAGAATAATGTGGACGATATTGATGAACATTGTCATCAAAAGATGTTCAATAATCAACATGGTACTAGAAGACACTTGGAAAAGCCTCAAGAAACCAATTTTGTGGCCACCAACAATCCAATTGATTAGTATCGACTAACATGATTTCAAATCATTGGAAACATCAATGGTGTAGAAAGTGACGATCGGAACACAATGGTTCCTCTTGGAATTTGTAGTCATTTTCTTGCCAAAGAAACCATTTGGCACATTGCTTGAGAGGGAATGATTGATGTTGCAAAGATGGACCACAATTGCAAGTAGAACGTGCTCTCAATCAAGAGCGATGAGAGGATGTGCATTTCATTGACCTGAGGAGTCAAGCAATGAACTCAAAGTTGGCATAACCCGAGTCAAAGTTGTAAGATGAAGAATTCGGTATAGATGAAGAAATAAGTTGCCCAAATGACAAGGGAGTGTTCAATCTTGAGAACTGTTTGCAAGATGAGACAAGCTCCTTGAAGAAATTGTTTCACTAGCAAGTGGAAGGTTATGAAGTTTTTCACTCAAAATGCAAGAAGCTACAAAAGAAAGAAATTGAAGGAGACAGCGATACAATAAGACATACATTTTCTTTGGACAACAAATAATACAAGGAGGAAGCAGCATAGGTGAATGATATATCGATTCATCATTTCCAATGAGACAAGACAAAAAAGAATGAAGAGTTGAGTATGAAATAAGTAAACCTAGAAGCCGAAGACAGCGAGTTAAGTGATCACAGTCGTGACAATAACCTTCAAAATATTCATGGATGATAAAGACACTTTTGCATGGACGTGCAAGGATCTTAAGAGTATACCTCCAAATCTACGAGTGCAAGGATTTCCTCTTGTACAAAGTGAACAGGCCATAAAAGAAAGACCCTATAGAATGAATAAGAACTAAGCAGCGAAATACAAGAAGAAATTGAGAAGATGTTGAAAGCAGCAATAATTTCCAGAGGTAAGTGAATTGGTTTCAATGATCATGATTTCACTGAAGGAGATAGAACAATTTAGAATGTATCAAGTTTTGAAGCTTTTAAACAAGGCAACTATCAAAGACATTTTACCAATCCCGTCCACAGATACAATCGTTGAGGAATTGATTGGTCAAAAGACGTACTCATTCAAGGATGGATTCTCAAGGTACAATCAAATCAATCGCCCAAAACGATGACATTCTAGGCTGAAGATGGTGTACATGCATACAACCGAATGTTGCTCAATCTATGCACCCTAGCAACATTTCGAAGAATAATCTTGTAGATTTTTGCCAAGAAGCCCATAAGAAGTTCAAGGAAATTCTTATCACTGATCAACATTTACTTGTCAAGAAAATCACTTTAGAGCTCTCAGAAAATGTATGAAACAGTGTAGAACAGCACAATTGGCACTCAAACCAAAGACATGTAAATTCATGGTATCTTAGGGTAAGTTACTAGGTCGAATTGTTTACACGCTCGTACTAAAACCAAATCCCAAGAAAAACTAAGGATGATCGTACAGATAAAAGTACCTAAGAATATCATAGGGGTCAATGTTGAGATCTAAGCCATGTTGCCAATTAATGTCGAACACTTAGTGTAAAGGTCGAGTGATGTATAATAGACTTGTTCACATTTTAGTTTGAACTGTGCAAGTCTTCGGTTGACGAGTACTCCAGTATGTGCCGAGTACTCCGGTACAGGTCGAGTAAGACAAAAGTCAATGGATACCAAGTTACACAATATGTGTGGAGCATTCAGAAGTCAAGTGACAACATGAGTTTTAGTTATGGTCGAGCGTTAGGGTATACAAGTGCCGAGTGAACTAGTTTTGACATATATGTTTGGAATGGCACAAACAACGAGGTAAACTGTTTTGGTCGACTTCCACACATGTTTAGGTGATCAAGGAGTTAATTACGCATTTTGTTAGAGATCACTGATCCCTACACTAGGTCATCAGCCAATCAAAAAAATGGAAGGACTAAATGGCAAAAGGGATGAATATAGATTGTTGATCTTGATCTAGAAGGTTCATCAATTGGGTATTTAAGGAGGGCCAAAACCCTAAACCAAGAGAGATGCAAAGATAAATGAAGAGATAGTGAAGGAAGCTATGTTTGGATGTTAGAAGTAAAGAGACCAGACAGAGCAGCTAAGCAGAGCAGTGAAGGACATAACAAAGTATATATGATAAAGAGATCAAACCAGAATTGGAAAGAGGAGATCCATAATCTAGCATCAAAGTGCGCATTGAAGGATCGGGTATTGATACATTCTAGCAAGTGAATCAAGGAAAATCTCTTAACAGAGTACTCCTAACATGCCTATATAAATCTCCTAACAGAGTGCTTGCTTAGTTGTAAGTTTCAAATCCTTTAATCAAGGTAGACCAAATAAGTCTTGTAAGCTCTTACCAAGGCAAACCCCTCATAGGGTAGATCACCAGAAGTGATCAAACATTGTAGTACAGGCACACTTTATTGCTGCAATAGCGAAGATTTGTGGGTGTCATCCCCAGCCCAGTTTTACCTACACCTTGGAGGGTTTCTGGGTAACCAAATCTTGTGTGTTATGTGTTTACATTTACTTTCATGTTTATGGATGTGATGCACACTAGTATTTATTTCATCATTACAGTTTATGTTTATATGGTTTATGATCTAGTTATGAGATGGGTTAAAGGTGAATGCATTTGATTTATTATTTGTTTCAAGAAGTTAAGAGTTTTTGTAGATCCTGATTCCTTTCCCAATAAGACTTCCAACAGTCAAGTCATTTCTTGGGCATGCTAGTTACCATAGGAGATATATTAGGAACTCTACTCAAATTTCTTACCTGCTAGACATATGGATGAGAAAAGGCCAACTATTTATATGGACTAAAGACCATGAGAAGGCTTCTAGCAAACTGAACACAAGGCTAATAAGTTTTTAAATCTTGACATGCCTGAACTAGAGTCAAGAATTTCATGCACACGTTGATGCATCAAATTATGTGATTTTGGTAACACTTGTGCAAATGGAATACAAAATACTACAACATGACCAAGAGGTAAGGACTCAGAATGTACTCATAATGAAAAAAATCATGCACCACTTGATGGCTACACCATTTACATTCAACATGGACTATTAAACCCTTTTGTATCTCAAACCCTTATTCATCCAATGTTTCATTTGTTAACAGTTTTGGAGGAATCTCTCCACTTAGTCCAATTTAATGGCCTTTGTACTTATTTATAGCACAACATGGAAACCAAAAATAACGTCAAGAGGGGCTTAAATTTGGAGCTTATAACATGTTGGGAATATTTCATACTATGCGGAACTTTGATTAGCCTAGTTGTAGACATATTTTATTAGATAAGCGAGAATTTTGAAAGGGCTATGATCTCTTGTACAAAGTGAAAGATGAAGCATTAAGCCCAGCTGAACAACAAATAGCTTGTCAAGAGGTGCTAAAATTCGAAACTTAACATGTCTAGAATGTTTCATGCTCTTCACAACAATGACTAGCCTTGTTATACACATGCCTTTTATTAGTTAAGAAAGGATTTTGAAAGGGCCCTAATCCCTTGAACAAATAGAAAGATTGAGCATTAAGCACAATATAACAACAAGCAACTAAACAAAATAGCTACAAAACAAGAACAAAACAAACTAAGCAAACAAGAATCAACCTAAAATCGAGGTGGCTTAAAAAATTGGTCCAAAGCTCTTTGATTGAGGACCCTTCACAAATCGCATTTTCTTGAGATGAGAAGACATAAAACCACTGGCACATCCTGCATTAGGCCCCAAAGCATTATCTATCCTTGAACCATCCAAAGGGTAACTCCCTCTGTTAGGATCAATATTTTGAGCCTTGGAAAAATACAAGTCTCATATTTACTTGTCTCCTTTGTCCAAACAAAGCATTGTGTCTTGCTTATTAAGAATTGTAGCCATGACCCACTAAATTGCAAGCCTGACAAATAACTAATGCATAGTCATTCTCAAAGCGTTGCACCCACTTCCCAAATTTAGAAGATAGGATGATATAGGTAGGAAGAGTCTAGTTTTTATCCACAAACACACAAAATCTCACAAATAAAAGTGCTTCTTAAACATATAAATCTTATTCATGGCACTATACTTTCCACAAGAATTGCCAATTATCTTGAAAATATCTTCATTTCAAAACTCCAATGGCAGCCCAAGAAACCAAACCAAGACAAGAAACAACAGTTTTTCCATCCACTAGTTGAGATTGGGAGGCCAATTTTTGAAGGCTAAGACTATTTGAACCCAAAAACCAAGAGCCTTACAAATCCTTGAATAATAGTCCTCTTGGAAAGAAAAAGAACAAAGGAAAAAAATATTCAACAAAGTAGAATCCTTTAACTTGCTAAAAGAAATCCAAATTTGATGAATAAACCACCGCGAGTGGAAGCGTTAACAAAAGAGTATAAACTAATATTACCTTCCGCTGCGAACCATCATGACCCGACTCTTTATCATTGGGTTGTATTGGACATGACCTTTCATCACGTCTTTTACTGTGCCCATACTTATATATATATTATGATTTGCAATGTGAAGTAGATCAATCACAGTGGAAATCGTACTCTCACATTGCAGATCATAATACATAAAAAAATCAGAGATATATATATTGTTTCAATATATTATTTAAATCATCCATAAACACCCAGAAATAAAATAACGGTATCTTAACATCTGCATTATCAAGACTTATAAAATTGAGATTTACACCTATCAAGATCACAGCATAATAAAACTTTACATGGTATCAGAGCCAAATTGGTAGAGAAATCTCAACTTTTTTTGAAAGAAGAAATAATGGCAAATAACGTAAGGGTGGAAGACAGACTTGAAGGTGCATCAAATTTTTTCTCTTGGAAAACCCGTATCATTACGATTCTAAAAGAACTGGAACTTGAAGAATACATTGAAAAAAATATCCGAGTACCTCAAGATGAAACCGAAAAACTCACCTGGAAAAGACGTAATAATAAAGCAAGGAAAATCATTGTTGATTCAGTTAAAGATCACATCCTTCCTTTCATATCAGAGATCAAAAGTGTATATGAAGTATTTAAGACCATAAAAAATACATTTCAAATAAATAACTCAAGTAGTAGACTAATCACCTTAAAATCCCAATTACTGAATACTAAAATGGAAAAAGGAGATTCTATTCACTCTTTCTTTGAGAAAATTTCTGAAACGAAGAAACAATTATCTTCCATTGGAAACAAAATCGAAGATCAAGAACTCTCATTAATAGCTCTAAGAGGGCTTCCAATGTCTTGGGATACTTTCATACAAGTTGTAAGCAGACCTTCAATTCCTACTTTTGATCAATTGAAAAATGAAAGCATAGCAGAAGAATCAAGGCTAATCTCCAGAGGGATCACTTCAAATCAAGGAGGAGAAAATTAGGCTCTTCACACCGTCTCAAACAAAAGAAAAAGGAAATTCAATAATAATAATAAAAAGAAGTTTAATAAAGATCATTCTCATGTTAAGTGTTTTAAGAGTGAAAAAATAGAACACACCTTCAGAAACTGTCTAGAAAGAGAAAATTCTAGCCTCCCTTGCTGAAACAAAGGAAGATGAAAATCAACTATACTATTCCGCACTTTCAAGTGAAGTAAATTCAAATAAAGAAGCTTGGATCGTAGACAGTGGTGCATCCCGTCACATCTCTGGATTCAGAGATATGTTTGATACATTTGGAACTCATATCACTGAAGGAGTTACAATTGGAGACAAATCTACCTATCCTGTAAAAGGTATTAGGACATGTTATATAAAATTAAAGGATGGAACTACACTTAATCTTAAAGATGTCTTATTTGTACCAGGCATAAAAAGGAACCTAATTTCTATCTCAAGTCTAACCGATGATGGATATCATGTCACCTTCAACAAAGACAAAGTACTTTATTGGCATAATAACACAAATATGAAAAATGCTATTATCATAGGGTCCAAATTTGGAACATTATATAGATTAAGCAATATTCAAACTCAAGCTCTTAGTCTTGAAACATCCAATCTTAATGAATTATGGCATAGACGACTTGGGCACATTGGGTTTAGTTCACTTCCTAATTTAGACAAGATAACTTCTAGTACTCCTAAACTAGACTCATCTCATAGAGGAACTTGCAAAGGGTGTGCTCTAGGGAAAATCATAAAAAAATCTTTTTCCTCTAGTGAACATAAGTCAAAATCAGTTTTGGAACTAGTCCATTGAAACCTTTGTGGACCCATGCCTACACCTTCTCTAGGAGGTTTCCTTTATTGCATATCCTTCATTGATGATTTTTCTAGGAAGACCTAGATCTATTTCTTGAAAGTCAAAGAATCAAATGAAGTTCTATCAAAATTCAAAAACTTCAAAGCATTAATAGAAAATCAGACAAGTAAAAGGATTAAAACATTAAGATCAGACAATGGAAGAGAATATACATCTGACATCTTTAAAAGTTTTTGCAATTCTGTTGGGATTAAGAGGGAGTATACAATACCTTATAATCCTCAACAAAATGGAGTCACAAAAAGGAAAAACAAAACCATCATTGAAGCTGCAAAAGCTATGTTACATGATCAAAATATGCATGCCTCATTTTGGGCAGAAGCTTCTAAGACTGTAGTATACATTCAAAACAAATGTCCACATTCATTCCTAAAGAATACCACACCTAAAGAAGTCTTCTCAAGGATCAAACCAGATCTAAGTCATCTTAGAATATAAGGATGTCTAGCATACATTCACATACCCAAAGAAAAGAGGACTAAACTTGAACCTTCTCGGAAGAGAGGTATATTTATAGGATATTGTGAAAATTCGAAGGGTTATAGAATTTACATTCTTGGACAAAGATCAATTGAAATAAGTAGAGATCTAATTTTTGAAGAGGATTCTGCTTTAAACTTTCAACCGGCATAGAAGATGAACCAATCTCAGATGATGAGGAAATTAGACAAACTGAAAATCAGAGGCAGCATACACCTAAAGAGAGAGAACCAGATATAACAAATGGGAAGAAAAGACCATTATGGGCAAGGAAGATGTTTGAAGAAAACAATGTGGAACTAGATGAGATCTCAAAAGAAAACAAGAGAACTCGAAATCAATCATGTTATATTGCTCTTATAACTGAGATAAACAAAATCGAACCACCTACAGCTAAGCAAGCCCCAAAGTCACAAGAGTGGAAAGATGCCATGGTAGAAGAATATAATTCCATAATTCAGAATGATGTTTGGGATATTGTACTTAGGCCTAAAGACAAGACAGTTATATCTTCAAAATGGTTATACAAAATCAAACACGCCACTGATGGAAGTATCGAAAAACACAAAGCTAGATTTGTTGCTCGAGGATTCTCTCAGAAAGTTGGCACTGACTATGAAAAAACTTTTGCTCCAATAGCTCATTACACTTCTGTAAGAACAATTATTGCAATTACTGCATCAAAAGGATGTAAGATTCATCAAATGGATGTAAAAAACTACTTTCCTAAATGGGGTCATTAATGAAGAAGTCGACATAGAACAACTTGAAGGGTTCACCATAAAAGATAAAAAATTATATGTATGTAAACTCAAGAAAGCACTCTATGGTCTCAAACAAGCTCCTCGAGCTTGGTATGAAATATCTACCTTTCCAAACTTGGATACTCAAAAAATGAAGCCGATTCTAACATATACTTCAAAACCACAAGTAATGGAATGGTAATACTTGTTCTATATGTTGACGACTTGTTAATAACAAGCGATGATAAATTAATTGAAAAATGCAAGGTCTGATAACTGAATTTGAAATGAAAGATTTAGGGTTAATACACTACTTCTTGGGATTAGAAGTTAATCAGAAAGAAGACTACATTTTCTTACATCAAGGAAAGTACACTCAAGATTTTCTGACCAGATTTGGAATGATGGATAGTAAGCCCTTATCTACTACGATGGAAACAAACTTACACACGCTAAAAGAAGAAGCATCAAAATCTGAGGACATTGATCCTACTCTCTTCAGACAAATAATTGGATCTCTTATGTAACTTGTGAACTCTAGACCCGAAATATGCTATGCTACAAATGTTCTTAGTCATTTTATGTGTAAACCTAAGAAGATCCATCTTATGGCTGCAAAACATATGTTAAGATATTTACGAGGATCTATTGGTTTTGGATTAAAGTATCAAAATGTTGAGATAAATTTGGAAGGATATACTGACTCAGATCGGGCAGATTGTTCCTCTAACCGCAAAAGCACTACAGGTTGTTGCTTCAGTCTTGGGTCAACGATGATATCTTGGTTCAGCAGAAAACAACCAGTTGTTGCCTTGAATTCTACCAAAGCCAAGTATGTAGTCCCTTCCATGGGAGCACGTGAAGCAGTTTGGTTAAGAAAACTTCTATTTGGGCTATTTGGAAAACCTCTAAAACCAACTGTGATTCATTGCGATAATCAAAGTTGTATCAAGCTATCAGAAAATCCAATTTTCCACAATCAGTTAAAGCATATTAAGACTCCCTATCACTACATAAGAGACATGGTCGGCTGAGATATCATTAAATTGAGTTATATCAATACAAATGAACAGAAAGCTGATATTTTCACCAAACCTCTTGCGAAGTTGAAAATTGTGTACTTCCGAGAAAAATTTGGTATGATATTATTATAAATGCATTTATTAATGAATACAAATTATTTTCTTCTTTTTGCTTGCAAGCTTGTATTGTGAAAAGTGACGACTTTTCTTGAGAAAGGTGACGACCTTTCATGTGTTCTGATCCTATGATAAAGTGACGACTTTATTTTAGTTGATCCATTTTCAAACAATGGTTGAACTTGTTATCTTTTGGGTCGGATTTTGCCGGACACATTGATAACCTTCATGGGTCTTTTGGGCAATAGCCGAACACCATGAAAACCCATTGTTTTAAAAGTTTGGGTTATCCTTGTTCTTTGGGCCGGATTTTGCCGGACACATTGATAACCTTCATGGGTCTTTTGGGCAATAGCCGGACACCATGAAAATCCATTATGTTTTCTTTCTTCTTTCCCTCCCTTAGTTTAAAACATAATGATGATTACATCTTATTGTGTAAGTTAAACTTATTTCAATTTCCCTTGCTAAAGAGGGAGTGTTAAGAATGTTAGCTTGTGTGAAATTGAATCTGTAATTTTTTATGACTATTATCAAATAAATTTTGCATAACTGATTACAGTAATATATATATATATATATATATATATATATATATATACACTCAAGATTAAGCATTTATATATTGTAATGTAATCAGTTTATACTACTGATGATTATCTTATACTGCCGATAGCACTTGATTATTATATTTTGCCATCAATGTCCACGTAAACAATTATTGTCATATACTATCAATGGCATATTATACTCACATTATAATCGTAGATTATGGTGCATGCTTACCACCGCAAGTGGAAGCGTTAAGAAAAGAGTATAAACTAATATTACCTTCCGCTGCGAACCATCGTGACCCAACTCTTTATCGTTGGGTTATATTGGACGTGACCTTTCATCACGTCTTTTACTGTGCCCATACTGTATATATATTATGATCTGCAATGTGAAGTAGATCAATCACAGTGGAAATCGTACTCTCACACTGCAGATATATAAAAAAATTAGAGATATACATACTGTTTCAATATATTATTTAAATACATACTGTTTCAATATATTATTTAAATATAGAGATAATACATAAAAAATTTAGAGATATACATACTGTTTCAATATATTATTTAAATCATCAATAAACACCCAGAAATAAAATAACAATATCTTAACATCTACATTATCAAGACTTATAAAATTGAGATTTACACCAATCAAGATCACAGCATAATAAAACTTTACAGAGACTTGGGATCCTGGCATTCAGTTATTGGGTACATTGATTCTTATTGTACTGTTTCACCATTCCAGATTTGGGATGTTGCATGCCGGGTTACATCGGTTGAGGAGTAGGATCTCATTCACAAGGCGAGCATGGGATCTTGGCATTTGGTTTCTGCAGGTATGAGCGGGAAGCAATCTTTGAGAAGGGAGGCTTTGTAATGTCCCCTTTTTCCAGGACATTATTATTCTGTGTTGCCAGCTCACTTCGCCTAGGTTTCGGGGGCAAAACGGTTCTTTACGGGGTTCAATTCGAGGTTTGGCCTAGACATTTCCAGTTTCAAACCCATCAGAGCAGTTTTGGCAAGTTGTCCAGATGCTCACTATATTTAATAAGTAAACAGAGCACAGTATTTTCGGTACTTCAGTGTTGGTTTGGAAGCGTCTCGCCGAGAGCTTTCCAACAAGCTATTGCACGTGCTTATCTGAGTTCATTTGGTCAGCTATTTTAATGCATGATGATTATATGGTTTCCTGACTAAGTGACTATTAAAGTTCATTTAACTTGTCACTTTATTTTTAAAAGGTAGTGACTAAAGGACAAAAAAGGTGCTTTATCCCACATTGCTTAAAAGAACGTGCATCATATTGGGAAAAGTGATAAAGGTACAATAGGCTCCACATGGGAAGCCATGAAAAATATAATATTTAAAACAAATATTAATCTGGGAGCTGGAAACATTTGCTGGTTATTTCTTCGAGGACGCAAACCCTTGAAGAAGCATTTGAAGGTTGGATGCAAACCTAGCCTTCTTACAGGTTTTATCTACATTGCCAATCTAACTGTTATTTCTGTTTATAAAATTGGATCATTGGGACTGTTGCATGTTATTGTATTGCTGATGTATAATACAGTAATGTTACTAGGCAGTTATTTGTGTTAATTGCTGGTTTATGTATGAACTTCTCAATATTGGGGGAATAAAATAATCTTCTCTGAGTTTCTTGTATGCAAATCTGTTGGTTACAAATCGATTTAAGTTTTGGAACTTATATGGAATATTGGTTTACTGTTCGGTTTTAAATTTGTTAGTTTTATATCAAGGTTTTTTAGTAAAAATATCCGGAAAGGGATATTACATAATCCTCCACAATGCTTTAAAAGAATTGCGACAGACGCAAATATACAACTTTTATACATCAAAGACGAGCATTTCACATTACTTTACAAATATCAACAAAATGCTACTTTGGAATGTGATGCCATGCCCCCTTCTTTTAACAAAAATAATTAATGATTATATTACATATTACATTGGGCCTAGCAATTTTCAATTTAAGGGGCAACTAAAATAATCATATTAACTTAACAAAAGAATATCTAAACACATTAAAATAAAATGTATTTTTTATTACTAAAAGTACAATAAAAAGTATTTTTTAATTACTAAAAGTAAAATACAAGTATTGCTATATAATAAAAGTAAAATAAAATAAGCACTTTAAACAACTAATTTACATGATCTTTTGAGAATAGTAATGGGGGGCATAGAGGTTGCATTTTAGAGATGGCATCGGGATAACAACAAAACCAATATGTAGATAAATCATGACAATAGTAGTATAGCAGCAATATAATTTTTAACAAAGTAGTATAACATTAGTAAAACAACAATATAAACAACAAAAATGTAATCATGAGATTTGCTATAGCAATATTTAAGCATTTTGCCAATCAAATATTAAAATTAGACATAATGTAACTCAAATTCTCAAACTTCAAGATACAATAGAAGCAATATAAAAGAGCTAGCCATGTCACTATCACTCTTTACCTAAAGTAGAACATCCAAGGGAAACCCAACCATTCCTAATTGCACCTCCTCGTCAATCTTCCTAACATCTTCAAAATCAAAATCTCAACATGTTAAAGTTTCTCAATACTTGGTAGTCTACAAATCCTAAAGTCTTAGGGTACGATGAACTACAACTAGTTTTTTAGGTTGTTTAAATGTAAGCATGTTCCAACTCTTAATCAAGTGGATGAAGCCATAGGTGGACCAACTCTTGTCTATAGCAAAAGAACCAATAATCTATGAGACCAAAAAAAATAGCAAATCATTTTGACATTAATGAGTCCTTCCCATGAAATTTCAACCATCCATTAGGGTTTTCTTTTCAATATGAGCATGTCCATACTAGCCTCTACTGAATATAGGACCCTAAAAACTCAGAAAACTAAAGTTTCTCTTAAAATGTGGTTGCCTCCTCAATGCAATACATTTTATGAACTCAAAAAGAAGCACTTGGCCAAGTCTAGGTGCATACTACTTTGAATTAAGAGCACAAGCAACCATATGAAAAAGGGTTCCACCTCATTGTGACAAAAGGCCTAACATGATCCTCATAGTATTGGAATCCAAGATCCTTAACAAGAATTGCCTACTAAATTTGATCAGGCACACTCTCAAAAATTCCTGATGACATCATCATTTATTAATTAATTATTTAATTAATTAATTAATTAATTTTTATGCCATTAAATCCCTTTATCTTAATTAAAAATATTTAATTAAGGAATCCCTCCCAAAATGTTTAAATATTATTTAAACATTATTTCCTTATTTATTAATTATTTAATTAATAAATTGACCAAAAATCCTAAAATAAATAAAAAATTTATTTATTGCCCAAAACTTGGCCAATTTCCTTATGACCAATAACCTCTTCCAAAATCTTCTAATCCTTCTTTAATTTCGATTAAAGGCTAATCCCATCATTTCCTACCCCTAATCCCAACTCAAAATATTTAATTAAGATTAAATATTAATCCTCATGTTTATTTAAAAAAGTTTTAATAAATATCTCCTCAACCCAAACCCTTGAAATAAATAAAACTTTATTTATTTCCTAAAAATCTAATTTATCCTCATCCTAAGAAGTTCTAGACTCTTCTAGAAAGTCTTCATCCTCATCCTAGGAAATTCTAGACTATTCTAGAAAGTCTTTATCCTCATCCAAAGTCTAGACTCTTCTAGAAGATATCTTTAAACCTAATCCTAATCCCCTCCTAACCTTGTCACATTCCCTAAACATGGGTTAAGACTTACTAACCCAAGCCAAAGTTAACAAATATCTCCTCCTTCACCCACCCTCATTAAATGCCATCCACTTGCCTATCCCTAAGCTAATCCTAAACCATCCTAATCCATCCTCTAATCATTTGCACAAGCCTAAACAAGCTTAAAACCTTCCTAATCAAGTCCAAGTCGAAATTGCTCTCATCACCCTCAAAATATCTCAACCATAAAACTTTATGAAGTCCACTAGGTCATAAATGACTCTTACAAGCCCTTTTATTGCTCTTACAAGTCATTATGAGGGTCTTTATGAAGATTTTATCCTTTGAGCCTCCTTTGTTGACTCATCCTTCCCCTTTCCTCCATCCTCTCACCATGTGACATGTGTCACTCCTTGATTGGCTGTAAGGAAGCACAATCCATGTGCTCTCCTCTCATGCAATCTAAGCCCTCCATGAGCTTTTTCCCATCCTTGCATCTTAGCCCTCAATCCCTCAAGCCTTTTGCCTATAAATTGGATCCTTCCCCTTTGCAAAATAACACAATCCATGAAGTAAAGTCATAATGCCATTTTGAGAAGCCATTTTACATCAAAACCATACACTCACACTCAAATTCCAACTCCATTTGAAGCACTTTTTGAAGCATAAGCTTGAGCATACATCCTATCTATTTAGACAAAGCCACTCAACAAGAGAGCTTCTCATTGAGAGAGTCTATTAATGGCTCATATTCTCAATTGAGAGTTCATCTTAGTCTATCTTGAAGTTTATGAATTTTGTTTAGTTTGTAGAAGCTTTATTTAAATTTAGTTTCTATTAGCATACTAACATTGCTCATATACACATACAAACACTAGTATGTCTCTAGCTTCAACCTCTACTACCTCCACCTAGTCTATTTTGCCAGTTTCTTTCAAAGTATTATTTAAAGTGTGCACATAACACTAAATCCAAAAAATATGTTTGTAAGCTCTCTCAACCATCAAACAAGCTAACATACAACCTTGAGTTGAATCTATCACAACTTACACAACATTTGAAGACTTGACCTCCTTTATGGCCTCCTTCAAAATGGTACTCAGCATCTTTACATTTCCCTAAACAATCAATAGCTCTAAAAAAGTATGAACTAATAGGACATATGACTACCAATATCAATGAGTGGCAAACGTCAAATATCAGTCCACCCTTCCATTACAATGGAACAGCCAATTCCAATCCATGTTTGTCTCATCTTCACCAACAAAACATTCACCTTCAGCTATTGTTTGTCAAGGAGGTACACATGGGCATTAAAAATCTGGCCACTCAATCATTGACTTGCTAATATTTACCAAAAATGGCCATCCTCTTTCCTCTATCACAATCCTCTACAACCAATACATTGGGGCAGTCACACTAATCAATTGACTGCAATGTTTTAAACAAGCTTTTCATATTGTAAGTATTACAAAAAAAAATTCCTCACTCATTCCAACCAACTTTGTCATTTCAACTTGTTCCAATGTTATGTATGCACAAACTCTAACTACATGACAATAGATGGTTTCTAACCCTAATATAGCTCCAACAATAATCGATGTTGCAAATATGACATAGCCAGTGCCTATTCCCCGTGTATTTTGACAATTATTGGCAATTGAATTGGTGTCGAATCAAAGCAATGGGTTTTTGAGGGCTGAAAGGGTCTTTTGCAAATTTATGAAGACAAGGTGAAGGGCATTCAAAACGGTCTTGCGAAGTTCCAAAAGAACTTGTGTTTGGATTTTCAGGATGAAAAGAAAGGTCTATCTACCTACTTCATTTTCTTCACTACATACATTCATATTGTCATCAATGCCTCTACTATTGATGTTCATTTTGTGATGTTTCTTTGTCATCACAAATTATAACCAAAACACATTTTTTAAAACAAAACTAGTTACAACTACAAACCCTCTCTAATAAGCCTAAAAATAAATAAATAGAGGAGAAATGGCATGCCTAGGCACTATTGTATATTCTTGTCATCAAGCTTCAACTTAGGCTTCAAATTTGTAATTGGTATTCATGCTTAAGCTTTACAAATGTAATGAAGAGGCACCCTCTATTGGCAATATGGTCATTTAGATGTCTTGAGTGTTGTCATTTATCTTATGCATTTAGAGTTACAAAATTGTCTAAGTGTTAGACAATTTGCAACAGCACAGAGACAGATGTGATGTGTACAGATGACACACTTGGAATTCGCTTATGCCCAGTTGAGGATAGCTTTATGACAATGTCATGATGACGTGGTTAAGTGCACAAATGTGTACAGACAGTACAGCGCAAGTTATAGTAGAAATACCAATACAGGTATTTGACAGAGCAGAACAAAGCATAGCAGAGAATTGAGTTGTACCACTTAAGGAATCATTTTGGTAACAAAATAATTACCAAGTCATGATGAGCCAACTTTGTGGATATTAATCCATAAGTTATTTTATATTATATCAAGCGTGTGACGACATGAAGGTTGATGCAAAGAATTATTAATTTGCGAGGTATAAGTAAAGATCTTATCTTGCGCAGATGAGAGTGTGACATGAGAAGTTGATGAGATGAGATATGTCATGTGAACTATTGTACAAACAGCTTGAAAGATATATGAACCTTATGCGATGCAAGATACGATGTATGATCAGAGAAAGTGCAAATTGCAACAGTGAGAAAGTATTGTGTGTATATCTACTCTTGTGAAGAACTTAATTGTATAACTGCATGTTAGGGCAATGGGCTCTTCTTGCATATATTGTATTTGATCTAACAACTCCTAACAAGGTTGAAGCAACCCCTAACAGGGTTAAGGCTTCTAACAAGGACTTGAGACCCTATATGTACTTCATAGACTCCTAACAAGGTCAATATCCTTAATAGGATCCTTTTGTTTAGTGAATCATCTTGTGGGTATCATCCCCACCAGGGTTTTCCCATGGCCAGGGTTTCTCGAGTTAACAAATAATGGTGTTATGAGTTCTCTATTTGTATGGTTATATTTAATGTTCAGTATTGTTGGTTTACTTTCTTATGCAAGTTATAAAGTAATCAATAATATTCAATTGTAAGCAAAAGTTTGTAGAATACTGATTCAGCCCCCCCCCCCCCACCCTGCGCTCAGTACTATCTATTTCTAACATCCTCAATATAACCTTTCAAATCCCCTTTATAATACTTGCAAACACCACCTTGAAACAACAAAACAATGGCACCAACAACTAGTGTAGCAACAAAATATAAGTGAGATTAAGTTTTTACTTTGCAAGTTTAGGGTGTATAAGGGATGGGTGGTTTGTGGGAAGTTCAAAGTGTAAATGAAATTTGCTAGGTTTGACAATTAAGCTTGTTTTCCAATTCATTTGTAGATATAAAGACCATTTTGGACTAACCATGTTTGCAAAATAAACGAGATCTTCCCTTTCCTTCAAAAAATTTTGAAATAGAGACTTGAAGCATGACTCACATTTATGCAATGTTCTATGAAGATCGTCCCTAAAGGAACTTTAGGGGCTCTCTAAAGAGATTTTAAGTTGACATATTACAATTTTTACTACGTAGATTAGCTAGATAATCCATTTCTAGGTCTTGTCAATGTCACTATTAGATCTCCTCTAAAAAGCTTCATTTGTTTATTGTCCCTTTTTCTCTTGACTTAAGATCTTTTTCATTACATTTTATTTTCTTGCTTCGATTTCCTTTTGCTTCTTTGTCGCACATTGCCTACATACGACATGTTTGGTTTTTCTTTCCATGAGTGTCTTGGTTCCCAATTTTCTTCACTTGCAACACTTGTTTTTACTTTTAAGGTCCCATCGGTTCTACATATGCCCAAGCTTCCACCAATCTTTACACTTAGAAGCACAACTTCTCTTAGTTTTTTTCTTTTTCACAAAAATATCCACACTCGCATTACTCTTTGTAATCAAAGCATAGATTTTCTTCTAAAGTTCTTGTAAAGCGCTTTGAGAAAGAATGTTCTTTCAAGCACATCCTTTGCATAGTAGTGCTTATACTTTGATGTATACTTTCTAGAGTGATTGTTTTCCTTTGTTTAAGTAGTATCAAGTTGTGTTCTAGATACTTACTAGAGCACAAGTGGCATCCAATAATCCCTCCACAAATAGGTAAGTGAGCCTTCTATCCAATATTTCATGAACAGGGACAACCAACATTTGGAACTCCACCACATTAACTTCAAGGGTTCCTATTTGTCTCATCCTTGTTAATTCTTTGAGGAATATTTCCTGAGATCGGTCAATGAGTTTTGTTTCTTAAGGCAACATTAACTTCAAGGGTTCCTATTTGTTTTATCCTTGTTAATTCTTTGAGGTATCTTTCATGAGATCGCTCAATGAGTTTTTTTCCTTAAGGAATCATATTTCTTTATGCTTCAATGATCTTGGGTGATGAAGTCACAATGTCACCAATCATTAGCTACTCCTAGATGATATAGGGAAAATGTAATGGCATCTTCCTCTAACAATGGTCTAAAGGTCAAGTAGGTGTCTAGTTTCTAGATCCATGCATGGGCCAAGATTTTTCCTAACCCGTCAAAATTAGACACCAATCTCCCCACTTTGAGTTATAAATCTTGATTAGTTTGAATCCTCTCTTTTCTACAATTACTTCTTGTCTCAACCTAACAATATACCATAAATTGGATGTTCTTCTTCACTTCAAGGTCAAGCCTTGTGTATGCTTCAACAAGTTCACTCATATTAGGATTGGGTGCATTAATCTTCGTGTTTCCTCTTGACAGTCTTTTCCTAGTTAAGAAGAGATGCTCAACAATTCTTGATGTTGATGCTAAGGTGGTTCTATTCTCACTTTCGATTGGCAAGGAATGATATCTCTCTCATTCCTTTGTTGGTCTAGTAGTACTTGTGGCAAATTTCTTTCATAGGGCTTTGTAGTCAGAATAAAATAACTATTGTGCTTAGTACTTGTTAAAGCTTAGTTGGGCTAGGTAGTTAGGAGCTGAGGGAATGTGTCGGTTGGTTTTCCTTTTTGGAATTTCCATGTTCTTCCCCGTCGCGTTCCCTAGTCCTCCTTTCAACAAATTGTTGGAGTACTTGTTGTCTCCTTCGTTCCCTTTGTGTCTCATCTCTTTCCTCCTCTGCCCGTAACAAAATGCGTGCTAACAGGCAAGGAATTTCTCCCAAGAGATCGTACACCGCTAGTGGCACCGAAAGTTTGTCGCATAACGTACAGTACCTTCAGGGACTGTTCTCTCATGGGCTTCCCTTTGTATGTACTAATCGACCACAACTTCCCAAGCCTCACCAGATCACGTATCAACTAATCTTCCCTAGTTATTTCCTCCTCTTCTCCATCACTATTTGTTACTTGTATTAGTAGTAAAAAGGGCCTTCCCATTACTCCATCCTACCGACCTCCAGGTCCGGACTTAGGCAACGGCGCCAAAAATGTAGAGTGGAAATATGACTCAAGTTCACAAAGATATGCAAATGATACAAAATAATGCAATTGAGATACACAAAGTAAAATATAGAATATACCTTTAATACCACAATACCAGTAGGCGAGGAAATGGTTTCTTTATTAATACCAAAAACATCATGAGTACATTGACAATATTCCAAGTACTTATAGAAGGGTCAGTTGGTTGGAAAAACCAACCGACACATTCCCTCACCTCCTAACTACCCAGCGCAACTAAGCTTTAACAAGTACTAAGCACAATAGTTACTTTATTCCGACTACGGTCTCAGTAGGTAGATCACCATATGAACAATGGATGGCAGAAGGCCACGTTGCAAAGAGGTATGGTATACCTACTCTTGGCCTAGGGTAGAATCACTTCTGACGCTCTGTCTTGTTTCCTTTTCCAAGCCATTATGATTGAACCTAAAAAATAAATTATAGATATTACATGATTACGATAGTCTAATAGTAATGATTAATATTATGTATGTATTTTTATTGATTGCCTAACATGATTTGCAGGATCTCATCCGGGATCTATCTTGTTCAACAATTTAATTGATAAATGATATGTCTAATTATGTTTCATTCCTTTCTTGGCTAGGAATAGTGTTTGTGAGGGAAAAAATTAGGGGATAACCAAAAGGGGACATTATAAGGGGGTTTAGAGCAATTTTCTCGCCAACCTGTGCCACAGGTAATGAATTAATGCAACATAGTCAAAGGGCTTTAAAGAGGTAAAAAAAAGAAAATTGTGACAAGCAAAGACAACACAATGGGTGAACAAATAGAATAAGAATTTAGTGCCTTTATGTAAGAATTTAGTGCCTTTATTTCCACCCTACAGAGACATTTGTATCTGCTCTACCTACTCGTGCCACCTTATTCACTATCGAAAATTGAGATCACATTGAATCCATTCTCATCATCGACCATTGTTGAGGTTGGTGAGAAATTCAAAATAAAGTGTTCTAATTGTCCTTCGTGAGGGGCACTTTTTTCTCCCCCCTCGGCCTCATGAGACTATTTGTCATCGCCATGAGGTGGCATGCCTAGAAGAGGACTGCATAACAGTTTCTCCCTCCTTGAACTCCTTACCTAACCTCATGGTTAATCTTACAGCAAATCAACAGACAGATTGAAATTCCACTCATTCCACATAATTGTCAATATGCCAGCATCAATTTATTAAGGATTATTCATCAAATACATCATTATACATATATTATAGCCCATATATCAACACTACGTAACACATACAAATTTATGCAAATCACAATTGAACAGCAATGCCGCAGCCTGCAATAGACAACAATCTATGATCTGGTTGCTTATATCTATATGCGGAGGGTAAATCTCCTGCTATAAGTGCTCCTGCTTAATTGATTTATTCTTCTTTTATCTGATTGATCCTTTATCTATGTCTGCTTGCCGCCCTTACTCTCCTTCCAGTTCCCCATGCTTATATCTTCTAATCATTTATAAAGGGTTATGTCCTTTGAAACAGCCACCTCTCCACAAACGAACACAAGCATTCAAGATCGCTGCCTCATTAATTGTTAGTTAATTCAATTAATTGCTAGTCATTGTTTACACTAATACATAATAATGATAATTACTGTCTTAATAATAATCGCTACTTCAGTTTTGGCAATGATCGCTGCTCCAGTTATTGTAAATGGTTGCTACTAACAGAGATAATTGCATGCTGTCTAATAATCCAGCTGCTGCTCATTGGTTCCGACTTCTGTTGGTCTTCTAGGAAAAAATAGCATAGTTGCGCAGAAACATGTCCCCATTGTTTGCAAACTCGGACTCAGAGAGTACTCGGCAAGCACAAAATTTTCAACTCGGGAAAACTTGATGAGGACTCACCAAAAACCCAGCAACTTAGAAATAAATAAAAATTAAAATCTACTAAAGAAACACAATTGTTTTGTAAAATTCAATTACAAAATTCTAAATTAAAAATTGACATCTTGAAAGAGAAAATGCATTGTTAATAGCAAAAATGGCATGTTAAATACTCATTTTAACCAGCGTTTTACCTGTATGATTTATCCAAAAATTTACCTATGGTTTTGTTGTGTATAAACACAATAGTTAAACTTGTGCCCAGCAAAAAACAAAATAGAGAGTGCTCAGCATTTCCAGGAGCACTAGGAGAGTTTGCAAAATAGGCATGTCCCAACCCCCCTTGTACATGTACCAGAGACTTCCACAGAGACTTTGTTGGTTTAGTGATGAAAGATCTAATGGTTTTGGATGCCATTTTGAGGTTTAAGAATTTAATAGCAACTATGACAGTGGAAATGAGTGGAAATTTCAGTGTCGGTAAGGGATTTTGGTGTTATAGTCTCCAAGTATCATTAAGATATTCAGTTACAGTTCACTATATTTTCAAATTTTCTATAAATTTATTATATTAGATTGAAAAAAATAGCGGCATCTCCAAGTACCCCCCATCTCTATCTTGAAAAAACAGTCATAACAATATCAGTACCAGTCTACAGAGTTTTCAAGTACCCCCATCTCTGTACAACCTTGAAAAATAGTGTGGTCTTGCGGCAACACAATTTTTCCTTCTGTCACGGCAGGGATATGACACTTAAGATTTTTAGATGTAGAGGCTTCATCATTGAAAGTTTCAAAGTCTAGAACTCTGGAAGGCAAATTTATGGACTTCTCCAGCTTAAGTCCTATGTTATAACCCTGATGATATGTTTACTTTTCTAAAGTATCTTTACCATGCAAGTTATCCAGCAATTTCTCAAATAAATGCATTTATGAAGCATCATTTCCAGAAATTCTTGTGAAGCATGAAATTAAATTTAGATTAATAAAGATTCATAATGGTTCCCAACTGAACTGAGCAACGCATTATAGTACATCTCCAGCCAAAGGTTATAGTATTTCTGATTCAAAGTTTAGTAGAAGCAAAAAAAACATGGTGAGAATCTCTTAAGGCAATTAATTACGTATTGATATCATTAAATATGAAGACAAGATTGTCAGTCTATTTAGATGTTGCATTCACTCTTATCCATTGGGTCCTGTGTTTAGTTCTTTTATTTTTAACATGGCAACCTTATTGATATGCAGGTTCAAATTTAAAAACTCTCCTCTTCAGAAGATCAAAGTATCAAAGGAACTAGTATATGAATGATGGTAATGGGGGATGTGTTTAATGATTAATCTCATCCATGCAGTCAACTCAAAAGCCATTTTTCATTACATTTGACTACTATTAACTGGGCTGACACATAAAATAACCTATTAACATATACATATCATATATGTATGTTGTTATATCATTACAGTTCATATAGATTGTGAATATGTTTACTTGTAATTTCTATGTATATTTGTATATTTTACCAAATCCCCAAAAACTTCTTTAAACAGGCTGCAGACAGATCTTTTTGGTGTATTTCCTTTTTAGACAAACTACTATTCTCAATGAATATTTTTGCTAAACCCACGGACCTTCAACCCTGTGATATGAAAATGATTTGAATCCCATGTACAAACCCATATTTAATTCTGCAAAAACTTACATACAAAAAAGCTAAACTTACACTAAGGATTTTGCTGCAGCTGGACGTAAATTTTATATAGTCATGGTACTCTTCTTTCTTTGAGCATACATTTTGGATACCTTGGTTTATTTGGGATCGGCTTCCTTCGTTTACCCAGAGTTGTGGGACTCTTTGAAACAGTCATAAAGATCTTGAGTTTGAGTGCCAATGACCCAAAACAAGCTTACATACATGGACTCTTCGACAGTGAGTTCAGGTGAGAATCCTCAAGTTCTGATGAGGAGAATCAGTCATCAAAAGTCAAAGAATAAAAGCCAACATGTGTGGTCAAAGGTCTACCTGAAGTAGTGACATTATTTTACTAAGATCTGACCAGCTTCTTTTGCTGTCTGAAATTTTGTGAGAATGAACTAAACCAAGACTTCTAAAGGAAAACAAAGCATTTAGGCAAAAGCCCACAATGCAACGGTAAATTGTGAGCCTCTCTTATCTGGGAGGTCTTGGGTTCGAGTCCACTTGAGTTTTAAAATAATAATAATTAATTGCAACACAATACAATTAATCTTGGCTTCAGCCTCTTACCAATCAAAAAAAAATGAAAACAAATAATTTGTATTATTTAAGTGTTACATATAAATTACTATTTATCAAAATTGACAAAATAGCATAATGCACATCCAGAGAAACTATAGTAATTCTTCTGATAAACAAGCATTGAAGAAAGCTCTAGATCTAGTTTACAATATTGTGTATCTTCAGGAGACTCCATAGCATATTCCTAATCTAATTTAATAAAGAGGTCAAAAGGAGAAAGAAAAAGCCTGCAAAACCCATTTGTTGGAGACAATGGTCATTATAGAAATATAATATTTTCAAAAATTAAAAGGAATCAGCAACAGAAGGATGCTTCACTCAATGCAAAATACTATATATTCATTACACTAGTGCTATTGGTCACTTAACAATAAATGTAGTAGCAACTATAGGCCTGCACTCCAGGCTTGTCTTGCTGAAGATAGATTACTTAAAATTAAGAGAACATCAAAAAAATGATATTCAGAAATAAATAGAAGTTCTCATAATAGAAGCTGATATAAATTCATTGAATCAGTGCAGCTGATTACCCCAAACTGAGGAACATACAGAATGAAGGCCTACATTAAATAATTATCTTATTGGAGGTCGTAAGCATCATATTTGAGAATATATAGATTTGGCCAGCTTCTTTTGCAGAGTCTTGAGTTTTGTGAGAATAAACTGAACCAGGAGTTTTAGAGGAAAAAAGCATTTCAAATAAATAATTTGTATTACTTCAAGTGTTACATATAGATTACTATTTATCAAAATTGACAAAATAACATAGTCTGCACAACCAGAGCAATTATAGTAAATCTTCAGACAAACACAAATTGAAGAAAGCTCTCAATCCAGTTTACAATATTATATATCTTCAGGAGAGTCCATAGCATATTCCTAATCTAATTTACTACAGAGGTCAAAGTGAGAAATAAAAAGCCTGCAATGCTTGCCCATTTTGTTGGAGGCAATGGTCATTATAGAAATATAATGTCTTCAAAAAAAATTTACAAAATTGGCAACAGAAGGATGCTTCTCCCAATATTAAATACCAATATATTCATTACTCTAGTGCTATTGGTCACTTTACAGTAAAGTTAGTAGTAACTAGAGGTCTGCACTCCATGCTTGTTTTGCTGAAAAGAGATTACTTTGAACTTCAAAAATATAACTTTCAGAAATAAATAGATAATTCTCTCAAACATAAGTCGATATAAATTCAATGAATTAGTGCAGCTGATTAAACCAAACTGAGGAACATACGAAGTAAAGGCCTAAATTTAATAACCATCTTATTGAAGGTCATAGACATTGTATTTGAGATCATATAAGCTTCAAAATTAAGCTAAATGAAAAAATAATTTTAAAATGGTTAAACAGGTGCAATTAATCACCAAACAGTGAGAGTAAGGAAAGGCCAGCACTTTGTGCCATTTCATTGCAGGAACTAGGAATCATTCAATGCAAATACACAATACCATAGAAGATAATATGAGCTTCATTAGCATTTTTTATTATTATTAACAAATGATTATCTGTAAAAAGCAATGCAAACTAACAAAGCTAGTACTTTGATTGGTAGCTAACAGTCAGGGCAATAAAGCATATAATATATACCTCAAGATCTGCTCCAAAGTAAGTCGCCCCTCATTTTGTTGCATTTCTGCCTGTACCGAGCTCATATACTTGTCCATGACCATACAAAGTTTACCTTCTTTTTGGCATGCCCCATAGAAGGTGCAGACATTCTGACACCACATGGATGCCCTACGTAAGTTCTCAAGCCTGCTCTGAACCCAAACCAAGTCCATCCCCTCTGAGACCTTAATCCTCTTCACTGCTACTTTATGACGGCATCCACTTGGCCCAGTCATGAGCACCGACCAAGAATCCTGCCCAGGTCGAGGGCCCTTCCCCAATTGTCGAATCAGTCGCATTGAGTGTGAACCCACGTCCATCACCATACCATTTCCACAGGTTGAAGGCCATCCTAACCCATTATTGGTCAAATTGTTGCAGTTGGATGCGCACTCTGCATTAAGCTCATCTTCTTCATCCGATTCATCTTCTGGTGTGCAATTTTCACTAGCATGATGAAGTAATGAAATCATTGCAAAATTTTTGCGCAGACCTTCCACGCTGTTGCCTACCTTTGACAGTTGCCTGCATCTAGGACATGGAAGTGTGTTGTCTACGCTTACAGAGAACATGTGTGATAGGCATTCCTTGCAGAAACTATGCCCGCACTGAAGCATCATCGGGACCCTGTCTTCCTCATTGTAGGTCATCTGACAGACAGAACATGATGGGGGCTTCATCTTCGCAACTTCTTCACAGAAGTATTTCAAATTAGCCCCAGTTGCCTTTATTCTCCTCAATTTCAATGTTTAAATGAGTGATCCCTGAAACCAAAGCACGTCTTCAGACATCAGATACTCCTGTGAGGCTTCCAAATCAGTGATGATTGTCTCAATTTAATTAAAAGAAACACAAACTCGGACCTTCTCCTGAGTATCTCAAATCAACCCCAATTATCCAATCTAAATCAATATTAAATTAAATATTTTTAATTTAGTACTACTCCACATCTCAAGCTATTCCAAAGTGCCCTTACTACATGAAAGAATTAGATATAAGAAAAAAATGCATATAAGCAAATGACAATAAACGATTCTTTAGCGTTTGATTGCCCCTTTACGAACACAATATTTATTCAGACTTTTGTGGAAAACAAGGCACAGCAGCAGCAACATTGCCAGGATTCCCCAGTTGATCCTAATTACTCCTTCTTAATCTATATTTTTAATTAATATGTGCTTTAGAACTTCATCGCAGTCTCTCCAATTAACCTTGATTGCCTCCATTTACTGCAATACTGACATAAACATTAGCAGGAGCAAAAGGACAATGACGAAACGCTTCTGCGCCTAATATTAATCCCAACCACACGAGCATAAATGAGATATTTAACTGGATATCAGCAGACAGTAAGCATCAATGACGTTGGGTAGAACTTTGTCCCAGCGCTCTTACTTTTGCCAATATTTAACAAGTCATTGTCAGATAGCAAAGCACCAATGACAGACTTTTACTGCATACCGCAGATTAGTTCCAACCGCCAGCATTTATCCCAATATTTATTGAAACGCTAACTAAAAGCTAAATAGAAATCGCGATATTTTCCATTGTATACTGCAGATACGCCCCAATTGCCCACATTTATCCCTAATATTTGGTCAGGCACTAGCTGTGAGCAACGTACCGATGACCTAAATTCTTCTGTGCACTCGACTTTAGTCTCAGTTGCCCCTATTTACCCAAAAAAATTAATCATAGGCCAGCTGAAAAGACAGCAGCAATATTAAGCTTCTACTTCTACAGCAACTTAACTTCCAGTTATACATTATTTAATCATACTATATGAAAACAAAATCGCAACGATAAATTTCTCTTACGACAAATTGGTCTCAACTGCATCTATCTATCCTCGATATTAAACCAGACGCTACCTGAAAACAAAGCAACAACGAAGACCTTAATCTGTGAAGTTGGCCTCAAGCATCCCTATCTTCCCCAATATTTAAAACAAAAACAACGAATTTCTTCCGTTATGTTAGCCCCAACTGCCCCTTACGTTAGCTGAAAGAATAAGCAACGCAACAATGACAAACTCTTCCTCTGTTAACCCCTATTGCCCCCAAAAATATGTAACCAGAAGTCAGCTGAAAGCAAAGCAACAATGACGAAAGGTCTTCTGCCTGTCTCAAATTGACCCTAATTGTAACGCCGGTGTTTAATTAGGCATAAACTGAAAGCCAAGCAGCAATGACTTTTACTTGCAACTACTTACTGCTCCTTTTCCTGGGGTTTCAGCAGCAGTGATTGGATTCGAACATGGATCGCGATCATTCCAGATCCGCGTCATGGCGCCTCTTCCTCCTCCTGCCACTTGCAGACACGCTCACGTAGCTGAAACCCTAATATCCCTAATTACTAGATCAGATACGTAACTCGCTTGAGAAACCGCAGCCTGAAAGCCAAGGAAGCAGAAAATTGATGGCCCTCCAGACAATGGCCCTGGTAAAACCGCAAAGCCTCGGTTTGCAGAGGATTCTCCACGGCTCCTCAACGCCGTGGGCTCGAAATAAACAGCAGAAAAGGGGTACGATCAGTGCAATTTACTCTGCGACTAGATCGGAGTCCTCAAACCCTCGTCGTACAACCAAAATAATAATAAACCTACGTGAAATAATTGCTGTTCTTCCCAGATTGTATTTGATCCATGGTAAATTATTTTCCCAGCCTTTCACCTAGCACGTGCGGTTAGAGTGAATTCAGTATCCGCTCCACGCGTGTAGGATTAGCACTCCCACTTCTCATTGCCACGTCAGTCAATCGTAGAGGAGCTATGGGACCCGCAGTGCTAAGCCTTCGCAGGCGGTGCCCGGTTTGTTACAGCCGAAAAGGCCACGTGTAGGTCGTCGGGCATCCGATGCCATTGAGGGAAAGACAGATTTTATTATTATTATTATTATTATCATTATTATTATTATTATTTTATTTTTGCTCCCTTCTCGCAGTAAAAGAGAGTTATTTACCCGGATTCAAGAGTTATTTAACTGATCTAGGCCTTCAATATGAGCACTCCGTATCTTGCGGCCCATTGCATTTCTGTTTTTCCATCAAAAACCCCCCTCCAAATAGCTCTAATAGCTTTTCAGTGTGAACTGCTCCTTTAAGCTTTTACCAGGTCATAATTGGGAGACCATTTTACTATTTTATGACTTTAATGTCGTGTCATCTTTCATGAATTTCTACCATTCTACTATTAAATAGATCTGTTCTTTTGAAGGGTTTATATTAAATTCAATTTTGTTTTACAAAAGTCATTTTGATTGGGAGCTAAGGTATGGTTTAAGATCTTTGTTTTAAAATAATATTATATTGTAATATTCATATGTTTTTATATAGTTTAAATTATTTAATATCATTAATTTGTCTTAAAGTCGAGTATTTTCAATCAGGTATCTTATATTATTGTCTTCAACAAGTATATAAACACCCTTTGAAATCAACTCTATAATATTTTTCCGATGTGAACTAGTTCATTGAGCTTTTCCCAAATCATAATTGGGTTTTTCCTATCTTTTATGAATTTTAGACTGTCTAACATAAATAGATCAATATTTTAGAGTTTGCCTTTAAAATTATGCACATTATAAAGTTTCTAAGTCCTATGAGTCATCTTTTAACTAAATACCTCCAAATTCTACATGGGCCCTTAATTATAGGTGTTCCCTTTAATTATTACACCCCCTCGTCAATTTTTAACTCGCCTAGGCCCTATTTTTGACATAAGTCGTCTCTGATCTTGACCAATTACATATTAAAGAGAATGTCACTTAATATGTTGGACCTCAAGTTTATTTTGAGTCAAATTGGGTGGAATGGGCCAATCAAGGCACCTTGTTCCTACCAATTCCACTTCAAATTTAGACCACGCAATGGTTAGGTCAATTGAGCAAGAACTCCAACCTTGAATCGACCTACTACAAGTTTTACTCTGTAAAATGATGTAAGAGGTGTAAAAGCAAGTCACCCTCTCTCATTTTGGAGATATCTCTAAAGTGCAGTTGAAGCTCTCAACTACAATTTCACATCTAAGCATTCAAGGAGCAAGTTTTTGTATTCAAAGCATTTTTTTCCACAATTGTTTTTCATCCTGACAAGCTTCAACAACCTTCGTGCATGCATGTTTTTATGAGTTCCTTTGAGATGTTTATGAAGTCATGTTATTGCACCAACATTTTTTATTGTATCCAAAGAGCATTACATCATCAAGGTGTGAGATATCCATATTTTTATATTTGAAGCATATTTAGTTTTAATTCAATGTTATTTTCTAAATAAAGGTTTGACTTTGGCAAACCCATTTCTACATAACATAGATTCTTTATTTTCTCTGTGCAATCATAGGTGACAAATGTACGCAAAAAGCTACAAAAATATCAAGTGATGAGCTATAGTTTGCAAATTATTTCATCAAATTTTGTTGGGGCCTAATTGAGGTAGACACCCTATTCTTAGGAATATGTCAAGTAGGGTGCCATGTTGTTGTCATTGTGTCTCATACTTAAATCATAGGTCAATAGTATTTTGTTGGTTTCATGCCTTTTCCAAACAAATCTTTGTTCTTAGTCTCTCTATACATAAAAATGTATTTCATCCAAAATTCTATAGCAACTTTCAATCTTATATTCTCTCATATTTCTTGAGGCCTGGTGAATCACATTCCTTTCAATGTAAGTGGGAGATAGGCTTAGTGTTCCTAGTTTGTTTAGGCATCTTAGTGAACCTTGTTTCCTACATTACATATTGTTGATCCTAACACTTATTTTACACTTTTGATTGATAATTTTTTTAAGTATCTTTAATTCCATAATGAAAATCACTAGATTGAAGGATTTGATCAATACAAATCCACAAAGCCCTCAAATACTTGCATGTGAAAAACCTGTCACAAAAGAAAAAGACGAGAGGAGACAAGGGTTTTGCTTTGAAAATATGCAAATTGTATTCTCAAAAATGAAAAAGATGCAAGATAATTACAAAAGATCAATCCTTATAGAATGAGTTTGAAACCTAAAAAGGGTAACCTAAAAGGTACAAAGGGTAACTGAAAAGGTAAATGCTATTTAATAATTACTAATTAATTATTAAATATGAATGCAAAAGGTGCATAAAGTGAAATCTCAAGAAGGGAATAAAGTGAATTTAATAAATTAAATTAAATTAACGCTTTACTCTAACACCCCCCCTTAAGATGAGCAACAATGTTGAAAGAGCAAGGAAACTATAATGCAATGTTGAAAGCAAACTTGGGTCTCCGCAACAAGGCCTAATGAGGTACCCAATCACAACTAAATCTCTATGAAATGGAGAAATGGAGAAAACCCCATGGGAAAACTCTACTCCAAAAAGAGATAGCATAAAAAAGAAGGAAGGAAGAACTCATTGCTAAGACCCCCCAAGGACAACTTCCTTCACCCCAAGCATAGAACGCAATTGAAGATACCGTAGGGATGCAAAAGGTTTAATGAAGATGTCTGCAACCTGCTCATCAATAGGAATGTACTCCAAGCTCAAGGCACCATCCTAAATGAGATGTCTGATGAAGTGCATGTGAAGCTCAATGTGCTTGGTCCGTTGATGCTTGACTAGGTTGCGTGAAATGTGTATAGCACTCTGATTGTCACACCATAGAAAGGTGGGACTATTAGGAGAAAATCCAAACTCTATCATCAATTGTTGAAGCCACAAAACCTCCAAACTAGCCAATACAACAGCATTATGTTTTGCCTATGTAGATGATAATGCATGAGCATGCTGCTTCTTGCAAGACCATGTGATAGGACTAGAACTGAGACAGAATAAAAAACTAGAAGTAGACTTGAAATCATCAATATCACCAGCCCAATTTGAATCTGTGAAACCAACAATGTGAGGATCCCTTGATGTGTAGTGAATGCCATAACATTTTGTACCTCTAATATACCTCAAGATACGTTTGGAAGCTTGCCAATGACTCTCATGAGGATCATGAGAGAATCGAGAGAAAAATCCAACCACAAAGGAAATATCAGGACATTTGTGTGTTAGGTACAACAAACTACCCACAAGTATCTGTATAAAGTGGAATTCACTGTAGGAGTAGAGCAAGTGGTAGATAAAACAACAGGTGACTTAAAAGGTGTGGGAGCAGGCTTGCAATCAAGCATGTTGAATCTCTGAGGCATATCAAGAGCATACTTCTGCTGGAGTATGGCTATCCCATGTGAAGACTGAACAACCTGTAGGCCCAAAAAATAATGTAGAAGTCCAAGATCTGTCATCTCAAATTTCTCTCTCAATGCTTGTTGAACACCTTGTATCATGGAGACTGAGATTCCTATGATGATAAGGTCATCAACATATAGCACAAGTATCAATAAGTCAGCCCCATGACGTTGAATGTAAACTGTAGGATCAGATGACACCAAGTAAACTATGAAGCAAGCAAGAAGGAATCCATCTTCTCATACCAAGTCCTAGGGGCCTATTTAAGACCATATAAAGACCTCTGAAGCTAGCATATCAATGAAGAGTCCTATACAAAACCATGAGGTTGCTCCATATAAATCTCCTCATGAAGGTCTCCATGCAAAAAAGCACTTTTCACGTCCATTGAAAAAATTGTCCATCCCTATGAAGCTGCTAAAGAGAATACAAGGTGAATAGAATTCATCTTGGCAATAGGGGAAAAGGTCTCAGAGTAATCAATATTGTCAACTTGTGAAGAACCCTTTTGCAACAAGACATGCCTTGTACCTATTAATAGAACCTTCTATAGCATACTTGGTACAATACACCCAATGGCACCAAACCAACTTTCTTCCTTTCAAAAGAGGGCAGAGATCCCATGTGTGATTCTTCATCAAAGAAGAGTACTCCTCATCCATAGCCTTATCCCACTCTAAGTGTCCTACCGCTTGTGAAAAGCTCTAAGGATCATCTAAAATAGCATGACTCAAAAGGCCACTACCTGCAATCTAAGAACGAGTACGACAAGTATCTATAGGATCGCCTACCAAAGGTCCAGCTACATCAACAATGTCACGAGCCCACTTGGGCACTTGTGGAACATTTGGTGGAGGTGGTGAAGGGGGATCAATATCAAGATCTTCCTCAAAGGATGCATAATCTAGTGGAGGAGTAAAGGAAGTACTGGGTAGTGAGGAAGAAGCTAAAGATGGAGGATAACGCTCATCAAACTGAACATCTCGTTGAAACAAGACATCTCTGGAATCAAGATCAAACAACCTGTATGCCTTTAGATCCTTACAGTAGCCAACAAAAATGAGTGTTCAGCTCTTCTTCTCCATGGCTTTTTGTTGAGCATCTAAAATAAATGCCTATGCCTCATTATCAAAAATGCAGAAAGTAGAAACATCAAGCTTGACATGAGTCCAAGCCTCCTCAAGAGTCAAGTGTCACAGTGCCTTATGAGGCATCTAATTCTGAATATAGTTGGCACAATTGATAGCCTTAGCCCAAAACGAAGAACTCATAGCTTGAGATTGTATCGTGCAATTGGTCATCCCGTAATGTCCTGTTCTTTCTCTCTACAACCCCATTCTGTTGTGGGGTGTGGGAAACTATAAACTGATGTTGCAAACCATGCCTAGTACAAAAATCTCTGAAAGACCAATTCATGTATTTCTCTCCATTGTCAGTGCGTATATGCTTGACTAAAAGACTAGACTACTTCTCCACAAATGCCTTAAAGATTTGAAATGAATCAAAGGCATCAAACTTGTACTTCAAAAAGTACACCCATGTGCATCTTGAAAGTCATCAATGAAGGTGAGTACATATCGAGCACCTGAAAAGGATGGAGTGGGAAATGACATAAGATTATTGTGTATCAACTCCAATGGTGCCTTAAACATGTGGATCTACCTACCAAAAAAGGATCTCTATGATGTTTTCAAGTGCACAACCTTGACACACACTGTTAGTACAAGAGATATGAGGTAACCCAATCACTAGTTCCTGTGTACTCATTTGTTGTAGATATATATAGTTGACATGGCCAAAACGCTCATGCCAAAGCTTGCTCACTATGTTTGCATGAGCAATAAGAGAAACAAATGTAGAATCAGAGCTCTCGAAGCCATTGAACTGATATAAGTGAGATTGAAGATCGACACTCCTTGTACCAATAACCAAGTCAAGATAGTGGAGGTCTCAAATAACCACATTATATGGTGAGAACTCAACTGTCTTTCTAAAGCCTAAATAAAAAATCTGAAAGATAGATAGGAGGTTCATAGAAATGGCTAGAACCAAGAGAATATCATGTAGTGAACCACCTTCTAAAGAGATAGTTCTTGAACTTGTGACTGAAAGCTGAGAAGAATCGCCAACTGTAATCTATATAGTAACACTCTAAGCAAGTGAGGTAACCAAATTAGGTGAGTATGTCATACGATGTGAAGCTCTAGAATCAAGAAGCCAAGTAGTTGTAGAGATAATTCTTGTGCAGAAAGAGCATGTCCTTTCCTTGAGGGAGGAGGTGGTGGCTTCAAAGAAGCAATACTATGCTACTGCATGGCCTCCTCTAAAGCCTCAAGATATTTCCAACCCCTGGAAACTAGATGTCCTTCCTTGCCACAAAAATTGCAAGGATCACCTATGAACTTCTTAGTCTTGGAGGAAGACTCACCAGACTTAGAAGAATTACCCTTCTGAGAGGGTTTCCGAGCATCTAATTTGGAGTAGTCTTAGAGGAACTCTCACTGCTTGCTGAAGCTATCTTGGGCTTCAATTTCTTCTTTTGTTTCCATGTAGATGTCTGAGCAACCAATGCCTAAGTCTTTGAACTAGTGATAATATCCAACTGCGTAAGCTTGGATTGCTCTCTAGTCAATCGATCACAAAAGACCTCAAAAGTGGGCATGGTAAATCTGGGACCCAAGGCATCCATAATGGAATGGAAGGTAGAAGAGAAAATCTAAAAGTTTCCTCGAAGCTTTGAGAGAATTAGGTAGATGCACTCCTTATTTGTCTTCTCTTTCCCACATCCCTATAACAAAGTCCTCTATTGTTTGAACCTCATAAGAAATTCCTCAATAGAGGGGAAAGCATTAGGTACAAGAGAAGTAAGCTCTACCTCAATCAAGTGCTCTAGACTCATTGATGGTGGCGAACAAGTCTTTAAACTTGTCCCACATTTCTTGAGGAGTGGAACACTCTTTAAGATGAATGTATAAGCTATCTAAAACACTCAAAGAAATCAAACCCATGGCTTTATCCATCTTATTCCTATGTTGCAAAGTCTGGTATTAACTCTGAAAAACTAGTTGCACTATGTCTAGACAAGACCACAAACCCTTTGAATAGGGAAGTCGTTGCATATGGGATTTCCATGTATGATAGTTGTGTGGGCTTAGAAGTACTAGACTAGAAGAGATATTGGTCATTATTTTAGAAAGGGCTTTTAAAAGTTTTCTGATATGTTGATATAATAACAAAAAATAATATAAAAACACCATCCACAATGCAAATAATTGAACTCCAACTTATAGAAGGAAAGCGTAAACAAGAAAAAAGAAAAATATCTTCATATATGAATCACAAATACTTGTTACAAAATACTGGTAAAATGATACAAAATTTGGAAAGTGCTTAAGAAGAGTTTTTCGATGCTTTTTTCATAACATAAAATAGAGCTATAATAAAGAAGTTATGCCCCCTAGAAGATAGAAGTCATCAACAAACTTTAAGCACCAAAAAAGGTATCAAAGTGGGAAAATTTCTCAAAAATACCTAATCCATCGTCTCCATCTTGGAACCAACTTTATGGCGCTTCTTTAAAGATCCTCGTATGCTCAAGATATCTCAAAAAAACTAACAAGGCCCCCATAATGACTTGAAAAAGTTTTTGTTTTCTTAAAATGAATAAATTTAAAGAAAAAATCTTACACCATTGTTGGTGGTGTAGTGGTGGAAATTAGGAGGCATCGCCGAAGGAGGAGTCACTCGAAGGAGCTGTGGCTAAGAGCAGAGTAGCGGGTGTGAGCAAAGTGGTGGGCGTGAGTGGAGTGAATGCTAGGAACTTCACAATGGTACTAGGAAACAATAGAACCACCTAGAAAAAGCAGAATTGTCAAGAAAAACAAACTGTCGATGGAGAGAACCATTGTGGTTTGAATGTAAAGGTTGTGTGGGTTTCTATAAACCATGGTGGTTTTAAAATTGTAGCGCATTTTTAAATGCAATTTTTATTATTATTATTTTTTAAATCATCTTGTTTTGCATGCAGAGGTCATATGACCCTGCTGTGCAAAAAAAAATTGTCTCCCAGATCAATATTGTCCAAAATTGACAAACTTTATATGAAAATGGGGGTTTCGATGTCTTCTAAATCCAACCGTGAGGTATGTTTGGCCTCAAGGTGCTCCAAAAATCAAAGACCCCCTTATTTTCATAAGAAATACTTGAAAAACTCAAGATATGTTTTGTCAAACCCTCGTTCTCCTTTTTCTGCAAATAACAAACAAGCTACAACATATTTGGCTCTAATACCATGAAGGATTTGAT
Source organism: Cupressus sempervirens (assembly GCA_028749045.1). Classification (NCBI taxonomy): domain Eukaryota; kingdom Viridiplantae; phylum Streptophyta; class Pinopsida; order Cupressales; family Cupressaceae; genus Cupressus; species Cupressus sempervirens. Next base: position 121,797,602 of record CM053785.1, on the reverse strand, counting down.
CAATACAAATCCACAAACCCCTTAAATACTTGCATGTAAAAACCTTTCACAAAAGAAAAAGATGAGAGGAGGCACTGGTTTTTCTTTGAAAATATGTAAATTATATTCTCAAAAATGAATAAGATGCAAGATAATTACAAAAGATCAATCCTTATAGAATGAGATCGAAACCTGAAAAGGGTAACCTAAAAGGTAAATGTTATTTAATAATTACTAATTAATTATTAAATATGAATGCAAAAGGTGCATAAAGTGAAATCTTAAGAAGGGAATAAAGTGAATTTAATAAATGAAATGAAATTAATGCTTTACTCTAATACATATATCGTTAGTTTGTTATTTCACATGTGATTACATATCATCTTAGTCACATCTATGCAAATAATGTGCTAGATAATGGCTCCTTCCACTTCATGTAATACTAACATTTATTCATGGTAGTTTTGCATATGACATGATTACATTTTGAAATATTCTTGTAGATCATTTCTTAAAGTTTTTAAAGGTTTTATCCACGTTGAATGTGGTTTTCTAATATTCTTAAGTAAATGCATGACATGTGTAGATCACATAAGTGTCTTTAAAGAAAATGATAATCTTAAAGATAACATTGAAATAAATAAATAACATTAGTACCTCTCTTAGGTCATCCTTTGTTAATGAGGATACAATCCATGTTCCTATTATGAGTATCATAAATTAGACATGAATAGGTCCTCTCCTCCCAAATATTGGTTGGTGTAAGAGATGAAGTGTGTTCATTTAAGTACTTCTTTAGTGTCTTCATTCTCTTAGATATTATCATCAATTTTTCTTTATCAATGATAATCAATTTTGATGGAGCTTTTAAACCAATGAGATTAAAATGAGGGACCCTATCCCCAAGAACAAATAGAGGCATCAACACCTCCTTGATAACAATAGAGAAACCCAAATCCTTCTACTTGTCTCATTATCACTTATCTCCTTCAATCTCCCATAGAACCAGCAAGGTGAGCCCAAACTAGCATTAATACCATTTGGGCCAACTGAGGATTTGAACTTTATTTGCAACATTAACAAGGCAACCAGCTAACCACAAAGTGATTCCTCGTCATCAAAACAGTTTAAAATCAAGATGATGTTATGAATTTTCTTCATGATTTATCTCCTGACATACCATTAAGTAAAGATGGATTTACCTTCTTCTTTCCAACCTAAAGTGGATGTAACTAATGATGATAAGGTTACACATCTCCCTTAAGAGATCAATCCACCTATTAATCTCTATAGTTAGCACCTTTCATGAACTTCAAGATAAAATCTTTCCCCAAGCTTCAAATCAAGACTTATTATAATATAGGATGTGATATTGCTTCCTAACAAGGATAAAGACAACAAGGTACTAGCATTCAAGATCAAGAAATAAAGTTTCCTATAGATCCTCCTGCATAAGCCACTATAAATGGTATAGGATATATGATTTAAGCCAACATTTCTCCTTGTACTTCAAATTCTAATCCTCCTTAGTTACCAACCATTTTACCAAAAGCAACAAACATTATTGAAGATTTTGTGACTTTTGCTAAATGAGCATTTTGGAGACTTAATTATTACAGTAAATTTTGATTTGATTCTTGTTAGTTTCAAAACATCAAAGGTTTTCTAATAGTTGTATACCAAAAATGTAGGATATTTAAGCCTTATTTCTAAGATATCTAATGAATTTGGAGTCTTAGAAGGCAGCTTGTGGCTTCCCATCTATATCATGAAAGAATCATGTAGATAAAGATGGTGGCTCTCAAATTATCCCAATAAGCAAGATCCCTACAAGGTGCACAATAGAATGAAAGATTTAAGTAGATATCAAGCAATGAGAGTGTAAGTGTCGAAGATCTCAATGACGAATGTAAATGCAAAGTAATATAAGATGAAATGCAAGAAATAAAAAATAAGGAAAGCTAAGATAACAAGATGAAATGCACCTGCAGAAAGATTGGAAGGTGTAAGAATATTGTTGACCTATGCTACCTACAAGAAATTCAAATTATATCATATGGATGTCAAATCTATATTTTGTAATGAAATATTTGAAGAAAAAGTTTACACGAAACAACCAGAAGGATTCATTAAACCTAATTAGAGGAACATGGTTTGCAAATTTAGTAAGGCATTGTATGGATTGAAACAAGCACCAAGAACATGATATGAAAGGTTACACTATTATTTGATTAAGATTGGATTTGCTACAACAAGTGAAAATAATAATTTGTATTTGTATTGTGAATTTGATACTATGGTGTTGATTGCTGAAATATTCGTAAATAACATTATAATTGGAGGAAATGAACTGTTATGTAAGACATTTGTTGATCAAATTGTATCATCTTAAATTTGATGCACTTTGATTTAAGACCTTCCAACTCCTCTTTTTTGTGTTTACATTTCATGTTCACACCTTAAGGACACATGTCACTTATTTTCTCCTTCTTCTCCTACATGAAACTGAAGAAGGACCTAAAAAATGCTCCTCAAATTCCCTTCTTCTTCACACATTCACTACTATAGGACTTAATTTGTGAGTTTCCTCTCCTCTTAGGACCCCAAAATCCTAGATTGGATCTTTGATTGATAGTTTGGCACACCAATTCCACTCCTGACCCTTACTATTCTAGAATCTAGAATAGGGAGACCTCAAAGGTTGAATTCATGGACTAAGTTGACCCAGATTGACATGGTCCAAACTAGGTCAACCCAGGTTGGCCTAGTCCTAGAGCTTCTGGTGATTATGGGCTTGGTAACATTTAACTCCTCTGGTAAAATCCCACTTGTGCAGTCAGCCCTTGCAAAGTAATTTCATGAATATTCTCAAAATCCACTATAAAAAGGAATTCATTCCCTCATTCTTACATGAGAGGAGCAAGGAGAAAGCACATGTGGAAACCCTAATCTGACTTAGAGAAATTTCAAGGTGAAAGCAAGGGTTGGTTTCTTATTCTTCATTGCAAAGTGAAGTTATTTTTCTTCAACAAGCATTCAAAGGTGAATATATCAAACATGGAGTTGCAAAGGGATCTCAAAGATGGTTAGAGTACTTTAGCCTTGGGGGTTTGGTATGATTTCTACATCACACTTCAGATCTAATTTTTTGCACCTTCATACACTTACATGCATTTTACACACACACACACACACACACTTACATGCTAGGATTTTACTCAAGGGTTAGATTCTTAGCATTTTATCATATTTGCATTTTGGATCTATAAATATAGGATATTCACATACACACGACATCCTTATTAGTAGCTATTCATGGAGGTGGAAATTACCAAAATAGGGGGTTGCTAAGGAAAACCCCTTTATAGCCACCCACACACACAAAACTTGTTATAGATTTGAAGGATATCACTAAAAGGTTTACGGATCTAGAATCTACTTTTTGAGAGCTTTATGGAGAAATCAGTTTCAATTCATCAGACTACGTTAACTTAGTTATAGGATGTCTTTCCAAGTTGACCTATTCCTTCAGTCTCCATTTTCAAGGAAATTTTTGGGTTTCATTCCATTCATTGTTTTATTGCGAGATTCATGGTTGAAAGTTTAGAAATAGTTTAGATTTGTAAATTTTGGAGCTAAATCTCATCTTCCTATTTATATTTCAAGGTAAGTACCTTGTCTCTTATGTTTCCTCTTAGCATACATTTACTTTTAGATCTATATTGGGCTATTTATGTGTATTTCAAATCTATATTTGTCATATCTCTTGTTTACATTGCATGAAAGAGAACTTGCTAGCACACTTCCTTGACAAGTTTCTAGATTTTGTATTAACATTCTCCTCTTTAGGTTTTTTGCTAATCAAATTTAGGGCTAATCGTGAGTTATTCTTGGCTCTTTTATTGAATGGCTCGAGGAGAAAGTGTTCAACTTGCTTAGTCTTGTTTGCATTGTTATCATTAGTGTCATTTTCCCTCTAAGCATCTTGGTGAAACTGACGTGAGAACTCCTTTTGTTTGATCTTGGTAATTAGATATTTATTTTATTCATTGCATTCATAAATTTAAAAATACAAAAATGTGGAAGCCACTGTAATTTTGAGAGATTAATTCTAGGAAACCCTAGGTCTCTTTTAAGCACTCTATGGTGTATAAAATTTATGCCTAAGTGGAGGAGAAAGAGCTTGAGGTAGGTATTTATTCAATGTTGGGGGCTTTTGCGTATGTCTATGAACTAAATTTGGTGGTTGGGGGTGAGTTTGTAGTCATTTTCCCTCTTATTGATGCTATTGGTGTATATGTTGGGTCTTCCCATGTTAGATCCCTCGCTAATGTATTTGATAAAAAAATTTGTTAATAGGTATCCTTACTTCATCTATAGTTTTTTTTTTTTAAATCTCTAATCCTATTGCGAATGAGACTGTTGGGTTTGACCATATGAATATTGTTGGGTCTCTTTGTGTCTCTAATACAACTATTTTTATCTTTCAATCTCCTTTGGTGGTTATCTTTGATGGTGTTATTGTTAGATCTTTGGTTATTGAGTCTGTTGGATCTAGCCAAAGACCTATTATATTCTTGTTTGTTTTCTCTTATTCTCGAAGAGCTATTGGCTTCTCTAAGGGTGTTGGATCCTCTATTTTGGATTTTTTTGAATGGCAAGGAGAGGCTACTAAAGTGGAAGAGGGTTGGATTCTAGGTATAGGTAAATACTCCAAGAATTCTTCTCCTTTTGACATGACCCTTCAATTTCAGAAGAAGGATACAAAAAGAAAATCTTAGTTGATTCTCTTTTCAAGTTGTGGGACCTTATTTTCAAATTCCATTGGTGTAATATGAGTTTATTATATATTTGTCTTGTTTTTCATACCATGGTCTTCTAGGGTGGCATTATCATTGGCAATGTTTTATTGGGGTGATTTGGCTACTAAACATTTTTTGTTCTATCAATGTCATCATTTTGCCTTTGTGGGGTTATTTCTCCACCTTCCTTTACGTACGTAGTTTTGGGGCCTCTTTAAAACTTGATTTTACCTTGATAAAAAACATTGATTTATTATTTTATTTTAGGACCTCTTCAATTATAAGTAAATTAATCAATTAAAATAAATCTTATTTAAATTCAGGACAATGTAACAAATTAACTTAACTTATCTAATCATAGTTTGCATGAATAAGTAGATTTTATAATATTCTTCTCATACTATTAGACATATTGAGATGTTGTTGGCATTGTTTTCATTGATGTCAAAACCTTCATAGAAACTCTTGGTGGTGTTGGTTGGTTGTTGGCAGTATCAGTTTGGATACTTGTAAGTTGTCGGTAAAGTATCATAGGTTTTGGTTATATAAATAAGTTAACTATGTACAATTTTGGTACTTTGTGTTAGGTGTAATTGATTTAATTTATGAATGACATGTTCTGGTACACTTGTACACTTTGGGTAATTAGAGTTAAATGATTTTCTTCTATTGGTAACTATTGATTTCTATGCTTACAATGTTCTTATAGGAGTTTATAATAACTAGAAATTCTTACAGTTATCAAAAAAATTGTATATTCATTTATAGATAGGTTTGTTTGTTCATAGTCCTTTGTCAAAAATCACACAATTTGGCTCCATAATTATCCTATATCTCAATAAATGTTGTGCATTTGCATCTTAAGAGTTACCTATATTTAGGTCTTGCAGTAACATGTTGTAAAGATGTATTTAGTATGACCTAGATTTAGGATCAATAGTATAGTAGTGCATTAAATATAATTTTAATATCTTTTGAATTGTGTATGACACTCTTTTGGTGTGGATGACAAATGTATGATCAGATGTCTATGCAAATAAAGAACACTTTTTTGTATCCTTGGTGTGAGAGATATGAGATGGTACATGGAAAGATATGAGAGAGTTGTTGAAGGTGATATAGTGTGAGTTTGTAAGTAAGTAGTTGATGGTAATGTATGTAAGGAGAAAATTAATGAAGGGTCTTACATATGGATTTGCAATAGATCAAGTAGTGGTATATAGTGAGAAGATCAATAATCACATCTATTGTTGATTGTGTGTGTGTGTGTGTGTGTGTGTAAGGGTAGTTATCTTGATTGATAGTGAGCTAAATTATAGTGAGAAGGCAATCAAAATTATTATTGAATGTGATAACTAGGATAAAAAGTAGAATTATTTCATGCATAATCAAATGCAACTCTATTAGTCCATGTCTTATCCATAAAATATTTATGTTGTTATATGCCTATTTTATAAGGATAGCTATCCCAACTAGTAGTGAGCAAAATCATAGTGAAAAAATTAGGAGTGAGTCAAATCATGATGAGAAAACCAAATTTTAGCCATCTATACAAACTAAACTTTACTAGTCTTCATTCATGAGAGTTGGCTTCTTTATGTTTGTCTCCCAATTCAGATTTTGACATAAATTTTGATGTTCATTATGTTGGTGCCTTCTCTCTCTTGTTTGCACCTATTATAATTTTCAAAATGTTTTCATGCAGTTATCAATAGAATGAAATTTAATATAACCATATATATCGTTTATGAGATTACTAAAATCATAATTTTTTTGGAATAACTAATCCCCTCTCTCCTCTTAGTTATTCAAAATGTTCAAAATTTGGTATCAAAGTTTGGTCCCTTGTAGACAACTTAACTGCATGAGGGAGATCAAAGATGTTTTAACAGATGGGAGGATAATATTACTTGTATGAGGAATAGATAATCATTATGAACATCATTGAGAATATTACCAAATAGGAAATGAGGATCTCAAAGATAATATGAAGAAAGAAAATATATTTATCACAAAGCTAAGACATTAGATTATGAAATTCATACAAATATATAAGGAAGTCAATCAAGAATTGAAGGAATCAAACTAAAAGGTGGCAGATCTAGAAAATAAGTTGAGTGAAAGAACATACTGAGAATTTTGTCAAATATGGGTTAAAGCACAAACAGAAGGCTTACAAAGATTGAAGAAGACTAAAATAATTTTATCAATTAGAAAGTAGAGGAATAGAAGAAGATAGAAGGCAAGCTCAAAGAATCATCAAGCAGAGTTCAACACAAAATGAGAAGATGGAATTGGAATTGAAGATGCTAGTATTTGAAGCAAATATTTGCGAAAGCAACACTATTCTAGATCAACTTCCAACTTTGTAGGAAGGTCATAAAGATAAAGAAGGAATGGGATTTACCAATGAATGTTTCGATTTAAAAACCAAAATCAAAGAGAAAGTAATTGTGGATGAAGCAAAGGATGAGATAATAATCAGGGTCAAACTTTTGAGTATATCTACAAAAGAAGGCCTTTGGCAAGGCAATTGAATTCTCCAAGGTGCTTATCTTTTAACAATTATTGGTACATTTAAAAGATTTTTTCTCATAAGAAAGTTGAATGTAAGATGTGAAAGGAATAAAAGGTTCAATACATTATTTCATATAAGTGTATTCACAAAAATATTAGTGCAAAATTCAAGTTTCCAATTAGGACAAGAGAAGTGCAAGGAATAATACATCTCATGGGAATTACTATGTGTGACATAATTATGGTCACACGGCTAATAAATGAATATCTAAGATTCAAATAGGAAGATCGGGTCAGAGAAATGTTAATTGTTTCAAATGTGGCCAGATTGGTCTCTATGCCAACTCATGTAGATCTAGTGGTGTTTTAGTAAATACTAGAAATGATAATCATGGTGGAACATTGAATTAATCTCAGAAGCATAAGATAGAATGGAGGAATAAATCTGATAATGTGGACATTTTGGTGGCACTGGATCTTAATACTAACTCTTCTAGTAAGAAAGTTGAGTGCTGAACCTTAGGGAGGTATTAACATGCCATATCATTCACTTTTTTTTCTCCAAAATGATATTGGTAGAAACTATACTTTATGTAGTATGTTGGTTGAATATTGTATATGTTTTACTTGATTGATGTACACAGTGTATTTTGATTTCATAGACAATAGTTAAATTTGAGGTGAGTATCAATTATGTTGGATTTTGGTTAAAAAGCTAAAATTTTGAAGTAATTTGGAACAATTGAAAAAGGAAAAAATTCAAAAAAAAAAGTGTAGGGAAACATTGAAGAGATAAATTGTAGAGAAATAATGGAGTCCCAAGTGATAGTTCAAATTGTCAATCCATCTCTTTCAAGGAAGATAAAGAAGGCTAAGATGGAAGTAATTGATCATTGTAGGATCAATTAGGTGGAGATTGGGTTGTCAAAAAAATTATTATAGAGGATAATAAATCTTGTCCTAGGTATATGGGGAGAATTTCCTTGGTGTAGCAACAAGGAGTTCAATAGGTTCTTATTGAGTCAATTTCAAGAGGCAAACCAAGTTTTTGACAAATCATATCAATTGATAAGGAATAAATTAAAGTCATTACAGGGTTGTGTAATATTAGATATTTACTTCGAAAGATGATGAAAATTTATAAGGAGGTGGAAGAATTAACTATAATTTGTCATGATCAATGTAAGCTTTTGATCAATACTCTTAAAGATTTGGTGGTAATATTTGTCACCTATGGCATCTCTTAGAAAATGCAGCTTTTGGAATCAAGACGGTACCACTTTCATTATGGTTGTTTACATCATTCATACAAAGGATAGAACTATTACTCAATTTGATTTGTGCAAAATATTATTCGATAATATACTCGAGGATGTAAATATGTTTGTTGAGGAAGGTTATGGATTTATATTTGGTTCATTGATCATGTGTATGGCCTTTTACTTCATGAGATCATTACCTTGTGTAAGAATGTTGAATGGAAGACCCACATCCTCATCAGTGAACAAATTTATAGATACCTATGGTTGTTTAAAATATAGCAAATTCCTATGTGATGGAGACACAACTAAAGACTAGAATGATCACACAAGAGAAGGGACATATTATTATCTATGAAAAATACCTTGTGGGCTTAAAATAGTATGATTATGGAGAAAGAAATCCTCCACAGAGTACCTTCTCTCTAACTCCACTAAGAACTGCCTTTACAATGCCAGGAATGTTCTTAAATAGACCTCAATTCATTTAGGGTTAGGAATACATTCTAGAATACACTAGTTGGCATCCACCACCAAAATAGAAGGTTCCAAAAGTCACGTTAGAAGTCAGTGTAAAATTAGAAGAATCCAGAAAAGGTAGTCCAACTTCTAGGAGGCATAACTTTTGAACCGAGACTCCGATTGACAAACCGTTTACATTTTTGGAAAGCTCTCAAAGTGTTCTATAGTCTTATGGACTAGATTTATTTGTCCCCCATTTTTTGGCCTCGTATGAGGCTGTTTAGTGCCCCAAATATGACTTTGAAGCACTCTTAGGAGGTCTCAAGGAAACTTAAAACTATAATAACTTTCTAATCGTATAGTCTTTTAACTTGATTCTTTTTTTGGAGTGCTTTAAATTACAAGTGCAATCATCCCTCCAAATTACACCCTCTAAATCATCATTTTTTGGCTCTATTACAAAATAACCCATTTTTTGCATTTACACGTATCCTAAGGTGCTTAAAAACTCTAACCCAGAAAACTAATAGTGAAACTGTGAGAGTTGGAACCTTTATTTAACCCAAATGGGTATCTAGAAATATTAAACAGAAACTCTCTAAACATATTTTTGGGTGATACAGGATTGCCCTTACACCATTGGATGCTCCTGCATCAGACACCCAAGGTAGATTGAAAAGTGACCCTGTCACTTTATGGTAGAGGAAAACCCAAATGGGCAACCTCCGCTGCTGATATCCAAGTTGAGTCCTCTATTGGTCATCCTTCCCACTTCACTAGGTACTCTTCATACTGTCTATTTCTAGTACTCCTACCCACACGACTATCCAGAATCTCTTCTATCTCCTCCTTCTTAGAAGTAGGAATTGGACATGGTTCTAGCATCAACCCCTCATTTGCACCATTATCATGATATTTTGTTAAGTCTGCAATGTTGAAGATAGGAGAAATATGAATCCCATCTCGAAACTCCACCTCATATGCATACCCACTAGAAACTGTTCCTTTTGTAAGTGTACTATAACCAGATCCCCTACTTGGAACTCCGTATGTCTCCTCCTTTGACCTGCCTTGGCTTTATACTACTGATTCATCTTGGTGATATGTGCATGGACCTCTTCATGTAGGCTCTTGATATGTTCAACAAATTCTTCCACCTCAGCACTTGTCCTCTCCCCTTACTCCGTTTTCCTTAATTCTGGTGCAGTCCTTGGGCTACTTCCATACACAATTTGGAATGGTGATCTACTACTACTCCTATTTATAGAATTATTGTAAGAAAATTATGCTTGTGGCAGAATAAAATCCCATCCCTTGGGCTTATCTCCCACTAAATACCTCAGCAAATTGCCTAGACTTCTATTTACCACTTTAGTCTGTCCGTCAAACTATAGATGATGTGTAGAACTAAACCTCAATTTTGTCCTCAACTTCTTCCATAAATTCCTCTAGAAATACCCCACAAATTTAGTATCTCTGTTGGAAACAATACTCTTTGGGAGACCATGTAGTCTCACCACCTCGCTGAAAAACAAATCTGCAATATGTATAGCATCATGAGTCTTGTGGCATGGGATGAAATGTGCCATCTTGGAGAACCTATCAACCACCACAAATATTGAGTCATTACCCCTTTGTGTCCTCGACAATCCAAGAACAAAATCCATACTTATGTCCTCCTAAGGCATTGATGGAACAAGTAATGGCTGATAAAGTCCAGTATTATGACTAAATCCTTTGGCTGCTTGACATACTTGACAACTCTGCACAAATTTCTTCACATCTTGTGACATTTGAGGCCAAAAATATTGTTCTTTAAGAATGGAAATGGTCTTATCTCCACCAAAGTGTCCTACCATTCCCCCACTGTGTTTCTCTTTGATCAAGTTTTCCCTCATGGAACTCCTTGGAATGCATAATTGACTACCCTTGAACAACATACCATCCCGAATCAAATAATCTAGCCACCTGGTTCTGTCTATAGTAACAAGTTCATTACAAGCCTTCCACGCTTCAGCAAAATCAGGATCCTCTAGGTACAGATTCTTGAGTTCATCAAACCTAACCACTTCAACCTACATTACTACTAGCAACAATTGTCTCCTACTCAATGCATCTGCAACCCTATTAGACCTTCCACTTCTATGTTTCAACACAAATGTATAGCTTTCCATGGACTCTACCCACTTCATATGTTTCTGGTTCAATTTACCTTGGCTATTTAGGTACTGTAATGCTTGGTGATCAGTATACAAGACAAATTCTTTTGGCAATAAATAATGCCTCCATTTCTTTAAGGCCTGAATGATTGCATAGAACTCCTGATCATAAACAAAATACTTCTTCTTTGAATCATTCAATTTTCACTAAAATATGCAATAGGCTTACCTTCTTGGCTCAATACAACCCCAATAACACTACCACTAGCATCACAATCTACCTAGAACACTTTACTGAAATTAGGAAGTGCCAACACAGGTTGTTCTATCACCTTCTTCTTCAACAATTCAAAACTCCTTGTAGTTGTTGTAGTCCATTTGAACTCTTTCTTATCCCCCCTTATTGTTTTAGTCAGGGGTGCACATATGCTACTGAATTCTTAATGACCTTCCTGTAAAAACTAACCAGACCATGAAATGATCTCACCTCAGTAGTTGACCTTGGAGTAGGCCATTCCAAGATGGCTTTTACCTTCTCTAGATCCATTTTGAGACCTTTAGATGATACAAAAAACCCCAAATAGACTAAACATGTTTTTACAAAGTTACATTTCTTCAAATTAACCAACATTTTCTCTTCCCTCAACCTTTCAAGGACACTACAAATGTGCAATAAATGTTCATCCAAAGTCTTATTGAAAATTAAAATATCATCCAAATAGATAATAACAAATTTTTCCCAAGAATTTCTTTAGTACCTCATTCATGAGCTGCATGCAAATGCTTGGCGCGTTGGTCAGTCCAAAGGGCATGACTAACCACTCATATAGACCATCGTTGGTCTTGAATGTAGTCTTCCACTCATCTCCCTCTCGTATTCATATTTGGTGATAGCCATTCTTGAGATCTATCTTTGTGCAGTACTGAGCTCCACTCAAGCAGTCCATAAGATCATACATTTTTGGCAAAGGAAACCGATACTTGATGGTTATTTTGTTTATAGCTCGAGAGTTTATGCACATTCTCCACTCTTCATCCTTCTTTGGTGCCAGTACTACAGGTACTGTACATGGACTCAAGCTCTCTCGAATCAAACCCTTTCTCAATAGCTCCTGAACTTATCTGTTTAGCTCCTCAATTTCAGTAGGAGTCATCCTATGAGCAACCTTGTTAGGAAAACTAGCTCCAGTGATTAAATCTATCTGGTGATTGATCTACCTTATTGGTGGCAACCCTTCTGGAACATTATCAGAGATGACATCTCCATACTCACTTAGTAGGCCTAAAACTTTAGGTAGAATTTCACTACTACCTTCCTTATCTTTTCTAGGAATCATAGAATAACATATACGTTGATGTTTCATACCATCCAAAAAATTTCTTCCATGAACAAGACATATCCCTAGCACTACTGCATACCTTTTCACCTTCCTTTATCAAGGGCTTCAGCTTGTGGTGAACTCCATCCTTTGTCAGAGAGTATGTATTTGCACAACCATCATGTACAACATGTCTATCAAACTGTCATGGTCTTCCCAAAAATAAATGGTAGACATCCATTGGAATAATGTTATAGAGAACTTCATCATGGTAACTCCCAATCTTGAATTTCACCAAACATTGTTCACTGACTAGGACCTTATGATCATCCTTCACCCAAGAAATCCAATAGGGTTGGGGGTGTTTCTCCCTCTTAAGCTTTAGCTTAAAGACCATCTGCTTAGATACCAAGTTGTCAGTGTTGCCACCATCAACAATCACATCACAACACTTATCCTCGCACTTGCACTTGGTACGAAACAAACTCCTCCTTTGTCCAAGTTCAGTCTCACTGCTTAGTAGGACCCTTTCATTTACAAGAACCTATCCTCTTTTTGCATCCTCTGAATGTGATGATTGTACATCTTCATCCACATGAGCAACCCTTGCTTGACCATCAATTCTCCTATTTGCCCTTCCTTGTCGTTGAGGGTATTCAAATGCACGATGACCTTCCTCATTGCAATGAAAATAGTTACCATGGAAGCCTCCTCTTCCTAAACCTTGTCCACGTCCTCTGCCTCTTCCTCTCTGATCTCCAAAGTTTTGATCATTGGAGTTGTTGAAACCCTCATTCCTCTGGTTCTTGCTAGTACCCACATCTTCATTTTTCTTCTGGGTCTCATTTTAGCCTCCAAATGACCTACCACCACCCCTTTCTCCTTGACCGTGCCCTCTTTTCCTTCCATCAAACCTTTTGTTTAGCTTCTCTTCAACTCACAGGGCAAACTAGTATGCCTCTTCAATGCTAGTCATTCTAACCAGACTTAACTCCTCCTGAATGCTAGGTCGTAACCCACTAAGGTAACAGGCAACCTTCTCCTTATTAGCTTCTGCATGTCCTACCCTAATAAGAAGTCGATAAAATTCCTCTGTATATTCTTAGATAGATTTTGCTGCTTACTTTAACCCTTGCATTTTCTTGAATAAATCAAGCTTGTAATCAACAAGAATGAACTACTTCTTTAGTTTGTCCACCATGCGATCCCACCTTGTGATTTTCTCCGTTCCTCTTTTATTCCTTTCCAGCTGAATCTCTTGCCACAAAATTTTGGCATGGCCTTTAATTTTGGCCTTCGCAAACTTAACCTTCTTTGGGTCCCTGATATCCTCATACTCAAAATACTCCTCTAGTTCATTGATCTAATTGATCAACTCATCCAGGTTCAAAGTTCTCGAAAACATACCCACATCAATTTTAGGTCTTTTTCCAAGCTTAGAAATTGCCCTAAAAAGCCTCTCCTCTTCCTCTTCACCTTCCCCTTCCTATCCAATATTTTCTTCTTCTTCATTTTCTTCCTCACTTTTGTTGCCTGCGGCAACATTTAGTCCTCTACGAATCTCCTCCTACAATGCTTGAACTTGTCTCTGGAGGGCTCTAACCTTAGGAGTAACAACTCTGACCCTTCCACCACATTCCCTTCATGGAGGCATCTTCTTGTCTCAAACCCACAACCACACAGTCCTAGTACAAACTGCCTTACAGTCGGCACTCTGTCTACACACTCAGGAAAACCTGCTCTGATACCACTTGATGGAGACACAACCAAAGACCAGAATGATCATACAAGAAAAGGGAAATATTATTATCTATGAAAATTTCCCTATGGGCTTACAATAGTATGATTCTAGAGAAATAAATCCTCCACACAATACCTTCTCTCTAACTCCACTAAGAACTGCCTTTATAATGCCAAAAATGTTCTTAAATAGACCCCAATTCATTTAGGGTTAGGAATACATTCTAGAATACGCCATTTGGAATCCACCACTAAAATAGAAGGTTCCAGAAGTCTCGTTAGAAGTCGATGTAAAATTAGAAGAATCCAAAAATGGTAGTTCAACTTTCGGGAGGCATAACTTTTGAATCGGGACTCCGATTGACAAAACGTTTACATTTTCGAAAAGCTCTTGAAGCGCTCTATAGCCCTATGAACCAAATTTTCTTGTCCCCCATTTTTTGGCCCTGTATGAGGCCATTTAAGTCTCCAAATTTGACTTTGAAGCACTCTTAAGAGGTCTCTAGGAAACTTAAAACTGCAATAACTTTCTAATCATAAAGTCTTTTGACCTGATTCTTTTTTTGGAGTGCTTTAAATTACAAGTACAATCATCCCTCCAATTTACACCTTCTAACTCATCATAATTTTGGCTCTATTACAAAATAACCTATTTTTTGCATTTACACATATCCCAAGGTGCTTAAAAACTCTAACCCAAAAAACTAATAGTGGAACTGTGAGAGTTAGAACCTTTATTTGACCCAAATGGGTATCCAAAAATATTAAATAGAAACTATCTCTAAACATATTTTTGGGTGATATAGGATTGCCATTACACCACTGGATGCTCTTGCATCACTATAAGGCATATTTCTCATATGAATGATACTCTTAGTTTGACTTTTGTTTGAATTGTGATAGTAAGAAATGATGAGGAGGGTTTCTCCTCGTATTATAAATACTGGAATTTAGTTATTAGTGATTCCTCTCCAAAACCTAAGAGGAAAAAAAAAAGAGTTCCATAGTAAAATAAGTTGTCACTGCCTCAAAGGATGAAGAAGAATAAGCCAAGGAAGAGAGAGAAGGAAAGGGTAATGTAGAAATTGAGGAAACTAATACAATTTCTCCATCTGAACTTGATTTTGTGGATTCAGATGTGACTCAATCCATTAACTGGATGATGGTGAATTTTAAATAATTGGTGACACGCGAATTATTTTCTCTTTGGTGATCAATAAAATTATTATTTTTTTGATTTATCAAGTTTGGTTCTTATTGAGTTAACTAAGGCAATAGAAGAAAGGTTAATGTAGTATGGTTTAAAAAAATGTTTGTTTATGAAAACTATTGGGAAGAGGTGTATCGATGCAAAGCATAAAATATAAAAAATAATTGATGAAATTAAGAATTGTATAAAGAAAATAAAATATATACATATATTATCTTCAATGGTCTAATGTTGTAGAAAATCCCAAAAAAAAAAGTGAAGTCATTGAGGAAGACTTGAATCAACTTGGAAAACATATGATTACTCCAAGGACAAGGAAAGAAGAGGATAAGAGTGATGAGGAGCTTCTTAACTTAGAGATTTTTTTATCTCTTAGGGTCTCTTCTTTAACTCCAACCTAGAGGACTCTCTCCTAATCCCCTTCTTCCAAGAAACTCACCAATCAATTCAAGTTTCACTCCCTAATCCCAAAAACTCCAAACTATGCACTCCTTGGCCAAACAAGCCCAAAGTCCACCAAGTTCTATGATCAAATCAAAGACAATCTTAAACCACCCTTACGAGGTTCTTGGATCATTCCTTTCCATTTTGAATCATTTTGACAAGTCTCACACACCCATAATCCAATTTTACCCTGTTTGCCCTTGTAGCCGTAAGAGCCCCTATTAGCCCTCCTAGAAACAAGGAATTTCCATTATATTGAAAAATATCTTAAAAATGCATATTGGTGCCTTCTATAATTTGTTTCCAATTGACCTAGGCTCAAATATTTTCTAGATCTTAGGTCTCCATGTTGTTCGTACAATACATTTTCAATGAACCCCTATTTTGAGGGTTTCAATGGCAATGACAACAACTATGCTTCTAACACAGGAAAACATTCACTCTAGAATCCTTCCTCTATTTCTTGGATACTAGACACACCATACTACCATTTCCCAACCAATATTGGCATGCGCCAATCCACTATTCCATCTAGGACTTCCTTACAAGCATCATTATGCCTTGCCAAGCTTCCACTTGCTTGCCTAGGGCTCACTTGTATAAATAGTTAATTGCCTTTCAAAACCCCCAAAATTGGTATTTAAATAGTGTACAAATGAAATTAATTAATTCCCAAAGGCCATAGGTTTTCAACCTTGGGAATTCAAGCCTTAGCCATTTTAGTGATGTCTGCTCAAAACTAACCAATAAGAAGCCCAAAACTAACTAAATTTTAAAACTTGATAAAATGGATTCAAAATGCTACATAATTCCTAAATGTGATCAAGAAAATATTCTATTCAAAACAACAAGAAAATTGATGCAAGAAAATAAGCTTTCTATGTAAAATCTCGTTTCTTGTCAGCAATTCCTCCTTCTCAAATGAACTGTCCATGCAAATGCAAAATCAACCCCTTATACTGAGTTGGATGGGGTTTATATAAATTTTCCACCCCTAATAAGACCCTTGGATCAGAGTTACAAACACCCATCTTTCCCTTTCCTAAAAAAGTGCAAAAATTGTCATTGCAACTTTTCAAAAATTGCAAAGTTGTCAATGAGCAATTTTGACAACTTTTAGCAATTTTGCATTGTGGGCCTCCAAACTTATCTAGTTTGGTTCCAACCATCATAAATTGAACCTAAAAAATATAAGGGCATTTCTTAAACACTTCTTGCCCCATTTTAGGCATTTTTCCACATTTTTCCCTATAAAGCAATTTTGAGCATTTCTACGCTTAACAGGATCTAATTGCTTAAAACATGGTTTAACTCTCATTTATACTTAATACACCTCCTAAACCTATCTTGGAAATTTATAATTATTCCATATTCACTAAATGGTTTGCTATCCTATTTACAAGCCAAAATTGTGTTAGGGTTTTTCCTTACCCAAGGTGCTCTTACACCAAAGAGTTACTCACATATAAGCTAAATTGGTATTATTGTAGAGATAGAGAATATTTGGTAAGGACATTTTGACTAGTGAAAGACAATATAGATGTTTGGTTAGAGCATGTTTTTGGCATTATTGCTAATACAAAAAATTATGAATGGTAGCTTCAGTCTCTAGACTAACGTTCATAGTTTGACAAGTTGATGTAGCATGATAGTTTGTGTTCTCAAATGTGGGGTGTTGTTGAGTGGAAGAAGGAAAAACCAGTTTTAAAAGAAAGGTATAAGATTTTTTTAACATAAAGAAATCTATATTTCTTTGATTTTATTTCTTCTAGTTTTGGCCCTTTCTCATTGTGGAAAAAATGGGGAGATAATGAGAAAAACAATAATATAAAATGATGCATCTACTTGGGGGTAGTTTTTGAAGTCTTTAGTTGTGAGATTTTGGATGAACAAAATCTTTATGTTTTTGAATTTTTTTGATGTTTTTCTATCAAAGAAAAAGGGGCATATTCTTAAATATATTGACATGTTGTTGGCATTATTTTCGTTTATTTCAAAATCTTCATACCAAATCATTGCAGCATTGGTTGGATACTTGTAAGTTGTGGGCAAAGTATTAGAGGTTTCGATTATATGTAGATTTGGTAATTTATGATAGGTGTACTTGATTTTACTTATGGATTGCATATTTTGGAACACTTGTATACATTTGGTAATTAGATTTACATGAGATTTTTTGGTCTACACCCATTAAATTCTATGTTTATAATGTTCTTCCAAGTGTTCATAATATTTGGACATTCTTGTAGCTCATCAAAAGTTTTTTTTATTCACTTTTGGATAGGTTTTGACATTCCTTATATGCCATTTGGTTTAGATATTTTTTTCATGAATACATGGTCTTGGTTGTGATATTTTGATGGTTCCAAAAATTTCCTATTGTTTGGAGGTTGGTACCTCAATCCCCTCTAAGTGAAGGTATCGTTCAACATATATTGATGGATTTGTGACATTGTGCTTAACCACCGCCCATGGATCCTTGTCTTTGGTTGTTGTAATGCTCATTGATAGCTTAAGCTTTTGGTGTAATAGAAATGTTGATTCCTACAACTGGTATCAAAGCACTAGGTTTCAAGTTCAAATCCCTTGGGTCATGTTGAGGAGGAGTTATTGGGAGGTCGGCTATAGGTGAAGGTACCATTCAACATTGATCGATGGATTTGTGACATGTTCTTAATTTCTTCCCATGGATCCTTATCTCTAGTTGATCTCACTTTCATTGATAGCTTGATCTTTTGGTGTAAAAAAAATGGTGATATGGATTGGTGATAGTTTATTTAGTACAATTATATTATCTTTTTGAATTAGAGTTGAAAATCTTTTGGTGTGGCCAGAATATATATGATTATATATCTATATAAATAAAAAGGATATTTTTGTATTTGTGGTATTATATGAGAGAGATGGTGAAGGTGATTGTTGCGGTTCCATAACACATGCCTCATTTTTTATCTCGCAAATGGGGACCCCCCCTCCCCCCTCCCTCATTTTTTTTGCCTTGCATGTTTAGCTCCTTGATCCATTAGATCACAGTCTCTTTTGAGAGATCTTAATTGTTAAGAGCCTCTAAGTCATGCTCGATAAGTTTTTGGGTCAGTGTTGTTAATTTCATTTTGTGAGGAGATCCCAATTTTCATCTAAGTGTTTTGTTTTGCATCTTACACTTTTCATTCCTAAAGCATGATGGTGACCCTTGGGATCCACTAGACCTAATATGGATTCATGATTAAGATCATAAATAGGTTTTTTATTTTTGATTGGTTTGTTATATTCAATAAAACATTGTTGATAATTACATTTCATGCACAAATTCAACACACACATCCAAAAATTGAGATTAAAGAAGCATAAGGAGTTCAAGTCCTTGCCAATGTTGGACTGTAAAGAGGGCATAAATGATGAAAAGACCATTAATAAATACATAGATATGCTCCAAGACCTTGCTTGAGCAAAACCCAAAAATCATTTCCAAATCTGGGAACTTTTCTTTTTTGGGACTTGCACAAGTGCACAATTTTACAAGTTTTGAAAATGTATAAGTGTGTAGGTGCACAAATAGGGCTAAATCATCATAAATATTAGAAATAAGTACACAAGCATGGTCTAAGACCCCATTTGAGAAAAGCACAAAAAAAATTTTCAAATCTGGGAACTTTGATTTTTTGGGGACTTGAGCACCTTGCACAAGTCCTAAAGGTGAGAAGATGTACAGGTTCACAAATATTTAAGTATTGGAGATGCCTAAAGTCCCAAAGGTGCAAAGGTGTGCAAGTGCACAGGTGCACAAGTTTGCAACTTTGAAGTTTTGGAGATGTGCACATCTAAAGGTCCTCAAGGATCATATGCACAAGTTTGCAATTTTGAAGTCTTGGAGATGAGCACATCTAAAGGTCATCAAGGATCATATTCAACCCCATGATTTTCAAGTTCCAAGGAGTACCTAAGAAGTCACACTTCATAGGTTTTCACTAAGAAATTAGAGATATTGAATGTTGTTAGATGTTATTCAAGAGAAGAACTAAATAAGATGAATGATTGGATTGATAATATACAAGCTAGTAATAAGGTCATGATAGCTATGTATGAAGATATATGAGACATGTAAGTTAGAACACAAACCCAACTATTAGAAGTGAATAAGTACTATAGTGTGGCTAGCTTGGAGATTTTTGATGACAACTATAGAAAATAACTATGCTCAGTGGAAATATTTGTAAAAAAAATTGAGCATCATTTAAAATGGTGTCCTCTAAGGAAGATGTCAGATGCATTTTCAAAATGAAGGAGACACTCAGGGAATTGGGTTCTAAGTTAGATGATTTTGCAAAAGTGAGGCAAGAAGTTCACAATTTCCATAAGGAAGTGAGGGAAAAATATGAAGCTTTAGACTTGTCGAATCCTCAATAAATCACTTTTCCCATTCAAAAGTTCAAAGAAGCACATTTAATCGTCATTTTGGTTAAAGGTCAACAAGAGCTAGATGCTGGAAACAAAAATTTGCGAACTTAGAAAATTTTTGCCAATTTTGGTCATGTCACCTTCAAAGGTGTGCATGTGTGCAAATGTTGAAGTCTTAGAGATGCATAAGGTCCTCAAGGTGCGTAGGTGTGCAGGTGCATTGAAAATTTTGGATCAGCTATGGTGGCGTTGATAATTAACTACCAATTCCATTTTTTTAGTCTTTCATGCACTGAAAATACATTTTGGTGGTAGTTTAACTAGTAGTGACACATAGTGAAGCACAAGTTTGAATCTAAAGAAGTACTAGAGACTCCCAGATCATCTAAAGTCTTCTCTCTTCTTATATATTTCTTTTAGTTCATTTTTAAGTCACTATAAAAGCTTATGCACCATTTAATGAATCAAAATAAGAAGGCAAACCTACTTAGCACCTAGTTAGGAGTTTATTTGTACATAATTTGCTTAAAATTAGTGTTTTTAGCATGCTTGTTATAAGAAAAATCCCTATATCCAAACATTTCACGAAGGATACAATTTCCTATAAATATAGTGATGCAACATGAATTCAAGGCTGGTATTTCGATGCAATAAAGTATGTTATTGGTGTTCTCATTTTGTATGTCATATTTCTTGCTAGAATGTGCATTTCTTTTATGAATTTTATGTTCATGAATAGCAATGGAGCCAATGGTTTTATTGTATGTTAATGCTTGTGTGATCAGTTAGTTCTCATGTTTTCCATATTTGCTAACAAATTCCTCTATTGTGACGTATTGGAGAAAGGATCACTTCAAGTTCTGTTGGCTCCTAATTTAATAGTGTTTAAATAACCAGATAACTGAGAAAAAAATCATCTAAGGGTAGCTACTTCCTATAATGAATTTACTTGAATAGAACCTATGCCTATATCACCTAATCTAGTAGTGTAATAAAGGAGTACTAACTAATAACGAGAACATTAACACAACTAAATAGTTAACACTTAAGATAGGACCAAGGTTATCACCAAGAAAGAAGGAAAACCAAGAATGGTAGGCTCCTTATGGTATAACGCATGATGAAGTGGATATGTCCCTGATGGATGGAGATGTGTGCTCACGGTGTGCTCAAGCTTCAAGTGAATGGGTGATTATCAAGTGTGTGTATGGAGGAAGGTTTCAACAATGGAGGTATGCAAGGATTTCAACATTATGATGGTATTTTGGTAGTTTTTAGGCTCTCAAAATAGAATTATAACTCTGCATGAAAAGTGGATGATATTTGTGAAGGGAGAGGCTTTCATTTATAGGCTAAGGGGTAGAGAGATGGATGGTCAGGATGCAAGGATGGAAGAATGGTGAGGGAGGGTTAAGATGCATTCAAAGGGGAGCACATGGATTGTGCTTGTTTGGGGCCAATAGGGGAGTGGCACTTGTCACAAGGAGGATGAGTGTGAGGGGATTGGATAAGAGTTGGTCAAAGGGAGTAATGAGGTAGGTTGAGTATGTAAGAGGGATGTAAGAGTCATAAAGGGGGATGTAAGAGCCATTAATGATTTTGGATGGGGATGGAAGAGAATAAGGAAGATATTTTGACTTGGGTTTGGGTTAACTAGCAAGTCTTAACCCTTGCTTAAAGTTGTGCACATGTTTAGAAGGGCGATTAGGATTAGCTTAGGAAGGGGTTAGGGGGTCAAGTGGTTTAGCTTTGATGGGATGGGTTAGTTTGGTGGCTAAGTGAGGATAGTATGGGTGGATGGGTTGGATTAGGGATAAAGGTAGGTCTTAGGAATGTTTTAGGGGTTTGGATACTTTATTAAATGATTTATTTAATAAAATGGGGATACGGGATTAAATTAAATAGATTTGAGAACTCATTTAATTTAATAGAGGAATAAGGTTTTAATTGATAATTTGATTTTGGGTTATCATTTGATTTTATCAATTGGACTATAGTTAATTAAATTAATTAATTTACTAGGGGATGACAATTAGTTAATTAAATAATAAATATTTAATCAATAATGTCCTAGGAGATGACTAAATACAATTACCTATTGTGTAATTAGATTTAGGTGTCTACAATGCCAACTACAAGGCAACCATCCTTTTTCTCTTCAAGATTTGCAAAACCTAGGAAGGTAGACGTTGGATTCCTACTATATGACCAGTGCTAACACATTCTTGAATCCATACAAAAGATAGAACCGTTTGATCTTCTACACCTATGCAATAGAATAGGTATGCAATAGTTAATTATATAACCTAGAGATTCACAAGCTAACTAGGTGTCATCCTTTTAGCTCTACAAATGGAAAAGGGAAATGGATACGTTGATAAAAGCTTGCAGCAAGATCCATATATGAAACAATAAGAATATGCACATCATCTAGTTGAGATTAGTGCCTAATCTATTAAGCATTTGAGTCATGAAATATACAACATAGTAAAAAAAATGTGAAATAACTTATGATATATGAAGTCCTTCCTTACAACAACTCATAAAAGTGATTTTAGTACCAAGCCTTCTTATCAGGTCCATATTGAGAACCAATGAAACCATAACATCCATCAATCAATTTTAATCAATCCCTTGGATTGAAGCCTAGGAGATAAATCATGTATCTCACAACAAGGCACTAAAAGAGATGAAAATTTATTTTATTTCAATCAAATCTCACTGATTTACAAAAAATGTAGAGAACAAAGATAAAACCCTTTTTCATTAAACTTGATGCTATCCCTGATTCATTCATTTTGCTCATGAAATCTATACAATATGTTGTTCCTATACAAGAAAATGTTGGGAATGGTGGAAACACAACAATGAGACTTGATAAATAGGCTGGAACCAACCCTTTACATTGGAAGAATGAAAGGAGATATATAAAGGAGAAGAAACTTGGATTTGATATGTAGATAACATGTGTCAACTTGAATATTGATCATGTTGTTGCAAATTATCTCTCTTCTCTCTTCCCCTTCCAACTGAATGTCAAATCTTCATAATTTTGCCTCAACAAACTCATCCAAATATCCCCAAATGATTAAGAAACTAACTACTTGCAATAAGCTAAATCTACTGCTAAAACTCTTGCCAAAATCCCCACTAAATGTTTTCTAATGCAAAATGCTATTGATAGGGTCATCCTGTTGAAAATAGATTGATACAAGTATGAGAATATGTTTCAATCGTTATTTTGTCATTGATGTCAAACCTGCTACTTGTTGGTAAGACAACTACTTAGATGATTTGAGTACTATCATTTGTTTGATTGATAAGGATGATTTGATCAAATGAGATAACAAAAGCACCTAGAGAAAAGAATGAGTTATGGTATGTAAAAGGGAGTACAAAGATCAATTAAGACGATGATGGTAGAGTGCATTAATTATCTACTTAAAGTTGCAAATGTTGGATTCACTGACAAAGCCTAGAAGAACCAGTAAGAAGAATTAAGTCTGCCAAGCTTGATCGAGTGGACAGTAGGTGCCGAGAAAAGTTAGTGCAAGCCAAGTAGAAAATTAGTTGGAGTCAAGCAAAGTCAAATTTTAGTGTATTCTGAGTAATATAATGTAAGCCAAGTAAAGTTTAATTGATGTCAAGCACCAGTAAACTTTAGTGTTTGCCAAGTGATCTAGTTGATGATGAGTGGAAGAATAGTATGGAAACCGAGTGACAACACATTGATGTCAAGCACTAGTATTCACGTTAAATCATGGATTTGATGAATCTGAGCCGACTATTTTATTTTCTTGAATTTTGTGAAGTGTGTGGAAGATAACTATGATGAGTTGGTGGCACGGGATTAATGGTAAACCATTTTGAGGCAAATTCAAAGAGGATTGAAGGAGAAGTTTCTAGAAGAGACTAAAATGAAAAGATGGGTAGATTCATTGAATCCTACCTAATCCTACCTAACCCTAAAATGGGAAATAGAGGATAAATGATAAAAGATCTAAATTTTCTATTTATAGAGATGACTAATTAGAAGCAAGGTTGATCAATGTTAAAGAACCTAAGTTAGACAAGAGTTCCAGGGCATTACTTCAGTCAGAGACTAAATAGAAGAGACTGATATTAGCAAGCAAGGCAAGAAGGCTTAAGAGTATGCATTATTGAAGGGTGAACAAGCTATTAGAGCTGAAGTGTGTGAAAGCCAAGAAGAATGGAGGACTAAAGTAAAGATCTATAATTTGCAAGTGCATTGTAAGTTGTTATCAGATCAAGCCTTACTGTTACTTTCTAATCATTGTGCCAATCTAGGGTAAATCCTTTGGATTAAGGTTGACCTAATAAACATTTGTAAATCCTTTAACTGGGTGATATTCCAAGTGAATGATCTAAAGTCATAAAATTGAGTTTTAAAGTCATAAAGTAGCATGTTACTGGTGGTTTTTTTCCAAATTGAGTTTCCACATAAAATCATTGTGTCAAATGTGTTATTGAATCTTTTATGTTTCATGCTTACATTTCTAGATTGTTGATTTAATAGTAACCTACAAGTTTAAATCATTGTATGATCCAATGGATCCATGCATGATGAATATGTTTTATGGATATGGGTTCACCAAGATGTGAAAATTTTTATTTGTACATCTAGACCTTGGATAACTGATTCAACCCCCTCATTTATTCTCAAGAATTCCAAAACATCCTTGCCATATTCAAAGATTTTAGTTGGTGTTTTGAACCCCAATTTTGAACTTGAAAATTTAGTCTTCCTAATGATTCTCCTCTGATTTATATTGAAAATACTGTGTAAAGTTATATTGTGGAAGGCAACTTTCGGATGAAATTTCATGACAATGAACCAAAGTATTCAAGCCCAAGGTTCAAGGCTTTTCTTTGTAATTTTGGAACCATATTGAGCTAGGCTCAAAGTGGTTCTAAATAATCTCATACTCATCGAACAAAGTTTGAAAGTCCAGAGGTTAAAAAGTTCAAAGGTTCCATAATGCAGTTTCATGTTATAAATTCCTTGGTTCAAATGCAATATTCAAAATGTAGATTTTGAGAATATTATGGTTTGAACCATATATCCAAGATTTAATTTCAATTTGAAGTTTCACATGGTTCAAAGTTCAAAAAAAGAGAGTTCAGTTTAAGGGTTCAAAATCTAAAGTTCAAATTTTGAATGTTTCAAATGCAAAAGTAATGCTTTAAGCCCAAGATGCAGATTCACTTTTTCAAATGTGTGTAGATTTAGAGTTTTAGATGGCCTAAAGATAAGAACAATTTTAGTTCAAAGTTCAAGATTCGTAAGTTCAGATTTAAGCACCAAGTTCATAGGGCTCAATCATCAATATAATTACACGGTTTGTGTTTCACTAGATTCCAAGGTTCAAGTTCACTCTTAGAATTGTAGATTTGTAAACATTCAAAAGATCTAAAGTCCATCACTTTATGATAATCAAGAAGATGTAAGTAGTGGTGACTTCTCATTCTTAGTTTGAAGAGTATTTCAATGGTGTTAAGCCTTATAATTCTATCACAACACCTCATAACTAGGATGAGAACTCAGATACTTTAATTAAAATTATATTACTCATGCTGATAGTGTTAGAAATAGGAATTACTATGGGGGGGGGGGGGGGATGAATTAGTAATTTGCAAACTTAAGTCACCAACTGGATATTATTATTTGCTTGGAACCATACATAACAAAGTAATAAAGTAATGTTGAATAGTAACAATAACTATGCATAAAGATAACTCATAACATCATATTTTGTTAACTAGGGAAACCTTGGCCAAAGGAAAACCCCAGTGGGGATGATACCCACTAGATAATATACTAATATATAAGTTCCTTGTTAGATGATGGGCCTTGTTAAGAGTCAATGAGAAAATTCAGTATAGAGAGTCCCTGTTAGGAGACTTTGAATCCTATTAGGAGATTTCAACCCTGTTAGGAGTTGTGCCAACCCTGTTAGTAGTTGTAGTACAATAGATGCAAGATGAGACCATTTCCCAAACATGCACTTCCAATTACAAGAAGAGCTCACTGCCCAAACAAGTAATTAGAATTCTGGTATATAGGTACTATAATTTCTTTCTTGACTAATCTCTAATCTTCATCTTGATCTCAGATCACAAAAATAGCTTCTCAAACTTAACATATATCGCTTTCATAGAAGTTCACATACAATTGCTCAACATAACATATCGACTTACATTACACAAATACACACTTGAATTCGCAAGATGTCTTTTGCATAAATACCGTGTCTTTTCAAAAATTGCTACTAGGTCAGCTAAAACCACAATACACTTTTCCAACTTAGAGTAAACATCAAGGATGTCAGCCCTAATTGGTCAAGTAATTATTTGGTAAACAAAATAATTCCTTTCCTTTAATTCCACTATCTTATTTCACTGGTAAAACATGAATATCTCTTTTCTGTACAATCTATACTGACTTCTAAGGTTATACACATCATCATCAACATGTATACTATCCCCATCTAACTTTTCTAGTCATAATATGACATCAGTAACAAGTTACATACAAAATAACACACTGTTGTAAACCAAATTCATACTTAGACAATTTTTTAAGTACCAAAAGCTAAGTATCCTTATTTTTGAGGTTTCCTATATGCATGTGCATCATGTATTGCCATAAATGACACTAATTACATATCTTCATTGACTAATTGTCAGCAATCTCCCCCTTTGACATTGATGACAACAAAATAGGGAAAATTAGCTAAGTATAAAAACCTTGTCAAAAATAATAACATTACATTAATTAACTATTACAACTTGTGCATCTTACATATGCTCCCCTTACAATATGATTTTATACCTTACAATATTATCTTCTCCTCTTTACCTAATTTATAATTTTCTTATGTATCTTCTCCCCCTTTGACATCAATGACAAAGGTTAGAATGTCAAAAACTATAAAAAACTAATGTCAAAAATTCTATTCTTTTGCCTTAAACTGATAGTATCTTCATGAAATCATCAAAACTTGCCTTAAGATTATTCATAACTTTTGTCCATGTATCCTTCGCTAATTCAGTAGAGGTGGGAATTGCACATAAGGCATATGATGCAATCTCAATTGCATTAAGGTTGGAGTATAAAAAGTTAGAATAAGTATCCTTGGCTTTGACACATTCCTCCAACTCTCTCTCAATAATAGATATTCTCAAAGCAATAGACTATTTGAAAATTGATACTCTCTTCAAAATTTGATCTTTTCAAGGTTCCAATTTCCTGATATCACAATGAATACTAGCCACTTGTCCTTCAAAGTCATCAATTTTACTAGAAGGATGTTGTATTTGGCTAGATAAAGCCTCTAGCTCACTCATCTTTCCTTCAATCTGACTATCAAGATCCTTGGTTAGCTTATAAGATAGGGTACACTTGATGTACAATACCTTTCCATCCTCTTGACATTTTTGAAGTTCCTTGATACAAGTATCGGGACTTATCAAATTGTTCTTAATGTTCTGACAAATAGTGCTAAATGAATTAACATCGTGTGAAATCTATGCCTTTGATTCTACAACATTCAACAAATTTGAAAATTCTTCATCAAAAGATTTTAGCAATGCCTATACCCTCTGTTCAGGATCTTCCTTTGTATGTTGGACTACCAAAGTACTATGTAATCTGTCAATAACCTCCATCAAGGTTCTTTGTAGGCTCTTCACTGTTCTATTCTTTTCAATAAGTTTTGACAAAGATGAGATCAAGTCAGTTTGATAATCATCATCAATTTTTAGGTTAGCAAGCGAAAGTGGATTAGATGAACTAGATGGTTTAGATTCATCTTCCCTTTGCTTCTTTTCAGCTACCTCTTTCTCTTCTCTTTCTCTTCTTTCTTTTTCTCTCTTTTCTTCCTCCTCTATTCTCTTCTTCTTATCTTCCTCTATTTTCCTTTTCATTTCTTCTTCGACTATTCTTTTATTTTCTTCCTCAACATTTCTTTTCATTTCATCTCCAAGCAATTTATGCTTAGCTTCTTCTATTTTCCTCTTTTCTTCCTCTAATAACCTCTTCTCTTCTTCAATTCACTTCAATTGATCTTCAATATCCTTGGCATGGGATTCAGTCTATTCCAAACTCTCAAAAGGGTTAGTATCATCAATGTTAATGGTAACATTGATCTCATCAATCTACATTGTGTCACCACTTAGTGACACTTCCAAGGTTCTAGGTTCTGGTGAAGATGCTACCTTGGATTTTGTCAACATTTGACTTATAGTTGCCATTATTTCACTTCTTATCTGATCCCTCTCACCCACCATAAAAATAAATGGTCTCACCTTGTTTCTTAAGTAAGGTGCCAAATTGTTCAGCAATCTCTTAACTTCTTCTTCATCTTCAATCTTTCATATTGTCCTTATCATAGACTTCCAAAGTTCTATGTCTTCTTCTCGAGCTAGTGCCTTCTTCTTAATAAGTCTGTCATAGACTCTTTGATTTATCGTTCCTTCAATATCCTTAAGTTTTATATTATTGGCTATTATGTATCTCATAGTAGAGATATCAATCTAATCTTTCTCAAAATTATTATACAAGTCCTAAAATTTGTTCATCTGCACAAAGTTGCCTTCATTAGCAATTGCTGAATTAATCTTCTCTATCTTCGGCTTCCAGGGTTACCGAGCTTTTCTAGCTGACTATTTAGAAGTAGTTACCTTATGTGCCTATTTAGATTCTTGTTGTTGTTTTTGTTCTTCACTAGATTCAACAATTGTCAACAATGTCTTTTGTCCATTTCCTAGTCCAGTGGCTTGTTGCTTGACCCTTTTTGTTTTGGTGGTCACAGCTTCCACTAATCTTTCTAATTTCCTCTTTGGCTCACTTGACTATACATCTAACACTATTGCAATATGGAATGCTTTATTCCGTAGATGTCTCTGCAATAGACATTAATAAAGGTTGCACATTCATTATACCTTGTTTCATAGTCTGTCTGACTGCCTGTGATTCACTTTCTATCATACCAGCCTCTGTTAAAGCTTTCTTCATTATTGTCTCTATCTTCTTGTGAGATTCCTTCTCTAAGGATGCCTAATGAGTTGATTGGGTAATTTCTTCATAAGTCCCAAATCTATAGTCAGCTTGGTCCTTCTCAGATTTCAACAATAAATCAATGCATGCAACTGCTACTTCATCACTCAATTCATAACCTAAGGGATCAAGAAATGTTTCTTGAGGTTCTATTATTTGAATATAAGTAAAATTTGTATCAACCATAACACAAATATCTTCTTTAAATTTTTCTACAATTGCAGGTACAATTTTGAATCTTTGTCTCATCTCATTATGAAATGTTTTCATCATCAAATTCCCACCATCCAAGATTTTATCTATTGGATGTCTTCTACATACATCTATGGTTTTCTCCATTGTACATCTCTCACTGCTTATAATCTCCGTGACTGACAAATATGGAAATCTCTTAATTATATGAAAGAATATATGAATGATCAGTGAATGAAATCTAAACACAACATTCTTGGTCCTCTTGATTTTCTCTAAGTTTTCAAGAAGTCTCATTCTTAGAATTTCACTAAGGTCAACTTGTTCCTTCTCAACACATATCTTATAGGTTGCATAGATGAATTCGGCTAACAATTCATCAATCTTAGAACTTGCACATATAGAGTAGGCAATGATTCTACTCAAGAATCTTACATCATCTTGTTTAATGGTGTTGATCACTATGCCCTTTCCATTATAAACTACTTTTGTGTAGTTCTCAACTTTCTTCTTAACCATTTTCTCACCTATAGGTACACTGCCTTGTTTGCTAAGACTAGTTAGCTCATGAATAAGGTCAGCTGAAATATCAACTACATTATCTTCCATCCATAGTTTTCCATCATGAATTCTACTTAGTATGATCTATGTCCACTCATTTGTGTCCAATTCTCAGTAGAAATGATAATTGAAAAGCCATAGTTTTCCATCATGAATTCTACTTAGTATGAATTGTGTCCACTCATTTGTGTCTAATTCTCAGTAGAAATGATATTTGAAAAGATCTAGTTCCTTCAAATGCTCAAATCTGAGTTTCACAGTCATATCATGATTAAAGACTAGTTCCATATCCTTGTTCATATACTCGCTCCCAATAGATTCAAACTTGCTGTTAAGATAACTTCCTATATCTTCCAAATATGCTACATTGTTCGAAGGAATGGATAATGCTGAATTAGGTTTCCTTCTATGGGTTAAATTGCAAAAATAACATTTAATTTTAATCTCTCCTCATTCTCAACATTACAAACTATTGACATATCCATGATTCTATCAAATATAAACTATTTTGTGGATAAACGATAAAATACCTTCTTTTTTTTCTTCCAAAAATAGGGTTTGCTTCAAAATCACCTTGTCAAGTCGCTTTTGAGTGCTCTATACTTCTTATGTAATCACAATGAAGTGTTAATAAAGTTTGTACTCCATTTTATTCCTTCAACTCAAACTTGCATTAATTGCGTATTTTACAAACATGAAAAAGTTGTCAATTACATTTTAAAATCAAATACCTACTTAAGATCTTCTAGCTGATCTTTAGATGCTACTCGAAGTTTTGCATAGCTTCCTTCCATCATGACAATGCTCTAGAAAACTCCGCTTCATGAAAATCTTTGTAAAAACATAGTTTTCATCTTCTGCTACAAAATTAACTTTCTCTGTAATAACAATAACTCTTAATTTCTTCACAACTACTTGAGATAAGCTCCAAATTACAAGCAATCTTAGATACAGCCTAAACTTATCTCGATACACCTTTTCCCAACTTTACTACCTCTAATTCGATCTCTATATGAAGTTTCAAATTCTGGTGCTATGAACAAGCTTAATTCAACTTAATTGAATCAAACTTGATTACTGACTTCGATCTTGCTATCTCATCATCTTCTAACTTTTCTTTTGAGACATCTAATCATTTTACAAATGCCTTATTGAATTCTTCTCCAAGTTCACAAACTACATTTCTTTGTTCCTCATTGTCTTCCTTAGTTTTGGAGTTCCTCTCATGGTTCCTTCTATCATTTTCAATGTTTCTCCCATCATTCCTTCTATTTTTGAAGTTTCTTCCATTGTTTCTTCTATCTCCAAAGTTTTTTCCATTCTACAATACTTTGCTATATGTCCAAAGTTGTTACATAACTAACATACTAGAGTTTTGCTTCTAGGATTTTGTTGATAATCATGTGCATGACAATTTTGAGCTGTGTCCAAAGTCATTACACTTATAACATAGGATCTTTCTTCTTTCTTCGATGTCCTTTCATTAGATCTTCTTCTCTCAATTGCTTTATGACCCATACCACGACAATTATAACAATCAAAATCCTTAACATGATATAAATTATTTATTTGTACAATCTCTTTTCATATGACCTATTTCATTACATGAAAAACACTTACCTCTAAATTCATACATAGTTTCCTTAGGAGATTCCAATTTCTTTGGTTCATCTAATATCTCAACTTCCTTGTCCTGTCCAACTTCTTTAGGTTTATCAGAAGATTGACTGGATTCAATCTTATCACCAGATTTATCTTTTTCTTTCTGATATGATCTAATCTAAGGTTTCTTTATGAACATGTTAAATAGATAACCAAGATTAGTCTTATCATAAGTAGGTCTCTGTATTGACATTAAATCATCAAGCTTTTCTCTACTAGAATAAAGTTTCTCAAGTTCTTGCTTGCATTAAGTTAACTCACCTTTCACAATAATGTTGTACTTATGAAGTTCTTCATGATCTTCTTTCAATGTTTCAAATTAAGATGTCTTCTTTGTCAGACTTGCTCTAAGATCTGTATTCTTAGTATTCAAATTAGGTTCAACTTTACTAGGATCACTCCTCAAAGTCAACTTTAGATTCATAACCTTCAATTCATGCTTCAAGATCGTGTACTCCATCTTCAGCTTAATCATCATCACTAGTTTTAGATTTAGTAGATTCAGGCTTGGATTTGAGATGTTCAATCTTATCCTTCAACTATCTAATGTATACTTTGGAGTCTTCATATCTATCCTTCTACTTATCTCTTTCTTTAGTAAGGAAATCAATTTTTTCAAGTATCTCTTCAAGGTTCTTCATCAACTGTTCCATATCCATAGGGATCCTACTCAAGCTATTAAGCCTCTTCTGAGTAACTAGGCTCTAATACCATTTGTTAGAAATATGAATTACTAAAGGGGTGGGTGAATCAATAATCTAAAAACTTTAATCACCAACTAGATATTATTAATTTCTTTGAACCATACATAACAAAGTGATAAAGTAATGCTGAACAATAACATTAACCATGCACAAAGATAGCTAATAACACCATATTTTGTTAACTAGGAAAACCCTGGCTAGGGGTAAACCCCGGTGGGGATGATACCCACTAGATAATATACCGATATATTGTTGGAATATTCAAATATAGAAAGAATACTTATGAGAGGGGGGGGGGGGTGAATCAGAAGTATCACACTTAAACCAATAAAACTTTTAACTGATAGTAAATTGCATGCATGTAAATACATCAAGTAAACATGAAACTAAGATATGCATCAACAACTCATAACACTGGAATTTGGTAACCTAGAAACCCTCCAGGAATAAGAAGGTAAAACTGGGGTGGGGATGATACCCACAAAAATTACTACAACAATATTGTTCAACCACTTTTGATGGTCTGCCCTGTTAAAGGCCCACCCTGTTAAAGGCTTTACACTGTATTAATAGTGACCTAGTTAGAGGCTTTACAAACACTTTACATGAAGTATCACCCTGTTAAAGGATTTAATCACCTAATTAAAGGATCTACGAAGTAGCTATTAAGCTAACCTATCACCATAGGATTTTCATTCTAATACAATTGCTAGAAAGTATTAGGTACAATGAACCTGATAGATTACAATCCTTGATTGTTGAATGCAGGCACATGTTCCACTTTCTCTGATCTTGATCCTTTTGTGATCTGATAACCCTCGCTTTTCAAAATAGATTTCCTTGTGCACCCTTGTATGTCCACTCTACTTTTTTTACAATGAAATTTTGTCTTCCTTATAAATACATTTGAGAATTTAGGGTTAGGTATGGATCTACGATCCATATTCAATCTTCATTTTTTGCTTATTATTTGCACTTCTTCTATTGGTTGCATGCCTTCATCATTTTTCTTATTGGTTGCATGTAGATTGCATAGGAAAAATAAAAGATTCGATCTTATCATTAAATCCTTCAAGATTTACCTTATGTCGGCTGCAAAAACTGTTTGCATCATAGTTTGTGCAATTACAAACTCTTATGCTGATATTCTGAGTTACTTGGCTCTTGAAGTATTGCTGATACTTGGCACATGCTATTTCCTGGATAGCTCGGCACCTAAACAAAACTGTATCACTCGACACCTTATGTTACTCGGCACTTTTTAACACTCGGCACCTACTATTACTCGACACTTGTTAACACTCAACACCTTATGTTACTCGGCACTTGTTAACACTTGGTATCTAATCTTCACTCGGCATATGAAAACTTCTTGACACATGAAGATCACTCGGCACCTGAAGTCTTTTCTAACTCGACATTTGTTGTGGCTCGACATGCATGGTGTACTCGGCTCCAATATAGAAAGTAGGTAAGTGTATTGGCACTCAAGTGTCAAAAACCATTATGAGGTTAACAATCTCCCCCTTTGACATGAGTGACAAAAACACTTAACTAACCTTATGAGTACATTTACTAATCTGATTGGTATATACAAAGTTTAAAGAAAACTTGATCAAAATTTGTAACTTACAATCTTACAATATATACCTCAAAAATTTTGTAACTCCCCCTAAGTTGATTGTGCCTTATCTGTATATCAAGTTCCTCCTTTGTATCTTTTCTCCCCATTAATTCCTCTCATAATATCTGTATCTCCCCCTATTATGTCTCTTTTCTCCCCCTTTTTTGACACTTATGTCAAAGAATGTTTAAGGGTTAAGACCATATTTAGCCAAAAATGTGTTGTTTACTTCCATAATCATCCTGAGAGCTGCATCCCAATTGTTCAAAGCAATTTTCAGTGACTTATACTGGATGGCAGTCTCAGCAGCAAGATGAATAAGTCCTTCTGAAGTAGAAAGATTTGGGTCTTTCTTGAGAACAATTTTAGCATATACTTGCTCTTTATGGAGTACTTCTAAATGTGGGGTAATGGAGGAATGGAGCTGTATTAGTTTGGCCTTGATATTAGCCTCATCTGTTGTTAATACGACTATTTCTTTGTGAGTGTGAAGCGATTGAGCAAAATGCTTCTCACTTTGAGCTAGATCATTTGATAGTTGCATGCTTGAAATGTTTAAATTTCTTTCCAGGCTCAGTATCTTTTGGCTTGTCTCTTGTGTGAAGTATGAAAAATCACACAGCTTTTTGTACAATGAGAATATATTCTCAAGTACCTTTTTCACTTTGTTAATGAGCTTTGCTAATTCAACCTGTGAAAGTGCAATTTGACTAGATATTTGTTCATTTACTTTTCCTTGGAATTTTCTCTCTGACCATTCCATAAGTTTTGCATTTGTTTCTAGGTCTTCATTTGTCACCTAGTCAATAATATTTGATAATTGCTCCGTGATATGCTTTGACTCATCTGGTGATTGCAAACTGAAGGCATCCATAAAGATGTCCTTAATTTCATATAGTGTTTGCTTTTGTTTATACTCCTTCCTGAGTATCTCCTGTCTTTTCCTCCTATTTAGTGCTTCCTGCACCTCATTGATTTGATCAATGGTTATTGTTTTTGAGTCATAGCCTGGTATGACTATCTCCTCATCTAATTTAGGGTCTCCATAGTGAAGTACCCTTACAACTCTAGTAGTACTAGATGTTGGTACATATATTTGCAATGGTTGGTGTGAAGGAGTTCCCGAGGTGATGCAGAGCCACACCTTGGAAAACTCAGGAGGAAAAAACTCACTCAACTGAGTTGCTTTAAGGGGCATCTACAACCTTCAGGATCACACACTAAAATCAGATTCAATAAACAAAACTTTGAAAATAAAATCCCTCAAAATATCTTCTTGCTGCCTTCAGATAGACCTGTACTCAGACATGAATAACTTTTGAACTAGAAAAGATTTACTCAATCCAACCCTTAATATTTGGCATAACTAGGTTTCAAACAACATATAAATTTTTTAGAGAAATCCAACGGTTCAAACCTGAGATATTGACCACGCATCAGAGTACATTTTTCTGCAAAACATTGCTTCTTGCTGTCTCTAGATAGACCCGTGAAAAAACATGTATAACTTTTGAACCAGACAATATTTTCTCAATCAAACCATTGATATTTTGCGTAGCTAGGTTTCAAACAACATATAAAAATTTGAGAGAAATACAGCAATTCAAACCCGAGATATTGACCCCGCATCAGAGTACATTTTTCTGCAAAACATTGCTTCTTGGTGTCTCTAGACAGGCCTGCACTCAGACATGAATAACTCTTGAACCAGATCAAAACTCTTCAATCGCTTTGGTGAAGATGGGCGTAATTAGGCCTATAATAACATATCCAAAGCTCATGAAAATCCAACAGTGCATTTGGGAGATATTACCCATGCACTGAGACTAATTTTCTGCAAACATACCAAATTCGACCCAAAACTAAAACTTTTTTAATCTTCTGCAAACTATCAACTTGTTTTCAGTGAGAAGATAAGAAAAATTTGTTCAAAACTCAGACCATCAAAAACTTGCACAAAGACAAAATAAAAAACATTCCATATCTCTCGAAATTCGATTTTTCTGCTACATAGCCGACTGGCTCTCATTTTAAAACTGACTTTCTTTTCCTAATTAAAGGATGTGAAACGTTTTCTTCTTATTTTAGAAAAGAAGAATGTCTTCTATCCAAAAAAAGGATAAGAATCTAAAACGTTTTTTCTACTAATATTAGATAGTCATTTTCTAAGTCAAGAATATTCCAAAAACATATCCAAAGCTCATGAAAATCCAACGGTGCATTTGGGAGATATTACCCATGCACTGAGACTAATTTTCTGCAAACATACCGAATTCGACCCAAAACTAAAACTTTTTAAATCTTCTGCAAACTATCAACTTGTTTCCAATGAGAAGATAAGAAAAATCCACAATTGGCAAGAAAACAACCCATAGAATTGTAGGGCGGTCGACTAGCCCCCCAGGCCCCCCTTTCACCAATTGTGGGTAGGGCTCGACCTATCCAGCCAAACTTACAACCAGCTATAACTCTGTTAGTAGGCCCCTTTAGCAAATTGCCATCTCACCCATCAAGTGGATAGGTTAGGCCCTTCCGAAAGTAGGAGAACCCATAGGAGCCCACCCAACAAATAGATATTGCCTGGGGACATCCATCCAGAGCTTGATCCAGTTGCTTTCCCTGTGAGCATGAGGAGAGAGAGAACCTAACAACTAATATTCGGGCGGGGTTCGGGGTACCCTACTATTCGCCAGGGCGCATGAGTAGCTGCTTTATGGAGCTATTACCATCCTATCGATAACTGTTACCATTGGGTGAGGCAAGAGAAACGGGATTCGATCCCTATATGGATGGTGGGCCCTAAGGGGCCTAAATAATCTTGTTGGGGGGGCTATGGGGCCCCCCCTTATAGCCTATAGAATGGTAGGGCCCCACATTATAGGCTGGAATCTTTCATAATCTGAAAGGGGGCAATATAAGCCCTCGATTATATAGACCTTCTGCACGGTGCATGCAGAGGTAGATTATTGTAGGGCTATCGCCCGGGTGCTTGCCCTAGAATTTGTAGGTAGGAGCCAACCCCCCCTACCCCTATTATTTATAAGGCACCCATAGAACTTTAGCCCTGCCCCTATCATTTTATGGGCAGATTATTGCAGAGGGGGCTCAAGCAAATAAAACTCATTCGCGTTTCACCCCGCCTCTTAGACCTTCTATCTAGGTTGTTCGACTCCTGCGCGCTATGCTTCTGGCACATTGAAGTGCTACTAGTAGTCTGCCAATTCCCTCTCTCTATGGTGCCCCCATCGAAGGTAGCAGTACAGATTAGACCCCCTATCAATTCCCCCGACAACAGATTCTTCTATGGCCTTCGCCTATTATTGTAGGGGTAGGCCTATAATGGTTGGTTCACTTGCCCGATTATTCTTCGCTCCGCTCCAACTTCTCCACCTTGTAGCTTTGATTCTTTAATGCTGTAAATGTCACATAAAATTTTCCAGCATGATTCACTATACATGAAATATACATCCCTGCATAAACATTATTAGAAGAAAACATATCATCAACATTAAGATTATTTGAGTTCTCTTTTTGAATATGAGCTTCCTTATACACCATGTAATGTGCATCATATCTATCTTCATCAATAGTAACCATAAACTTATCTGCTTCTTGACTATCAACCAGTTTCACATCTTGAATCTTAAGAACCGTATTTATCTCTTCTTCCTTTATTAAACATTTATCATCATCTTGATCTTTTGTAGTAATCTCACTTTCAAATATCTCTTTCTTATTACAACTTTGCTCAAGAACAATAACAGTATTGCACTCTTTCCTTTCTTCTTCAAGCTGAGTTTCCATACTACCGCCATGCCTTTTCCATTCTCCCACAATGGCTGCAAATTTTTCCCATAAATCAGATTCTTCTTTAGAACTTGCTGTTACACATTCCTTAGCTTCATCTTCATGCCATTCCTCTTGACATTTTTCTTCATTATGCATATTTAAGGCTTCATCAGTTGCCTCAAAAATCTTTTCCGTAGGAGTACCTTCCAACATTGTACTCTTCTCTATTTTCAACGGACATGTTACTGTTCCAACCACAAATTGTTCACACTCAAATCCCATAGGACTTGTCTCATTATTGCTCTCACCAATAGTTACTTGCTGCACTTCTTCTTTCTGCATTTTATTTTCTCTCAACTTAGCTTTATTCTCTTCAAGTTTCCTTCTCAAAATTTTTATTTCCTCTTCTATCTTGCTTACCTCTTCTCTTTGTTTTCTCATTTCTTCTTTCTCTCTTTTCTTCTTTTCCTCTATCTCTTTCTGCTTTGAATCCTTTCTCTACCGATACTTTCTAAAAAGATACAATAAAGCTGCTTCTTCTTGTCCCATCATTCCTTAGCTAGGTTATTTTCTTCTTATCTAGTCTCTTGGACTTCTTCTCAGGCTATTTCTCTCAATCTTTCACAATCACACAAACATATATACAACTACTTTTTCCCAAACCTTTTGTTGAGCTCTGATACCAAAAATGATGCAGAGCCACACCTTGGAAAGCTCAGGAGGAATACTCACTCAACTGAGTTACTTCAAGGGGCACGACATCAATCAGTCGGGATCAAACTCAAACCAAACTCAAGATTGGATTAATCAGAATATATAAATCTCCATAGCTTATCTTCACCCGCACACCAAGATCTTTAACTCGAAATGTCCTCAAAGAAAATATATTTGCACTTTGACAAGAGAGACCAAGATCGAATTGCTGCCAAACTCCATAGTCGATTATCTATATCCTTTCTAAGGCAAAAACTGAAACTTTTCTCTATTACCCAAATTCAAATGCCTCTCTTACATAGCCAATCGGCTTATTTAAAACTGACTCTCCTTTTCTAATAAAAGGATGAGAAATGTTTTTTTCGTCTTCTATCCAAGAAAAGGATAAGAATCCAAAACTACCTACTACCTATTATTGGAATCTGACAATCATGCAGTAGGCCACATTTTAAATATCCACGTTTTTTTTCGTCTTCTATCCAAGAAAAGGATAAGAATCTGAAACTGCCTACTACCTATTATTGGAATCTGGCAATCATTATCTACAAATTAAAACTATTCTAATTAAAAAAAACCTATACCTGGTCCTAGGGACCAAGATCGAGCTATATCTGGAGAGCTCATCGAACTGCTACTCTAGGTATGCCACCACATGTAGGACGTTATTACAAACTTCAAAAACTAAAAGCATTTAAAACATAACATTAAATTTCCTATTACATTTTCAACAATGTTGCCTCCTGTAGCGTTTCTCTTCTCTGCCACTGCAACATGAGGTAGGCAAATCTATTAATGTTTGTATTGCCTCCTGTTCTTTAGGGGTTTTCACTGTTTCCTCCTCCTTCTGTCTACCATGATCAATTATTGTAATCTTGGGAAGTGCACCTTGTGTTTGTGTTGTAGGATCAGATGTAATAGTCTGTCCTGTTTGTTCTGTTCCTTTTTCTACAACTGCACTTGGCTTCTGTATTGCAGCATCAACTATGCTTGTTGGCATTTGAAATTGACTACTAGTAGTTGTAGAGATGATAAAAGGTGGTTCTTGTGGATTCACCTTATCTTTGACTGTACTTTCTACTAGTTTTTGCAATTCATCCATACTGACCAATATTGGATCTGCACATAATATTGCTTGTTGTGTAGATTGGTCAAGAATTCTTTTAAGATCTTCTGCAATTAATGGATTGATATTTTGACCAGAAGCATCAGGAACATCAGTAATAGTTGCAGTGTCTGTAGGTGAGATGGATGCTTGAGGAGGGCTAAGAGGTGACAATTGTGTGTCTTGCACACTCTGATCTAGTTGCTGCTCTTGCTTAGTTGTTCCCATTATATCCTATTTTTGTGTCTCTTCCTCCTCTCCATCTTTCTTTTATTCTTCCTTCTTCTCTTCTTCTCTTTTCTTTTCTTCATCTTCTTTCCTTTTTCTCCTCTCCTCTATTGGTACAATAGCTTCTTTCTTGTATTCTTCTTCAAGAAAATCTTCAATCTTTTTGTACAAGTTTTTCCATGATTTTATTGTTCTTTGAACAATTTCTTCCATCCTATTTTGGAGTATGAAGAATGCCCTATATTTAGGTCTAAACCTATTATTGTGCCTTTTGACTGCATTCTTTACTTGTTCCCTAGTCAAATCCGGCAATACACTTGCTAGGGTTGATTCCCTCATCTCCTTCTCCATTTTCAAATAGAAATGCCATCTGTCTTCTACAATTTTTGACAGTTCTTTTGGCAATTGTCCATCTAATTCAAGTGGAGTGTACTTGAACTGTGCCATCATTCCATAAACTATTTCTTCTATCTTATTCTGTTCTTCTTTAGTAAATTTATTGAAATCAACTTTATTTAAATTACTTAAGTCACCATTTCCAATCTTTTTACATAAGGTATCAACTGAAGAGTGGCTTACCTTTTCAGATTGGTCTTCTTCATCAGTGTAAGGTTGAGCAACATATCTTCTTCTTTTCCTCGGCTCTTCCTGTGTTTCCTTGATTTGTTTCTTCTTTGTAACTTCCTCTTTGGCCTTTTGATTGGAGGCCCTTGTTGTAGCTTGTGTTGTTGGCTTTTGAGGTGATGGCGTGGCAGCTTTCTTTGATCTGGACTTAGCTGGAGGCTTTTCTGTTTCCTTTCTCTTCTTTGGCTCAGCTTCAGTTGGTGCTTCCTTGGCTTCTTCTTCCTCTGCACCTTCCTCCTTGTCTTCTCCAAGACCTTGAGTTAATTCCATTGGCCCTTGTTCTTGCTCATCTTCATCATCACTGTCATCTTCTTCTTCTTCTGCTTTAGCCTCAATTTCTTTACCAAATTTCTTCTTAATCTTCTTTAATAATTTGTCTTTCTTCTTCAATGTGGAAGTAGTTTTTAATTCCATGTTTATCTTTGATCTTACCACATCGTAAGTGCCAAAATGTGGAGCACTTTTATCTATTTCTTCTGCCAATAATGCAGTTATTGCTGCAGATGCCTCATCAATATTAATTTCATATCCAA
This sequence comes from Cupressus sempervirens, assembly GCA_028749045.1. NCBI lineage: Eukaryota > Viridiplantae > Streptophyta > Pinopsida > Cupressales > Cupressaceae > Cupressus > Cupressus sempervirens. The sequence goes on along the minus strand of CM053785.1, from coordinate 121,756,501 downwards.
ATGGCCTTAGCCATCTTACCCTTGGTATTACTGCTTGAATATAGGTAAAAACAATGTCAACTAAGAAACATATATCATTAGTATATTTTTCTACTAAGGAAACTGGTATCCTGGATCTTTGCTTCATGGATTTCTTGAAATCCTCAAAATAGCTTGTCATCAAGGTATCAAAATTTTCTCCCATTTGCTCTATGTATTCATTGATTTGGGCAATGATGGTTTTTTCATTCCTCCATGCCACTTTTCCAAAAGAAGGAAACTCATTCTGGACATAAAAGAATATGCAAACTAGGATTGTTCCAAATTTGCATTGAGTGCCCTTTGTTCTTCTTATGGCAGCTAGGTTTTCATTGATCTGCTGTAGTTGCAGTTCTGCAAGATCATAAGTATGATCCTTTTTCACCAATTTGTAGCTTACATCTACTACAATACATGGTACACTGTTGAGTCTACTAGATTGATAGAATTTATGGGCGATGACTCTAACAACAAACTCAACTAGAGGATCCTGTATGGTGTGAATTGTCATTCCTCTTTTGTTCCACTAGGCACCAGTGTTCTTTTCAATAACTTCCTTTGATTCACTTCTCAAAGTTTTGAACTGATCTAGGGTTGGGTACCTTGTTACTCTATGTATGATTTCTTTTGTCAATTTGATGGGAGTATCTTCTAACCACAAATATCCACCATGAATTCTGCTCAGCACAAGTCTAACCCATTCTGTTTTGAATACGGTGGGAAGGCTCAAAACTCGGGTTAAACCCTTTCTTTCAACGATTTTGAATTCATCTTTTAAGACTCCATCTACACACAATTTCTCATAAGCTTGTCTTATTTCCATGTCTCCTAGGGAACCTATCTTACAGTTGTAACATTTTCTCACGTCTTGGACCATTACAACTTTTGGGGGAATTTGGGAGAGAGCACCGGCTAGGTCATTTTTGTAGGCAACTTTGGGAATGGGCTGAAAATCGGGTTGCTTGATCTCATTTGAAACTAACTAAACTTCAAACGTTTCTTTATCCCCAATTTTCTTCGAACTTGACACCATTTATGCAAACTAGGGTTTTTACAATAAAAAGATACGAAACTACGTAGCTCAACACAAATGAAAATACCTTGAGACCGATGAAAAACGTGTTGAATGAGGTTGTAATCTGCTTGAAACACTGGATTCTTGCTATGAAGTCACTCAGCTCTCTTTCTTCTTCTTTGCTCTTTGATCGCGATGAGCAAAACTGATTGAAATCGCGATAATATACCCTATTTCCATCGCATTAAATGCTCAACTGCGAACTTGGCTTGCACTAAAATTTCACTTTGCTCGACTTCCATTCGAGTTAACCAACTCGGCATCAGTTATTAGCTCAGTCGCTATTAGGAGCTCGACATGTGTTGGAGTTTAACTCGACATCCAAAGATATTCTGGCAACAACATTTAGATTTTGTCTTGACATCTTATTTCATGCAGATTTATACTTAGCATGGCTTCTTTGTCTTGGGACTGATGTGAGATATAGCTTTGTATATCAGTCTAGTATACTTCTTATGCTTAGTTTGATGAGGTGTGATCACTTGACCCATTGGGTGAAGTGATCCCTTCGCTTGATGTGTTGCACTCATCTTTCTTTTTCCAAGTCTTATTCATTTGCCTTCTTATCTTTTCGACATCAATTTTTCCTTTTCCCTTGTTTTCTTTAGTCTTGGGTGCCTTTGATCTTGTAGGACAGTTTCTGCTGATATGACCAATTTTCAAACAACTGAAACATGTAGTTTGATTCAACCATCTTTTGTAGTTCCCTCTGAAATGTGTTCTTATGCAATTTTGTGGTATATGTCCATATTCTTGACAATAGTAACATTTATGCCTGGTGTTGTAATCCCAATGATAATGAATTTCATTCCCTTCTGTTTTTGCTTGTTGATTTGATGTCCACATAGGTTTTGATCTGCACTCAAATGCCCTATGTCCATACTTTTTGCAATTATAACAATGTCCATCAAATCTCTGAGTCCTTGTGACATTGGATCTGCAATTTTGTGTCATATGTCCTTGCATGTTGCACTTGTGACAGAAACTCTTATTTTTGGGTGTGTTTGATTGATTGAATCTTCTACTCCTGCACACATTTGCTGTATGCCCCTTCTTATTACAGTGATGACAAGTGGGTTTTGAATTCTTACCTTTGTCACTTCTTTGTTCAGCACTCTTTGATGATTCCCCAACTTCAGTGCTATTGTATCCTAGTCCTGATGTATCATGGGCAGATTTTGGGGACTTCAGCAACTGTTCAAAATACTTGATAGCTTCACTTGACTTGTTGAGATTCTCTGCTACCTCTTTTTCTCTGTTCAATTCATTTTGCATTTGTTCATTCTGCATCTTTAAAGTAGAGATCTCAATATCTTTCACATTGAGTTCATAATGAAGGTTCATCATTTGGGCAAGTGTATCTATCTGCATGTTTGAGATCCTTGTCAATTTAGTACATTTTTCTTCAAGTCTGTTTGCAAGGTTTCTTTTGTCATTTTCCATCATAATTTTATCTTCAACTGCTCTTTTCTTGTGTTCAGTGATTTCACATATCATTATGGCCTGTGACTCATGTTCCATCTTGAGAGATCTTATCTCATCTGCTTGAATTTTATTTTTTTCCATCAGTTCTGCTATTGCTGCATCAAACTCTTTAGTATCTCCATTGGAAAATATGTTGGTGGTATCAATCTCCTTGTAGTGTATATCATTTTTAGCTATGGCTAGATCCTTCCTTTTTTTTAATGAGTTTCTGAACTTGTTTCTAAATTCCTCCAAGCTATGCAGAGCAAGTTGCACATCTATCACCTGATTTTCAATGATCTTTCCAAGTTTGAAAGCTTCCATCTTTAGATCTTTTCCTCCAAGTTTTTAGGAATTTCCTTGTGAGAATCTGGATGCTCTGATACCAATTGTTGGAATATTCAAATATGGAAAGAATACTTATGAGAGGGGGGGGGGGGAGGGGGGGTGAATCAGAAGTATCACACTTTAACCAATAAAACTTTTAACTGAAAGTAAATTGCATGCATGCAAATACATCAAGTAAACATGAAACTAAGATATGCATCAACAACTCATAACACTGGAATTTGGTAACCCAGAAACCCTCCAGGAATAAGAAGGTAAAACTGGGGTGGGGATGATACCCACAAAAATTACTACAGCAATATTGTTCAACCACTTCTGATGGTCTGCCATGTTAAAGGCCTTCCTTGTTAAAGGCTTTACACTGTATTAATAGTGACCTGGTTAGAGGCTTTACAAACACTTTACATGAAGTGTCACCCTGTTAAAGGATTTAATCACCTAATTAAAGGATCTACGAAGTAGCTGTTAAGCTAACCTATCACCATAGGATTTTCATTCTAATACAATTGCTAGAAAGTATTAGGTATAATGAACCTAATAGATTATAATCCTTGATTGCTGAATGCAGGCACATGTTCCGCTTTCTCTAATCTTAATCCTTTTGTGATCTGATAACCCTCGCTTCTGAAAATAGATTTCCTTGTGCACCCTTGTATGTCCACTCTACTTTTTGTACAATGAAATTTCGTCTTCCTTATAAAGACATTTGAGAATTTAGGGTTAGGTATGGATCTATGATCCATATTCAATCTTCATTTTTCACTTATTATTTGCACTTCTTCTATTGGTTGCATGCCTTCATCATTTTTCTTATTGGCTGCATGTAGATTGCATAGGAAAAATAAAATATTCGATCTTATCATTAAATCCTTTGAGATTTACCTTATGTCGACTGCAAAAACTGTTTGCATCATAGTTTGTGCAATTACAAACTCTTATGCTGATATTCTGAGTTACTCGGCTCCTCAAGTATTGCTGATACTCGGCACATGCTATTTCCTGGATAGCTCAGCACCTAAACAAAACTATATCACTCGACACCTTATGTTACTTGGCACTTGTTAACACTCAGAACCTACTATTACTTGGCACTTGTTAACACTCGACACCTTATGTTACTCGGCACTTGTTAACACTTGGTATCTGATCTTCACTCGGCATCTGAAAACTTCTCGGCACATGTAGATCACTCAGCACCTGAAGTCTTTCCTAACTCAGCATTTGTTGTGGCTCGGCATGCATGGTGTACTCGGCTCTAATATAGAAAGTAGGTAAGTGTATTGGCACTCAAGTGTCAAAAACTATTATGAGGTTAACATATATAAGTTCTTTGTTAGGGGATGGATCCTATTAGGACTCAATGAGAAAATTTAGTATAGAGAGTCCCTTTTAGGAGACTTTGAATCCCTGTTGGGAGGTTCCAACCCTATTAGGAGTTGTGCCAACCTTTTTAGGAGTTGTAGTATAGTAGATGCAAGATGAGCCCACTCCCCAAACATGCACTTCCAATTACAAGAAGAGCTTACTGCCCAAACAAGTAATTAAAATTCTAGTATATAGGTATTGTAATTTCTTTCTTGACTGATCTCTGATCTTTAGCTCAATCTCAGATCACAAAAATAGCTTCTCAAACTTCACATAAATCTCTTTCATAGAAGTTTGTATAAAATTTCTCAACACAACATATTGACTTACATTACACAAAATACACACTTGAATTCGCAAGATGTCCTCTGCATAAATATCATGTCTTTTCACAAATTGTTGCTAGGATGGCTAAGACCACAATACACTTTTCTAACTTAGAGGAAACATCCAAGATGTTGGCCCTAATTGGTCAAGTAATTATTTTGTAAAAAAAAATTCTTTTCCTTTAATTCCGTTATCATGTTTCACTGATAAAACATGAATATCTCTATTCTGTATAGTCCGTACTAACTTTTGAGATTATACACATCATAATCAACATGTATACTATCTCCATCTAACTTTGCAAGTCATAATATGATTTTAGTAACAAGTTACATACAAAACAATACTCTGTTGTAAACCAAATTCATACATAGACAATTTTTTGAGCACCAAAAGATAAGTATCTTTATTTCTAAGGTTTTCTATATGCATGTACATCATGTGTTTCCATAAATGACAACAATTACATATCTTGATTAGCTAATTGTTAACAAATAGCTTACTTACACTGAGTAGTATTAATGAGATAATAGTTGGCAGTGATGACTCGAAGGTAGTCAGTCAATCTTACAACTCTGTATTACACTTGGCACCCTAGAGAACCTTTTTCATTTGACTCCACAATGTTGTTATGTAATTGTGTAAACATCATTGTGAATATGGATTCTTGCATTAGATTTTGAAAGATTAGAAAAAATGTGTGCTTCATGATTCAACATTGTCTTTTCAAGACACGCCTATGGTTTGCAAGCTAGTGGAGTTCAATATTTCATGGGATCTCAAATCAATGATTATATTAGGCTGCTAATGAGCTTATTAAATCCATGAAAAAGCTCTTCTAAAGACCTGATATTTTTCTAAAGGAGGTGATATGGCATAGCGAACTGTTTGACAAAATGTTGGGATTCTACGAGCATTGAAGATATATATATATGACCAAACTTGATGATCCTGTGTCATTCACCATACCATTCAAGAGATATTACAGAATATTTACCAATACAAAGTTACTATTATAAAAGTATTTGTGTATTTGAATGAATCTGATAATTGGATGGGAGCCAAGTCATGAGGTCCTTCAAATTTAAATCTATTGCATATGGTTAGCTTGGAGAAAGTCATTGGTCCTCGATGAACACTTCAACAATTAATGTTATTTCATAAACCTCCTTTCTACACCAAGACATGTGACCTTGAGAATGACAAGCAAAAGTTTCTCATGAAATTTTTTGTATAGAACATGCTTGCCATGATTGGCTATTGACTAAATGCCATGGATGGGAGCATAAACAATACATGTTAATTATTTGATAAATATTGACATCCTCCTCACATGACAAATACACACTATTGACTTACCATCCACTAAACGACCACGGTGATGAAGGTTTTGAATGGGGTTTGATTTAACTTTCCATGTAAAAGAGGACACTGCATTAACATCACCAACTAAAATGTAGGGAAGATGTAGATTCTCCAAGAGAAAGACCCACAAATGGAGTTCACATTTCGTGCCATCTATTGTACCCATGACTTTTAAATATGGTCTTGGAGGTGCCAAAATTCTAATGGAAACACTAGCTCACACTTTGACCACATAATCCCTATGGTTGAATTAATTGAACATCAATTTGGGTTCCCTTGTCATATGCAATATAAACCACCATAAATCAAGTGTGAGAAGCATGGGAAATGCATGTGGAGCATCTGACAAAATTCCTAGGTAGTAGGAGTGAATTCCCTATCCGAGACTGACTCATATCAAAGCTCATATACACTTGGGGACTGCAACTAATTGCTTAACAAAACTCCCCATGTACACCACCTCCATTCAAAAGTTATCAAGAGATATATATAATGACATGTGTCACAAGTAGCTCAAATTCCACAAATTGGGTCTTAAGGCCAATTTTCTAAGTTGATATGGTAGTTTTAAATTGTGATTAAGTCAAATTTAAATCTCCACAAAGGTGCACATAGCAGTAACTCATACCTAATTGGTTTGAATTCATAAAATGATATGTGATCGGCTTGACCAAGGAAACATTATTTTTTATTACTTTCTATTTTAATGTTTCTAAAGTAATTAAGTCTCAGGAACATAACCACTTGAAAGGAGGGAAATGTTAAAAGAGGAAAAAGGAAGATCTTGCAATGAAACAATTGCTAACCTAACTAAAATGTTATAGGAATGATTAGATTTTGAATAGACAACACATCGACAGGAGAGGGGTTCAAATTTTCAAGCTTCTTTTTCTCAAACTTTGTGCTATAGTAGAGGGGGTTTTTCTCACCGTAGACTTGGTGCTATAGGAGTGAATGAAGTTCCATTTTTCTAAAGAGTGTGTGTTTGGGAAAAAGGGGAATAGTTTTTATCAATAATTTTTTGTTTATGTCCTTATAGTTTCTTTTTGAATGTATATGGCTGAACTTAGTTTTGGACTATTGTTGTTCCAAATTGAAGTGTTGTTCTAGAAAGATTGAAACTATGTATACATTCAACTCTTACATGATTATTGTGTTGATTGTGTTATATCTTTATAATTTCATCTCCTTGTTCATCAATTTTTTTCAAAATTTGTAACTACATTTCTAGTTTTATTCCTCAAGTTCATAGTATGGTGAAGAATTGTATGCCTTTACTTTGGCTGTGTAATGTGTTTGTGAAGTAAGTAATAGTTATTTCCCCCCTATCCAAGAATAGTGAGGGTGGCCTTCAATTTTAGGTTAAAAACATATGGTTAAACTCATTCTTTTTATATCTAATCAAGGAGTTGTACCTTGTAAAATTCAAAGGGTGATTGCACAATCTAATGGAAAAGTGACCAATTGTTGGTAGCTTTTTGTGCCTTCATTGTTAGGCAAATAAGGGTTATTTTGGAAGTTTTGTGTGAAGACAAATCTGTTCAAATAGATTTTTGGTGACTTCGCTAGGGAATCAGAAATGAAATATCAGTGTTTTTCTTTCCTCGATTAAAATTGGTATTTCTATCAATAAAGATTGGCGACTCTATTATAAACTTTCAAAATTTTTGGTCAAAGAGTCTAGTGTTTTCATTTTCAGAATTTGAGGTACCTCCCCTAGAATGGAGGTTGGCGACTCTGTTGAAGAAGGATACCCAGTAGCCTTCATTATATATAAAGAAATCTTAAAAGATTGGGTTCTAACAAGAGTTGAAGATACCTCAAAACTATTTATCTTCATCCCATCATTCAAAGGAAATCCTATTAGAGAGGTTACCAAAGAAGTTGCAAAACACGTAGGCTAGCTGAAGTCTTTTATGGTGCCATCCTCATCAAGAAGAGACCCTAGGTGCAAGATCTTAAAAAAGAAGGACATGCATGTGAAAAAGAAGAAATAGGTGAAACAAAATACCATCAAGATAAAGATATGGAAGAAGAATCAAATGGAAACCTAAAGGATAACAAATATCTAGGCACTTTTCAGCCCCATATGATTCTTGTCTTCACACCACCTCCAATAAGTGTTGAAAAAGAGGTAAAGGCTTTGTATTGTCCATCTTTATTTTTGTCTGTTAAAAAAATTAAGTACATTAAAAAAGAAGATGACGTCTCTTTTCAATTTGTTCCTATGACTGTGGAGACTTGTATACAATCTTTGCTTGTTACTACATACCATGAGGATAGTTCATCTTTTCATACCTAAGAAGGGAGTAAAAAGTTAGTTTTCCCTTTTATGTGCCAAAGAGAAAATATGGAGGATATTACAGTTCTAGGGAATCACTTAGAGGGTATTGATGATGGGATTATGTTGGGTAGTGGAAATGCATTATGCTTTCATGTAGAAGTCATGGAAGATTTCAACAGAGAAGTGCATCCAAAGTATGATAGTCAATTAAACCTTCCCCAATTAATGATTCTGGGTTGTTCTAGGAAAATAAAGGAGAAATAAAAGATACATAATGAAATTCATACATGTATGGTTGAGGTACACCAAGGTTTAAGTTTGGCGCCTTTGATTTTTGAAACCAATTGTTTGGATAATGACTTAGTTGGCCCTAAATTTTATCATAGTATGCTAGATGAGGAGTTAAAAACTAAACTTTATACATTTCATGATAAGATGAAATATTAGATCTTCTTGTTTGTCTTCTCACCAACTCAGGAAGAATATTCCTTGCCTAAAGTTTTGGAGACCTTTTTCTCTAAAGATGAAGTTGGTGAGACTTGAGGGTTGCAGCCTAGAATTTATCATATATAATGGCTTTACATGTATGATATGTCCTTAAAGTCTTTGCATAATATCATGGTTGGGATTCTTCTTGTAGAAATCATAGAAGGTTGGCCTAGAATGATGCATGTTACATATCATCCCCTTTTTTTGTAGCGACATGTATTTCTTGCAACCAGTTGATGGTTTTGCATGAGCAGTTGGATAAATCTTTGGAGGTATGGGAATTTAGCCCTGTCTTGTGTAAATAAAGTTTTTGTGGTGTGTAGTTTAGATTTCCTTGCTTTAGTTTGCTACTAGTTTGTATTTAGTTTAGGTGTTTTGAGTTGTTTGTTTTGCTTTCTGTTTGTTTTGGTTGTTGGCCTGCTTTCCCTACAAGCACTGTTAGGATAAACCACAGATAGAAATAAAAACTACGTGCAAATATAACCAATAAAAAAAAATAATAGATCACACAGAAATGAACACAAGACACCAAAATTTAATGTGGTTCACCCAATCCCTGGGCTATGTCCACCAAACAACAAGTCTGATCTTATTACAATCCAGTGATTACAACCTGAATACAATCCGTAATCCCTTACAGCTCAATACCGCCACAAGAACCAATTTAGCATCACAACATAATGAAAAATACCCAACCCTAATCCCTTTTATACAAGTATTAAACTACATTATGGTTTTAACATGTTGGCCATAATTAGCCATAACTTTAGTGGAAAACTACGAATGGAGAATAGTACCAAAAAAATTTCTAAGAATGGCGAATAGTACCAAAATTTGTTTTTGTAATTATGAAGTATGTACAGTACTTTCCTGATCAGTCACCACAATCTAACAATCTCCCACTTGGGGACTGATTAGGCTCCACACTAAACAACAATCTCCCACTTAGAGACTGATCCTGTAGCAATACCACTACCACATAGGGCTCCCACTGGATCAAACCACCTTGGACTCTACTGTTCTTTTATTCATGTTCAGTCTAAAAAACTAACCGAAGCTAAAGAGGAGTTTAGCTTCTCCCTTGTTACAACCTTTTTTAACATATCTGGTGGATTGTCATTGGTATGTATCTTCTTTAGCTTTAACTGTCCATCCTTCAAAACTGACCGAATGAAATGGTACCGCAACTGTATGTGTTTGGTCTTAGAATGCAAAGCTAAATTCTTAGCAATATGAATGGCAATCTGACTATCTATGAACAAATAATTATCCTTGTCAGGATGTCCCAATTCTTCCAAGAAGAATTGAAGCCATATCATCTCCTTGGCTGCCTCTGTAGCAACAACATACTCTGCCTCTATAGTGGTATCAGAGTGAGGTTGTCTTTCAGTTATCCTCTGTAGGAAAGTCTCACGGTTAAGTGGGAGTCTGCAATGAAAGATGAAATGGACTCTTTGCTATAGAATAAGACATGGGATCTATGCAAGTTTCCTGCAGGTAAAAAGGCTTTGTTAGATTATGGTGACTGATCAAGAAAGTACTGTACATACTTCATAATTAGTGGGGTTTGAGGCATCACCCAAGAATTTTTTTTTTTGGTACTATTTGCCAATCATTTTGGTACTATTCGCCATTTGTAGATTCGCCACTAAAGTTATGGCTAATTATGGCCGACATGTTATAACCCTAAAGCAATTTAATACTTGTATAAAAGGGTTTAGGGTTGGGCATTTTTCATTATGTTGTGATGCAAAATTGGTTCTTGCAACGGTATTGAACTGTAATGAGTTTAATACTATTACTAGTTAGTTATCTTCTATGGGTATCAATTTTGATGAAGAAATTAGGGCTCTCTTGATTTTGTGTTCTTTGCCTGAAAGCTGGAATGGCTTGGTAATGGCGGTGAGTAATTCTGTTCCTAGATCTAGTACCCTAAAATATGATGATGTGATCGGTGTTGTTTTGAGTGAGGAAACTCATAGGAAATCCTCAGGTGGATCAAGATTAGGAAGTGCTTTGAATGAACAAAGCAGGGGCAGAACAACTGGAAGAGGAAGTAACTCTGGAAATTGTGGGAAATCAAGAGGAAAGTCAAAGGGGAGGAGGTCTCAATTGAGAGGACCAAATGATTGCTGGTACTGTGGGAAACTAGGGCACAAAAAGAAAGATTGCTAGAATCGAAAGAAAAATGAAGGAGATAAATCAGATGGAGACAAGGAGGCAAATGTGGTAAGTAACAAATCCGAAGAGGATGCTTTGCTTCTGTCTTTAGAGAGTGTTGATGATTCATGGGTTTTAGATTCTGGTGCTTCATTTCATGCTACACCTCATAGAGGTTATTTCATTGATTATGTCCAAGGGGATTTTGGGCTTGTTTATTTGGGAGACAATGAACCCTATCAGATTGTTGGAAAGGGAAAAATTAAGATTAAGTTGCAGAATGAGAATCATTGGCTACTACATGAGGTAAGAAATGTTCCAAGGCTGAGTAGAAATTTAATTTCAGCCTTGTAGGGCCCATTTGATGTTGCACCAAAAGCCATGACTTTTAGGGAACATGGAACACCACATAATTAACCACCTGTGGGTAGGGGAGCATGTCGCATCACCCAACAATTAACGACTCCCACTGCATGTGCAATATCTGGCCTAGTGCATACCATAGCATACATCAAGCTTCCTATAGTTGAAGCATAGGGTACCTTGGAAATCTTATCCTCCTCTTCCTGTGTCTTGGGACACATCTCCTTAGTCAATTTCAAATGACCAGGTAAATGTGTGATGATAGCTTTAGCATTCTCCATAGAGAAATGTTGCAACACCTTCTCAACATAATCAGCTTGAGATAGCGTCAATGTTCTGTTCTTCCTATCTCTGCAAATCTTCATACCAAGGATTTGTTTTGCTGCCCCCAAATCCTTCATAGCAAATGCATGTGCTAATTGGCGTTTCAACCCCTTAATATGATCCATGTTAGACCTAGCTACAAGCATATCATCAACATATAGACATAAAATAATGTAGCTATCATCATCCAACCTCTTAAAATAAACACAATAATCTGAATGACACCTGTTATAGCCATGCTCATGCATAAACCTGTCAAATTTAAGATACCATTGCCGAGGTGTTTGCTTCAAGCCATATAAACTTTTCTTCAATTTTCACACTAAGTTCTCCTTACCTTTGACCTCAAATCCCCGTGGCAGGGCCATATATATTTCTTCATCCAAATCACCATGAAGAAAGGCTATTTTAACATCCAACTGCTCTAAATGCAAATCTTCAGTAGCCACAAGACTTAAAACAGTACAGATAGAAGTCATTTTAACAATAGGAGAAAATATCTCATCAAAATGAATTCCCTTTTTCTATGAAAATCCTTTTAAAACTAATCTGGCCTTAAATCTTTTCTTACCTCCTTCCTCTTCTTTCAACCTGTAAACCCACTTATTTTGTAAAGCCTTTTTACCTACAGGCAACTTGCATAGATACCATGTCTTATTCTATAGCAAAGAGTCCATTTCATCTTTCATTGCAGACTCCTACTGAATCTTAGTATCCACATGCATAACTTCATCATAACTTTTAGGTTCACCAACATCAGTAAGTAAAATAGAATACAAAGAGGGAGAAAATCTTTGTGGAGGTCTAATTTGCCTCGTTGATCGTCTAACATTCACTGGTGTGTGTGGTATTTGTTGTTGCAGTTGTTGCACATCATGAGGAATGGCTGGAACATTAGCTTTTGGAGTATCATCCAGCACTACATAATCATCTTCTTTCTTCTCATGTTGTTGCAACAGATCTTTGTACAACACTTTCTCATTGAATATGACATCCCAACTTCTAACAATTTTAAGATTTTCAAAATCCCAAAGCCTATAACCAAATTCATTAATGCCATATCCAACAAAGAAACATTTCTTTGATTTAGCTTCTAGCTTGGTTCTATTTTCAGAGTCTATATGAGCAAAAGCTTCACAACTAAAGGTCTTGAGAAAAGAATAACTCACCTTCTTACTAGTCCATGCTTCCTCTGGAATACCATAGCCCAAAGGAGTAGAGGGACCTCTATTAATCAAATATACTGCAATATTGATAGCCTCCACCCACATGTGTAAGGGCAACCCAGCATGCAACCTCATGCTCCTTGTAACATAATAATGAGAGCCACCAAGGGAAGGTACCTGAGCTGGTCCCCATACATTTGTATGCACAAGCTCTGATTTCTCCTTTTTGTTTTCCTTCCCAGTCTTTACAAAACTCACTCTCTTTTGTTTTCCATACACACAACTTTCACAGAAATCCATATTAACACATTTCAGACCTGGTAAAACTTTCTTTGAATGAAGTACTTTCATACCTTTCTCACTCATGTGCCCAAGTTTGTTGTGCCACAACGCTGTATCAGAATCTACAATAGCTATTTGTTCTCCCTGCTCAACTGCAACAATTATTCTTGAACATTCATTTTTCTCTGAAACAATCGAAGTAGTAGGAACAATATGAAGGTTCCTTCTTTCACACCTTTTGCTACTACAAGGGAACCTTTTGAAACCTTCCAATTTTTATCATTAAAAGTAACTACACAACCCTCATCACCCAGATGCCCGGCTGAAATTAAATTTCTACTTAGCCTTGGAACATGTCTTATCTCATGTAGTAGCCAATGATTCGCACTCTGCAACTTAATCTTAATTTTTCCCTTTCCAACAATCTGACAGGGTTCATTATCTCCCAAATAAACAAGCCCAAAATCCCCTTGGACATAATCAATGAAATAACCTCTATGAGGTGTAGCATGAAATGAAGCACCAGAATCTAAAACCCATGAATCATCAACACTCTCTAAAGACAGAAGCAAAACATCCTATTTGGATTTGTTACTTACCACATTTGCCTCCTTGTCTCCATCTGATTTATCTCTTGCATTTTTCTTTCTTTTTGTGCCCTGGTTTCCCACAGTACCAACAATCATTTAGTCCTCTCGATTGAGACCTCCTCCCCTTTGACTTTCCTCTTGATTTCCCACGATTTCCAGAGTAACTTCCTCTTTTAGTCATTTTGCCCCTGCTTTGTGCATTCAAAGCACTTCTTGATGTAGATCCACCTGAGGATTTCCTACAAGTTTCCTCACTCAAAACAACACCAATCACATCATCATATTTTAGGGTACTAGATCCAGGAACAGAATTACTCACCGCCATTACCAAGCCATTCCAGCTTTCAGGCAAAGAACACAAAATCAAGAGAGCCCTAATTTCTTCATCAAAATTGATACCCACAGAAGATAACTGACTACTAATAGTATTAAACTCATTTAAATGATCTGCAATAGAGCCACCTTCTTCCATTTTCATATTAAATAAATGTTTCATGAGAAATACCTTGTTTGAAGCGGAGGGCTTTTTATATAGTGTCGCTAGGGTTTTCATCAAATCTTCTGTCGTCTTTGCTTTTGTAATATTAAATGCCACCGATGGTGCCAAGCATAATTGAATGCTTCCGAGTGCCTTTCTATCTAAAAGATCCCATTTTGCCTCTGACATAGTTCCCTGATTCTTGGCTTTTCCTTCCAACGACTTCCATAAATCCTTCTGATATAGATAGTCTTCCATATGCATCTTCCATAACTGGAAGTTTTGCCCATTAAACCTGTCAACCCTCAGCTTACCCTCATCTACCATCACTCCCACTCAACCTTGAGACTCCCACTTAATCATGAGACTTTCCTGCAGAGGATAACTGAAAGACAACCTCACTTTGATACCACTTGTTAGGATAAACCACAGACATAAATAAAAACTACATGCAAATATAACCAATAACAAAAAATAATAGATCACACAGAAATGAACACAAGACACCAAAATTTAACGTGGTTCACCCAATCCCTGGGCTACGTCCACCAAACAAGAAGTATGATCTTATTACAATCCAGTGATTACAACCTAATTACAATCCGTAATCCCTTACAGCTCAATACTGCCGCAAGAACTAATTTCACATCACAACATAATGAAAAATGTCCAACCCTAAACCCTTTTATACAAGTATTAAACCGCTTTAGGGTTATAACATGTCGGCCATAATTAGCCATAACTTTAGTGGTGAATCTACGAATGGTGAATAGTACCAAAATGATTGGTGAATAGTACCAAAAAAAAATTTCGCCGAACCCCACTAATTAAGAAGTATGTACAGTACTTTCTAATCAATCAACACAATCTAACAAGCACCGCCACCCCCCCAGCCCCCCTTCTTTCTTTTATGCTCCTTGACTTTGTTACCCAATGGACTAGGAATTGGTCTATTGACTAAGATGTTGTATTCTTTATGCACTTTTCATGCACATACTCCCTAGCCAGAGCCAATGTTAGTTGGTGTTTTCAACCCCAATTTTGAACTTGAAAATTTTGTCTTCATAATGATTCTCCTCCAATTTATATTGAAAATGTTGTGTAAATTTATATTTTGGAAGGCAAGTTTCAAATGAAATTTCATGACAACAAACCAAAGTCTTCAAGCTCAAGGTTCTTAGCTTCCCTTTTTAATTTTGGAACTATATTGAGCTAGGCTCAAAGTGGTTATGAATAATGTGGTACTCATCGAACAAATTTCAAAAGTTCAAAGGTTCAAAATTTTAGAGGTTCCATGATGTAGTTTCATGTTATAAGTTCCTTGGTTCGAGTACAATATTCAAAACGCATGGTTCAAATCCTAGATCCAAGACTAAATTTCAGTCCAAAGGTTCACATGATTTAGAGTTCAGAATCAAAATTTCTATTTAAGGGTTCAAAATCTAAAGTTTAAAGTTTGAATGTTTCAAATGCAAAAGTAATGGTTCAAGCCCAAGATGCATATTCACTTTTTCAAATGTGTGCAAATTTAGAGTTTCAAATGACCCAAAGATTGAAACAATTTTAGTTCAAAGTTCAAGATTTGCAAGTTAAGATTCAAGCACTAAGTTCAAATGACTCAATCATCAATACAATTGTAGGGTTTGTGTTTCATTAGATTCCAAGGTTCAAGTTAACTCTTAGAATTATAGATTTGTAAACATTCAAGAGATCTCATAAAGTCCACCACTTTACGAGAATCAAGAAGATGTAAGTAGTGGTGACTTCTTAGTCTTAGTTCAAAGAGTATTTCAGTGGTGTGAAGCCTTATAATTCTATCACAACACCTCATAACTAGGATGAGAACTCATATGCTTCAATTAAAACTATATTACTCATGTTGATAGCTTACTTATGTTGAGCAATATTAATGAGGTAATAGTTGGTAGTGATGACTTCAAGGTAGTAAATCAATCTTACAACTCTGTATTACACTTGGTGCCCTAGAAAACCTTTTTCATTTGATTCCACAATGTTATTATGAAATTGTGTAAAAATCATTTTGAATATGAGTTCATGCATCAGATTTTGATTCAACAAAAATGTGTGCTTCATGATTCAACATTGTCTTTTTAAGAAATGCCTATGGTCTACAAGCTAGTGGAGTTCAATATTCCATGGGATCTCAAATCAATGATTATATCAAGTCATGAATGATCTTATTAAATCCATGAAAAAGATCTTCTAAAGACCCAATATCTTTCTAAAAGAGGTGATATGGCATAGTTAATTATTTGATAGAATGTTGGGACTTTGCGAGCATTGAAGAAATATATATGACCAAACTTGATGATCCTGTGTCATTCACCATACCATTCAAGAGATATTGAAAAATGTTTCCTCAAATACCAATGCAAAGCTACTAATATAAAAATA
This sequence comes from Cupressus sempervirens, assembly GCA_028749045.1. Classification (NCBI taxonomy): domain Eukaryota; kingdom Viridiplantae; phylum Streptophyta; class Pinopsida; order Cupressales; family Cupressaceae; genus Cupressus; species Cupressus sempervirens. The sequence continues at coordinate 121,739,988 of CM053785.1, read as the reverse complement.
TTTGTGTATTTGAATGAATCTCATAATTGGATGGGAGCCAAGTCATGAGGTCCTTCATATTTAAATCTATTGCGTATAGTTAGCTTGGAGAAAGTCATTGATCTCAATGAGCACTTTCACAAATGATGTAATTTCATAAACCTCCCTTCCACACCAAGACACATGGCCTTGAGAATGACAAGCACAAGTTTCTCATGAAATTTTCCTTATATAACATGTCTGCCATGATTGGTTATTGACTAAATGCCACGAGTGGGAGCTTAGACAACACATGTTAATTATTTGATAAATGTTGACATTCTCCTCGTGCGATGAATGCACACTATTCACTTACCATCCATTGAAGGACCATGATGATGAAGGTTTTAAATTGGGTTTGATTCAACTTGCCATGTAAAAGAGGACATTACATCGACATCACTAACTAAAATGTAGGGAAGATGTAGATTCTCCAAGAGAAACATCCACAAATGGAGTTTATATTTCATGCCATCTGTTGTAGCCATGAATTCCATATATGGTCTTGGAGGTGCCAAATATCCAATGGAAACACTAGCTCACACTTCAACCACATAGTCCCTATGGTTGAATTAATTGAACATCAATTTGGGCTCCCTTTTCATATGTAGTATAAACCACTGCAAATCAAGTGTGAGAAGCATGGGGAATGCATGCGAAGCATCTAATAGAATTCTTAAGTAGTAGTAGTGAATTCCTTGTTTGAGATTGACTCATATCAAAGCTCATATACACTTGGGGACTAACACTAATTATTTGACAAAATGCCCTGTGTACACCATCTCCATTCAAATGTTAGCAAGATATATATAATGACATGTGTCACAAGTAGCTCAAATTCCATGAATTAGGTCTTAAGATCAATTTTCTAAGATGATATGACAATTTGAAATTGTGATTAAGTGAAATTAAAATCTCCACAAAGGTGCACATAGCAGTAACTCATACCTGAATGGTTTGAATTCATAAAATGATATGTGATGGGCTCAACCAAGGAAACATTGTTTTTTATTCCTTTCTATTTTAATGTTTCTAAAGTAATTAAGTCTTAGGGACATAACCACCTAAAAGGAGGGAAAGTTTAAAAGAGAAAAAATAAAGATCTTGCAAAGAAATTATTTCTAACCTAATTGAAATATTACAGGAATGGCTAGATTTTAAATAGACAACAGATTGACATGAAAGGGGTTCCAATTTTTGGGCTTCTTTTTCTAAGACTTTGTGCTATAGGAGAGGGGGTTTTTATTTCTGTAGACTTGGTGCTACAAGAGTGAATGAAGTCCCATTTTTCTGAAGAGTGTCTACTTGGGAAAAATGGGAATAGTCTTTATCAATATTTTTTTGTTTATGTACTTACAGTTTCTTTTTGAATGCATATGGTTGAACTCAATTTTGGAGCATTGTTGTTCCAAATTGAAGCGTTGTTTTGAAAAGATTGAAACTATGAATTCATTTGACTATTACATGATTATTATGTTGATTGTGTTATATCTTCAAAATTTCATCTCTTTGTTCATCAAATTATTTCAAAAGTTGTAATTACATTTCTAGTTTTGTTCCTCAAGTTCATAGTGTGGTGAGGAATTGTATGTCTTTACTTTGGCTGTGTAATGTGTTTTTGAAGTAAGTAACAATTATTCACCCCTATATAAGAATAGTGAGGGTGGCTTTTGGTTTTAGGTTAAAAACATCTGTTAAACTTATTTTTTGTATATCTAATTGGGGAGTTGTACTGTGTAAAATTCAAAGAGCACTTACACAATCCAATTAAAAAGTGACCCAACTATTGGTAGCTTTTTGTGTCTTTATTGTTGGAAAAATAAGGGTTATTTTTAAAGTTTTGTGGGAAGACAAATTTATTTACCAATAGGAGACAACCCACTTCATAGTTTGCATAGAAAGTGAAAATGAAACTATCATGGGGAAAAAAGAAAGTATGTTTGAGAAGGTCCCTAATTTGCAAATCTTGCAATAACTTTTGGCTATTGACACCTGCACACATTCAGACTCCAAAAATAAAATCCTCAGTTTAATTCCTTTTCAACACTATATGATATGCCTATATTTGAATCAAAACCGTGCCTCTGGCACTCCTTTGAAGTTACAGGTTTGAGCAAATGAAGAAACCCTTTTTCATATAATAAATCTTTTATATGCCTTTGAAGTTTAAATATTCTTATTATAATTTGTGTGCTCATCCTTGAAGAGATTATTTTAATAGTTCAATTTGGGATTATTTTAATATTTAATATTTCAATTTGCAACTTAAGAATTTAAAATTTCCCTCCATTTGAAATGCTTAGTCAACTTTGTTGAATGTTTAGTTTGTGACATGTGCCACTCTTCAATTCGATGGATTTTCCTGCATGCGTGCCCTTCACTATACCACATCATCTCCACTGGATTTGTAGTGGGGCCCATACACCACTTGTCATAATTTTGCAACATCATGATCCCTAGAACAATCTAGCCACAAACTGCGAAGAGGTCATGACTAACCATAAGTGGTTAGTCATGACCTCACAATAGTTAACTGAAAACCTCCACAAACTATCATGATGTCATGCTCATAGCCACCTCGTAACTTTTCTACCTTATCCTCTAATTAGAATATTTAACTCATGAACTTGTAACTAAACTATTTAAATAGCTTTGCGACTATTTGAAGTAACTATGTATTTGACGCTGTGAAGTCATGCACTTTGTTCTCCATGCTAGTTGGCCTCGTCACTTCACTACATGTCATGTTATCATTTTATTAACCTGGGTCCACGTTGTCACCTAGTCGACTGCCACTTCAGTTGACACAAGGAGGATGATGGATACTAGGGCTAAAGGCACACCCAACTACCAAAGCCACATGCAAGAGTAAAAAAAGTAGAAACACAACATGAAGAACATCAACCAAAGGAGATAGAAGAGAAAAACACTTATTGATTCATCAAATTACCAAATACATGCCCAACTATGAGTCCTTTTGGGTTATGGCCAACATTACAATTTAGACTTCAATGATGATCTTTGCATTCTAACCCTTCTTCTTACTCTTCCTAATTGAACTGCCTTATTGATCCCTAAGACCCTACCCAAGATCCGTTTAAATATTTGCATGAATACAAGTCAACCTGTTACAAATTACCAACTAAATAAACCCTTACATTAAATGCATAACCAAGCCATAAGTTGGCTCTCAACAAATATTAAATGCAAATAAAAAAGTAAATATGTGCAAGGTCGGCCCAAATTAGAACTAGACATAGACAACTCGGTCGAAGAAGGACCAAGGAAAACACTGACACTCGGCAAGACTTGACACATACATGAACTTGACACCAACAAGCACTCAACATCAACCATGAACTTGACACCAACATGAACTTGACATCAACCACAAACTCAACATCAACCACAAACTCGTCATCAACTATGAACTTAACATGAACTAGGAACTCGATAGCAACAAAGAACTTAACAACAACTAAGAGCTTGGTAGCAATAAGGAACTTGACAACAACTAAGAAACAAGAAAACATGTAGGTTAAAAATGCAACCCATGATGCTCCTACATAAAATGACTGGGGTTGAAAGAAATGATTCTCCAGAATCATGCAAGTATGACAACCTAAGCTGAATTCAACTCAAATTGAGAAATCCATGTAGCATCTTCAACTGGTCTATCCTTCCACTTCACCAAATACTCATAGTAATCTTTTCCTCTTGTGATTTTACCAAATCTCTAACCCAATATCCGTTCAACCTCTTCAATCTACTTCTTAGGATAATTATCTAATACAAAAAATTCATCATCTGACTCATGGTACTTCTACAAATCAACAACATTTAATATAGGAGATATATCCATGTCATCAAGTAGCTCAACTTCATAAGCATTACCACTATCAAACTTCCTCAAAATCTTACAAGGTCCAAATTTAAAATCATGATGTCTTCTAGACTTGTCAACATTCTCCTTATACTTCAAATTACTTTGTTCCAACCTCAACTTTACTTCCTTATGTAAATAATCCATAAAATTAGAAAATTCTACCCCTGCAACACTTCTCTTTTCTTCATTAGCAACATCCCTCAAATCAGATATTCCTCTAGGCTACATTCTAGTAACAATCTCAAGAGGCATTTTTCGTGTACTCTTATTCACATAATTATTATATGCAAACTCAGCTTGTGTCAATACCAATTCCCAATTATGTGGTTTATCTCCAACTAAACATCTCAGCAAATTACCCAAGCTTCTATTCACAACCTATGTTTGTGGATGGAATGCAAAACTAAACTTCAACTTAGTACACATCTTCTTCCACAAAGTCCTCCAAAAGTAACCAACAAACTTACTACCTCTGTCAAAAATAATACTTCTTGGTAATCCAAGCAATCTAACAATCTCTTTGAAGAAAATTTCAGCAACATGCTCAGCATTTGATGTCTTCTTACATGGTATGAAATGATCCATCTTAGAAAATCTATCCATAACAACAAATATAGAGTCATACCCCTTTGTTATCTTAGGTAATCCAAGAACAAAATCCATATTGATGTCACTCCAAGGTTTCTCAGGAATAGAAATAGGTGTATACAAACCACTATTCTGACTTACTCATTTTTCAACTTGACAAACTCCACAACTCTTTACAAACTTTTGAACATCCTTATACATCTATGGCCAATAATACTTGTCCTTTAGCAAACTCAATGTCTTATCAATTCCAAAATGTCTAGCCAATCCACCACTATTTTTTCCCTTAATTAGATTAACTCTATTAACACTTCTAGGGATACACAAATGAATTCTTTCAAACAACATACTTTCTTGAATGAAATACTCATCATACTTACTTATGCGATCTGATAGATTTGGTGTTGTACACTCTCTCCATGCCTTAGAAAATTAGGGTCAGTATCATACAACACTTTCATCTCATCAAAACTATTATGATCATTATACAATACAAACTCCTTAGGAATCAAATAATGTCTCCACTTCTTTAAGGCTTGAATAATTGCATAAAACTCTTGATCATACACATAATGATTTCTTATAGCATTATTCAACTTCACACTAAAGAAAGCAACAGGTTTACCTTCTTGACTAAATACAACTCCGATTCCACTACCACTTGCATTCACATTCAACTTGAAATACCTTATTTAAATCAAGCAAAGCCAATACAGGTAACTCAACAACCTTTTGTTCCAAAGTCTCAAAATTGTTATCAGCTCCATGTGTCCACTTGAAATCCTTTTTGTTTGCTCTTATTGTCTCAGTCATAACATTACAAACAAAACTAAATTCTTTATAAAATTCCTATAAAAACTAGCCAAACCATGAAATGATTTTGCCTCACCCATGTTCTTAGGTGTAGGCCATTCCAAAATTGCTTTAACCTTCTTAGGATCTATTCTCAAACCATCAGTTGAAATCACAAATCCCAAATATACAATCTCCTCTTGCATAAAGGAACACTTTTTCAAGTTAATCATCAACTTTTGCTCTTTCAATATTTACAATACTTATCTAACATGCTCAAGATGTTATTCCTTAGTCTTACTAAATATCATAATATCATCCAAATAAATAATCAAAAACTTACCCAAAAGTCTCTTGAGAACTTCATTCATCAACCTCATGAAAGTACTAGGTGCATTAGTCAAACCAATAGGCATTACCAACCATTCATACAAACCATCTTTTGTCTTGAAAGTAGAATTCCATTCATCACCTTCTCTGATTCTGATATGATGATAACCACTCTTAAAATCAATCTTGGTAAAAGATTTTTCTCCACTCAAACAATCCATTATGTCATCCATCCTTAGCATAATAAACCTATATTTTAGTGTTATCTTGTTAATAGCTTTGGAATCAATACACATCCTCCATTCTCCATTCTTCTTAGGTGCTAATATAAAAGGTACAAGACATGGACTTAAACTTTCTCTGGTCAAGCCTTTCTACAATAACTCATGCACTTATCTGGTAAGTTCTTCATTCTCTATAGGTTTCAATCTATATGGTGCTTTATTCAAAAAACTAGCTTATGGAATCAAATCCATACAATGACTTATACTTCTTACTGGCAGTAAACCATTAGGAATATCCTCTACAATAATATCTTTATATTCATTCAACAAAATTTCAATTTCTACTGATACTCAGCTTCTACTAGTTTATGTTGCTTGGCCATCACTAGCTAATACTCGGTCAACACTATTTTCTGTCACTTGGTTGTTACTAGTACAACTCAACCTCCTAGGAATTATAGAAAAAAAAACTTGATTCTTCTTCATTTCTTTTTCAAATTGCTTTCCATCAACCATGCAACTTCTCATAGTAGTACAATTAACCTCATCTAGACTTTCAATCAAAGGCAACAATATTTGCTTTCTCCCATTCACCCAAAGGGTATATTGATTAAATCTTCTATTATGTATAACATAACTATCATATTTCCAAGGTCTACCCAAAAAAAATGACAATAATCCATAGGTATAATATCACATAGAACTTCATCAAAATAATGTCCAATATTGAACTTCATAATACATTCTTCACTTACCCAATATCTTATGCTCATCTTTGATCCACGAAACATGATAGGGTTTAGGATGCTTTAGCATCTACAATTGCAACTTTGTAACTAGCTACTTTGATGCCAAATTTTTAGAACTTCCATTGTCAATGATTTCCTTGCAACATTTTCTATTAATCTCAGATTGGTTTTGACATATGCGTGACAATACACTTAAGTCATTTGCTTAGTTCATGCCAAACAAGTAATGTATGTTGAGCATAAGTTGTTAGATAGTATATGCAGAGAAAGATATATAGTATATGCTGAGTCACTCAAGTGTCAAGTAGACAGTAGATGCCAAGTCATTTAGATGTCGAGTGATCAATGGATGCTGAGTCATTTAGAGCCCGAGTTACTACATTGAAGATATAGTGGATGTTGAACATTAGAAACTTCACGTGTCGAGTAAATAGTTTTGGACATAATTTTTTGTAATTGCAAAAACTTCTATGTAAACCATTTTTGAGCCAACTTAAGCATTGGTTTGTGATTCTAAGATGATAAGGATGAATCTATACTGTAGATCCCTATGTAGTACATGAAACTAATCATTTGACGTGATGTTTTAAGCGATAAAATAGGTGATCACAATCATTGATTCATACCTAACCCTAAGTCACCTAAGTCTTCAGAAGGAGGACAAACCCTAAACATTGTATGAATGGAAGAGAGAAGTTTGCATGTGCAAATAGAGCATTCATGGTGACTAAGGAGTTGTGAATTGAGATAAATTGTAGAATCAGTTAGAGGAGAATAGTTGAAAGGAGTTAGAGGATAGAAGTGATACATATGATCAAAGAGGATCAAGTACACATCAAGAAAAAGGTGATCTGTTATCTAGTAATAGAATGCTAACCGAAGGATCATTGCTGAGACATTCTAGTAGGTAAATCAATTAAATCTCTTAATAGAGTAGTCCTAACATGTTATTGCAAATCCTTTAACATGGTTCTTACTTCATTGTAAGTTAGAGTCCTTTAATTAGGCACACTTCTAATAGGGTGTTGAAATCCTTTAACTGGGTAAGATCTTATAATCTTGTAAGCCTTTAACATGGTAAACCTTTCACAGAGTAGATCATAGTTTATGATCAAACATTGTAGCCTTCATTGGATACACTTTATTACTATAGTAGTGGAGATTTGTGGGTGTCATCCCCACCCTAGTTTTACCTTCTCATTGGAGGGTTTTTAGGTAACCAAATATCTTGTGTCATATATGTGTTGAATGCTATTTGCTTTCATGCTATGGATGAATATTTTTAGCTAGCTATTTCAGTTTACATTTTAATTTTATGGTTAAAGTTTTGAAGGATTAATTCACCCCTCTCTCTCAGGAATTTACTTTCCCTATTGTATTTCCAATAATTGGTATCAAAGTGTTGGTTCTTTGGAAAGGAAAGCTTTGCAACTTTGAGGAAAGATCTTGAAGATGGAAGTCTACAAGTTGGGAAAGGTTATTGATAATCAGGTAATTAAAATCTAGGTTTCCCTACATCAGGTGAATGAAGCAAGAGATGAGTTGAAGTGATCATTCAAGAGAAGGAAAGACATAGCTATTGAAGAGAATGACACACAATACTAAGAGATTGGCACTAGTAAATTATTTGCAGATGGAAACACATACAAATTTGATGTAGCAGTTGTAGATCTGATGGAAAAGAATGGTGCCCTAACTGAAGAGGTCAAAAATATTAAGATAGAACAAGAAGTCCAATTATTATTGTGATGTGAGGTGACTGAGGAGAAAAAGAAAGTTGAAGAGGACAAAGTCATGATTGAAGATGACAAAAGGCTACTAAACAACAAGTTGGAAGAGAAGACATCAGAGGTGAATAGGATTGCTTACATGTAACTAGAAACATTGAATCAAATGATGATTTCCAATCATGAATTGAAAGGAAAGGATATTGAGATCACAACACTGAAGTTGCAAAATGGAAAATTGAGAAATGATCTAAAAAGAGAAAAAGAATTTGCTGAAAGTTTCAACAAACCTAGTGAAGCCATCAAGTATTTTGAGAAATTTATGAGATCTCCTAGATCTAATAATGATATTAATGGATTGGGTTACACCAGTACTTAAGAAGGAGAATCATCTAAAAGTGGTGAACAGAGAAGCAAAAAAAGTAAGAACTATGAACCCACTTGTCATAATTGTGGAAAGATAGGTCATACAACAAATGTTGGCAGGAGCAATAATGCAAATCATAACCTTGAGAAGAAATTCATGGGTAACTATCGCAAGTGCAACAATCAAGGAAATCAAGCACATGAATGCAAGAGAAAGACAAAAATCACACAAAGACTTGAAGGTTATTGATACGACTGTAAGAAGTATGAACGTAGAACATATGAGTGTAGATTAAATCCTAACTGGTCATCAAACATGCAAGCCAAGGTAAACCGCGCTGACACATCCTACAATTGAGATTAAAATATAAGGTATAGTTGTCACTATTGTCAAGAGTTTGGAAATGTTGCTGAAAATTGTATTAGAACACATTTCAGAAGTGACTATAAAAGATAGTCAAGTCAAACCACATGTTTTAGCTATTTGAAGACTAGTCACATAAGCAGAAATTGTCCAACAAGGTCAAAAGCACCTAGCAGTGAATTTAAAAAGGAAAAGGAAAGGTTGATGTTGAAGAAGTCAGAGTGCAAATAAACAAGACATGGAAGAAGAAGGAAGATTACAACATATCAAGTTCAGAATGGGTCAATTCATCCAATGGATCAGGTGATCACACCACCCCCAACTAGGCAATTAAGAGGTATGTATGGGACTGATATTTCAAAGTTCATTTATACATCAGTTTCAAGGATTCATTTATGAAAAGATCATATATGCATGAAGATTCAAAGTATTGGTTAGAACTCAAAAGAAATCTATAAGTTTTCATGTTGTTGTGGAGCATGAAAAGTTTCATTGTGGTTGCTGAGTGAAAGTTAGTTGTTGTCAAGCTATCAAAGGTGATAGTGTTGGCCAAGCTCACTATGGTTTTTGAGTGTAGTAGGAATTACATGGAAGCCAAGAGAGTCAAAATTTCTATTGGAGCTGAGCTTATGACTCTGTAAGCACTGAGAATTAATTGTGAAGTTTCAAGGGCTATATGGTTTATTTTAAACTCATTTGCAATTATTTGAGATTAAAGAGAGCATGAAGAGTTGAAGGTGAATTGGAGAAAAGGATTCAAGCATTTGCAAACTAAATTCAACTACTACTTGACACCAGTCATCATATTTTTCAAAGTATTTATCATGTCCTGGGCTATGTTGTTTGAATTTATGCAAACCCTAGTTAGTTGTTATGGTATCTAGCTCTTCTACTACTGCGGTTAAGGAAGGAAAGGGAGTTTTGAATTTTCAATTGATAAGTAATGAGATCAAACAACCACATTTATGGGAAATTCTTGACATTTCATATAAAGAAGACTCCTCTAGTGCTTTATCTATTATACCACCAAAAGTTTTGATGATACAAGGTGTAAGGTGTTGCTACACTTGTAAGGTTGGAAGCACTGGAGACATGGAAACAAGAGACTTATATGGAAAATTGTGTGAGAATGAAGTATTGAAAGAAGAATACAAGGTTGTAGAGAGAAAAGGGTTAACTCATGCCCTAGATTTCCTAAATGTGTTCAAGATAGAATGGATAAAGATTATTCTTAGTAGAATTCATGATAGTTCTATATGGTTGGAGGATGGCCCTATTAAAATCACAATTAGGATTATTCACAGAGTGACAAGATATCCAACCCTAGATAGACCTAAGACAATGAGGAGTGATGGAAAAGAGGAAATTGAGAAGAATACAAGGGCACTATGGTACAAGAGAGGGATGACCATAGATACAATTGTTGATCCCCTAATTGCATTTGCAATGAGAATTATTGCACATAAGTTCTTTCAATCTAGCAAGTTAAATAGTGTACCATGTATGGTTGTGGATTTAGGTTACAAGATAGTGAAGACAAACCATTCTTATGACCTTGCTGAGTTACAACTCCAATAGTAATCTGAAAACTTGGGAGCCATAAGTAAAATAAAAAATGCACAATGAAAATTTTATTCAATAATATTTGCATATATTTTTATGTTTAGAACACTTTTCCCACATTTGGGAAATTAGCTTGGAAGACTAACAGGTTGCAGTGAAAATTGGTGAATTTATAGAGCAACTTGGAGATAATTTTGAGTCTGTGATGACTAGCTACTTTGAAAACTTTAAGAAGTTAATGAAACAAAGACAGAGGATTCCAATATCACTAGTAGAGAAGCATTTCAATGATGTTTGTTTTCTAGTTGATGTTGATTTCACATGTGTTAAAGCTATTGTTCCAAGGGTGAGATGGCTCAGGCCATTGCCTTATGGAATTAATGTTGATGAGGCATCTGCAGCCATCACTGCTTTACTAAAAGAGGAAGTAGATAAGGATACCATTTCTTTTGGAATTTATGATGTAGCTAAGTCAAAGATCACAATGAACTACATATATGTTAAGGAAGAAGAATAAGATTGTGAAGAAACTCAAATAAAAATTTGGTGAAGAGGAAGAAGGAGATGAAGAATAAGAGAAAATTGAAGATGATGCAGATACACCTACCCAAGTAGCACTAGCTCTTACACAGGGTCAAGGTGAGGACCAAGGAGAAGAAGAAGAAAAAAATGATGAAGGTCCTGAGGAAGAAAAATCCAATGAAGCACCTATTGCCACATAAGAGAAGAAGAGGAAAGCAAAGAAGCCAGTAGCAAGCAAACCTAAAATTTTTTGTGAAACCTTCACAACAAAATCCTACATTTGCTATTACTTGGGCTAGCAAAAGAGCTACTACCAAGAAGACTCAAGAAGTTCATAAGCCTAAAGGCAAGAGAGCTAGCACAACTACAAAAGAAGATGAACCTAAGCAGAAGCAAAGAAGTAAATATATTTCCCCAGCTGAATTAGATGAGGAAAGGATTGAGTCAGATGACAACAACCAATTCCAAGTGGTAAGCCATAGTCCCTCTTTTGATTTGGACAACTTGTGTGAAAATATCAAGAATAATGTTGATTCAAGTGGATTTACACATGTTGAGTTCGGTAAACTTTTAAGATGTCTCCAATTGAGATTGCCAACTCTTTACCCAAGAGCATATATGATAGAGCTGAGCAAAGGTGGAAACATAGTCTCATAATAGAGAGAAACATTAGAGAGACTACACTTGCAAGAGTGATACCAGACTTGGACAAATCTAAGATGACAAAAGCTATTAACAAGTAGGAAGATTTTCTCCAAAGTACTGAGCCTTTAATATCTTACAGAACAAAATTGAAGCTATTGTTTAGCAAAGCACAAAAATATGGAAGGTGATCTATGGGCTAACAACACAAAAAGCTATTGAGCAAGCACCTATGGAAGTAGGTGAAGAAAAAGCACAACAAGAAGTAATTGAAGCAACTAATGATGAATCTACAAAGGAAGTACACAGGGAAGGCACTACAGAGGCAACAACTAAAGAAGAGAAAAAACAAGACTAGAGTGTACCAGAAGTACACATGTTGAGTGCTAGTCCACAAGAAGATATAGTAAAGCTTAAGGATGCGTCTGACACTACCATTCAAAACATCAATCCCCTAATAGAGGAGGATATGCAAAAGATACTGACTGATTCCACCACCATGACACAACTATGCAGTCATCCTGTGTTGGTGAGTGTGGATGAGATTAAGAAGGCGAAGTTGGCATTTGTGGGAGAGAAAACACAAGCATTATTGATTACCCCAGGTCTCAATCTATAGAGGTGAAACCTACAATGTCTATTGTAGTATATGAAATGAAGGACATAATGTCCTCACATTTCAACACTAAGGTACAAAATCTTTTAGTACCAACAATTACAATAATTGAGAAAGAGAGGACAATAGTCCAAATAGGTCAGGAAGCCAGTCCTGCACCTACACCAAAAACACAAGGTAGAGTAGAAATCAAAGAAAAGGAGAAGGATAGGATTGAAGATTCAATCTTGAATACGGAGCTAGAGGAAGTGATAGCTATACAAACATTGGTTACCTTACCAAAAAATGCTACTCCTACTCCTAGTCAAGCACTTCACAGGCCAAGTATTGAAGCTACACCATTGCAAGAATTAAGGCCAAGTCCTAGCACATCTAAGGTTAATGAGGTGACATCCTATGGTGACATCAACTTAGATGAGTTGATTGAGTTGCTAAAGTATGATCTTATTGTTGAGGGATTGTTGGAAGCATGAATGCTGATGGTATTCCTATGGGGGAGTATTGTAGATATGTTACTATGATGATAGGTGACATTCATGATTGAGTTTTTTATTGATGTCAACATAGAAATCTTCAGTGGTATTTGAAAAAAGAACAACAGAAAGGTCAAGTTGGTAAGGATGATAGTTGAGTATTCTCACTATCTGAGGTTATGGGAGATACTTCTGATGGAAGAAGAAATGACAAGTCTGGAAGAAGTTATGTAAGTTTTGGTGATGTCTATTTTGAGATAGAGTTTACAGAGGCATGTTCTGGTAAACTTGTTATATCTCTTAGTGGAGTTTTTATTCTGAGAATCGAGGTTGAGGATGTGAAGAAGACATGTTGGTGATGACATGGCTAAGATTTCTCATGATGATGTTACATGTATGAAAATATATTCAAGTTGCAAGGCAAAAAATTAATGTTATCGCTAAGTGTAACATGTTCTTAATTGGGTCCTATAATGATTAATTGAGAAGGTCTAATAGCCAGCTTAGGGAATTGTTTTATGGACTCAGTATAAAGGAAGGACATTTTCCTTTATCATGAAGTAGAAATACATGACATGAAGAAGTAATTATAAGAAACAGAAAGAGTAGAATGTGAAGTTGAGTAGAGCAGTGCGAAAATGAAAGAAACTTCATTACTAAGGTTTTGCTGAGTGATTTGAGGTTTGATATTTGGATCCAAGGTTTGTGACCTGGTCTAAAAGGTTTGACAGTGATTGGTTTGGTTGATAGAACAAAAAAAAGAAGAACACAATAGTAAATTGCATGTTTGAGCAATGAGCTCTTCTTGTAGTTGAAATTGCATGTTTGGACAGTGGGCTCATCTTGCATACATTATACTACAACTCCTAACAGAGTTGGAATCTCCTAACATGGATTCTTATGTACTAAATGTTGTAATAGACTCCTAACACGGTCCATCCTCTAACAAAGAATATTTATATTAGTACACATATTGTGGGCATCATTCCCACTGGGGTTTTCCCTCTGATCAAGAGTTTCCCTAGTTAACATATCTGGTGTAATTGTCTATGTGCATATTATTATGGTTGTTGTTTACTTTGGTTGAATGGTTAAGTTTGTTTAAGGAAGATAAAGTTTTTAATTGTTAGATAATTGGTTCACTCCCCTCCTTCTTAGTTATCTTGGTGAACTATTATTTCTAACAATTGGTATCAGAGCGTCAGGTCCTTCAGGATAAAGCTTAATAGGTTGAGGAGATCACGGCGAGAGAAGATAGTCTTAAGTCAGATAGTGGAAATTTTGACATAGAAGATAGAAACTCTTGGTGAGTTATCTAAAGAAGACATGAAGATCAAGGAAGGTATTGATCTGGTTATGAAAAGAGAAAAAAAAGGTACAGAATTTTTTTCTTGTTGGATATGTAACGAGTTTGGTCATTATGCGTCTACATTCCCTAAGAGAATAAGGAAATCTAGAAAGAGTTTGCTTTCTAATGAAGATGAAGAATTTAAAGAAAGTATAGAAAGATTATGATAATGAGCTTGAATTGATTAAGGAAAAGGAAGTAGTAGAAGAGATAGCTTTGGTAACTATTGTTGATCCTAAGGATAACCATGAAACTGTGGAAGTTATCATTAGCAATGATTTGCAGAATGGGAATCAGGTTGAAGAGAAAATATTCAATCCTAGAGCAGAAGAAAGAGTTGATTGAAGACTCCTGAATGAAATGGCATTGTAGAGAGAAGGAACAGGTCAGTTACATAAACAACAAGAGCTATGTTAGTTGAGAATGATGTATCCAAGATATTTTGGAGAGAAGCTATGAATACAATAGTCTACACTATGAACAAAGTAGAAGATAGGAAAGACACAAACAAGATCCCTTATGAACTGTGGTTTGGTCACTCACCTATAGTTAAGTATTTCAGATTTTTTGGTAGTAAGTTTTAAATCAAAAGAGATGATGATATTGGTAAGTTTGATGCTAGAAGTGATGAAGGTTATATTTCCTAGTTATTCATTGAAAAGCAATGCTTATTGATGCTATAATCTGAGAACTAAGACTATTATGGAAAGTGTAAATGTGAGAATTGACAAGAAATTTAGGATACAAGAGAGAATAATTGATTACAATTCAAATGATGATTGTTACTAAGCCAAGGAACGATGAGGTAGTTCTTGAGACTAGCAATGATTTGCAGAATGAATGAGAGCTAAGGTAGGAACAAAGCTCAGAACCTTCAGTAGAGTTGAGAGTTGAGATAAAAAATCCTACTTTGGAAAAGAATATGATAAAGAATTACCCATCTAAGCAGATCATTAGAAGCAAAGATAAAGGTGTGATGACAAGAAGTAGAGTCAATGGAGAACTATGTTTGATAGCTCAAGTCAAACCTAAGAATGCAGATGAAGCATGTAAAGATGGTCATTGGAAACAAGCTATGAAAGAGGAATTGGATCAAATAGTAAAGAATGAGGTATGGGAATTGGTCCCTAGACTAGCAAACAAGATTGTGATAGGAACTAAATGGGTATTCAGGAACAAGATGAATGAACAAGGTGAAGTTGTAAGGAAGAAAGCAAGATTGGTATGTAAAGGTTACTCACAATAAGAAGGAATAGATTATATGTTGTAGTAGCAAACAATTACAACAAGTAGGATTGTACATCACAAAGTATAACAGAAGTAGAATATGTTGTAGTAGCAAACAATTACAATCAAGTTGTTTGGATGAAGCAAATGCTGAAGGATATAAGGATAGAAATCATGAACCTGTTGTCATACATTATGACAACACAAGCATGGTAAATATGTCTAAGAATCAAGTGTTGCATTCAAAGACTAGATTCATTTCTATTAAGTATCACATGTTGAGAGAGGAAGTTCTAGAGAAGGAAATTAGATTAGAGTATGTGAGCACTAAAGAGCAGATTGTAGATATATTCACTAAGCATCTTTGCAAAGAGACTTTTGAGTATTTGCGAGGTATGCTAGGGGTTATGCCCCTTCCTACATTAGAGTAGATGATGCAAGAGTACATCAGTCCAGTGTAATAGAGAACCATTGTTGTTTGGACTAAATCTGATGCTTCCTATATGGGGGAGTATCTATGATAAATAGAATCATCTAGTACTCTTGTTGGATGTTATTTTGAACAGTGTCTTTGGACACTTGAGTTGGTAAGAATCAGTTTTTGCTGAGTTTGATGGTTGTTGAAACCTTTGACATTGATGTCAATGGGGGAGAAGTTTTCCATGAAAAAAATCATGAGGAAAAATATCATGAGAGAAGATCATGAGAAAGATCATCATGGGGAGAAGCAAAGTACAACATGGAATGACAGTTTGATAGAAAGCACATTGAGGTATATCAATGGGGGAGAATGATTGATGAAGAGGATTTGAAAATAAACATGAACAATCTTTTGTTGGTATTCTTGGAACTAGATTTTTTCATCTATGTTACCATCAATGCCGAAGGGGGAGATTGTTGAGAGATTGTTGGAAACATGAATGCTAATGATATTCCTATGGGGGAGTATTATAGATATGTTACTATGATAATATGGTACATTCATGATTGAGTTTGTCATTGATGTCAACATAGTAGTCTTCAATGGTATCTGACAGAAGAACAATAGAAAGATCAAGTTGGTATGGATGATAGTTGAATATTCTCACTACTCGAGGTTATGGGAGATACTTTTGAGTATTTAGTATATGCAGTTAACATCAAAAGAAGAAATGATAAGTCTGGAAGAAGTTATGTAAGTTTTGGTGATGTCTATTCTAAGATAGAGTTTATAGAGGCATGTTCTAGTAAACTTGTTATATCTATTAGTAGAGTTGTTATTATGAGAATCAAGGTTGAGGATGTGAAGAAGACATGTTGGTGATGTCATGGCTAAGTTTTCTCATCATGATATTACGTGTACAAAAAGATACTCAAGTTGCAAGGAGGAAGATTAATGTTATCACTAAGTGTAACATGTTCTTAACGTGGTCCTATAATGATTAATTGAGAAGGTCTAACAACTAGATTAGGGAATTATTTTATGAACTTGGTATAAAGGAAGGACATTTTCCTTTATCATGAAGTACAAATACATGACACAAAGAAGTAATTATAAGTAGTAGAGTAGAGCACAAGTGAAGGAAACTTCATTGTTGAGGTTTTATTAAGTGATCTGAGGTTTGATATTTGGAACCAAGGTTGTAACCTAGTCTACAAGGTCTAATAGTGATTGGTTCAATTGACAGAACAAAGGAAAGAAGAACATAAGAATAAGTTGCATGTTTGAGCAGTGAGCTCTTCTTGTAGTTGAAATTGCATGTTTGGGCACTGGACTCATCTTGCATACATTGTACTACAACTCCTAATAGGGTTGACACAACTCCTAATAGGGTTGGAATATCCTAATAAGGATTCAAAGTCTCCTAATAGGGACTCATATGTAGTATATTCTAAATGTTGCAATAGACTCCTAACAGGGTCCATCCTCTAACAAGGAATATTTATATTAGTACATCATCTTGTGGGCATCATTCCCATTAGGGTTTTCCCTCAGATCAAGGTTTCCCTAGTTAACATATCTAGTGTAATTATCTATGTGCATATTATTATGGTTGTTGTTTATTTTGGTTGAATGGTCAAGTTTGTTTAAAAAAGATAAATGTTTTTATTATCGGATAACTGATTCCACACCCCCCCTAGTTATCATGGTGGATTGTTGTTTCTAACACTTACAAAAATCACAATAGAGAAAATGATCATATTACAAGATGCTTTGGCAAGGAAGAAACACAAAGAACTGCTAAAAAAGGAGCATGAACAGAAACAAGCTCTTCATGACATCAAGGACATATTTCTTGATGCATTCAACCTACCTACACTTGATGAAGCCAAGTCAATCATTGAGTAGTTGGAAAATATTGTGGAAAAGATCAATGATACAGACCTAGATTCCAATGTCAAATTACTAGAATAGTCTGAGAAGAAATTTCAAACAAAGGTGGATGAAAAAATATCTAGTGCCATTGCACTATACCAGGTTGAGTTAGCAACTATTGGCATTCCTTTTTAGAATAATTAGGAAGGGGGGGGGGGGGGGGGGGGGGGGGCGAGGGTGAATCAGTTATCCAAGGTCTAGATGTATAAATAAAACTTTTCACAGCTTAGTGAACCCATAAAACATTCATCATCATGCATGCACCCATAGGATTATGCAATCACTTATGACTTGTAGGTTACTGTCAAATCAATTTACATAAATGTAAACATGAAACATAACAAATTCAACAACACATTTGACACAATGATTTATTTGGAAACCCAATTTGGGAAAAACCACTAGTAATATGCTACTCTTTTTCACTCTTTTGAAGTGATGCCCCGTGAAAGGCCAACCCTGTTAGAGGTTACAAAATACATTGTTAAATGTGACCTTGTTAAAGGATTTCAATCACCTTGTTAGGAGTGATCCTTGTTAGTGGACATTAGACCATTCACTTGGAATGTCACCCAGTTAAAGGATTTACAAATGACTATTAGGTCAACCTTAATCCAAAGGATTTACCCTAGACTGATATAATTATTAGAGAGTAATAGTAAGGCTTGATCTGATAACAACTTACATCTCCATTTGCTGATTACAGATCTCTTTTTCAATCCTCCATTCTACTTGGCTTTCACACATTTCAACTTTGATAGCTTGTTCACCCTTCAAGAATCCATATCCTTAAGCCTTCTCACTTAATATGCCAATGCAAACTCTTCATTTAGGTCACTTGAAGAAGCAATACTCTTGAATCCTTATATTCCTTAGGTTCTTGCACATAACAACCCTTGCTTTTGACCAACCATCCCTATAAATAGAAAATTAAGATATTTTTCCATTCATTCTCCATCATCCAATTTAGGGTTAGGAAAAATTAGGTAGGGTTCAATGAATCTACCCTTCATTTCATATTACTTAACTTCTCCTTCAATCCTCTTTGAATTTGCCTCAAAATAATTTACCATGAATTCCATGCCACTAACTCATCAATCTTATCTTCCATTGGCTCACATAATCCAAGAATAAAAAAATTGTCAACTTAGATCCATTGAATTCATAATCTTTCTAATAATGCTGGTACTCAGCATTAGCTTGCTTCTGATGCTCAACACATACTACATTTCTTAACATCCTGTGAAAAATCACTTGGCATGAACTCAAGTTTACTGGTGCTCGACATCAATTAAACTTTACTTGGTAGCCATTGTTTTGCTTTGCATACACTAAAATAGACTTTTACTTGACTCCAACTGATTTTCTTCTCAACTTGCACTAACTTTTCTTGGCACCTACTATCCATTTGGTGAAGCTTGGCAGACAAAATTTGTTTAGCTTGTCCTTCTAAACTTACTTAGTGTAACCAAACTTTGCAACATAAAGTAGATTATCAATGCACTATGATATTACTGTCTTAGGTAATTATTATACTCCTTTTTATATCATAACTCAACCTTTCCTTTAGGCACTTTTATTACATATTTTTGATCAAGTCCTCTTCATCAATCAAACAAGTGATAGTACTTACATCATATAAGCAGTTATCTTACCAGAAAAATAGAAGGTTTGAAATTAGTGACAAAACAATGATTGAAATACATTTATCATACTTGTATCAATCTATTTTCAATAATCTCCCTCTTTGACATTATGGAAAACCAAACTAATCAATCAAACTGACTCGGTTAAAGTAGTAAGACCAATACAATACCAAAAAGAAAATAATTCCTTGTATTGAAATCTCTCCCTCTATCAAAAACTTTCATCTTCTAAATAGGTTATAAAATTTTGTTCTGTTATGATCAAAAAATAATCAACAATCAATTCATCTTATGACTCCCTCTAAATTACTTCTTAGATCTCCCTTCTACAATATCTCCCTCTTACTAGGTAGTAGATACACTTTTTTTTTCTCAGTAGTCAACATTTCTCCCTCATAACCTTTGTTATGATTTATCCCTCTATGGTCAATCTCTTGTATTTCTCCCCCGCTTTTTTTTGTAGGATTAGGGATTAGTTCTCTTGTATTTCTCCCTCTTTGACAACAATACCAAAGACTTGTCATCTTAATATGCATATATGAACTTCTTTAGTTTCTCTTTTGTCACCTTGCTTGTGACTAATTTATAGTTTCAAATCTTTGATTACTTTAGGGAGCTCCTAAAGTAAGATCCACTACATCAATTTGTAACATATGACAATCAACTTGTTTGATGTAGGGTAGTCCCTTTGTTACTTACATAGCCTTTGATAGGGGTATCACCCCTAGTTTACCTCATATATAATCATGAACATCCTTAGGTAATGCTTTTGTGAAGATATCAGCAATTTTCTCTTTTGTGTTGATATTTTCCATCTTCACCTCTTTATATTGATCTAATTCTCTCAAGTAATGATACTTGATTGCAATGTGCTTAGTCTTTGTGTGCATCACATGATTCTTTGATATATTTATAACACTCTTATTATCACAATAAAGTATCACTGGTTCAGTGATCTCTTCCTTCATACCTTTGAGTAGTTGTTTGATCCATACAATGTTTGTACAATTTACAGCAACAACAACATATTTAGTTTCAGCAGTAGATTGTGAAGTGTAGTTTTGTTTCTTGCTAGTCCATGTAACCAGCCTCTTACCTAAGATAAATACTTCTCCACTGGTGCTCTTTCCATCATCAATGTTTCTAGTCCAATCAACATCAATATAAGCTCTTAATTCAAATTTCTCATTTTTCTTATAGTATAGACCATATTCCTTTGTTTTCTTTCAGATATCTCATTATTCTCTTTACAACCATCAAATGATTCTCCCTAGGATTAGCAGAGAATCTTGCAACTATCCCTATAGATAATGCAATATTTGGTTTGATATGTACTACATATTGTAATTTTTCAATCATAGACGTGTACAATGTTTGATTCACCATAGCTAAATCATCATTCTTTGACAATTTATGTCCTGTTAGCATAGATGTACTTACTAGTTTGGAATCCTCTAGTCCAAAAGTTTTTAATATATCATTGACATACTTTGACTGAGTGATGTATATACCATATTTAATCTAATGTACTTGCAAACCCATAAAGAACTTGATCTTTGCAAACATAGACATCTTAAATTCTTGCTACGTTTCATTTGTAAAAGCCTTACATAAAGCATCTTGACCTCCAAATATGATATCATCAAAAAAAAATTTAGATAATAAAATACCTTTGTCTTTCTCTATCTTCATATACATATTTTTGTTATCATCAATCCTTTCAAATTTAATCTTCACAAGATAATTATGAAGTCTCTCATACTATGCTCTTGGTGCTTGTTTCAAACAATATAGAGCTTTGTGTAATCTACATATCATATTTTTACTGTTAATATCAACAAATCCTTCTAGATATTCTATGTAGACTTCTTCCTCTAATACGCCATTCAAAAATATAGATTTAACATCCATTTGATAAATTTTGAAACCTTTGTATGTAGAATAAGAAAGCAAAGTTCTCACTCCTTCCAATCTAGCAACAGGAGCAAATGTTTCTCCTTTGTCAATTCCTTCTTCTTGTGCATATCCTTTGAAAACTAGTCTTGCCTTGTTCCTTGTAACTTCACCATTTTCATCTAGCTTATTTTTGAATACCCACTTGGTGCCAATCACATTTTTGTCTTCTAGTCTAGGAAGTAGAGTCCATGTCTTATTTTTCTCAATTCGCTCAATCTCTTTTTCCATGGCTTTACTTGATCCACATCTTCTAAGGCATCTTTTATTGATTTAGGCTCTTTTATTCTTAGCAAACATGTATCATTTCTCAACTTATTTCTTTTCATTGGTTTGACATCTTTATCTCCAATGATTTATACAATAGGATGATGTCTCTTGAAATATTTGAAAAATCTTGGTTCAACTCTTGTCTCTTCATTTGATCTATCTACTTCATAGTCACTATGTACATCTCTGTCAAGTATTTCAACATCTCTCTCATGTACACTAATCTCAAAATAAGAATGTGACTCATCTTCATTCTATAACCCAACATCTGAATGTAGCTCGGTTCTTGAATGCAACTTTGTATTCATAGTATGTGACTCGGCAGTCATTGAAACTTGCTATTGGTTTGTAGCTTGATTTGCAACATTTTATTCAATAGACATACCTTCATAAAAGTGTACAAATGATTTGTATTCTTCTGGTTCTTTTATAGGTTCAGCCTCATGTACTTCTGTATATTCATCAAATTTTACATTTATACTTTCCACAACTTTTTTAGTGTTAGTATTTAAACACTTATAAGCCTTACTTCTTGTGGAATAACGTAGGAATATACCTTCTTCACTTTTTGCATCTAGTTTACCACTTCTAAAATCTTTGAGAATAAAACATTTTCTTCCAAATACATTAAAATATTTTACATTGGGTGAGTATCCATACCATAGTTCAAAAGGTGTTGAATAAGTACCTTTCTTGACTTGTACACAATTCAAGGTATACACAACTGTACTTACAACTTCTCTCCAGTATTTCAAAGAAATTTTTTTCTCCATCATGAGTGTCATAGCATAGTCCATTATAGACCTATTCCTCCTTTCAACAATTCCATTTTGTGGAGGGGTTCTAGGAGCAGATGTCTATCTTTTAATACCTCTGTCATTACAGAACATCTAAAACTCATTTGATGTAAATTCTACTCCTCTATCAGATCTCAAACATTTTAGACTTTTACTTGTTTCCTTCTCAACTCTTGCTAAGTACCACTTAAACATTTGGAAAGCATCATATTTCTATTTTAGAAACATAACTATCATCATTCTAGAATAATCATTAACAAGAAGCATAATATACTTATCTCCTTTGTAGCTTTGCACTTCAATTGGTCCACACAAGTCAAAATGAAAAATCTCTAGTATTCCTTTAGAGGTATGCGTTTTACTCTTAAAACTTGGCTTTGTCATTTTGCTTAACTGACATTGTTTGTACATTATATTATCTGGCTTCTTCAACTTAGGCAAACCTCTAATTTTTCTCATGTTACTGATACTAACCAAATTATCAAAATTAATATGACATAACCTCTTGTGCCATAGCCACACATCATCAAATTTTATAATTAGACAAGTAGCATCCTCTATATATCAAGATAGAATAGATTACTCCTAGTTTGATCACCCTTTCCAATCAATTTTCCATCAACATCATATATCTTAGCAATCTTGTTTTCAAATTCAACCTTACATCCTGAATTATTCAATTGTGACACACCCAACATATTATAGTTAAGTCCTTCAACATAGTAAGCATTGTTAGATAGAATCTTTTCTATGAGTTTGATAGAGCCTTTTCCTTTTATCAAACATGGTGCATCATTACCAAATCTTACACTTTTTCTATCATAACAATTCAAGGTAATGAACTTAATTTTATCTCTAGTCATGTGATGTGAACACCTACTGTCAATGATCCATCTATTATTCTTGTTCATACAAGACACAAGTGTAGTTGCCTCATCTTCATTAGATCTTTCCTTCATTGTAACATACACCACTTCATCATCATGTTCATCAAATTCATCTTTTGTTTCCTCTTCAACAATGTAGCAAGACTTCTTGCCTTTGTCTTTGTAATCCTTGCCGTCTTCATCTCTTATACTTTTGTACTTGTCAACACCTTTGTATTTCTTCTTCTCTGGACATCTAGCAGCAATATGACCAACTTCATTACAATTGAAACAAATGATAGGTAGTTTACCTTTAAACTTGCCTTTACTTTTGCAAAATCTTCTTGCCAGTAGTGCTTCAAGTTGATTTACATCCTCCTCATCTGTATTAGTATCACAGGACACATACTTTGTCTTTTTTTTTTTTCTTCTTCTTCTCATTAGGTTCCTTCAATGAAAACTTAGCTTTGATAGTAGATTCAATATTTTTAGGTTTGTAATTATCAAAGTTAGATAGCTCAAAAGAAGTGAGCCTACCTACCAGACCTTCAAGAGATAGAGTATTCCCTAGTATACATCTCAGTTCTTGTATTGAAGAAACTCTAATAGAATATATAGGCAGTAATGTTATTAAAACTTTGCTTAATATAATATCATCATCTATTGTACCAGTAGCTCCTCTTATTGCATTAATAACATCTTTTATCCTTGAGCAATATTGAGCAATATTTTCACCTTCTTGCATTCTCATATCATCAAACTTACTTCTAAGACTTTCAATTTTGGCTCTTAAAACATTCTTGTCTCCTTCATAGATGGTGTATAGAGCATCCCACATTTTCTTTGCACTATCGAGACTTTTGATATCATCAAATTCGAAATAGCATAGGGCAGAGGCAATCTCCAACATTGTCTAGTTATGTTCTTTCTTCTTTTTCATATCCTCAACTGTTAGGACTCTAGCAGGATCAACATGCTCAGTAGTGATGGTATATTGTGCATGATCTCCAAGTCCTCCAATGTGTAGCTTCATCAAATTTTGCCATGCAGGAAAGTTATCTCTATTAAGCTTTGGTACATCTCTTTTTAACATCTTGATCTTTGTGCTTCTAGTGCCTTCAAACTAGTCTACTTAAGTAGATGTCTTTGATACCAATTGTTGGAATTCCTTTTTAAAATAATTGGGGGGGAGGGGGGGTGTGAATCAGTTATCTAAGGTCCATATGTATAAATAAAATTTTTCACATCTTAGTGAACCCATAAAATATTCATCATCATGCATGCATCCATAGGATTATGCAATCACTTATAACTTGTAAGTTACTATCAAATCAATTTGCAAAGATGTAAACATGAAACATAATAAATTCAACACCACATTTAACACAATGATTTATGTGAAAACCCAATTTGGGAAAAACCACTAGTAACATGCTACTCTTTTTCACTCTTCTAAAGTGATGCCCTATGAAAGACCAACCCTGTTAAAGGTTACAATACACATTGTTAAATGTGATACTATTAAAGGATTTCAATCACCTTGTTAGGAGTGAGCCTTGTTAGATGAACTTTGATCATTCACTTGGAATGTCAAATAGTTAAAGGATTTACAAATGATTGCTAGGTCAACCTTAATCCAAATGATTTACCCTAGACTGATACAATTATTAGAGAATAACAATAAGGCTTGATTTGATAACAACTTACAACTCCATTTGCAGATTACATATCTTTTTTTTAGTCCTCCATTCTACTTGGCTTTCACACATTTTAGCTTTGATAGCTTTTTCACCCTTCAAGCATCCATATCCTTAAGCCTTCTCGCTTAACATGCCAATGCAAACTCTTCACTTAGGTCACTAGATGAAGCAATACCCTTGACTCCTTGTCATTTTTAGGTTCTCACACATGACAACCCTTGCTTCTAACTAGGCTTCCCTATAAATAGAGAATTAAGATCTTTTTCTGTTCATTCTCCATTGTCCAATTTAGGGTTAGGACAGATTAGGTAGGGTTCAATGAATCTACCCTTCATTCCATATCACTTCTAGAAAATTCTCCTTCAACCCTCTTTGAATTCACCTCAAAATGGTTTACCATGAATTCTGTGCCACCAGCTCATGAATCTTATCTTCCACCTAGTTTACATAATCCAAGAAAACAAACTTGTCAGCTTAGATCCATTGAATTCATGATCTTTCTAATAATGCTGGCACTTGGCATTAACTTTCTTCTAATGCTCAACACATACTGTGTTGCTCGACATCCTCTAAAAAATCACTTGGCATGAACTAAAGTTTACTAGTGCTTGACATCAATTAAACTTTACTTGACATCCACTGTTTTGTTCGACATACACTAAAATAGACTTTTACTCGGCTCCAACTAATTTTCTGCTCAACTTGCACTAACTTTTCTTGGCACCTACTATCCATTCGGTCAAGCTTGGAAGACAAACTTTGTTTAACTTGTTCTTCTAAGCTTGCTTAGTGTAACCAACCTTTGCAACCTTAAGTAGATTATCAATGCACTATGATATCACCATCTTAGTTGATTCTTGTACCCCTTTTTATATCATAATTCAACCTTTCCTCTAGGTGCTTTTGTTACATCTTTTTGATTAAATCCTCTTCATCAATCAAACAAGTGATAGTACTTAAATCATATAAGCAGTTGTCTTACCAACAAAATAAAAGGTTTGACATCTATGACAAAACAACAATTGAAACACATTTATCATACTTGTATCAATCTATTTTCAACAATCTCCTTCTTCAACAACAACTAAGATTGAGGGTGTTAAGAAGATGTTGGAGAACATTTTATATTTTTACACCAAGCTATGTGATGTTCTCCTATTCACACAAGAAGTGCTGAGACATATTGACCATGTGGAGGGAGATTTGAAGAAAATAGGTAACATTCTACAACAATCTCCTGGTCAATGCTAGTCTCATTTTAGGAATTTATTATCAGCCCAAGGTCAGTTAGCAACTTTACATGCTCAAGATGAAAATATTAGGGCTACACTGATCAACATCTAGTAAATGTTAACCCCGCACATGGAGGTGTTACACAAGAAACTAGCCTATGCAGAGGCATTTTTAAAGAAAGATCCCCATCTTTCTACACAAGAAGGCTTATTCATCCTTGCTGTCAAGTTAGACATACAAATAAAATATCTAGAGGTAGCATGCGATAATTAGGATGCATCACTGAAGATAATGATGGAGGTCCATGTATCTTTCTTGGACAAATACACAATTCGTGTACAACCCATGACATAAGTGTTAAAAGGTGGAGAATGAATGAAGGGGAGAGAATGAAGAAATGGGGAGAATTTATGAAAGGAGAGAATAAGTTTTAGGGGAGACCAAACATAGATGGAGACTATAGTACAAAACTAGAAATAGAGTGATTCACTCAATAGGAGTATTTAGTTTTAGAATCAGAACAAAACAATCAACTAAGGGGGAGATATAGAATTTTTGAGGTATGACTATAAAGTCATCAGTGTTTTGCAAAATTTTTAAGTTTTGGATTTTTTATATAAGTGAAGTACTAAAATGGAGATCATCTAGAGTTATGCTCAAGGGCTAAGGTTATTCATGCATGAACAAGTGTTTTACCCACTCATGTCAAAGGGGGAGATTGTTAATCTCATATTAGTTTTGACATATGAGTGATAATACACTTAAGTCATTTGCTTAGTTCATGTCGAACAAGTAATGTATGCCAAGCATAAGTTATCAGATAGTATATGTCGAGCAAGATATATATACAAATAGTATATGTTGAGCAAGATATATATAGTATATGTCGAGTAACTTGTAAGTGTTGAGTCACTCAAGTGTCGAGCAAACAGTAGATGCCAAGTCATTCAAATGCCAAGTGATTAATGGATGCCAAGTCATTTAAAGGCAAAGTTACATCATTAAAGATATAGTGGATGTCAAGCATCAGACACCACAAGTGTCGAGTAAATAGTTTTGGACATAGTTGTTTGTAATGGAACAAACTTCTATGTAAACCATTTTTGAGCTAACTTAAGGATTATTTTGCAATTCTAAGATGATAAGGATGAATCTATATTGTAGATCCATATCCATTACATGAAACCAATCAATTGAAGGGATGTTTTAAGCAGAAAAATGGGTGAATCACAATCGTTGATTCATACTTAACCCTAAGTCACTTAAGCCTTCATAAGGAGGAACAAACCCTAAACATTATATGAATGGAACAGAGAAGTTTGCATCTGAAAATAGAGCATTCATGGTGGCTAAGGAGTTGTGAATTGAGATACATTATAGAATCACTTAGAGGATAATAGTGGAAAGGAGTTAGAGGATAGAAATGATACATCTGATCAGAGAGGATCAAGTACACATCAAGAAAGAAGTGATCTATTATCTAGTAGTAGAGTGTGAACTAAATGATCATTGTTGAGACATTCTGGCAGGTGAATTAGTTAAATCTCTTAACAGAGTAGTCCTAACATGCTATTGTAAATCCTTTAATAGAGTGCTTACTTCATTGTAAGTTAGATTCCTTTAATCAAGCGCAATTCTAACAGGGTATTGAAATCCTTTAACAGGGTAAGATCTAACAATCTTGTAAGCCTTTAACAGGGAAAACCTTTCACAAGGTAGATCATAGTTTATGATGAAACATTGTAGCCTTCATTTGATACATTTTATTACTATAGTAGTGGAGATTTGTGGGTGTTATCCCCACCCTAGTTTTACCTTCTCATTGGAGGGTTTTTGGGTAACCAAATATCTTGTGTCATATATGTGTTGAATGTTATTTGCTTTCATGCTATGGATGAATATGTTTAGCTAGCTATTTTAGTTTACATGCAAATTGTGAGATGGATGTGTGGTGAATGATTTTATGGTTAAATTTTTGAAGGATTGATTCACCCCCCCTCTCAGAGTTTACTTTCATTATTGCATTTCCAACAATTTTCCAACCATCTTACATCTAGTCTTAAAAAGACTTCTCCTTAGGACAGGTTCCTCATCACTTCCCTTATTACATAAGGTTCTTCTCACCATCAAATTTTATCTAGCCTTAGGTACACTTGATGAACCCTTAGTATATCCTTGAACCACAATATTTTTGTTACCTTGCCCATTTTTAGAGGATCTACACTCAAAGGATCTATGCCCTTCTTTACCACATCTAAAACAATTACCATGAAAACTACCTCTAGAATAAGAATTACCTCTTCCTTGATAAGAACTAGTACCTCCTTGATAAAAATCACCA
The DNA here is from genome assembly GCA_028749045.1 of Cupressus sempervirens. Lineage (NCBI taxonomy): Eukaryota > Viridiplantae > Streptophyta > Pinopsida > Cupressales > Cupressaceae > Cupressus > Cupressus sempervirens. Next base: position 121,711,391 of record CM053785.1, on the reverse strand, counting down.
CCTTTCCACTCATTCTTGCCTTTGCAATAATTCTTCCATTTAGATTTTCCCTTATCTTACACAGAATTGTCAAATCTACCACCTTCTCCATTAGATCTACCTCTGCCTCTCTGGACTCGACAACCTCTAACTCTTTATCTTTTTTCATGCTTCTTTCTCAAGATCTCCTCAACTTTTAAGGCATATTAATATTCTTCCTCCACACTTTCCAATTTCACAAAATTCATTTCATCTTGAATCCCAAATCTCAATCCATTTATGTACCTTGAAATTTTCTCAACATCATCATTCACATGTCTAGATCTGATATCCAATCTATAGAACTCCTCAGTATACTCTTTCATAGTCATGTCTCTTTGTCTCAATTTTTGCATCTTTCTCAACAAGATAACTTGGTAATCAACAAGAAGGAACTTGTTCTTCATCTTGTTCACCATTTTCAGCCAAGCCCTGATCTTCTCCTTTCCTCTCCTTTGTCTATTAGTTTGCAAATGCTCCCATTGTAGTGAGGCATGAACCTTCAACATAGTAACTGTCACAAGAAGGACCAAGGAAAACATTGGTACTTGGTAATGCTCAACACATACATGAACTTGGCACCAATATGCACTTGACATCAACTAAAAACTCGACATCAACCATGAACTCGACATCAACCACGAACTCGACATCAACCATGAACTCGACATCAACTAAGAACTCGACATCGACATCAACTATGAACTTGACAAAAATAGAGAACTTGGTAGTAACAGAGAACTCAACAACAACTAAGAGCTTGGTGATAATGAGGAACTAGAAAATAACTAAGAAATAAGAAAACATGCAGGATAACAATGCAACCTAGGATGCTTCTGCACCATCATTATCTCAGGTCCATGTTGTTGCCTAGTTGCTCACCACTTCATTCAAAATTTTACTTTATGTTTATTTAAAAGAAGTAATTGGACCCCACGTGCATAACCAGCTCTTGTCTTCAAGCAAAGAAATTAATACACATGCATAGTGAGTAGAGGAATATAAGAATATTATAAAATCCCATCGTGCACCCAATATAGGACGTATCTAACTCCATTACTTTGTAGAGAATTTTCAAGACTCAACATCTACAAAATACCATACCATTTTTAATTTTTTTTTTACATAGAACTTCCACTATTTTAAAAACTTTCATCTCTCAAAGAAATGCAGTCTTCCCTTAAGGAAAACACAAGTGTCTGCTACTGAACAAAAATGTAAAAGAATGAGGAAACATTTTCCTACAAACCAATATGTTTCCCATGCATCCTCTCTATCATCATGCATTTATTCATGTGGTGTTCCTCAATGCTCATCACGATGACTGTTCCATCTATTTGAATTTGTCATTCTAACAAGATAGCATCTCCAAATTCGCTTGTACATTGGCAATCTATTGCTGGGAAACACTATTGAAAAGATGCATTTGTATTCATTGTTATTTTCTTTCTTCTTTTATCAATATCTCCACATGAACTTTAATTAGTTTTTACAAGAGCTTATTGGGGCGACATTAAGAAAAATGGGCAAGGTTGCGTTAGCTAATATGGTAAACAATGATTAAAACAATCCTTATATGATCTCAAAATATGTCTTGTGCACAACCACCCTTAAACATCACACACTAAGGAGAAAATTAAGCTTGGAAAAATTAAGTCAACTTTGACTATGTAACACTTTTAGTGTTGGAATGAAGCTTAGTGTGTGATGTTTAGCCGTTTGCTTGCACACTACTTGAACAAGCCTCTAAACTAGGCTTTAAACTATGCATAGAAGTGGTAGTTTTCCTATGAGAGAAAAATATCAATGAAAAATAAAAATTCCTATCGGACCCACTCTTCTTCATTTACCATGTGGCTCTCCAAGCATCATATTATTCTACAAGAGAAAATCTCAATTCATAAACTTAATTTATCTATGGACAGAAGATGGTTCATTATGTTAAAGACCCACATTAAATGGTCCCATGTGCTTGGAGGATAGGCCATAAAACTTTCCAAGTAGCTTCTCAAATACTCGCACATATGTCCAATTGATCAAAACAAAATTAGAACACATAGGCATGTTGGATCCACATTAGATCCCTGACCATTGAGAGTAGTCCTCATTTACTTGGTTGCACATATAAGGAATCAATGTAAATATATCCAAAAACTCACAAATTGTGCAAGAGGATGAGTGGGAATTTAAAAACTTGGGCAGACTACTGTGATGTTAGACATTGGAGGATTGTTGCAATAATCTATTTGTTTCATGTTTCATAGTGGGCAGATTTGGAAAAGTTATGTGGTAGATGTTCCTAACTTTGGGCATAGAGATGAAAAGGTGATACACAACAAATTCATTTTTCAAACTTAAGGAATCAACATGGCATTCATTTGAAGCAACCATTCTTTTTATTCCTTTCATCAATCATGCATGTTATTGACGAATAAATTTGCCTCCCTTTTATGATATTGAAATAACCGACTCCATACCCCTATTTGGGAAACAATAAAAGTTCACAATAGTTGGGTAAATGTATGTTAATCATCCCCCTCTAAATTTTTAGAGGTACAACTCCCTCTTAATATATTTTCAATGAATTTATATTTTGAAAGTGCATACATGTGTACTTTTTCAAGAATGTACTTAAGGATCTCACACATACTCTTAGGTATGGAGGGAAATTTTGAGAAGCTCCAAAAAGGGTTCAAGTAAATTAAGAAACACAAAGTTTTCTTAAATCACTCAAGCTTGAAAAACAAAGAGAATTCAAAGATGTTAAAAAAAAACATCAAAAAGGATGATAACCTAAGATAAACAACAGTCAATATAATAGAGCAATTGATATAGCAATTCACAAAGTAATCATTGCATAAAAAATTCAACACATGGTTTTAAATTATGCATGTATTGATAGATGCATGCGTGTGTGTCTTTGAGCCCAAAGTCTCAAAATAAACATTCAAATTACTAGACTTTCCTTTCAAAATCTTAAAAAAAAACTATCTTAGTTGAAACTAGTATTTAAGCTATTTTCCTATCCAAAATATGATCCTTCACCATTTTTATGCTCCAACATATATAGTATCAATTACAAGAGGCCTCCAATGAAAACTCATTTCTCTTTGTTACAAAATAGTTATAGCAATAACTAACTAAAAACAATATTTGAGACAAAAGCCTTTAGAAAGACAACTGATTCAAAATCTGACATGCCATACAACTAATTTAATTCACCGAGATGATCCTCTCTTGATATGGCCTTCTTGGGTAAGTGCTCCTGGTTCAAGTACAACATGGACTGCACATTAGCCACCATAGTGAAACCTTGGGGCATAGGACTATTGTTGTCCTTAATCTCAACCATGGCGCCTTGTAAACTTTTCACCAAACCTTCTAAATTTGTGTTGCCCTCATCAAACTATAGTGTTATAGTGGGGATAATTATTTGCATGTCTTTCAAGACTTCTTTATGCACTTCTTTTCTCAATTGCTCGCACCTCTTCTATGGCAGTTTTAAACAAGGAATTCTTCCAATTCATATTTTTTTCATTATAAAGAGCATACAAGGGTCTATGGTTTTTATAGGATTTTCATAAAGGAACTTAATCACTCCATATGTTTTAACTTCTTGCACTTGACACACCATTGCCTAGCATTTAGCTTCATCAACTTTGCACACTGGTATAAGGGTCTAGATTTCTTTGAACAATTCTTCTTCTTCTGTATAGGTAGTAGTAAACTCTTGGATGAACTTATTTTGCTTCTTTGATGACAACTCCTATCCAAGTGTTCATCGCTTCCAAGAAAAAATTTCCCATTTGCATTTTCTTTAATAGTTTCTTGATGTCAGAGGAGTTAGAATCAAATGATTGGGGAACCTAGATCAATGGAAGCACCCCAAAATTCATCAGAGAATTAATGTACTCAGTCATAATGACAACTAACCATTTCAACTCTCTCTTTTCTTGGCTATCCTTTTCAAATTGGTTCAGCATGTGATCTCCTAAGAACTTAAAAAGTTGGTTATTGGTATCATGACTCAGAACTCCCAATTCTATTTGTGTAACCTCAAAATCTTTAGCCTCCACCTCATGTACACCTTCCTTCAACTTATAAGTAGTTATCTTTGTAGTCACCTTCCTTCCAGTAGAGTCTTTGGTCAAGTGAGAATTATTCTTTACCTTTTTGGCTTTAGGAGTGTGAGTGGCATACTTAGTAACTATGTCTTTGATTGGAAAAGAGAAAGGTCTTAGGTTATGATTTTTGTTTACTGAGGTAGTTAACTAAGAGGAAATCAGGCTCTTCAACCACTTGTAGTTGTCATACATTCATCCTATTTAGTTGGTGTCATAAAACCTTGTTGAACCACATTCATACCATCAAACACTTCTATATTCATTCCTTGATTTCTAGGTACAAAAGGGTTGTCTTCTTTATCTAGTTCCAAATCCATGAAGTCAGGCTCTTCAACCACTATCTGAACCTATGCTAGGGACATAGTTTTGGATCTCATTCTAGAAGTTGTGGGATGAATTGGTGGTGCCTTGGTGGCTAGTTCAATCAAGGCCACCACATTATTCTTCTTGCTCAAGGAAATGCTACTTGCATCATCCGATAAAGGGGGAACGTCAAAAGGTGAGGATTGTGATAATGAAATGCCCTTTTTCGCTCTTTCCATTTGCATTGAACTCATCATTTTGTGTGTTTTCCCTTGTGACCAATTATTAGTGCATTCTAGTATAAACATGGACCTAAGATATATATCATCTTCTTCATCTTAGCTCTAGTCAATTTCAAGGAGGACTTGTTAACTTGTTTCTTCATATCCTAGTTCAACTTCATCTCAACCATCTTCAATGACTCCTTCCATATTGATTTTCAACTGTACTATCTTGATTTGGGAAACCATTAGCCTTGAGTGATCCCTCTTCATGATCTCTTGTTCATTACTACAATCTTCCCATAGGTCTTTAATGTGGGCCGATGACTGTATTTGAGCTCCTAGGCCAAGCACTAGTTTTTCAAAGTTCTTATTATCAAAATTCCTCCTTTCATGATATAACCCTAAGTTGAGACTAAAAAAATCACTCCCAATCCTTGAGGCATTAATAATACTCCTACAACCTAGGGAACATAGTTTAATGGGGAACAAAGATTCCCATTTTTCCTCAGGGAGATTGTGCTTGATCACAAAAATATTTGTCTACAAACTTTAGCAAGAACAAAATTATCTAGTGCATACCTTGGCAACCTGAGTGGTTCCTCCTCAAACCCCCTACCCTTATGTAAGTGAACCTATGGAATTGTATGTAGAAGCTTCCATAGTTTTCAACTAAATTTTGGGCTTTAGAAGACATCCTTTGCATCAAGGTTCGAGTGAGGTTGAGGTACAAGTTTTCTAAGAAGACATCATGTATTTTTGGAAATCTTCCAACATGTTGGAAACTTACAATTGGAACAATTGTTATTTTTTCACTGATGTTAAATTAATGGATGAGGCATATTTCTACCTAATCTAAATATCATATCTATTTGATTGATGAAGAGGATTTGAGAGTTACTCATAACTATAAAACCTAGAAGAAAGGTTGAAGTTATGAAAAGGAAGTTACAATGGATATTTGATTAGATTAAATTTGATTAAGAAAAGTAATTATTTATGTCAAGAAAGCTAAGACATGCTAAGTAAAAGAGTAAATTACTAAGGAGTAACAAATAATGCTAGTGTCAACTGAGCCACAGTTAGTGCTAAGAAAATTCAGTGTTGACCTAACATTAGCATTACTTGAGCAAGTTAGTTGATGCTGAGCTAGAATGCTTAAACAATGACTGAGGATTTAAGTGTTGATCGATTGTTAGAATTCAATGATTTCCAAGATAAAATAAAATATCAAATTCAAAGGAATCATAAGATCAAGCCAATTCAGTTGATTCCTAGGGAGATGTAAAATGTGTTGAAGATTAGATTGGTGAGTTGGATTATTAAATTTGAGGTGATGATTAGGTAAAGACCTAACAAAAGGATTCTAGAGAAGTTTCTAGAGGATGATCAAGAAGTTATACAAATACATTGAATTGAGTTGAAGTTGATCATAAACCCTAAGATCTATGGTGGATGTAGAAAATGGTAAAGCACAAATTTCCTATTTAAAAGAAGTTTGAAATGAATTTTTGGTGTCATTTCCAATCAAGCCTAGCTGAGCCCAATCAATTTGTATGAGGGAGTTCATATATAGAGCAAGGTTGATTAGAAGTGCACAAGAGTGTGAATGTGAAGCTAAAGGAGAAAGCTTGTAAATGTGATGCTATTATTGATAAGTGATTTTAAGCAAAAGGCTTAAGTTTTGATGAGAAGTGTAGACTGATTGCTTGAAGGGTGTCCACGTAGATCAAGGTTAGAGATGAAAATGAAAGGCTTATGATTAAACCAACACAAGGAATGAATAGAGATTTGAACCAGAAAAAGTGCTTTTTAATCACACATATCAAAATTTTTTGTTTTCTTTCTTATCATTGTAAATAGTTTGTATTGAAATCCTTTTAACAGAGGTTGACCCAACAATCATTGGAAGACCTAACAATATGTGTAAATGCTTTAACTAAGTGACATTCTAAATAGAATGATTAAAGTCCTCTTACAAGGCCACTCCTAACAGGGTGATTAAATCCTCTAACCAAGTCACATTTAATAGTGTGTATTGTAAACCTATAACAGGGTTGGCTCCTAATAGAGCTCACTTTGAAAGAGTGAAAAAGAGTGACATATTGCTAGTGGTTTTTCCCAAATTGGGTTTCCACATAAAATCCTTGTGTCAAACTATGATGAATGTCTTCTGAATGTTTTACATGTGATAATGTTTTTCATTATTCAATACAAGTTAAGTTTATGGCAATTTTATAGTATAGACCAAGAAACAACATGTTAAGCTGGATCAACATAACATTGATGTGTTTAATGTTTAATAGTTCAAATGGTACATATAGACATTGAGTAACTAATTGACTACCCCCTCTTAGTTATTCTAAAAATTTCTACCAATTGGTATTAGAGCTAAGTTCTTACAAAGAAAATCTTGAAATTACTTAAAGCTAAATATCATGATGAATAAGAGAGATGTACCCAAGCTAAATAAGGAAAACTTTTCTCATGGAAGACCCTGATGAAGCTGCACATATCTAGTATCAATGATCATGCTATAAATTTTATGAGCAATGAATATTTAGTGGTAACAACTACTCCTCTAACTGCTGAATAATTGAGACATAAGTTAGATTATAACCAAGGAATGTTGAAGATTCCCTTAGCCCTAATCTATGTTGAGTTTGATGAGCTAAAAGATTACGATACTACGAAGAAGATGTGGGACAGATTGAAAACCATATATGGAGGTGATGAAAATGTACTAAGAGCTAAACTAGAAAGCCTTATAGGTAAATTTGATGATATGAGAATGATGGAAGGTGAGAACATAGTAAAATACCGCACAAGAGTTAAAGAGGTAGTCAATGCTATTCGAGGAGAAAATGGAACAATTGAAGATGAAACAGTGATAAGAAAGGTATTGAGGATTCTACTCGCTATCTATGCCATTAGAATATCTGTAATTCAAGAACTAAGGTGCACACCAGGTAGCAACTTGACCTTAGAAGCTGTGGTTGGTAGACTTACTACTTTTGAGATGTCTAATTTTGATAACTACACACCTGCTACCATTGAATCTGCTTTCAAGTCACAATTGATTCTTACTAAGAAGAAACATGTGAAGAGTGAAAGTGATAGTTCTGATGATGAGATTGATGAAGTTAAATTCCTTATTGTGAAAAGGTTTGGATGAGAAAGAGGTAAATACAAAGGTAAATTATCTATCATTTGTTTTTCATGCAACAAAGTTGTTCATATTGCTGATAGATGTCCTGACATAGAAGATAAGGATGAAAAGAATGAAAGAAAATACAAAGGAAGAAGAGATGAAAAATACTAGAAGAGAAGCAAGAACGAAAAAGTTAAGAAATCTTGTAATATTGCTGAAGAAAATAATGATAATGAATAAGAGAGTAATGATGATGAAGTTGTCTATGTTGCTATGAAAGAAGAGTCTAATGAAGATGAGAAAATTGCATTAATTTATTATGTGAACAAAAGTGATAAATGGATAATTGATAGTGGATGTTCCAATCATATGACTAGTGATAAAGAAAAATTTGAAGATATTGGTCCATACAATGGAGGATGTGTTAATTTTGGTAATGATATTCCATGTGTTATAAAAGATAAAGGCACTATTCAACTGACTAACAAGATAACATGTGAAAATATTTACTGGGTTGAAGGTCTTAACTACAATTTGTTGAGTAGTTCATAGTTAAAAAAATAAGGTTGCAGAGTTGAATGTCACAATAGGAAGGCCAACATACATGATGCTGATGGTAAGCTAAGTGGAACTGGGGAGCAAATAAGAGTTAACTTATTCTATCTAGACCTATCAGAAGAGACATGTATGTTTGCACAATAAGAAGATGTTTGGTTATGATACAAAAGATTACATCATGTGAACTTTGACAATTTGGTTAATATCAATATGATGAAGAAAGTAAGAGGATTCTCTAAACTAAAGAAGCCTGATAATGCTATGTGTAAACAATGTCAATTGCAAAAGATGACCAAGTCTAGTTTTAATAGTAAACATATACTACTAGTGATATTTTGGAATTGGCTCATACTGACCTATGTGGACCCATTGGTGTTCAAAGTTACCATGGAGATCAATATTTAATTCTATTTGTGGATGACTACTCTATAATAATGACTGTAATGTCTCTTAAATTTAAATCTGATGCCAATTTTAGTTATCCAAGTGGTATTTAGATAGAGTTGAAAAAGAAACATGGAAGAGTCTAAATTTTTTGAGATCTAACACAAATGGTGAATTCATTTCACATGAGTTCAACACATTCTGTAATGACAGAGGAATCAAAAGATAGATGTCGGCACCAAGGACCCCTCCTTAGAATGGGATAGTTGAAAGAAGGAACATATCAATTAAATGGACTATGTTAGAACACTGATGATGGAGAAAGGTGTATCACAAAAATATTGGAGAGAAGTATTTAGTACTATTTTCTATACCCTAAATAGAGTTCACGTCAAAAAAGGTACAAATGCTACACCTTATCAACTATGCTATGTTTATGCTCCCAATGTTAAATATTTCAAAATCTTTGGAAGTAAATGTTATATATTAAAAGATAATAGAGATGGAAAAATTGATGCAAAAAGTGATAAAGGCATATTCCTAGGTTATTCCACAAAAAGAAAAGCTTGTAAGTGTTTAAATTCTAGCACTAACAAAGTTATGGAAAGTGAAACTGTGAGAATTGATGAGTTTGTAGAAAAAGTTGATGCTTCATGTGATGAATAAATCAAAGACTATAATACATTCATCTATGTGAATGATGATGCTCTCAACACTCAAAATGAACAAACAAATCAAGCTGCAAGTTCCCATCAGATAGGAAATGATGGAGTGAAAATAAAAATTGCCGAGCAGCGAAGAGTGGGTTCTGAGCAATAGATTGTGGATGTCAAGTCATAGATAGGAAATGCTGACCATCAGACAGTGAATATTGAGTATTCTAAACATGAACCAAAATCATAACAAAGAAGAGGAAATGAATCTAAGATTATTTTTCCAGATGAACTTGAAGAAGAGCCAAGAAGAAAGCTACCTATATTAACAAAATATGTGAGAAGATATCATAAACTTGATCACATAATTGGAAATGTTAATCAAGTATTATGACAAGGAGAAAACTCAAAGGTGATACATGATTATTATGTGAGTTCAAGCCTAAATCAATAAAAGATGCTTTAGATAATGAATATTAGATACATGCTATGAATGAAGAAATTGACCAAATTAAAATTAAAAATACTTGGACTTTAGTGCCAAGACCTAAAGACAAAAAAGTCATTGGGATAAAGTGGGTTTTCAAGAACAAGCTCAATGAAAAAGGTGAAGTAATAAGTAACAAAGTGAGACTGGTATGCAAGGGTTACACACAAGAAGGAGTCAACTATGGAGAAAATTTTTCTCCTATGGCCAGACTTGAAGGAATTAGAACTCTGCTTGCATACTCAAGTTATAAGAACTTCAAGGTATATCAGATGGATGTCAAATCTACATTTTTGAATGGGATACTGGAGGAAGAAATATACATTGAACAACCTAAAGGATTCTTAGATTCAGAGAAGAGGGACATGGTATGTAAACTAAACAAAGCTCTTTATGGATTAAAGCAAGCACCAAGATCATGGTATGAAAGGTTACATAACTATTTAGTGAATATTAGTTTTGAGAGAAAAATAATAAGAATAATCTATACTTGAAGAATGGAAAGAATAATGAAATACTATTATTTGAGATATTTGTTGATGATATCATATATGGAGGAAGAGAAGTGTTATGTAAATCATTTGTTGATGAAATGAAAAAGGAATTTGAAACGTCTACGTTTATTGAGATCAAATTCTTTGTTGGTTTATAAGTGTGCCAAATGAAGTTTGATATTTTCATTTCACAAACCAAATACATCAAGGAAATATTGAAGACTTTTGGTATGGAAGATTCAAGATCAGTGAGTACAGCTATGTCTACAAGACATAAGATATCTAAGACTAATGATTCTACTAATGTGAACCAAACTCTATATAGATCCATGATAGGAAAATTGCAATATGTTGTTCATAGTAGACTAGATATTGCATTAGCAGTTGGGATTGTTGCTAGATTTTAAGTAAATCCTAACTTGAGAATCACATGATGATTGTAAAAAGGATAATGACATATCTAAAAGTTATAAGAGATTATGAATTATACTATAGAAGAAGTGATAGATCTGAATTGAAGGTTTTCACTGACTCAGATTGGGTAGGAAATATCGATGACAAAAAAAGCACTAGTGGAGGTGCATTCTTTCTAGGAAAGAGATTGGTGTCATGGAGAAGCAAGAAATATAATTTTATTTTCCAATCAACAATTGAAGTTGAGTATGTGGTAGTTGTATTGAAGTATTCAAATATAATATGGATTAAGAAATGGTTAAAAGGCATGAAAGAAGAGATTAAAGATCTAGTAATTATCTATTGTGATAACACAGGTGCTATTAAAATTTCAAAGAATCTAGTGATGCATACTAAGACAAAGTACATTGCTATCAAGTATCACTACTTGAGAGAACTTGTTCAAGACAAAGAAGTGAAGCTAGAATATGTGAATACAAAGGAATAAATTGCTAACATATTCACAAAACTATTACCCAAAGATGCTCATGAATATCATAGAGGTAAATTAGAGGTCATTACCCTAACTAAGACTACTTAAGAATCCAAGGTGCATTGCATCACATGTTCTACACAACATATTTTTCACAATGATGCAATACAGTTCTACTTTGGGACATGTCTAAGGTAGAATACTTCAGTATAGCTTACAAAGATCAATCATAGTGAGATGACAAGTATCAACCATACATGAAAAATATACATAATTTAGATGTATGAAGAATTTTTAGTTGAGACAATTGCATGTCTTTGGAATTATTGTCAAAGAGGGAGAGATTATTGAGAAAATAGATGAAAGAATCTAAGATGCTAGAGGGCAAGATTGAATCATGAAAGAGAGCAAATTGATAGAGGGAGTTTGACAGTTTGAATGGATGAGAATCAAAATCAAACTAAGAATAATGGTCACTTATGGAAGTGAAATCTTTTGGATTGTATGGTAACTAAGTTATTAGGATATTTGAGATGTTGTAATCAATGCCAAAGCAGAAGATTGCTGGAAACTTAGAATTGGAATATTTTTTTTTGTTTTATCACTATTGTCAAATCCATGGATGACACATATTTCTAACTAATCTAGATATCATATCTATTTGATTAAGGAAGAGGATTTAAAAGTTACTCATAACTATAAAACCTAGAGGAAAGGTTTAAGTTATGAAAAGGAAGTTACAATGAATATTTGATTAGATAGACTTTGATTAAGCAAAGTGATTGTTTATGTCAAGAAAGCTAAGCCATGCCAAGAAAAAGAGTAAATTACTAACGAGTGCCAAGTAATGCTAGTGTAAAGTAAGTCATATTTAGTGTGAAAAAATCTAGTGTTGACTGAGCATTAGCATCGATTGAGAAAGTTAGTTGATGTCGAACTAGAAAACTTAAACAATGACTAAGTATTTTAGTGTTGACCGAGTGTTAGAATTTAGTGATTTCTAAGTGACAATAAAAGATCAAATTCAAAGGAATCTGTAGACACCTAAATTTGTCCAAAACCCATTTCCTAGTCAATTAAATAGATATTTATTATCTATTTAATTACCATATGTTTAATTAAATAAATTTGCATTTATTTAATTATACTCGCCTTACCTTGATTTAAATAAACTAAGGTTTATTTAAATCTTAACCTATTCCCCTTGCATCTAACCCATTCCTCTTAATTAAGTACTTCGTTTACTTAATTAATTCCCTCCTAATCCCACTAGGAATTAAATATTGCATTTAATCCTATTTGAGCACATGGCTCCTACTTTTAACCCTCACCTAACCTCACTAGCCTACCTAACCCATCATGCTAAACCTACCCACTTCCTAATCATGCTTTCTTTTTCTAATCATCCTAGCTAATCACCTCTTAATCTTAAGTGTGTTCTCACACATGTGTGAGAGATGTTCACACTTTCCTTATCCCTCATGTCTTGCATGTCTCTTGCACACTTGTCCTCTTGCATGAGAGTCAAGGTGTCTCACACATGTGTGAGAAGCCATCCTTCTCACACCCCTTGCACACTTGTCCTCTTGCATGAGAATCAAGTTGTCTCACACATATGTGAGAAGCCATGCTTCTCACACCTCATTGATCATGTAACCATCAAATGTTGCTCACACATGTGTGAGCATATTACCCCCTTTGAATGGTCAAAACCCTAATCCATGTGGAGTCTACTTGGCCTCCACCTCATGGACACCTCATTGATCCTGAGAGATCCTAGCCATCCATCTTGCATTCAATCTTGACCATCCATTGCATCCATTTTCCTATAAAAGGAGAGCCCTCTCCTCATTTTCACAAGTGCTATCTACCTCATTGTTATGCTGCAGGAATAGTGAACAACCACATCCCATGAGCAAGGAAATCATCTACACTTGATGGTTTCATGAGGTTTGCATTAATAGTTTGAGTCATTGTAATTTCATGTTGTCTTTATGTTACATGTTTATCTTCCATATTTTGAGGTTTTGCATGATAATGTAGGAATGTACATTAGTTGCTTGATGTTATTTCCTTAGTTACATTTTTATGCAACACAAAATCATAAGATCAAGCCAACTCAGTTGATTTCTAGAGGATGATAAAGAAGTTCTATAGATACATTAAATCAAGTTGAAGTTGATTGTAAACCCTAAGATCTACGATGGATGTAGAAAATGGTAAAGCACAAATTTCCTATTTACAGGGAGACTAAATCAAATTTTTGGTGCGATGTCCAATCAAGCCTAGCCAAGCCCAATTAGAGTGTATAAGCAAGTTCATATACAAAGCAAGGTTGATTAGAAGCACACAAGAGTGTGAATGCAAAGTTAGAGGAGAAATCTTGCAGATGTGATGTTACTATTGATAAGTGTTGATGAGAAGTGTAGGCTAATTGCTTGCAAGGTGTCCAAGTAGATCAAGATTAGAGATGACAATGAAAGGCTTATAAGTGAACCAACATAAGAAATGAACTGAGATCTGAACTAGAAAAAATGAGTTCTAATCACATAGATCAAAACCTACTATTTTTTATCTTATCATTTTAAATAGTTTATATTTAAATCCTTTTAATAGAGGTTGACCTAACAGTCATTAGAAGACTTAACAGTCTGTGTAAATCTTTTAACTAGGTGACATTCTAAATGGAATGATCAAAGTTCTCTTATAAGGCCACTCCTAATAGGGTGATTAAATCCTCTAACTAGGTCACATTTAATAGTGTGTATTGTAAACCTTTAACATGGTTGGCTCCTAACAAAGGTCATGTCGAAAGAGTAAAAAAGAGTCACATATTGCTAGTGGTTTTTCCCAAATTGGGTTTCCACATAAAACCCTTGTGTCAAACTATGATGAATGTCTTATGAATGTTTTACATGTGATAATGTTTTTCATTATGCAATAAAAGTTGAGTTTATGACAATTTTATAGTACAAACCGAGCAACAACAAGTTAAGACGGATTAACAGAACATTGATGTGTTTAATGTTTAATAATTCAAGTGGTACATATAGACCTTGAGTAACTGATTCAACCCCTTGCCCTTTCATTCATTTTAAATATTTCTAACACAACACTCTCTTTTTTTAGCAGAAGGCAATATTGGTACACTATGATGTCTTCACTACATGGTTCGTGAGGAATTATGGTGAGATTACACACACATACAAGACAATAGGCTAAATAGGAGGACATGTAGAATTCTTGCCTCGTAGCTTGTGAATATTTGAGCTGATCCCTTAATGAACTAGCTATCAATTTAGTCCAATCAAGGAATTTCTTACTAGTCAAAATAATATCTATGTAATGAAACATCCAATCTTCAAAAATAACAATATTAGCTAAACCTTTAACTCTGTGCAACACAAATACCAGGTCATGTATGTGAGGTTTCATATGATCTTTAGTAACACCTTTGGGAGCCTTGGAACCTCCTCTGTAGAAGGTTTTGGCTCACTTTCTGGCTATTTGATTACGATTCTTTGAAGGGTCATCTCAAAATTGAACTAAGGATTGAGTAGTACTAAAACTAGCAAAGGATGACTCAGGTAATTTTTGGACTGATGTGATAGCCTCCCTAGACATAGATAGAAGGGTATCACCATTTTCCTTTACTATTCTCTTAGATTTGATATCACAATGGAAAATACAATACTAGAGTAACTTTGGGCTTGGTAAGGAGTGAGGAAAGGCATTGACTTCAAGGAGCCTACTTGTCAAGGTTTCAAGACATCCCTTAATCTCTACTTGTTCCAAAAACTTCTCTTTCAATTTCTCCACTTCGAACCCATTAGATTTGTATCATGAATTATAGGCCGTCGATATTCCAAACTAGAATTATTCCCAAAGAAATGCATAATAGACTTCATACTTACAAAAAGGAAAAACATTCTCCAAGTTCTTTCTTCTCGAAGAAAAATGACATAAAAAGAAAGGAAAGAAAAGATTTCAAACCTCACCTGTAAGAAACTAAAAACTAGAAATAATTTTCTCCATCCATGGCTTTACCTTCAATTTTATAGACTAGAAATAAAATAATCTCGGACTGTGTTTTAAAATTATTTGCATACCTGGAAAGTACCACTAAATATTCAAGCCTTAGTAACCAGATAATCTTGGCATAGAATACATGCTTCAATAAATTATGATGTCATTTCATTATATGGTCACTTGAGAAAATTGGTCCAATCATTGTTAATACCCCTCCAATAATTTAGATTTAGCTTATATTAGAAGGTTTGGCTTTTTTAGTTGCATTTCCAACTCATCATCCATACTTGGTGGTACTAATTTTGAGATGGCCTTTTCATCATTATAATTATGCCACTTTTCATATTTTAAAGGTAGATGTTTTGCTAGTCATTGCTCTTACTCCTCGAAACCATTTTTGAATATTGGAATTGATTTGAACCTCTTTGAGCTTCAGTGCAAAGTGGTTTGAACTTATTTAGATGCAACCTACAACTCATTTGTTGGGTCCCACTTGCAAAACAAGTGTTAGTCCACAAACCTTCAATGGACTTGGTTTGAACTCTTTTGAACCTTGGTACAAAGTGGCTCAAAGTGGCTCAAAAGACTTGATCATAGGTATTTTACAATTGATTCAGTCCTATACACCTAGAGTGACACATAGACTTTTGAAGGGATCAATATAATTTATAAGAGACATAATGGGGTTAGATTAAAAAGAGATGGGATGATAAGGGTTCGAAAGCTCTGAATTCGAAGAGAGGAATGAAAGAGAAGATGTATATAATGGCAACTCTAAATTTATACTAACATGAGCTCTGAATGGGGACTATGTGCATGAGGTGCACAAAGAACTTAGATCATTGGAAACATAAACTGGCAATAAGGGAAAGAAAGAAAAAAGACCCAAAAATAGAAAAGAAAAGAGAAAACTAACTGCTATATACAAAAGAAGAAGTCGAGAGAAGCATTACAACTTGAATAATTTTAGGTCCTACCCATTATAGGTAAAATATAGGGGAGTACCATATAGATAGGTCAAACATAAGGCATTTGAGCCAATCACTTCTGAAATAATGAAAGAACCTTTCCACAAAGACTCAAATTTCCCATGCACCCCCTTTGGTTCTCTTCTTCTATCCTACAATAAGACCTCATCTCCTTTCATGAAATTATGAGCTTGAGATCTCATAATGAAAATCTATTTGACTTTCATATGATGTTCAGTGATATGATTTGCCAATTTGTCTCTCTTCTTCGAGTTTGGTGAGGTACATTACTCTTTTCTCCAAAGAGTTTTGGAAAAATGGATCTTTAATCACCAATTTTAGTTTTGTAGTTGACAGTTCCAAAGGTAAAGTCACTTGTGCTTTTACTCCATAGACTAGTTTAAAAGGTTCCATTCCTATAGCTTGTTAGATTGTGGTGACTGATTAGGAAAGTACTGTACATACTTCATAAATAGTGGGGTTCGGGGCTGACATGGTAGCTGACATATTATGGCCAACAAATGGCTGACATGTTATAACCCTAAAGCGATTTAATACTTGTATAAAAGGGCTTAGGGTTGGGTATTTTTCATTTTATGTTGTGATGTGAATTGGTTCTTGCGGTTGTACTGAGCTGTAAGGGATTACAGATTGTAATCAGGTTGTAATCACTGGATTGTAATAAGATCGGACTTGCTGTTTGGTGGACGTAGCCCAGGGATTGGGTGAACCACGTTAAATCTTAGTGCCTTGTGTTCATTTTTGTGTGATCTATTATTTTTTTAGTTATTGGTTATATTTGCATGTAGTTTTTTTATTTCTGTTTGTGGTTTATCCTAACAAGTGGTATTAGAGCGAGGTTGTCTTTCAGTTATCCTCTATAGGAAAGTCTCACGGTTAAGTGGGAGTCTCACAGTTGAGTGGGAGGGATGGCAGATGAGGGTAAGCTGAGGGTTGATAGGTTTAATGGGCAGAACTTCCAATTATGGAAGATGCAAATGGTAGACTATCTATATCAGAAGGATTTATGGAAGCCGTTGGAAGGCAAAGCCAAGAATCAGGGAACTATGTCAGAGGCTGAATGGGATCTTTTGGACAGAAAGGCACTCGAAAGCATTTGGTTATGCTTAGCACCATCGGTGGCATTTAATATTCCAAAATAAAAGATGATAGAAGATTTGATGAAAACCCTAGTGACACTATATGAAAAGCCCTTCGCTTCAAATAAGGTATTTCTCATGAAGCATTTATTTAATATGAAAATGGCAGAAGGTGGATCTATTGCAGATCATTTAAATGAGTTTAATACTATTACTAGTCAGTTATCTTCTGTGGGTATCAATTTTGATGAAGAAATTAGGGCTCTCTTGATTTTGTGTTCTTTGCCTAAAAGCTGGAATGGCTTGGTAATGGTGGTGAGTAATTCTGTTCCTGGATCTAGTACCCTAAAATATGATGATGTGATCGGTGTTGTTTTGAGTGAAGAAACTCGTAGGAAATCCTCAGGTGGATCTACATCAGGAAGTGCTTTGAATGCACAAAGCAGGGGCAGAATGACTGAAAGAGGAAGTAACTCTGGAAATCGTGGGAAATCAAGAGGAAAGTCAAAGGGGAGGAGGTCTCAATCGAGAGGACCAAATGATTGCTGGTACTGTGGGAAACTAGGGCACAAAAAGAAAGATTGTTGGAATCAAAAGAAAAATGAAGAAGATAAATCAGATGGAGACAATGAGGCAAATAAGGTAAGTAACAAATCCAAAGAGGATGCTTTGCTTCTGTCTTTAGAGAGTGTTGATGATTCATGGGTTTTAGATTCTGGTGCTTCATTTCATGCTACACCTCATAGAGGTTATTTCATTGATTATGTCCAAGGGGATTTTGGGCTTGTTTATTTGGGGGATAATGAACCCTGTCAGATTGTTGGAAAGGGAAAAATTAAGATTAAGTTGCATAATGGGAATCATTGGCTACTACATGAGGTAAGACATGTTCCAAGGCCGAGTAGAAATTTAATTTCAGCTGGGCAACTGGGTGATGAGGGTTGTGTAGTTACTTTTAATGATAAAAATTGGAAGGTTTCAAAAGGTTCCCTTGTAGTAGCAAAAGGTGTGAAAGTAGGCACCTTATATCTTTGTACAGGTCATATTGTTCCTACTACTTTGATTGTTTCAGAGAAAAATGAATGTTCAGGAACAATTGCTGCAGTTGAGCAGGGAGAACAAATAGTTGCTGTAAATTTTGATACAGCGTTGTGGCACAATAGACTTGGGCACATGAGTGAGAAAGGTATGAAAGTACTTCATTCAAAGAAAGTTTTACCAGGTCTAAAATGTGTTAATATGGATTTCTGTGAAAGTTGTGTGTATGGAAAACAAAAGAGAGTGAGTTTTGTAAAGACTGGGAAGGAAAACAAAAAGGAGAAATTAGAGCTTGTGCATACAGATGTATGGGGACTAGCTCAGGTATCTTCCCTTGGTGGCTCTCATTATTATGTTACATTTATTGATGACGCAACTAGAAAAGTATGGGTTTATTTCCTTAGACAAAAATATGATGTATTTCAAACTTTTAAGAAATGGAAATGCTTGGTTGAAAATGAGATTGGTAAGAAATTAAAATGTCTCAGATCTGATAATGGTGATGAGTATTGCAGTCATGAATTTGAAGATTATTGCTCCACTAATGGTATTCGTAGAAAAAAAATTGTTCCAAGGACTCCACAAGAAAATGGAGTGGCTGAACGCATGAATAGGACTATAATGGAGCGCGCAAGGAGCATGAGGTTGCATGCTGGGTTGCCCTTATACATGTGGGTGGAGGCTATCAATACTATAGTATATTTGGTTAATAGAGGTCCCTCTACTCCTTTGGGATGTGGTATTCCAAAGGAAGCATGGACTGGTAAGAAGGTGAGTTATTCTTTTCTCAAGACTTTCGGTTGTGAAGCTTTTGCTCATATAGACTCTGAAAATAGAACCAAGCTAGAAGCTAAATCAAAGAAATGTGTCTTTGTTGGATATGGCATTAATGAATTTGGTTATAGGCTTTGGGATTTTGAAAATTTTAAAATTGTTAGAAGTCGGGATGTCATATTCAATGAGAAAGTGTTGTACAAAGATTTGTTGCAGCAACATGAGAAGAAAGAAGATGATTATGTAGTGCTGGATGATACTCCAAAAGCTGATGTTCCAGTCATTCCTCATGATGTGCAACAACCACAACAACAAATACCACACACACCAGTGAATGTTAGACGGTCAACGAGGCAAATTAGACCTCCACGAAGGTTTTCTCCCTCTTTTTATTCTATTTTACTTACTGATGCTGGTGAACTTGAAAGTTATGATGAAGCTATGTAGGTGGATACTAAGATTCAGTGGGAGTCTACAATGAAAGATGAAATGGACTCTTTGCTGAAAAATAAGACATGGGATTTGTGCAAGTTGCTTGCAGGTAAAAAGGCTTTACAAAATAAGTGGGTTTACAGGTTGAAAGAAGAGGAAGGAGGTAAGAAAAGATTTAAGGCCAGGTTAGTTGTAAAAGGATTTGCATAGAAAAAGGGAATTGATTTTGATGAGATATTTTCTCCTGTTGTTAAAATGACTTCTATTCGTACTATTTTACGTCTTGTGGCTACTGAAGATTTGCATTTAGAGCAGATGGATGTTAAAATAGCCTTTCTTCATGGTGATTTGGATGAAGAAATATATATGGCTCAACCACAAGGTTTTGAGGTCAAACGTAAGGAGAACTTAGTGGTCAAATTGAAGAAAAGTTTATATGGCTTGAAGCAAGCCCCTCGGCAATGGTATCTGAAATTTGACAGTTTTATGCATGAGCATGGATATAACAGGTGTCATTCAGATTACTATGTTTATTTTAAGAGGTCGGATGATGATAGCTACATTATTTTATGTTTATATGCTGATGATATGCTTGTAGTTGGGTCTAACATGGATCATATTAAGGGGCTAAAACGCTAGTTAGCACATGCATTTGCTATGAAGGATTTTGGGGCAGCAAAATAAATCCTTGGTATGAAGATTTGCAGAGATAGGAAGAATAGAACATTGACACTATCTCAAGCTGATTATGTTGAGAAGGGGTTGCAACGTTTCTCCATGGAGAATGCTAAAGCTGTCAGCAAACCTTTACTTGGTCATTTGAAATTGACTAAGGAGATCTGTCCCAAGACATAGGAAGAGGAGGATAAGATGTCCAAGGTACCCTATGCTTCAGCTGTAGGAAGCTTGATGTATGCTATGATATGCACTAGGCCAGATATTGCACATGCAGTGGGAGTCGTTAGCAGGTATATGAGTCATCTAGGATTTGAGCATTGGAATGCTGTCAAGTGGATTCTCAGATATTTGAGAGGAACATCCAATAAGTGTTTACAGTTTGGGGGCTCTACTACTGATTTACAGGGCTATGTTGACTTAGATTTGGCTGGGGATATTGATACCAGACAGAGTACTACAGGTTATGTCTTTACTGTTAGTGGGGCAGCCGTGAGCTGGGTTTCTAGGTTATAGAAGATTAATGCTCTATCCACTACAAAGGCAGAGTATGTTGCTACTATAGAGGCAGCCAAGGAGATGATATGGCTTCAATTCTTCTTGGAAGAATTGGGACATCCTCAGAAGGATAATTATTTGTTCACAGATAGTTAGAGTGCCATTCATCTTGCTAAGAATTCAGCTCTGCATTCTAAGACCAAACACATACAGTTGTGGTACCATTTTATTCGGTCAGTTTTGGAGGATGGACAGTTAGAGCTGGCGAAGATACATACCAATGACAATCTAGCAGATATGTTGACAAAGGTTGTAACAAGGGAGAAGCTAAACTCCTCTTCAGCTTCGGTTGGTCTTTTAGACTGAACATGAATAAAAGAACAGTAGAGTCTAGGGTGGTTTGATCTAGTGGGAGCCCCATGTGGTAGTGGTATTGCTACATGATTAGTCTCCAAGTGGGAGATTGTTGTTTAGTGTGGAGCTTGATCAGTCCCCAAGTGGGAGATTGTTAGATTGTGGTGACTAATCATGAAAGTACTGTACATACTTCATAAAAAAATTTTTTGGCCCTGTTTTATTAGGATTTTTGGGCCGTGGCCGACATGGTAGCCGACATATTATGGCCGACATATGGCCGACATGTTATAACCCTAAAGCGGTTTAATACTTGTATAAAAGGGCTTAGGGTTGGGTATTTTTCATTTTATGTTGTGATGTGAAATTGGTTCTTGCGGTGGTATTGAGCTATAAGGGATTACAGATTGTAATTAGGTTGTAATCACTAGATTGTAATAAGATCGGACTTGCTGTTTGGTGGATGTAGCCTAGGGATTGGGTGAACCACATTAAATCTTGGTGCCTTGTGTTCATTTTTGTGTGATCTATTATTTTTTCAGTTATTGGTTATATTTGCATGTAGTTATTTATTTCTGTCCGTGGTTTATCCTAACATAGCTCTCTTTGTGTAATCCTATTGGCCCATAAAGATTCATACAATTTCTTATGCCAATTATGGACATTGTCGTTCACTAGTTTCTTCATAATTACAATTAGATTTTTATTGCTAGATTCCACATATTCGTTTCCTTGAGGGAAGTAATCTAATGACCGAGCTAGTGATATTCTATGTTCATAATAGAACATTGAAATTTCTTCAAAGGAAAAGTATCTAGCATTGTCTGCAACTACTTTCAGAGGTATCCCAAACCTGGCAAAAAAATGAAGTTCTATCAGATTTTCACAATCCATTTTTAACAACATGATCTATTTTTTGATTTGATTATGTATATATTTTTTAACAATCCATTTAAAAAATTATATGCATAATCAAATCTAGAAACAAATCATGTTGTTAAAAATGAAGTTCATCAGAAAATCACATACTACATGGGAATTCACCTTGTTTGTGGGGATCGCCTCTACCGATTTGGTAAAATAGTCAATTTTCATCATAATGTAAACATGACCAACACTGGATGGTGGGTTCAAAGGTCCAATGAAGTCTATGCCCCACTATTTGAATGGCTCATCTATTACCAAATGTTTTAGGGGTAAGGATGCAAGTTGGGGATGATTGGTGAATAGCTTACATTTCTCACAAATTTTTACATAGGGATAGGAATCTTTGAACATTCCCAACCAATAGAAATAGTTTGTGACAATTTTAAAAGTCGTTACTATGGAGGAAAAATTCCCACCGCAAGCATTAACATGATAACATTTCAATAGTTTTTCTTGCTACTTGGTGTCAACACATCTAAGGAAGGTGTCGTCAACTCCTTTTTTATACAATTCCCCTTGTAAAATCACATATTTGGTCACCTTTAACCTAAGATTATGTTTTTCCTTATGATTCAAGTGTTTAGGACACTCACCATAAGTTAGGTAGTACACTACATTTGAGAATGAAGGATTTGTTAAGCTGACTAGTAGGGCCATGGGAACAGTACAAGCCTCCTCTTGTATTGGTTATTTTTTATTTGCTACTAACTTGCATAATCCCTACTTTCTGACCAAATTGGTAGGCTTGATCGTGAGGTTGTACTCTTGAATCTTACCTACCTATACTGCCCTTTTTTTGTTCCAATTTCTTGTCGAGTTAATACACTCTTAATTGCTATCTTTGACACATATATCACTGAATATGAGTGTTGAATGTAGTACCTAAACTGTTTAACTTCTTTCACCATAGAAAAGGCATGTTTTTAAATCTAAGAATAGTTAAGCTCACTTTTCTTTAAAGAGATTCTTATAAAAGCAATGGGATCCTCTTCCTCTTGATCATTATTTTGAGTCAGGATGCTTGACACGGTGTGTTCTGATGCATAACAATACATAATGAATTCTTTCCTAAAGTTAGGACTGATCAACATCAGGGCCTAAGATATGACAATTTTGATATCTTCAAAAGCTTTCTTCCCTTCTTTGACCCATTTAAATGGGTTTTTTTCACTCATCATATTCAACATGTGCCTTACCTTTTCTAAGAACTCAGGGATAAAACTTCTCAAGAATTTATCTGGCCAAAGAAAGACTTTAGTTCACTTCTATTTGTGGAAAGAGAGAGTTGTTGAATTTCTTTGACCCTATTGGGATCAATTTTGATTCCTTCTTTTGAAACAACATGTCCTAATAGTCTACCCTCTTCCACAAATAAAACTAATTTCTTGAGATTTAAGTATATGCCATGTTGCGTACATCTCTGCAACACTACTTCAAGATCCCTCAACTGGTGTTTCCTTCTTTTAGAATAAATATTTAAATCATCTAAATAGAATACAATGATCTTATCTTATAGATCTCTAAATGAAGAATTCATTTCGCTCTAAAATGTCACTCATGCATTAATCAGTCCAAAGGGCATCCTATATATATATGTTATAAAGGTTGTCTTATGCTGATATTTTTTGGACACACTTATTTGGTTATAGCCTGAATAATCATTAAGCATAGACATAACCTTTGAACCTACTACAAACTACAAAACATGTACCATTGTTGGAAGTGCATAATTATTTTTCAAGCTAGCCTAGTTAAGGTTTCTAAAATCTACATAGATTTTGATTTTTCCATTTTTCGTCCTTACATTTATGATATTAGCTATCTAGGTTGAGTGATAGATGGGGTACATGATTCTTTCCTTCATCATCTTCTCCATTTCCTTTAATATGGCCTCTAATACCTTCAGATTATAATTCCTAAGTTTCTAATAGAAAGGTGTCGCACTAGGTTATAGAGGTATATAATGTCTAAATTCTCCATTTCTAAAATTTGTTAGATCTTCATATCCCCAAGAGAAAACATCCCTATACCACATCAACGACTTTCTCAGGTTGTGTTTTTGCCTCACAGAGCAGGTCTTGCCGATTGAGATCCATTTGGGGTCATCTTCATCCCCAATATCAATTTTTTTGTATTCTTTTAAAACCTCATTTTGAGCTACATTCCCCTTAATAGCACTATCATCTTTCCTCTAAAAAAGGTGTTCAAGAGAAACTAGTCCCTTTGGAATTTTATTTCCTTTCAATTATATTACCTCATTAGTCTTGCTAAGTTCTTCACCAAGATCTTTGTCTTCAGCCTTAGAACCTTTGAAGAACAAGTCAATTTTTTTTTGGATACATCTAATAAAAATTTTCAACTATGAGTCATTATCAAAGACTTTCCATTTTCAATATTAACTGGCACACTTGGTCTATATATCATTTCCATCCTATAAGTATCAGTTTTAAAATTAGGGCGACATAAGAGAAACATAGTGAACACTGCTAGAGAGTCAGCTCTAGAGTTTTGAGATCAAGGAACAAATTATATGGAAAAAGAATCAGAAGACTCTAGTTTTTCCCATACCAAATTTCTATAGTGTTTTAACCTATCATTCTTGAAAAAAAAATTGGTTCCTTACTTGCTTTACGATTAATTTGGCATCACCTTTAGCTACCATTTCTTTTATTCCTTTCGACTTGGCTTCTTGCAATCCTAGCAATAGTGCTTTGCACTCTGTTGTTTTATTAGTATTCTTGAAATCTAGCTTGAATGAGAAAGGAATAGGCTCTCTTGAAGGAGGAACTAGTGCCACTCCAGCTCTAGATCTTGAGTTGGAAAAGCTACCATC
Organism: Cupressus sempervirens; assembly: GCA_028749045.1. Taxonomy (NCBI): domain Eukaryota; kingdom Viridiplantae; phylum Streptophyta; class Pinopsida; order Cupressales; family Cupressaceae; genus Cupressus; species Cupressus sempervirens. Next base: position 121,686,484 of record CM053785.1, on the reverse strand, counting down.
AAAGTTCATTATCCACAATTTTCCTATCTCCAAATCTTCAGTAATCAGTTCAGGTTCATCATTAGGAAGGATCACATAATTCCCAAACTAGAATTCTTCATATAATATCAGAACTTTAGGGTTTTCAAAAGGAACCACATTATATTTATTATTTGGTAATGTAGGAGCATCTTGGGTTTGCTTGCAATCTTGCATGTTTGGAGGGATTTTGGTTAAGTGTTGTGGAGCTTGGCAGATACTAGTGTTTGACATACACTGGGAGCTCGACATGGTTTATGGAACTCAACATGCTTAGTGGAACTCAACATGCTCAATGAAACTCAGCATGGTTTGTGAAATTTGGCATGATTTGGGAGCTCAAAATGGTCCATGGTTGCTCGACATGGTCTGGAACTTAGCATGGTCTTTGGAGCTTGGCAATGCTTGGGAATTTACTAATGCTCAGCTTGGTCTTGGTTCTATTGGTGCTGAGTTGTCTATGAGCCAACTTTTGTCATTTAATTTATGTATGGGATTTAATTTAGTGTTGTAGATGACTTATAACTTGACCTATATTTAATGTAAGGGATTGCTAGGCTGAATTATGGATTAGTTGGGTATAAGTAAGGGGTTTGGTAGAGTCTTTTAGGGAGGTGTAATCTTTCCAACTTTGAAAAGGGGATGAAATGTAGATGAAAAATTTAAAGAGCTAGAGCTGTGGCTTGACAACTAGAGGATTGTTTGGTGTAGCTAAGGGTACAAGTGTGGATTCCTCTTGGTGTTCTTATCCAGTTGTGGATTTAGACTAGCTAAAATTGGTGCGCGGTAACTAGATCTTGTAGAAATAGTATTGTAATTGCTATTTGTATTTGGCCCTAACCCAAAAGGCCTTACAACCATGCATATTGAATGTAATCAATCATTTTATTAATAAAGAGTTGTTATTGGTGTCAAATCTTGCATTTTGGTTGCTTGGTTATTTTCTAGGGGCTTGGACAGCTCCTTTGGGCATTCTCCTACTTTGCACTGTGTTAGATGACATCAGAGTGAAGGTTTTCCTGAGTGTGTAGATAGGTCACCGAAGCTGAGGGAATTTGCACCAGGACTTATAGAGAAGGCTGATCTTTTGGTTGATTGATCTTCTAGATTGGTGGATCTATTACTTAGGGTTTGCTAAATTTTTGAAAGATGCCTCCAAGACGATTGGACCCTAGGGTAATTGATGATCTTAGTGATGCTATGGAAGAAAGGATCTTAGAGAAGGTAAGAGTAGATTTCAGATTTGAGATTGCATTGATGAAGAGTGGCATGATCACTAAAATTGTAAGTACTTTAGGTGGTGTATGTAGGCATGTGGGTACTAAAGGTAGCTACGAGGAAGTTTTTGAAGACTTTGAAGTTGTTGGATCTAGTGGTGGGATAAAACTGATCATATGGAGAGACCTAATGGAACTAGGGATGGTTAGTTTGCTATACCTATATCTTAGTTGAAGCTGAAGCATAAGATGGAGGTTTCTAAATTTTTAGGTACTTTGACTCTTAAAGACTTGATTGATTAGATTGGTGAGTTGGAAGACTACTTTGAGCTTGAGGATATTGAGGATCCACTCAGAGTGAGGTTGGCACAAACTAAGTTGAAAGGACATGTTGCTGTTGAGATAATGGGTGTTGCACACATTGCATAATATTGTTATTTTATTATTTTATTTTATTATGTAATGTTGTACCTAGATGGACGTGCAACATGTAAAGATTCCCATGGAATATTGTTGATGAGTTGTATTGTAACATTGTGAAAATATTTGATGTAATTATTTAATATTGGGGAAAAGAATTAAATGCCCACCCCGAACCCCACTATTTATGAAGTATGTATAGTACTTTCCTGATCAGTCACCACAATCTAACAATCTCCCACTTGGGGACTGATCAGGCTCCACACTAAACAACAGTTGCTCTTTGGTGGAAGGAATTGCAAAGAGACAGAGAAGAGGAAGGCAAAGTAAAGATCTCTAGATGGAGATTGATGGTGACTAAGTTGAAGGCTAAGTTTATTCCTGCTAATTATGAACTTGAGTTGTTTAAGAGATTGCAGAACCTGAAACAAAAAGATATGTCTATGAAGGATTATAGCGAGGAGTTCTACAAGTTGACTATTTGGTCTGTTCATAGAGAATTTTCAAAGGAAAAGGTAGCTTGGTACATTAATGGCTTGAGATTCAATATTTAGGATGAGGTTGGTATGTTGATTATTTCTTCAGTTGAGGATGCTTATCAGTATGCTCTAAAGGTAGAGGATAAGTTGAAAAGGAAAATTCAAGGTAATGCTAGAGGGAAGGAGAAGCATGATAGCTTGGCACAAGCTAAACTGAGTGTTGAAGGTGAACCAAAACTTGTTGATTAGAAAAGGAGAACAAGTGGAGGTGGATTCAAAGGTAATTTCTTTAGATGTGGGAAAGAAGAGCATAGATCTTTTGAATGTCTGGTTGGTAGGACAACTGTTGTTGTGGATGATGTTGTAGTTTAAGATAGTTAGCCTAAGCAAGGATAAAGTTTGTTAGCTCGACGAGTTTTGGTTGGTGAGAAGACATTGGATTCTTGTCAGAGGACTAGTTTGTTCAGTACTTATTGTAAGTCTGGTGGTAAAGTCTGCAAGATGATTGTGGATGGTGGTAGGACTAATAACCTTGTTGCTAAGGAGATGGTTTAGAAACTTGGTTTGAAGAGAGTGAGACATCCTTATCCTTATAGGATTGGCTAGTTGCAAGGTGAACATGCTTTGGAAGTGAGGGAACAATGACTTGTTGATTTCTAGATTGGGCAGTATCAGGATCAAGTGTTGTGTGATATTATGGCCATGAATAGTTGTCATGTGTTGCTTTGTAGACCTTGGTAGTATGATTGCAGGGTTGTGCATGATTGTGTCAAGAATGTGTTTATTATTAAGAAAGGTGGTAGGAAGTTTTCCTTGATTTCTTTGTAGAATAAAGAACTTAGTAGGAGGAACCTGAGTACTGGTAGGTGAGTTGAGTTGGTAGATTTTGAGAAGGTTGGAGATAAGTATGGAAATCAGACATGTAGCACACCGAGAATGGAAGTGAAAAAGAAGAAGAAAACAAAGGAAAGAGTGTACAAGTTGAAGACTTGGAGGATATGCATGTGAAGAACCAGTTTGGGATTTATGTGCTAAATCCCAAAAGATGTTCTTCTAGCTACTGAGAACATATTTTCAAACCTGGGGTGTTTGATGTAGGAGCATCTTGGGTTTTCTTGCAATCCTGCATGTTTGGAGGGATTTTGGTTAAGTGTTGTGGAGCTTGGTAGATACTGGTGTTTGCCATACACTGGGAGCTTGACATGGTCTGTGGAACTTGGCATGGTTTGTGGAACTTGGCATGGTTTGGCAGCTCAACATGGTCTATGGTTGCTCGACATGGTTCTGAACTCAACATAGTCTCTGGAGCTCAACAATGCTTGGAAATTTATTGGTGCTCGGCTTGGTATTGGTTCTATTGGTGCTGAGTTATCAGTGAGCCAACTTTTGGCATTTAATTTATGCATGGGTATTTAATTTAGTGTTGTAGCTGACTTGTGGCTTAACCTATATTTAATGTAAGGGATTTAATTTAGTTTTTAATGAGCTAGGCTGACTTGTGGCTTAGTTGGGTATAAGTAAGGGGTTTTTTAGAGTCTTTTAGGGAGGTGTGATCATTCCAAATTTGAGAAGGGGTGAGCTATAGATGCAAAATTTAAAGAGCTAGGGCTACATCTTGAGAACTAGAGGATTTCTTGGTGGACCTGATGGTACAAGTGTAGCCAGTTGTGGATCTGGACTAGTTGGAATTGGCGTGTGGTAATTGGATCTTGCAGGATCTTGTAGAACTGGTATTGTAATTGTTGTTTGTATTTGGCCCTAACCCGAAAGGCCTTATAGCCGGGCATATTGCATGTAATTAGTTATTATATGAATAAAGAATTGTTATTGGTGTCAGATCTTGTATTGTGGTTGCTTGGTTGTTTCCTGGGGGATTGGACATCTCCTTTGGGGATTCTCCTACCTTTGCACTGCATCATTTGGATCTGGTTCCAACTTTATCTTCTTTTTTCCTAGTGGGATCACTACCTCCAACTAATCCATCTTGATTTCTCCTCCAATCTCTTTGCAAAAAGTTCTTCTAAGAAACATGCCATAGCTTGTAGGAATATTAGCCACCAATATTGTCAATTTTACCCTTTTATCTAGATAGGTAGCAAGAAATTTTTTTATGTCCTTGACTTGTCCCATGATTGGTACTTGTTTCCCATCCATCAAATAACATCGTCCAAAGGTTTTTGTAAGAGAGAGACCAAGAACTTTGGCAACAGGGTGAAGCATAATATTATCAGAGGCCCTTGAGTCTATAGTATAATTACTAAGCTTCTTCCATTTAATAACAAAGAAATGTAGAAAGGATTGGGTTTCTTTTCTTCTACTTCATTTTCTATAGCATGGGCACAAGATCTATCACCAAATTCAAGTGATGCACCTTCTGACACAAAAGTAGGGATTTCATGGGTTGTTAGGGTTTCAATTCTAAAGGATTCATTGAATTGGGCATTTGAACTAGGTTCCTTTCTCACATATTGAACTAGTTTATCAAGTTCTTTAGGAATAATCCTTAGGTACTCAGCTAGGGAAATAAAAATGGTAGTGGATTTTTCGAATTCAACAATCTCAAATGTAGAAGGGTTGGTGGTCGATTATGTTCTAGATGAAATTTTAAATTTTGAACCTTTGGTATTTGAAGATGAATCATTGTATACCTAATATTTTCCTTTAGAATGTGAAACATTGGCACTAGTATTAAATTTATGACCTCTCCAAATTTGTTTGAGGATTGTACATGTAGGATCTTGCAATGTTAATAGAATGTCTCTTCCCCTATTTGAATCATATTCATACTCCAAGAAATAAGACCCTAAACCTTCAGCTTCTACCCCTATACTCTCTACTTGATGTTCTCTATTGATGGAATATCTTGTTGCATTAATTCAAACATACCTCAACCAATTAGGACATGCTCGCTCATCATGATTTGTAGTTAGATGAAAAGAGAACATATTCTCTCTAGGAGCTTCTTCGATTTGCAATCATTGTTGAAGTTATGTCAACATAGGAGACTTACCATAAGATGGATTTTGTTGTCTCCATCTAATATCTTGGTAAGGTGATTGATATGGTGTGCTGGCTTTCTTTTTTTGTCTCTTAAGCATGGCCATGTCATTCATTAATAATGTGACTAGATCCAAAACTCCTAGTCTAGGTCTCCATACCTAAACTCTCAAGGGATTCTCCTAATCCTATAGGTTTACTATTTGACCCTATTCCCAAGAGAATCTCTCACAATTATTACCTTCTACAAGATCTATTACACTAATTATTACTCCACTTCTTTTCTCTCTTAACTTACCTAGACTCCTAGCTTGGCTTTTCTTGTTATCTTGCAAGATAAAACACAAATTCCCATGCAACATCCATTATTTATCAAAGTATCTTCCTCAAGCTTGATATAAGAATCCCTAGCAATCTTGGGTTTTTGCTCACAAACTCACTTCACCAAATTTAAAATTTCTCTTATTAGGCCTATTAGTCCTAAGAGCCCCCAATTAGGCCTCCCATCTAGGTTTTCACACAACTCCAAAATATTTTAAATAAGGTATCAAATTGTTCTATTTTCCAGATACTCTTTTTAAAGATCTTCATATTTCTTACATTTTAGGCTATCAATCTATTCGTACACGACTTAAGCATGAATACCCTATTTTTAAGGGTTTAAATGAAACATAGTAAGTATTCCCTCCAAAGTTTCACTAGATGATTTTTCTTGATCACACAAACTAGTTCAATGAACCTCCACACCTTATTCTCCACCTCCTCTTCTTGTATTGGCACAACCTAATTCCAATCATTTAACTGCTAGCTCTGCAACATGTAACTCCTAGTCAGGTATACTAGAGTCGCCTAGGGAATGCTTGGAAATATAGAAAACTAACTCCTTAGCACCTAAAAATGAATATTATACCATATACATAGTTCTATTCTTGATTCCAAAGGTCCATGGTGATTTGACTAGTGGAATTCAAGAAAGAGTCAATTCTCTTATAGCAACTCAAAATAGGACAGTAAATTGCACAATGTCAAAATGAATTTAAAACATCTACTTACTCAACACCTCAAAGACACAAAAATGATACAAAAATACCTACATTCAAACCTCTAACTATCCATGAAATAAATAAATCCCAATCAATCCATTCACATTGGATGGTAGGGTATGCAAGTTGACTATAATTGGAAATACTTCAAAATGTGTTATTTCTTCAACTCTAATTCATATAATTTGAACAAAAAACATTCTCATGGGCATGAGATGGTTTTATATAGTGTTTTTTCACATGTGGGAACCTCTTGTATAGACCCAATAACTAAAAAATGTATGTTCGCTCGATTTGGGCAAAAAGTTGTCAAATGCAACTTTTTGCAGAATTGCTTGAGCAACTTTGCAACTTTATCCTCTAACCATATATGGATAAAAAAAACTTACATATGAGTTCCATAGGGTCAAAAAATCACTTCTAACACCTTTTTCCAACATTAGAGTTTTTGGTCAACTCTTGGGCAACCCTTGACCTATGCAAGCCATTACAAGTAATATTGCCAACCCTAAGACTCCTCATTCATTCACCTATCTATCTACCCTTAGTCACACCCTTAGGGCTTTATATTTATCCCTTATTCATTGATGTTTGGCTAGAAATATCTTTAAGACAAAATGTGTTAGGACCTTAACCTAGATCCTAGGTGCTCCTATACCAATTAACCTTTGCATGAGAGGGTCTGTAGGAGTAGGTGTAGAAGAAGTCCCAGATGTTTGCACTTCTCTTTTCCATTTATCTATTGTAATAAAATAATCTTCTAATTATATGGCCTATTTATACATAGTATCTAGATCGGCTACTATGTCTTTTAATAAGTGGAACCTTATATTAGGTAGAACAACATTCAAAAAGAAGATCTTTTTATTCTCATCACTAGGTCTGGAGGTTGTGGGGATTCTTTGTAACAATCTATTGAACTTGGCCACAAACTCCCTCATTGGCTCATGAATTTACTTTTTCAATTGACTTAATTAGATTAGAAGAGTAGATTCATTGTTAGGAGTTTTGAACCTAGCTTCAAAGGTTGTTTTCATATCATTCCAATTGCTTATGGAAGCTTAGGGTAAATGATTGAACCAATCAAATGTTGGATTGGTGAGTGTCTAGACAAAGATTCTTACTACTATTTCTTGAGTGAGTACACTAATAATACCACATGTTGTGTGGAAGGCACTTACATGATCATTTATACATACTTTTCCATCATCGCTAAACTTAGGTAAAATCTCAATTGCCCCTTTTGGCAATGCTGCAGGGTTCACTCCCAGGTTTAGAGGACCTATGTTATAGCCCTAAGGTTGATTTAAAGCCATATTTGGAAACCTAAATTTTAAAGGCTGGATATTGATATATGAGGATATTAAAATCCTTAGTGGGATGAAGGCTTGCACAAGAGGTGAGATATGGGAAGCCTTTAGGGGAGAAGTAGGTCTACTACAAGATTTAGTCCTTTTCTTCAGTGTGTCAAAATCAAGAAGGAAGTTCAAGTTTTTCAGAGGCTCAAAATTTTCATCAATCAATCCTTTGTCTCTCTCTCCCTCTCCCCTTGTGTATCTTTTCTTATCCATATTTAAATGTGTTGAATAGGTTCAACGTCTTACTCGAGTTTGGGTGAGCCTATTCACAATCGTCGCTTCTTGAACCATGGCTACACCTCTTAACTTCTCATCAAATTCTTCTTCTCTTTCTAGTAATCTAAGGACTTGTTGAATTTTTTGGTTGTAATCACCCAAAAATGGTCTAGTAAATTATAAGACCCCTTTTTCTCTTTTAAATTTTTTCCAATGCTAGATCATAAATCATTTATCTTGATCAAGTCTATTTATTTGATTATAACCTATGGTTTGACCACTTTATCCTAAATCTCTTATTTAATTAAAAGAGCTTTCTCCCTTTTAATTAAAGAAAAATTCCCACTTCCCACTTATCCTAAGTGTGCACACATAGCATTATTCCTAATTAAAATATAGAGGAAAAGGCATTTTTTTCTACACATGATTGCACAATTTTATATATGAGAGGAATATTTTATTTTTAAGATAACTTTAATTCTTCTCCACACATTTTAAATCCTCTCAAAATTCAACTATTAATTTTTTGTTGGTGGAAAAGCTTGTGTACATGGATCACTCAAGATCCATTCTCCTCCCTTGATTATGCCTCTTTTGCCTCTTGATCTCTACCATCCATTTTTCTTTAAAAAGGAGGTTCTCTCCCCATTATTTCATATGGTTGAAGGAGTTGGAGCTATTATCACACTATCAATTTGAAGCCTTGGTACCTTGGAGTCTCATTTCATTCTTAGAGTACTTGGAGCTTTCCCTCATCTCACATCTTGAACCTTGTTCATCATCGCTAGGTTAACATTTATCCATCTTGCATTTCAATTCCTAGATTATCTTATTATCTTCATTATAGTGCATTGCACTTTTACTTTCACCATAGATAGGGTTTGCATCTCATTTGGCTTAGATCTTTCATTTCATTTGAATCTTCCATTCTATGGTGTACCTTGAAAGGGTTTCTTAAGTGGGTTCATTTGAGAGCCATTATCATATTGTTATTTTTTTTATTCAGCCTTGCACACCATAGATAGGAAGCTATAAGCTACCTCTTGAGATACTCTTCTTCATGTGTATTCTCAAGTATAATGGTTTATAGAAGTGTGTTTGCATTTTTCACACACATTGGTTACTTTGTCGGTACTACCAGGTGAAAGAAGTTAGGTCTAAAATTAAATCTTTTCGTGTATTCACAAAGCCTAAATCTGGTTGCAAGATAGGAATAACATCATTATGTTGAAGAACCATTATGATTCATTATCAAATTTCTAAGGTTTAGTCTTTTTCCTAAGACTTCCCTAATAGAGTCGCAAAAAATCTGTTGGTGATTAGATTTGCCTCCCTTTTATGATTTTGAAATAACTTACTCTATACCCCTATTTGGGAAACAATAAAAGTTCATAGTAGTTGGATAAACATATGCTAATTGTTTCCCTCTTAATATTTAGAGGTATGACTCCCTTTTAATATATTTTCAATGAATTTATATTTGAAAAGTGCATACATGTGTACGTTTTTTCATAAAGTACTTAAGGAACTCTCACATAATCTTAGGTATGGAGGGAAATCTTAAGAAGCTACAAAAATGGTTCAAGTAAATTAAGAAACAAAAAGTTTTCTTAAATCACTCAAGCTTGAAAAATAGAGAGAATTCAGAGATGCTAAAAAAAAACATCAAAAAGGATGATAACCTAAGATAAACAATAGTCAATATCATAGAACAATTGATATAAAAATCCACAAAGTATTCATCATGTTGAAATTTAAAGACATAGTTTTAAACTTTTCCATGTATTGATAGATGCATGTGTATGTGCATGTCTAAGCTCAAAGTCTCAAAATAAACATTCAAATTGCCAGACTTTCCTTTTAGAATCTTTAAAAAAAGTTTCTTAGTTGAAACTAATATTTAAGCAATTTTTCCTATCTAAAATCTAACCCTCAACCATTTTTATGCTTCAACATCTATAGTATCAATTATGAGAGGCCTCCATCAAAACTCAACTCTCTCGGTTACAAAATAGTTATAGAAATAACTAACTAAAAATAGTCTTCAAGACAAAATCCTTCAGAAAGACAAGTGATTCAAAAACTAACATGCCATACAACTAATCTGCTTCACCAAGTTGATCCTCTCTTGATGTGGCCTGCTTAACTAGCTTCCAGTTCTTGAAAATTCTCACAAACTTTTGAGGTACATGAGAATGTGGGTTTCTTAGACTTAGTAATTTTTTCTCTATAGGCATCCTTTTTCCATTTTAGTTCTTTGATACTCTTGCTCTACTTGGGTAAGTGCTCTTGGTTCAAGTAAATAATGGATTCTGTTAGAGTAATTATTTGTTACACTTATTAATTAGATCATCTTGATTTAGTTAATTAAGTTGTTTATTACTCTAGTTACTTAAGCTTTCTCTTAGGTTCATATAATTAATATTTTATATTAATTATAATGTGCAAACCTATTTTTCTTTCCCTTTAGGGTTTCGTTCACCTTTAAGGTTGAACTTTTGTACTTTTTGTTTTCATAACTTGGAATACAATTTTTCTCTCACACCATTGAGATTTTTCAAGTTCTACTTTTTCCTTTTTTGGTTTCTCTTCACTACAGGTTATTTGCATGCAAGTGTTCTTGGCAATCTATGAAGTTGGTTTTCACAACTTCTATTTGGTATCAGAGCATCCCTACTACTTCCTGGTTTGAAGATTTTTGAAGCCGTGATTCAAAGATAGAAACCCCAACTTTTTTGATGTTCTTTCTTTCAATTGGGAGGGCTTTTTTTTGGCTCACTTTGGGCCAAAACAGAGGTTGCCATCATGCTCAGAAGGCCCAGTATAGTCAAAAAACATATATATATATATATATATATATATATATATATTTGGTCACAATAGCCTTTGGGAAATTTTTTTGGCCCCTGGAAAGTCGTATGGACATGATTTTCAAAAAAATAAAAAATAAATTAAAAAAACTTTATTTTTGGGGTGCTACGCCCACTAGCCACCCCGACACCACCTTGCCACCACCAGAGCACTACCTGTGCCCGGCTTGCACTCAGGCATAGTCGATGCACAACGTGTGTTGTGACCCCTGACCCACCACCATCAACGGGCTACCCTCCGGCCACCACTATCGACGCTACGCTACTCGGTGACCACTACCACTAGTGCTACTCTACCTAGCCATCACCAACTTGCTGACACAATTCTCTGACTAGCTAATGCAAAAATTTGGCAGTGACATCACTTCTCAACCAGCCCATGTCATCATTCTGATGTACATTTTTGGCAGTTGCTGATGTCACCTTTCAAATTGATGACATCACTTTCTAGTTGCTTACATGATTTTTTGATAGCCATATTTTTTTTGATGATGGGTAGTCGACGGTCATACGACCGTCAAATTTTTTTCCATGTCTATCATTTTCTAGTGAGCTTGTCTTTTGGAGCAGTAGTTGGTTTTTTGGCCATAACTTGAGCATACAAAGGTCTTTTTCTGATCCAAAAGAAGCACCACAAAGCTAGCTCAAAGATGGAGATGATGATGCTAGTTTCATCACATTTTAATTTTGTTTGAGCTCCCATTTTGGGTATTAAAGTAAAGGCTTTTGTTTCCTTCTTCTCTACATCCAGAATCCAGGTTCTTTTCTTAGTTTTCGTGCTTTCTATAGTTGTTTTTTTGGCATTTGAGGGATAACATTATACATTGTGGGGGGTATTTTCTTCTTTGTAATTTACTTCAGACTAGACCCTTCTACTTCTCTCTTCTTCTCTCAATGTCAGATCCTTCTGTGACCCAACTTATGCCACATAACTATCATAATTGGAAAGCACACATGACTTGACTTCTTATGTCACATGGCTTATGGTCATGTCTAGATGAGAATCAACCTATTTTGCAACACCCCTTTGAGGTTCTTCAATATAGAAACAAAATGGATGAGGCCATGGGATTGATTGCAATAAACATCTCAGATAGTCTACTATTTCACTTGGATGGTTTGACCACTTCTCGAGCTATTTGGACCAAGTTCTACAACTTGTTTGGCATAGTGAATGAGTTCGGGCTTTACAACTTGATGTAGAGTTGACTTCTTTGTCACCAGCCAGCTTCCCTAATATTGATGACTTTTTGATGAAGTTCAAATCTCTACATAAAATTTTGTAGGGATGTGGGAAAAACAAAACAAATGATGAGTGTATCTTTTTGATACTCTCAAAGTTACGAGGACATTATCAGATCTTCTCTTCCACTTTCTACTCCATTATGGATGCCTTGGGTAACAGACATCAGATGCCTTCATTTGAGACATTTTGTGATTGGTTGACATAGGAACAGGCATAGATCCAATAGGTGGATGCCTCTGGCTCTTTCAACCAACCATTGGTTGCTTAGACTTCTCAGGGGAAACCAAAATAGAAAGCCAAACCGAAGAAAGATACACCAAAAATTGATGCCAAAACTCTAGCTATTGCTTCCAAGGATAAATGTACTTTGAAGTCTACCGAGTCTACCTCCAAGACTAAGAAGAAATTAGCTGAGACCTACATCTTCTGTGGAAAGGATGGACATCCCATTTCTAGGTGTTGGAAATGTTTTGAGGCTTTAGAGGAAGCCATGTTGGAGCATCACATTTCAACTCCTAAGTCTACATCCCCCCCACAGGGAAAGGTTATGCTCTTACTACATGAGTTATGACTTATGGGCCTACATGGATTCTTGATTCTAGTGCCTCTCACCATATGAAAAACACTTAGCAGTTGGTCGCCTCACTTTTTCCTTGTGCTACTTCATAGATTGTTGTTGGAAACTCATCACATCTTTCAGTTGTGGGTTAATGTTCTATTGCATTAGCTGGGGGTTCTCTTCAGGATCTTATTTTTGTCCCTGACATATCAATGAACCTATTGTCTATTTATCAAATTTTCCACTCTGGCTTTGGTAAGACAATTGAGTTCTCACCACATGATGTGGTTATTCAAGACTTACTTGATTCTTAGTTGATTGTGGCTACTAGGAGTGTTGACTCTACATCTCACCTCTACAGATTTGATAGATTTGAGTATTCTCATAACACAGGTTCTTTTCTTGTAACACATGTAGACTTCATAAGTAGAATTTGGCATGAGCATTTTGGCCATGTCAATTATAGATATCTTCAATAGATGAGCACACAGGCACTTGTTCTTAGGCTTCCCCAAATTTCCTGCACAGATGGTGTTTGTTAGGGTTGTGCTCTCGGAAAAAAACATAGGGATCCTTTTCCACATGGACAAGCCACTTGTACTTTGGCACCATCAGAGTTGATTCATAGTGACCTCATGTCATTTCCCACTCTTTTTTTTGGTGCTAGATATGTGCTTACTTTCATTGATGAATTCTCTAGATGTACATGGGTGCAATTTTTGAAGTACAAGTTTGATGTCTTTGATTCATTTTGAGTCTTTAAGACATTTTTTGAGAAGTAGTCTGCTCTTTCTATTTGGAAGATGTGCATATATAATGGGGGGGGGAGTATATAAACCAAAATTTCAAGAATTTTTGCTTTGAACATGCTCTTCAGCATCAATTTTTAGTGCCCTACACCCCTCAGCAGAATGGTGTGGCTGAGAGAAAGAATAGAACCCTTCGGGTGATAGCTAATTGTATGATTTAGTCTAGGTCCATGGATTCATGTTTTTGGGTAGAGGCAGTCAATTATGCCAACTATATTTAGAAGCGAATGCCTCACAAGGTAGTTCACCTAAGGAGGCTTGGTCTCATGTCAAGCTCGATGTATGTTGATTCCAAGTTTTTGGTAGTGAAGCATGGGTGTTTATACCAGATGCTCAGAGGAGAGTAATGGAGCGAAAGAGTCAACACCTCATTTTTGTTAGCTATTGTGAGGATGTTAAGGCCTACAGGTTATTTGATCTTGATTCCAGAGAGGTCCTATTTCAACATGATGTCTAGTTTGATAAGCACCTTCCTATAGTAGATGCCCTATCTCCATAGTCTACTTCACTTACCACTACTCCCTCATCCTTTCTAGTCTCTTTTCTAGATGATGAGGATGTGATCATGGTGATCCCCATTTACCTCTACCATAGGATCCTCCACAAATGCCTAAATGGGCTTGAGCTATAGTTGAGGTTACAAGATCTCTAGCTGGTGACCCTTCCACTTCCTGTCACACCCATTCTCATACTGTGAGTTCTAGTCTTCTCAGTCATGCTATTTGTGATGATCCTCAAAAATTTGCAGTAGTGACAAGACATTCTGAGTGGTATAGTGCAATGGAGGAGGAGTATTCTTCTTTGATGAAGAATCATACTTGGGGTCTTTGTTCTCTTCCTAAGGGAAGAAAGTTAGTGTGATGCAAATGGTTGTATCATAATAAGTTTGCTGTTGATGGTTCCATTGATAAGCATAAGGCCCATATTGTTGCAAAGGGTTTTTCATAAGTTGAGGGTATTGATTACATTGAGACATTTGCCCCTGTCACCAAGATGAACTCTATTTACCTTGTCTTATCCCTCACAGCTTCTCAAGAATGGACCATTTTTTAGATGGATGTGAAGAGTGCATTCTTTCATGGTGATCTTATTGAGGAGATTCACATGAACTAGCCTCAGGTATTTGTGTAAGATTCCTCCTTGTTTTGCAAACTTTGAAGCTCATTGTATGGTCTCAAACAAGACCCTAAGGCTTGGTATGAGAAGATGGACTCTTTTTTGCTTTCTATAGGCTTCACACGCTACCATTTTGATCCTACAATCTACATTCAACATCTTAAGGCTGAGGTTTTGATGCTTGTGCTATATGTTGATGATATTCTTCTCATAGGTAGCTCATCCTATATGATTATAGATGTTCAGAGAACATTGATGGAACAATTTGAGATGGCTGATCTTGGTCTGCTACACTATATTCATGGTCTCCAGACTATTTAGTCCTCTACTGGGATTTTTGTTTATCAATAGAAGTATGCTCTTGACATGCTTCATCACTTTGACATGCTTGATTGCAAGCTTGCTCGAACACCTTTTCAGTTAGGTGTCACCTTGTCTGCCTCCTGCTCTTCACCTTTAGTGAATCCCACATTGCATTGATAGTTGGTTGGTAGCTTATTGTACCTTACACACACTCATCCTGATCTCTCCTTTGCTATGGGTCTTGTCTCTTAGTTTTCACATGAGCCTCATGAGAGTTATTGGCAAGCTTCTAAGAATATTTTGAGATACATTCAGGGTGTATTGGTGAATTACATTCATTACACATCAGGGACTCCTCACATTGTTGGCTACACTGACTCAGATTGGGCTGGTGATGTTGATGATCAGAACTCTACTTCTGGCTTTGTTTTTTGTCTTGGCTCTAGTCGTATACAATGGTTGTGTAAGAAGCAACATGCTCATGCACTTTCATCCATAGAGATTGAGTATTGAGCAGTGGTGTTTGCTAGTTAGGAGATTTTATGGCTTTGGTAGTTGATGATTGAGTTTGGTTTTCCTCCTGATTGTCCCACTATTTTGTGGTGCAATAATCAGAGTGCTATTCATATTTCTCACAACTCGATGGAGTATCAACTCACTAAACACACTAAGCTTCATATGCATTTCATTCATCATATAATCTAGGATAATGTTCTCTCTTTGGAGTATAATCCCACTAATGCATAGGTTTCCAACATCTTCACCAAGTCATTTGCATTGCCTCGCTATCTTCAGTTGTGGTCTATGCTTGGGGTTACGAAAGTTGTCCTTGCAGGGTCTTCTTGAGGCCTTCCTTCCTTCATGTTTTTTTAGCATGTTTGTTCTATCTCTTTTTGGAGAGGGGTTTTTCCCACTAGGTTTTCTCCTTTGTCTCCAGTTTACAAAGATTTCCTTGTTTTGGGTACCTGATTAGGCCTTGTTGCCAGGACCCATTGTCTTGCTTTCAGAGCTTTCCTAGGTTAGCTTCCTCTTGAGCTTCACTTAAGGGGGGTGTTAGAGTAATTATTTGTTATGCTTATTAATTAGATCATCTTGATTTAGTTAATTAAGTTGTTTATTACTCTAGTTACTTAAGCTTTCTCTTAGGTGCATATAATTAATATTTTATATTAATTATAATGCACAAACCTAGTTTTATTTTCCTTTAGGGTTTTGTTCACCTTTAAGGTTGAAATTTTGTACTTTTTTTTTTTCATAGCTTGGAACACAATTTTTCTCTCACACCATTGAGATTTTCCAAGCTCTGCTTTTTCCGTTTCTAGTTTCTCTTTAGTACAGGTTATTTGCATGCAAGTGTTCTTAGCGATCTGTGAAGTTGGTTTTCACAACTTCTACAGATTCCACATTAGGAACCATAGTGAAACCTTGGGGCATAGGATTATCATTTTCCTTAATCTTAGCCATGGCATCTTGGAAACCTTTCACCAAACCTTCTGATTCCATGTTGCCCTCCTCAAACTGCAGTATGCCAATAGGGTTAATTATTTGCATGTCTTTCAAGACTTCTTTATGAATTTATTCGATTTAATTCTTAATTGCTCACACCTCTTCTATGGAATTTTTAAACAAGGAATTCTTCCAACTCATATTGCCTTTCATTATATAGAGCATGCAAGGGTCTATGGTTTTCATATGATTTTTAGCAAGGAACTTAATCACTCTATATTTTTCAACTTCTTGCACTTGACAAACTATTGCTTGGCATTTAGCTCATCAACTTCCCATGCTAGTATGAGGGTCTAGATTTCTCTGAGAACTTCTCCTTATGCATAGTAGTAGTGAATGCTTGGATAAAATTATTTCCTTCTTTTATAACAACTCTAATCTAGGTGTTCATCGCTTCCAAGAAATGTTTTCAATTTTTCATTTGCTTTAATAGTTTCTTACTGTTAGAGGAGTTAGGGTTGAATTATTGGGGAGCTTGGATCAGGAGAAGCACCCAACATTCATCAGAGAATTGATGTGCTCAGTCATAGTAAGGAATAAGTGTTTCAACTCTCTCTTCTCCTGGCTATCCTTTTCAGACTAGTTTAGACTGTGACTACTTGAGAACTTAAACAAATGGTTACTAGTATCATGATTCATAACTCCTAATTCCATTTGTGTAACCTCAAAATCTTTAGCCTCCACATCATGCATGTCTTCATTCATCTTAAAAGTGGTTATCTCTACAGTCACCTTCCCTGCAGTGGGGTATTTGATCAAGCGAGCATTATTCTTTACCTACTTAGCTTTAGGAGTGCAAGTGACATACTTAGTATCTTTGAATGGCAAAGAAATAGGTCATAGGCTAAACTTTGAGTTTATTGAGCTAGACAACCAAGGGAGGATAAAACTTGTGGCTATCATCCATTCATCCTATTTAGTAGGTGTCATCAAACCTTCTTGAGCCATATTCATATCATCAAACACTTTTGTATCCATCCCTTGAATTTTAGGTATAACAGGGATGTCTTCTTTATCTCATTTTAAATCCATGAAGTTAGGCTCTTCAACCACTATTTGAACTTGTGCCAGGGACTTAGTTTTGGATCTCACTTTAGGAATCATAGGATGAATTGGTGGTTCCTTGGTGGCTTGTTCAAGTGAAGCCACCACATTTTTCTTCTTTCTTGAGGAAATGCTACTTGCATCATTTGATAAAAGGGGAATGTTACAATGTGAGGATTTGAAAAAGAAATGCCATTTTAGCTCTTTTCATCTGCATTGAGCTCATTATTTTGTGTGTTTTCCCTTGCAACTGATTGTCAATGCATTCTAGTATAGACTTGGACCTAACATATTGTAGACGCTTAAAATCATCCCTGAACACTATATTAATTAATTTTAATATTTCCTATGACATTTTAATTAATTATTAATTAATTAATTATATACTTCTACTTATTTAATTAAACTAATTAATTAAATGAGTTCATTCTCTTAAGTATTTAAATCTAATTTAAATACTTCTAGCCTTAATGTGTTAAATTAATTTAACACATGATCCTCCATGTCTCCCCCTTTTTAAATAAATTTTATTTATTTAAATCCTCACACCCCATTAATTTCCCTAAACCCATGATTAAATTAAATCTCATTTAATTTAATCTTAAGCCTAACCTAGACCCTAGTGTATAACCATCATTTTCATCCTCTTAAGCCTACTTCTTCTCTAATCCCACTTAATCATTCCTAATTATCTCCCTAATCCCCCTCATTAGCCTAAGAGTGTGCTCACACATGTGTGAGATGGCATGCCTACACACTCTTGTCTCCCACTCTTCTTCTCAAGTTTTCTCACACATGTGTGAGCAAACTCTGAATTCTTGACCATTTACATGGCTTGCATGTCACCTTATGTGGCATCTACATGGATGCCACCTCACCAAGCCATCCCTCAAGCCTATAAATAGAGGGCTTGTCTCAAGCATTGGCATCTCCCATTATTTCATTGTTACTATGCCATTTTGAGTTTTGAGTTTTCATGCTTAGAGTTTGCATTGTAGTTTGATTTTCATAGAGATTCCTAGGATCATACTAACAATTTGGTAGCTGATTTAGTTTGCTTCATGCATTGTTAATCTTGTTTTCTTCATGCATTTGCATTTCCATTCCATAGCTTACATTCTTAGTTAGTTTCCTTTATTGCATATCATCTTCATTGTTGAATGCTTTCAAGAATGGCTTTCTCCATAGCCATTTCTTGAAGTGTTCCTCATCCTACATAGCTTAGGATCTTAGTGCATTTTCATTCACATTTTCATTCACACTTGCACTCACACACTCAAGAGATTCATTTATTGTTGTGTTTGGGAGAGCACACCAAACATACCCCCATCTTAACACACCAACAAGGCCTCTTATGGGTGCCTTTGTTGTGCTGTAGAGGTGGCTAAAAGATTGGGTTTGTTAGCTGCTTAGGGTTGCAAAACCCAAGCAAGCATTAATTAGTGTTTGTTCCTTTCATTTTGATGAATCTTTGATGCAATTTCAAAGTTTTTAGCTAATGTTTGTTTGTTAACCCATGCTCCTAACAGGTCACATTTTCTAGCACACAGATATATATCATCTTCTTTGTCTCGACTCCAGTTGATTTTAGGGAGGACTTGTTCACTTGTTTCTTTATATCCTAGTTCAAAAACATATGAATCATCTTCAACAAGTCCTTCTACATTGAGTTTCAACTACAATACCTTGATTTGGGGAACTATTATCCTTGAGTGATTCCTCTTCATGATATCTTGTCCATTACTAAAATCTTCACATAGGTCTTCAATGTGAGGTAAGGACTGTATCCGAGCTCCTAGGCCAGGCACTAGTTTTTCAAATTTCTTATTATCAAGATTCCTCCTTTCATGATAGAACCCTAAGTTGAGACTCTACAAATCACTCCCAATTGCTGAGGCATTAATCATATTATTACAAGCCAGGGAACCTATTTTAATCGGGAAAACAAATTCCCATTTTTCCTTAGGGAGATTATCCTTGATCATAGAAAATATTTGTCTACAAACTTCAACAAGAAAAAAATAGTCTAGTGCATACCTTAGCAACCTAAGTGGTTCCTCCTTAAACTTCCTAACCCTTATGTATGTGAACTTGGGGAATTGTATGTAGAGGCTTCTAGAGTTTTGAGCTTCTAAAGACATCCTTTGCATTGGGGTTCTAGTGAGATTTTAGCTACAAGTTTTCTAAGAAGAAATCATGCATTTTTTGGAAATCCTCCAACACTCTATCCTTTCTTAGTAGAGGGTAATATTGGTACACTATGATGTCTTCACTCCATGGTTCATAAAGAATTGCAATGAGATTAGAAATGCATGCAAGACAATAGGTTAAATAGGGGGGCATGTAGAATTCTTTCCTAGTAGCTTGTGGATATTTGAGTTGATTCCTTAATGAACTAGCTATCAATTCACCTCAATCAAGGAATCAATTACTAGTAAAAATAATATCTATGTAGTGAAACATCCAATCTTCAAAAACAAGAACATTAGCTAAACCTTTAACTTTGTGTAACAAAATTACGAGGTCATGTATGTGGGGTTTCATATGATCTTTAGTTGACACCTTTGGGAGCCTTGAAACTCCTCTATATAAGGTTTCAATTCACTTTCTGGCTATCTAATTATGATTCTTTGAAGGGTCCTATCAAAATGGAACTAAGGATTGAGTAGGATTCAAACTAGCAAAGGATGACTCGATTAATTTTAAGATTGATGCAAGTCTCCCTAGAAATTGATAAAAGGGTATTACCATTATCCTTTACTATGGTCTTGGGCTTGACATCATAATGGCTGAGATAATACTAGAGTAACTCTAGGCTTGGTAAGGCATGAGGAAAGGTAGCAACTTCAAGGAGCCCACTTGTCAAGGTTTCAAGACATCCCTTAATCTCTACTTGTTCCAAAAAATTCTCTTGCAATTTCTCCAATTTGACCCCCATTAGATTTATATCAGAAATTATAGATAACTGACATTCTAGAATAGAATTATTCCCAAAGAAATGCATAACATACTTCATACTTACAACAAGGAAAAACATTCCCCAAGTTCTTTTTCCTGAAGAAAAATGACATAAAAAGAATGGAAAGAAAAGCTTTCAAGCCTCACCTACAAGAAACTAAAAACCATAAACACTTCCTTTTCTCCATCCACTGCTTTACCTTCAATTTTATAGAAATAAGCTCAAACTAGGTTTTAAAATGATTTGCGTACCCAAAAAGTGCCACTAAATATTTGGGCCTTAATGTCAAAATAATCTCAGCATAAAATACACACTTCAATAAATTTTGATGTCCTTTCATTATATGATCGCTTGAGAAAACTTACAATTATCATTAATACCCCTCTAACAATTTAGATTGAGCTCTGATTAGAAGGTTTAGATTTTTCACTTGCGCTACCAACTCATCATCTGTACTCAGTGGTCTTGATTCCAAGATGGTTTTTCCATCATTATTATGATGTCATTTTTCACATTTTAAAGGTAGTTGTCCCATCAATCATTGATCTTACTCCTCGACATCTTTTTTCAATATTGGAATTGATTTGAACCTCTTTGAACTTTGGTACAAAGTGGTTCAAAGAGGTTTAGATACAACTCACAACTCATTTGGTAGGTGTTGGGCGTTCATTTTTCACGAGGTCAACGATAGGAATCCATAGTGTAATTCCTCTCTTGAAAAGCAAATCTTTTAAGGATCCACTCCAAGGTTCAGTGTTTGTCTTGCGACGTACCAAAATCTGCTCAGTAGAGGATAAATGTGAATGTTCATGAGGAGGCCTTAGCTGGTTCCAAAAACTCTTTTACCTTAGAATCAAGTAAAATCTGTTCACTGTCTCAAAATATCACACCAAAAGAACAATATTTTTGTATTTTCTATTTTTCAATGAATGCAACTTACTATGAGGTCCTATTCTAACAGGGGGGTTACCAAAGAAAATAATGAAACTGAAAGCAAATAACATGAAATCAAATAACTTGAAATTGAAATTCCTAAATGGACATAAGCTATAGAACACAACACGTTGTGAGTTAAACCTTTGAAGAAATTGGTAGGAAACCAATGAAAATGGGAGCAACGCTTCCTAGAATCCACTGATGCAATCATTGGTGAGAATCTTTGACATATCGAATGATGTTTCACTCTTCATCAAGTCACAAGGCCATGAAAAGTGCACTCATGCGAGACAAAAAGCTATGTAGACACAATCGGGTGATCTCTTCTCAAGCTCGTTACGTCAATAGAATTCATATATCTATAGCAAACACCAAAACTAAAAGATCGCACAACTAGAAACAACACAATAAACCTTTGCCTCAATCACAATCTCATGAATAAATCCACAAAAAAATGACACATTCAGGAAAGAATAACTACACTCCGAATGCTAGCACCAAAAGCATAACTTTATTGCATAATAACGGCGACCCTTTTTACATTTTACAATGGGGTATTTATAAGAAATCATCTCCTCAATTTGTGTTAGAGTGAGAGATATCTTGATGCAATAAAATGCTTTTAAAACATTAAAACAAACTAAATATATACAAACTGGTAATCTAACTGGTGCTTAGAGGGACTCCATCCATATTTTATTCATTAATTGGATGCATGAGCCCTTTACATGTCAAAAACAATGAAAGCATGAGAGAGAAAGTAGGAGGAAGCCATCAGTCGAAGTAGAAGTGCATGGAGACACCAAAAATGGAAGCTGGCCCTTCACTTGATGTGTATCGGAGTTAACTTGCCATCAAAATGCATTTCCAATGCATGGAAAGTGCTATTTTTGGAATTGGCAGTCAACTGTTGGCACACCTCTGAATTGCGGAGCTGCAGAGTTGTGGACCTGTGGACCTACGGAGCTACAAACCTCAACTGGGTCAAAATCTCAAAATTTTACTAAGTGTCAAAATTGAAATTCTGGCATATGGGTTTTACTCATCTTCATCCTAAAGATATGTTTGGATGTTTGCCCTTGAATTTCTCTATAATCTCAGTAATCTTAGCAGCATCAAGAAGATCCAATGCCTCATACTTAACTTTGACCTTTTGTCTGTAGTTGTCCACCTCAATTCGAGTTTTTGCAAAATCTCCAAGTTTGGTATCCAACTCTAACAATGCTTCTTTTGTCCTGAAGGCTTGTTTGATGTCTTCATCACTGGATGCTTCCTCTAAAGTATTTCTAAATTTTTCCACAACTACCTCAACTGGTAAAAGCTTCTCTTATTCTTCATTTTCAAAAATATCCAAGCATGCATCACTATATAACTTTTCTGCTTCCAAAATTTGCTCTCGAGCTTGGTCCTTGAACCTATGTATCTCATCATGCAATGTTTTCATCACCTTATTTCCCTCTACAATCTTTTCTATCCAATCATCTATCATGTCTAACTCTTCTCTGGTATATAAATCAATTAGAATGTGGTACCATTGTCCTTTTATGGCCTGTAGAATTTGCAAATCCTTGCTCTAAACCCGTACCTCATCCATAATACTAAAGACCTGCCTCAAAATTGCCATGATCTTATCAACATTGTCTTGTGTAGCATGTAATAATTTCAAACTTCTTGTAATTATAGTGACACCCCTATCCTCAAGGTTGTCTCGCCAATCCTGACAAGCTCTCAAGAATGGACTGAGCCATACACCTCCCCCTTCTTTAAGAATGGTAGTCAAAGTCTCCTTAGGGTTTTCAGAATCAAGAGGACCAATAATTTTAGCTAGATATCCTTTCAAGATCTCAACTTTCCTTTGAAGTGCTCTGATTTCAATCTCATCACGTTCCATATGGTTAAGAACCTCTTTGATTCCCATAGTTATCATCTATTGAGAAGTATCCCATCTAGGCTTCCCTAACATGATATCCTTCACTTCATAGTCCTAAAGGCTGACAACTTCTTCATCTGTACCTTTTGGAGGGTGGGCCACTTGTGCAAATAAGTCCTGGTTTCGAGTAGTGGTAATGAATGCAAATGGTGTTGCATCCTGTAATAGAGAGTCAGGGTTGTTCAAAATCTCTGCAATGTCACAAATATCATCCTCTGAAGCAAGGAATTAATGCTTAGCACTTCTCATTATTTCTTTTCGGAACCATCTCAGGATATGTCTTTCTGTAAGCTTGGCTCTAGATGATGAAGGGATGTGTTTAACTACCTCCTTCCCTCTGTCGCTTTTGCTTGGAGTTTCCTATTCTGAGGGTTCTTCTTCTATAGTCTCAGTTTCTGTAGATCTCATAGTTTGATCCTCAACTTCCTGGGAAGGCTGTTGTATACATTCCATTACCTGTGCCTCTTATGATGGTTCATTAGTAGTCCTTGGTTTTGGTTCTCCTTGTAATGATGATTCCTTCTGAACATGTTCCTCTAAACTCATAGGCGAAGGTGTCACTGAAACCTTATCTACCATCATAGCCTGAGGTGAAGATGGGGGCATTATATGAGGACCTTGTAGTGCCTACCCTCGTTCACATCTTCTCTGGACATATTATTGCTATTATTATCAGACTTTGATGGACTAGTACTATGTAGATGGATTAGTGGTATTGTTTTGACACTATCAGACATTATGTTATGGATTCAGTTATTATATGATGAGATCATTTAGACTTTACATTTCATGTATGTATGATGATCATTATATTGTTTTTAGTTATTGTTGATGATTAGCTAGATGGTTATTATTTCATGAGTTTTATTATGGATACTTACCCCATACTTGCATGTGTATGGTGTGTGTGTTTTCTTATTGTATGGCGTTTCTGATGTGGTTAAGGAAGGGAGTCATAGTCACCTGCTTAGTTGGGATCTACACGATGCACCACTTCCTGCCATTGCCTGTTTAGCTTAGCACTATATATATACATAGTATGTACATGCATGGCTTTTCTGCAGGTTGCAGGTACCGGGAATCGACTTCCCTGAATTGCCAGGATGAGCGTACCCTATTATACTATCTCAATGATAAGAGAGGGTAGATAAATTCTCAAGTCCAAATCCCAAACCCTAAAACCATTTGTCCTAGTGAGTTGGGACAAGTATCAGAGTTGAGCACCCACTGAATGTGTCGGATGACATATTTCGTGATTTTTAACCTTTTAGACTGATTTTGTGTGAATTGTCCTATGATGGGTTTTCATATTTTGTTATGAAGGTCTATGGTGAATTTTCTATTAATTAAGTCTTAACAAATAGATTTAATTATTTGAGAAAATTAAATATCATGATTTTTGATATTTTGATTATAATTAAGGTGAAATTAATTGAGAAATAAAAGAAAATTAGAGAATTAAAATAAATAATAATTATAAAATACCAATAAATTAATAGACAAATAATAATAATAAAAGTTATAAAAAAATTAAAATAAAAGTTATTAAATTAAAATGGGAGTTATAAATGGAAATTAGTTAAAAATAATTGGAATTATAAACTTGCTTGGAAATTAATGCAGTTCCCCATTTTTCATGTGTCAACAACACGGTGGTTAGTGCATCAATTGAGCACATGGTGTCTACAACCCTAGGTCTTATCAAAAAGGTTGGAAATAGGTCCATGCTTAGTTGGCGATATCTTCCAGCTGGTTCTAGAAGCATTCTAGGGTTATCCTGAGAGCTCTTTATATTCGGGCATTCCTTAGAAGCTTGGACATAGCGTGGAGAGCGTGGGTAGCGTGGTGAACAATTGAAGCATTGGAGGATTCGAGAACTCTGAAGAAGGGAGCTTGAACTGCGGGTTTTCTGAGGAAGAGCGAATTAGCATCAGAATTCGAGTAGATTCTTGTGATTTTACTTGTGCTATTTTCGCATCACGCATTCCCTGTCTTCTTCGTGTCTTCCTTATGTCTTCTGAGAAATTTCATGTTTCTATTGCATACATTCTCAATATAAGAAAATAAGGTTATTTGAGAATTTTATATGCATAGATCTGATAAGATAACGGGGCTAGGGTTTAAACTCATGACCAAAAATCCATTAGATTATTGGATAAATTTGGGGGTTAAAAGTTTATAGGAAAATTCTGAGAATTAAAATATATTGTGTATATATAATTTTGAAATCTGCATACATTATTTACACAAATACTGTGATACAAATTTGTATACACACACACACACACACACACACACACACACACACACACACACACACACACACACACACACACACACACACACACACACACACACACACACACACACACACACACACACATATATGTATTTAATTGGTGAATCAATTATTGAATCGAAGTAGAGATTCATGTTAATATCGCATGAGGAAGTTTATACAAAATTATTTAAAACCACATTGGGGAAGAACATATATATGAGTGCGCAGTGGAACAGACTGTACCCCACGCGCTTTACTGGGCGCGGAGTGCCTGCTGTCGCAGGTACTGCAACGTCAGCAGGTACTACGTACCCGCTGCCGCCGTAGGCCTGTGACCACAGAACCCTGCGTGCCGCGGACGGGGTCACTTCGGTGATGGCCGACGACGTGTATAATTTCGATTTTGTTTTAAAGTTTGATAATAAATTTTGAAATTATAAAATGAAAAAAATAATATTATATATTATATATGTATGTATGTATATATTTAAATATGAATATATATATATATATATATGTATATATGTAATATATATATATATATATGTTATTAAAGGATTTAAAATTGTTGATAAAAGATTTATGAATTCATCTTTTATAATAATGAATAGTTCTGTAATTTTATAACTTTAACTGTTAAGAATTAATTAATAGTTAAGATTATAAAACGTATAAAGTATGTGGAAATTTAAAGTTGGTAGAAACATTTTTTTAATGTTATAATCGGAGATTAAAGTTTAGAGAGAACTTTTTATCCTTCCAAAAATAGCACATGAAAAAAAAAAACGTACAATATGTTCCTTTAAACTTGGAACCATGAACTGAGACTTGGCATTTGAATTTAAATTTGAAACTTAGCGAAACCAAAACATGTGTCTACATTGTGTATTCCTTATGTTAATGTTTTGGGATTTTGGGTTGACTAGTGTTGACCAGTATAGGACGTCTACCAGAGGCTTGGGGGTTATGCGATTGTGATGTCATGATGATGTTTTATTTCTCAATCTTTATAAACCCAACCATGATTATGTGATGGAATGCTCTATGTATTGGTTGTGAATACTGATTGTTATAGTTGAAATTCTTATGTTTGAGATACTTGACTTAACCATTATTTTGGTCATCGATCAGTTATCCTTGGACATATTCTAGTCGCCATGATGAGACTAATATGTGGATTTATTCTTGATGATGTCATGTTGTGACATGTATGACTTAACCATTTTGGAGTCTTCGATCAATATGACTTTGAGATATTCTTGGTTGCTTGTTGAGAACCAATGGATATGGTGATTTATTTTGAGATATATTTTGGTTATTGAAAACTGATGGATACTTTGATTATCAGTGATACTTCAGTTGCCAATAGAGAGCTATTGTAGTCATGATTTTCTATGGAAATTGCTCATGGAGATTTGATGCTTTTATGCATATTTGATGATTTAATCATGGATATTTGTTGATTCTTATTATGGATATTTGATGATTTTGTGGACTTTCTTTATGATTATGATACGATGAGCATTAGGGTAGGATATTTGCATGTAGTTTCGAGAAGTGGCTTGCAATGGGGGCCGGGGCCCTAAGAGGCTACCACGATAAATCATTGTAAGTTGGTTTAATAAGTGATAACATTCACACTTAATACTAACTGAATGAACCTAAAAAGATTAAATTTTTGGTTCTCGCCCATGCCTTGAGTGCTTGTATAGGCTAGGATGGGAGTAGAGAGAATGCATGGTTGCAACCTTGCATTCCATAGTATGCCTTGTCAGTATGAAAGGATACTAGTGGCCGCATGAGATCTGTATGGACCCATGGAGTTTAGCTAACTGCCAGGGTAACTTGTACGAGATAAATGCGATGACACTTTCCTGCTTGCATAGTAGGTTCCTACATGTCATTGTGTGCCTCTGGGAAGTAGATGTCTATTTTGTGATTGGAACCTTTGAGTTAGTATACTTTTAGGTTTCTTGGACTTTAGAATCGTGTGCTATGTGGTTTTGATAGCCTGTTTGGGACTTGAGATTATCTCCCCAGCACAGTGGGAGTGGACCACTTAGGTACCACACGGTTGGGTGGTAGTGTATTTTCCACTCTTATCATTTGAGATTCATTGAGACATTGTGGTTGATGCGTCCTTCGTGATGGTGGATATGTATCCTTTCATTGATGATTAGCATATGTTAGATGATGATATCTTATGCTTATATCTGCATGTTAGATTACTTTCTACATATGATGTTATATTTATTAGGAGTGACGTTCCTACTATGTTAATACCAATGATCTCTTCGGTGATATGGGATGTTACGCACGGAGGGATGGCTAGGGCCCACGATGGTCTAATGATGCTATTAATGGTTGGGAGGAACCGTGCACTTAGTTTATTTTGTTGATCTTTATGATGGATGTATATGAATTTTATGGTGATGTATCATGAGTATCATGTGATTATCTTTACCTTGATGTATCATGGATTAGAACAGGATGATGTATCTTATTCTACATATGTATATACCTTTAAGCCTTCATACCCCGTGACATGTACAGTGGATGAATGAGCAGCTGGAAATGTAATAATTAAACATTGGACTTATCATTATTATTTCACGTGGATGTTGTAATCATGTATGTAATTCACGTTAAGGGATCTTAAAGAATGTAATCTGTTGTATATGTTATGTTTACTCTTTAGATGGACATTGCTATTGCTTCCATTATTACGAATAAGTTATATGTGGTATTTACTTTCATTGGAAAAAAAAAATGTTACCAAACTTAGTGAAAATTCTAAGTTAATTCTTTGGATCCCTTGGCGGGGCATTACAGACCTTGTGTCTCAGGTGGCATCTGAATCCAATCTTGCTATTGAAATTCACCTGTAGGAGTATCTATAATCTTATCTCCAACCAATTCTATACCCACTGGCATAAAATCAAAATTTGGAATGGAGAGAATATCATCACCTAGCTCCCTTTGCTCATTCACCCATCATTGTACTTCATCTTTCAAAGAAGAGAAATCTACCATTTCATCTTGGGTGGGTGGTGGGGTATTTGTGACCTTCTTCTTTCTTTCCAATTCTGTGGCTTTGGCCAGTTGGGTTCTCCCTTGTAGAGGTACTTTCTCTTCCTCCCCATCTGACTCTATTTCATCCTCATCTAATTCTTCCTCAGGAATGGTTTCAAGAACGGATGGATTAGGCACTAATCTTTTACAAACTCTCTGCCTCTTGTTCATTCTAACCTTAACCCTCCTTTGCTTCTGTGGAACCATAGGAGAAGCGATCTCTTCATGCATCAGATGAATGGATGTCTTTGGAATCTCTCCCTCTTCTTGTTGGCTTGACAAAATAGGAGGCAATGGAAAATCAACCTGGATATGAGAAATTCCAGGGTCTCGGGGGTCTCGGGGAGTAGATTCATGTTGCTGCAAAGGGGCCTGTTCTTGAACATGCTCTGTCTGGATCCTCTGAGGAGAAGCTCTCTTCCTCTTTTCTTTCTTATTCTCTGAAGGATGGTAGTATCCCACTGGGTGATCAAGCTGGTAGACTATTTCTGGCTTGATAGGAGACTGAAGCGCAAAGATAGGAGCTGTGACTTTCCTCCCCTTTACCCTTTCTGGGTGAGCATGTCCATGGAATATCACTGTGTCCGAAATCAGATCAAGTGGAAAGGATTTCTTGATCCAACTCTTTGTCATTCTGATGACATGTCTTGCTTGATGATTAATATCATCTCCTTCCTCTCTATCAATTTTTGCATTTAGGATGGGCCTTTAACCAACTTTATCTGTATTGAATAAGGGATCTAGTAGCTCTTGTGAATCTTGTAACCTTATCTCATCTAGGATGGTCAAATGGAGAGCCTTCTTTGCTAAATACAAAGTCATTCTACAATAGTCCCTTATACAAACATTATAGTCATTTGTGGCATTCATCCAATGATCTTCAATGGCGTCTTCATGGTAGAACTCTTTTCCTGCCAGATTTTCCACTTTACCAACATTGTCGAAGAATGGCCGGGGGGAATTATATTCTTCGAGAGGATAATTCTCTTATTCCCACTTGAAATTCAAGATATCTTGCTTTCTCTTTATCTGGTATGCTCCTATTACAAATGGCCAATCCCAACAAGGCCTTCACTATTTCTTGACCTCTCATAAGCTGACTCAATCTGCCGAGAAATTTCCATTAGAACCAACTTGTCACTTGGGTACCTTGGGAGCTTCTTTGGATGAATGGGTGCACCACCAACCCAAATGTATGTGAATGTATGGAATTGGATGAAATATGAACCAAGAGCTGTGATCTGTGCCTTGGCCTCATCAGACAATCTCTTCCCAGAATCTCCTTCGATGAATCGAATGATGGCAAAGATGAAGGCATCATTAACAATCCTGTACTCTTTTCTTTGCAGTGAGAGCTTCTTCTTAACTAGCTGAGGATAAACTATATATGGCCATGCATTAGGATCCTACATACTGCCCTTCTTGTACAACCCGGGATAGTCAATGGCTCTTGCTGCAAGTAGATAGACCACATAAGAAGTCATATAGAACTTCTTCTTGTCCTTTACTATCCGCAACTGATCACACAAGTTCTCACTAAGTGTGGTGGCCCAATCTAGTGGCATCTTTGTGTGTCTGATGGTTTCAATGAAGTTAACCATGAATGGAGCGAGATGTCCCACTGCAGACAACCCCATAACTTTGCTCAGGAGAATGATTGGATATCCAATGTCATCCTTCATGTATCCTTGAGCCATATCTACTTTACTGATTGTCTTTCCCCAAGATGGCTTCTCAATGAAGTATGAGGAATATATGATGTCGATGACCTCCTGGTGATGATCCTTATGCCACCTCTTAGCTGTTTCATATGAAAACCTGATAAACTGATCAGCTCTAGGTAAGTGAAAAACTCTCTCGATATTATTAGGTCATAGATCTAAGACCACTTCCCCAGTGACGATCTTTACCACCCTTTCCTCAGAAACAAAATGTCGAGATAAGGTCATAATCAATTCAGCTGACTGAACGATCCTAGGATGTGATGCTGCATTTACCAATCTAGACTGGATTAAGGCAGATCTCAAAGAAGATCTTTCAGTAGGGTTGTTACAAACCCTTAAAAACTCTCCCAAGTCCGTGTGTCTAAGTTCTGTGTCTTTGATCTCAGAGTGTTCATCGTGCAATCGTGACTTCGGGGTTACGCCTTGGAACTTGTACACAACTGGCTTTGCTATTGATCTGGATGTGGACGCCATTTGATTATACTACGTACATGTCACAAAGAAAAAGAATGATTAATTATTGGATACATATAAAACATTAAAAAAATGATCTTCTAGAACTTATTTTATTTGTTTTAAATTTTTTTTTATTTTTCATTTTTTTATTTTTAAAATTTTTTTGGCTTTACACAAAAAGAAAAAAGAAAAAAAAGAAGGGGTTAAAATGCAGCGGCAGTAGCGCAAAGGGTGTGGCAGAAACTGTGGTGGCGCACGCATAGGGCCTAGAAGGTGCACACCGTGGCTGCATCGTCATGCATCCAAAAAGGGCGTGGAGGGGTGGCCGCACGAGGCCCAGAGGGGTGCGGTAGCGGTGGTGCGTGCGCGCCAAAAGGTTGCAACGTCACGCCGTGTGTGCGAAAGGGCGTGGTGGCGATGGTGTACCGCAGGCATCCTAAGGCATGGTGACAGGGCCTCGCACATGCCCAAAAGGGCGTGGTGGCAGTGTAGGATCGTACGCAGCCCAGAAGGTGCGCGCATGAAAAAGGGCGCGCGCCGTGCACTTCTTCTCTTGCGTGTGCGCTCAAGTGCGAAAACTTCATGGGGATGGAGGGGGGGAGGTTTCATACCTTCCTCTTAGCACTCTAAAAAAAAATGAAGTGAAAAAAGGGGGAAGGGAGTTTTATAACCTCCGTTCCTTCCTTGTCTTTGCAAAGCGCATGTGCCTCTATATGCATGCGCATGCAAGTTTTTTTTTTTTGGGACTTTTTTGACTCTAACTTATTTAATCGAGTTTTCTTCTCCTGACTCCTGAACTATGAGTCCGAGAGTTGAAGAAAGTAGGGGGTCCCTATTCCTAGTGAGGAATGGGGCGTGTGTTGTGGATACCACAACAAATAGTCCCGAAAAAAGAAAGAAATGACCAAGGCATTTTTTCATTAGCAAAAATTCTTCCACTGTGTGTCAAACACCAACCGAACTTCGAACACCTCGAGCATATCTCAGATGACCTTGCAATCCAAATTTTTAAAGTCTAAACCTTCAAACTGAGTGTGTGCATTGTGTATTCATTCCCTTTGATGTATCGGGATGTCATCAATTGAAGTCCTCTATCAAATCAAAATAATCTTCCACCCCTCCCAATTCATTCATTTGAAATTTCCATGAAGGCTCTTTGTCAATCAATTGCTTGACTAGATAAGAGAATCAGTTCGAGGGCTCTTGGCGGGATGTCATGTTTTTTTTATTTTAGGCTTTTTGAATAATTGCTTCATATCATTTGAATTGCTACTTTTGATGAAACAACACTTTTGACTGCAAGGTGCTTTGTTTTGTAACGCATCTCTAGCCATTTCAGATCGGTAGAATCCTTCCGACTTAACACCGTCCCTTTTTTCTCTTTTTATTTTTAAAATTATTTATTTATTTATTTATTATTTTTTGTAGTTTTTGTATCCTGACTAAGCTTAGATTGTGTAGCCAGAACATTGGTGTCATTTCTTGGATTTGATCTCTTATGAACATCCCTTGCATTCCTCTTTTAGAACTTTTTAAGAAACTCTTACGTCGAACAATGATCTTAGCAACCTTTCAAGAAAACCCCTCCTGTTTGAACCAGTCAGAATTTCAACCATTTCTCGTCATCTTTGACTTGAAATTGAACAACACTTAACACAATCAAATCTTTAAATTTGCAAAGTGTTGAGAGCTTGTTAGTCTAGGCTTCTGATTTCCAGACTGAAAGTCCCTTTAATTCCACAAGAGATGTCTATTGCTTGGTTTGTATAAAACACACAATTGTCCAAATCTTTTGACAAAGAAATACCTCCTCCTAAAATCGGGACCAAAGAGTGGTTAGTGAAATCTCAAGAAATATTCCCAAGTACACCTTACCCCCTAGGATTGACTTGAATTTAAAAGAAAAACATGACTAAAAGCAAACACACCACTTAGTAAAAAGGAAACACACTTGCAAAAGTAAACACTCTTGCAGAAATGAAAATTTAATCTACATGCGAAAATGAAACCCAACTAATTTTTTTTTTCTTTTTCGTTAGGCTTCAAAATAATGTTTTAGAAATTGCCCATTTACGGGAAAAGGTAGAAACTCCCCCTGTAAGGAACTTAGCCTAAATGTGTTTTCTCCGAGAATTTTTGCAATTTGATATGGGCCTGTCCACAAGCGTTGAAACTTGGTATGGCTTCCCGACTTTTCTTTTGCCTTATCCCAAAGTAGGACTAAGTTAGAAATCCTGAAGGATTTTATCATGGCCCTCTTGTCAAACCATCTCTTAACAACAGCTTGATGTTTAGCCATGTGTTCTAATGTAGTTGTTCATTTCTCATCCATTTCCAAAAGATTCATCAATCAGATTTGTACTCTGTCAGTGTCATCAACATACCCACTCATGAATTTTAAAACAAGAATCTTGAGATTGAGCGGGAATACCAGTTCTTGCTCGCAAACAAGTAGATAGGGAGAAGTACCCAAGGCTTTTTTTACTCCGACCCAATCTGTCCACAAGGCATGTTTCAATTGTGTATGCCAATCCCTATGGTTCTCCTTCAGTAGTCATTTTATCACAGTGATTAAATTCTTGTTTGTAGACTCCGCTACCCCATTTCCTTGCAGGTAGTAATTTGAGGAGAATCTGATGATGACTTTGTTTTCAAATGCCCATTGTGTCAAGAATGCAGATGCAAATGCAGATCCATTGTCGCATACAAGAGTGAACGACATTCCAAATCTAGTAACAATATGTTCTTCCAAAAAGTCTATCACCACCTTAGCGATGCAATTTTTGAAAGTCTCTGCCTCCGTCCTCCGTGTACAGTAATATGTAGCTATAAGGATGAATGCATGTCCAGTTGATGACGGTGGGTTTAATGGACCAATGAAATCCAGTCCCCACTTTGCGAAAGGATGCACCTTGTATATCGGTTGCAGTGGCATTGCTGGGTGCCTCTCTTTTTGAGCACTTGTTTGGCATGTATGATAGGAATGCACATGTTCAAAAGTATCCTTGAATATTGAGGGCCAAAAATAAATCAATCTTAAAATCATGTGAGCTGTTGCTTCTGCTGAACTATGTCCCGTACCATACTTATCATGAAAATGTTCCAGGACATCCTTAGCTTCTTCACGTCCTAAGTATTTCAAATAAATCCCTTCATAGTTCCTTTTATACAACTTGCTACCAAGTAACTTGTAAGACTTGCATTTCATATTAAGTCCCCTACGTTGTGAACTATTCATCCACTTGGGGCATTGATCTTGTAGGAGATAATAGAAAATATCCTGGTACCACACATCTATCACCACACCTTGATTGATATCAACTTGTGATACAACCATCTTCTTTTGATCATCTTCATCCGTTTCATCATCAAATTTGAATTCGCTTTGATTTCCTTCTTGGTTGTCAGCGATCATTTTGGATAATCCTTGGCCTCTGACTAATCACATAGGTTGAATTTCTAGATCAAATTCTTGAAGTATTGCCATCCACTTTCCTCTTCTTTCACCAAGTTCATTATGCATCAAAAGTGTCTTTACTGTTGGGTAAGGTACAATTGCATACACCTTACTTCTGAGTATGTAGTGATAGAACTTCTTTACTACCTTGATTAATGCAAAGGACTATTTATCAAGATTTGAATATTTCAACTCAGCGTTCTTTAGAGGACAACTCATGAAAGCAATGGGTCGTTCATCCTCCTTCTCTCTTTTTTTTGTCAAGATCCCCGTGCAAGAATGTTCGAAAGCAAAGGAATAGATCTTGAAAGGTAACCCATAATCTAGACTTACCAAAATTGAGGCTGTGGAAATGGCAACATTGATATCTTGGAAGGATTTCTTTATCTCTGGTACCCATTCTGTTTTAGCCTCCTTTTTGAGTAAATCATTGAGGGGGCGAACTATCTCTGCAAAACCACTTATGAATTTGCGTAAAAAGTTTATCTTTCCAAAGAAATATTTCAATTCCTTCCGACTATGAGGAGGCACTAACTTCAAAATAGACTCAACTCTATCTGAATCAATGGAAATTCCAACTTCAAAAATGACATGTCCCAGGACCTTTTCTTTAGTAACACCGAACGAACATTTCTTGGGATTGAGCGATATGATGTACCTATGACATCTATTGAATACCTACCTTAGATCAGCAATATGAGTACTTCGATCTTTTGAAAAGACAGTCAAGTCATCCATGTAGATGACTATACACCTGTTTATCAATCTTTTGAAAGCTTCATCCATTGCTCTTTGAAATGTAGCTCCTGCATTAATCAACCCGAAAGGCATCCTTCTATAGGCAAACATTCCCCACTTGGTTGTGAAAGTAGTCTTTAGCCTATATTCTTCATTGACCATCACCTGGTTATATCCTGAGTAACCATCCAAGAATGACATCATCTTTGAACCATTAATGATTTGCAACACTTCATCTAATGAGGGTAGAGGGTAGTTATCCTTCTGAGATGCCAAGTTCAAGTTACGAAAGGCAACACAAAGGTGAATCTCTCCAATCTTTTTTTGTACAGGGACCAAATTTGCTACCCAGGTGGAATGATGGATGGGAAATATGATCTTAGCATCCAGTAGTTTCTTAACTTCTTTCATAATCAATGGTTCGATTATTGGATTTATCGGTCATTGTCTTTGCCAGAAAGGTTTAGCATCTGGTTTCAACGGGATGTCATGTGTGATAATCTCAGGATCATAAGTCTTTAACTCTTCATAGCTCCAAGCAATAACATCTTTATACTTGGTGACCAACTTGAGCATGTCATCCTGTTCTTTTTGATTGCATGCTTTTCCTATTTGTACCATTTTTAGTTCTTCATTAGTACCTAAATTGTACGAGTCACATTCTTTGATTCCTTTCTCTTGAGTTTCCCTTCTATTAAGTGCTGATTCATCATGGTCGAAGATGCGTTCAAGTTCAACCATCCCTTTTGGAATGCTATTGATTTTCAAATGAAGGATTCCATCATCATCCTCAAGCTCATCATCTTCAAGCTTATCTTTAGGTGCATCATCAATCTCTTTTCCTTGGAAATGGTGACTGCACATAATAAACTTGAGTATATGTTGATCATCTTGGAAGACTTCAAAGTTTGTGAAATTGTTAGGAATGGCAGGATGACAACTAATTCCACTGAGAATCTTTTCAACTTTGTTCTTTCTACTGGTTGTAAAGTGCTGGCTGAAATAGCAAGGGCGTCTGCTACCATGTTCTTTCTTCTTGGAATGGATTTGATGTTCAGAGCTTCAAAGTCATCCATTATATCCCATACCCTTTTCCTATAAGTGATTAATCTTCTGTCGTTGCATGAGTATATGGATTTTACTTGTCTTATCACCAGTTGAGAATCCCCTTCGATTATAAGAGCAGTGACTCCCTTTTCCAATGCAAAGAGAAGTCCTCGAATCAAGGCTTTGTATTTTGCACCATTATTAGTACATCTAAAATGAAATCGATATGCGGCATAGTAAGACCTACCTTTTGAGTTGATTAGTTCAATACTTGCACCGGCTCCTGATTTGCATCTGGAAACATTGAAGCAGAGTGTCCAAACTGCATTTTCCTTGGGTTTTCTGACTTTGTGCTTATTTGTCCTTAACTTTTCTTTTACTTGAGCCTTGAACAACTGTTTCTTGGGCACCCATTGTAACTTTTCTCATGTAGGGCTTGATAAATCTCCTTCATACCCCATGGATAGAGGAAGAGTGTGTTTTTCTTGCTTCTCCTGAATTTCCCCTATTAGCTCAGTGATTTTTTCAACTTTAGGTTCAGGATGAATGACTACTGAGGTCCATCCTTTACCTTTAACATATCGTCTTCTTCTATGAACTTTAATCATCCCGAGAGGAGGAGAAGATAAACCTCCACCATCTGAAGAGGTATTACTGTATGATACATTTAGGTCTTCACTTTCCTCTTCAGTTTGTTCAATAAGTTTGGATGAATTCACTAAATCTTGACTTTCAATAATCCCATCACTTGAGGTCTTTGTACTCTTTTTTCCCATTATTTGTGTCAAAACCTTTTCTACTGCTTCTTGGCATGCTGAACATTCAAACTTTGAATGACTAACTTTGTGCAATTGGAAAAATCTCGAAAGGAGGAGGATACTGGGGTCAGCTTCCTCTCCTAAACATTGTAGATTAGTCACTATACTTTCTATGAATTGTGTCACGGTCTCACTTTTGGGTATCGACACCTTAGGCTCTTCATTTTGGTCTTGAGATGTCTTGTTTGGAACCATGTTCAATGCCATTACTTTGTACGAACCCAAGTTAGATTGTAAGAATGCTACCTCATTCGGGGTGTTGTAATCCGTGATCATTGTTTTCTGTTTGGGCTCAACATCTATCTTGATTTGATTGTTCAAACCTTTCCATGGCAACCATAATTGAGTGAAATATGTAGAGAACCATCCTCTAAGACATTTAGTCCATTCTTTGATTAGGAGTAATCCATATGTTTTTGGGATGTCCACCACATGTATGTCAACAATATCTTAGATCCGAGGATCAACTATTAGTTGTATTCACACATCTTTCAATACTTCAATGACTTTTACCTCTGTTTTATCCAACTGTATTACCACTCGGTTAGAGGGTTGAGGATTAACTCCTAGCCTTTGAGCTATTGATAATGGCATCACATTACATGAAGCTCCTGAATCAATAAGACAATTGTGAAGATTCTTTCCATATATCCTTATGCTCAGCAAAAATGGGGGTACCTCGACTTTGTCCTTGAACATAGTGGGCATCACTTTTGTACCATTTACTTGTTGCAACACCATCTTTTGAGGGACATTATTCATATTATGGGAAACCTTTGTATTATCCAATGTCTTCATGAGTGCTTCTCTTTGTTGTGGACAATTCTGCAACATGTTGAACATGGACATATTGGCTTTTGTTTTCTTTAGGTCTTCAACAGCATTATATTTTTTAGTAGACCAAGCAGGGTTCTTCAGTATTGTTGATATGTTCACTTGATTCTGATACTGTGGTCCTCCTTAGGCTGGCCTTACTAGTGGTGGATTGTTGCTTTCTCGAGGATCAGGTGGGGTTGGTTGCAAACCAGGAGGAATTCCATCGGTCAAGGGATCCTTTTTGTTTATGAGATTATATGTGTTTCGATTATCATTTTGAAAGGCAAACATCTCATCGTGTTGAAGATTAGGTTCTTGACTAAAAGGGAATGAGAATTCTTCATTTTCCTATTGTTCCACTTGTATATTCTATGTAGAATTGTAAGATTCTAATAGCATTGCATTGAATTGAACAGGAGGAGGATTATCATTCATTGGTGGGTTTTGATTCACATCCTGATTACCATTGTAGTACACACCATCGTTGCTAGGCATATTTTGGCCATCATCATACTGATTAATGTCAGCATACTGAATGTTGTTGTTATCAGTAGGAATGCTTCCATTATTTGGTCTAGTGTTCCATTATCGGTTTTGTCTTTGGAAGCCATTGTTGCGATCAGGAGGGTTGAAGTTGTTTCCTCCGCCATTGTTTCCTGCATTGTTATTTCCATTATTGTTGAAGTTCTTGTTGTAATTCTGACCAAAATTGTTGTTGTAGGGGCCAACATTATTTATTTGGAAGTTGTTATTTTGTCCTTGAGACAATCTAAGATGAGTCAATTCATTGTTCATTTGTGACATGGTTTTCTTCATCTGACCAACTTCTGAAAGGAGATTGTTATTTGCTTCCACAGGAACTGTTGCCTTTTGTTCAAAGAAGGCTATTTTCGAGGGCTCATACCTTGGATATGTTATCGCTTGAGTTTGTGGAGCAGGTACCTATTGTAATGGAACTGGGTTCATAGGTATGAACTGACTAGGTACAGTGGGTGCTCCCACAGGAACCGTTGGCATAGTAGGAACTGTTTGCGTAGGAAGCATCATTCCTCCTCCATTAGGATTAGCTTGCTTTGTGAACATGATTGCTTCTACAAAGACTTTGTCCAATGTGTCAATATTTGCTGCAGGAAGTCTTCTTAGAAAAATCGTAGTAAGAGGATCCATGGAATTGAAATAAACTTGGATGGCAGCTTCAACTGGAATTGTGTACGGTGTTTCCAACTTGCGGTAGGCCATATGAAAATGATGATTGAAGCGTGAAATTCTTTCAGCTGGGTCCCTTTTTATTGATAAGAATTGTTGATGTATCACTGGTGGATAGATGAATGTTTTGAATTGTTCCAAAAATGATTTTTCAAAAGTGTCCTAGTCTCCAATACATCCTAGTGGTAGGCTTACGTATCAATTGAAGGAAATTTCCCCCAAAGAGTAGGGGAATAAACGAAGAACCACATCTTCATTAGCAATTTGCTTTCAGTTGCAAATTTCCTTAAAAATCTTGACATGATCTTCAGCGGTTCTTGTTTCTCCGTAAATAAACCTTGGACAAAATTTCTTGGGATTCTTAGGTAGATCATGAAGGGCACCTCTCAAGCTAAGGGGTGAATCAATTGCATTTGCAAAAAAGGCCATCAGAGGATTTTGTGGACCTAACTGGAATGGTGATGGGAGTGTTGGAATATGTGGAGGTCCACCTAGTGGTTGAATGGATGGGGGAGTAGAAGAAGATGATGAAATTTTGAATGGAAGTGGTTGAATTTGGGGTATTCCTCTATCACTACGTGGCTTACAAAAATGAGTAAGCTTTAGAAATTCTTGGGCACTTGGTGAAGATCTTAATGCTCGCTGGAATGGAGATCTAGGATCAATATCTTCTAGCTTGTATCAATTTTGGGAAAAGTGCACCTCTGCAGAAGTACACTTCCTCACTTATTCTGAATTTTGTGCACCACAGAGTTTTGCAGATTTGTAGAGCTGCAAATTTGTGGAGTTGTGAACCAACAGACCTGCGGATCTGCGAACCTACAGACCTGCAGACCTGTGGAGCTGTGGACTTGAATTTCTAAAAATTTCAAAAGTGATTTCTGAACTTTTTACGTAGTGTAGATTATTTCAAGGGTGTAAATTTTTTGAAACTTTATCAAAATCTTTCTTGTTTCCAATTATAGGTTCTTTGTAGGCCCTCGTTCTAGCGCCACTTCTGTTGGGTGTTCATTTTGCACGAGGTCAACAACAGGAATCCATAGTGTAATTCCTCTCTTGAAAAGCAAATCTTTTAAGGATCCACTCCAAGGTTCAGTATTTGTCTTGCGACGTACCAAAATCCACTCAATAGAAGATAAATGTGAATGTTCACAAGGAGGCCTTTGCTATTTCCAAAAACTCTTTTACCTTGGAATCAAGTAAAATATGTTCGCTGTCTCAAAATATCACACCAAAAGAACAATATTTTTGTATTTTCTATTTTTCAATGAATGCAACTCTAACAATGCAACTTACTATGACGTCCTATTCTAACAGGGGGGTTAGCAAAGCAAATAACAAAACTAAAAGAAAATTACATGAAATCAAATAACTTGAAATTGAAATTCTTAAACAAACATAAGCTACAGAACACAACATGCTACGAGTTAAACCTTTGAAAAAATTGGTAGGAAACCAATGAAAACAGGAGCAATGCTTCCTAGAATCCACTGATGCAATCGTCCGTAAGAATCTTTGACAAATCGAATGATGTTTCACTCTTCATCAAATCGCAAGGCCATGGAAAGTATGCTCATGCAAGACAAAAAGCTATGTAGACACAATTGTGTGATCTCTTCTCAAGCTCGTTACATCAATAGAATTCATATATCTGTAGCAAACATCATAACTAAAAGATCACACAACTAGAAACAACACAATAAACCTTTGCCTCAATCACAATCTCATGAATAAATCCACAAAACAATGACACATTTAGGTAAGAATAACTACACTCCAAATGCTAGCACCAAAAGCATAACTTTATTGCATAATAACGACGACCCTTTTTACTTTTTACAATGGGGTATTTATAAGAAATCGTCTCCTCAATTTGTGTTGAGAGTGAGAGATATCTTGATGCAATAAAATGCTTTTAAAACATTAAAACAAACTAAATATATACAAATTGGTAATCTAACTGGTGCTTAGAGGGACTCCATCCATATTTTATTCATTAATTGGATGCATGAGCCCTTTA
The DNA here is from genome assembly GCA_028749045.1 of Cupressus sempervirens. NCBI lineage: Eukaryota > Viridiplantae > Streptophyta > Pinopsida > Cupressales > Cupressaceae > Cupressus > Cupressus sempervirens. The sequence continues at coordinate 121,645,823 of CM053785.1, read as the reverse complement.
CATGTCAAAAACAATGAAAGCATGAGAGAGAAAGTAGGAGGAAGCCATCATTCCAAGTAGAAGTGCATAGAGACACCAAAAATAGAAGCTGGCCCTTCACTTGATGTGTGTCGGAGTTAACTTGCCATCAAAATGCATTTCCAATGCATGGAAAGTGCTATTTTTGGAATTGGCAGTCAACTATTGGTGCACCTCTAAATTGCGGAGCTGTGGAGCTGCGGACCTCAACTGGATCAAAATCTCAAAATTTTACTAAGTGTCAAAATTGAAATTCTGGCATTTGGGTTTTACTCATCTTCATCCTAAAGATATGTTTGGATGTTTGCCCTTGAATTTCTCTATAATCTTAGTAATCTTAGCAGCATCGAGAAGATCCAAAGCCTCATACTTATCTTTGACTTTTTGTCTGTAGTTGTCCACCTCAATTCGAGTTTTTGCAAAATCTCCAAGTTTAGCATCCAACTCTAACAATGCTTCTTTTGTCCTCAAGGCTTGTCTGATGTCTTCATCACTGGATGCTTCCTCTAAAGTCTTTCTAAAGTTTTCCACAACTACCTCAACTGGTAAAAGCTTCTCTCGTTCTTCATCTTCAAAACTATCCAAGCATGCATCACTATATAACTTTTCTGCCTCCAAAATTTGTTCTCAGGCTTGGTCCTTGAGCCTATGTATCTCATCATGCAATATTTCCATCACCTTATTTCTCTCTGCAATCTTTTCTATCCAATCATCTATCATGTCTAACTCTTCTCCGGTATATACATCAATCAGAATCTGGTACCTTTTTCCTTTTATGGCATGTAGAATTTGCAAATCCTTGCTCCAAACCTGTACCTCATCCATAATACTAAAGTCCTACCTCAAAATTGCCATGATCTTATCAACATTGTCTTGTGTAAAATGTAATAATTTTAGACTTCCTGTAATTATAGTGACACCCCTATCCTCAAGGTTGTCTTGCTAATCCTGACAAGCTCTCAAGAATGGACTGAGCTGTACATCTTCCCATTCTTTAAGAATGGTAGTCAAAGTCTCCTTAGGGCGTTCAGAATCAAGAGGATCAATAATTTCAGCTAGATATCCTTTCAAGATCTCATCTGCCTTCGAAGTGCTCTGATTTCAATCTCATCACATTCCATATGGTTAAGAACCTCTTTGACTCCCATAGTCATCATCTATCGAGAAGTATCCCGTGTAGGATTCCCTAACATGATATCCTTCACTTCATAGTCCTGAAGGCTGACAGCTTCTTCATCTGTACCATTTAGAGGGTGAGCCACTTGTACAAATAAGTCCTGGTTTTTAGAAGTGGTAATGAATGCAAATGGTGTTGCATCCTATAATGGAGAGTCAGGCTTGTTCAAAATCTCTGCAATGTCACAAATATCATCCTCTGAAGCAAGGAATTGATTCTTAGCACTTCTCATTATTTCTTGCCGGAACCATCTCGGGATATGTCTTTCTGTAACCTTCACTCTAGATGATGAAGGGATGTGTTCAACTACCTCCTTCCCTCTGTCACTTTTGCTTGGAGTTTCCTATTGTGAGGGTTCTTCTTCTATAGTCTCAATTTTTGTAGATCCCGTAGTTTGATCCTTAACTTCCTGAGAAGGCTGTTGTATACATTTCATTACTTGTGCCTCTTTTGATGGCTCACTAGTAGTCCTTGGTTTTGGTTCTCGTTGTAATGATGATTCCTTCTGAACATGTTCCTCTGAACTCAGAGGTGGAGGTGTCATTGAAACCTTATCTACCATCATAGCCTGAGGTGAAGATGGGGGTATTAGATGAGGACCTTGTGTCTTAGGTGGCATTTGCGTCCAATCTTGCTATTGAAATTCACCTGTAGGAGTATCTCTAATCTTATCTCCAGCCAATTTTGTACCCACTGGCATAAAATCAAAATCTAAAATGGAGAGAATATCATCACCTAACTCCCTTTTCTCATTCACCCATCTTTGTACTTCATCTTTCAAAGAAGAGAGCTCTACCATTTCAGCTTGGGTGGGTGGTGGGGTATTTGTGACATTCTTCTTTCTTTCCAATTCTGTGGCTTTGGCCAGTCGGGTTCTCCCTTGTAGAGGCACTTTCTCTTCCTCTCCATCTAACTCTGTTTCATCCTCATCTGATTCTTCCTCAGGAATGGTTTTAGGAACAGATAGATTAGGGACTAATCTTTTATGAACTCTCTCCCTCTTGTTCATTCTAACCTTAACCCTCCTTTGCTTTTGTGGAACCATAGGAGAAGTGAGCTCTTCATGCATCGGATGAATGGATGTCTCTGAAATCTCTCCCTCTTCTTGTTGGCTTGAAAAAATAGGAGGCAATGGAAAATCAACCTGGATATGAGAAATTCCAAGGTCTTATGGGTCTTGGGGAGTAGATTCATGTTGCTACAAAGGGGCCTGTTCTTCAACATGCTCTGTCTAGATCCTCTGAGGAGAAGCTCTCTTCCTCTTTTCTTTATTCTTCTCTGAAGGATGGTAGTATCCCATTGGGCGATCAAGCTGGTAGACTATTTTTGGCCTGATAGGAGACTGGAGCACAAACATAGGAACTATGACTTTCCTCCCCTTTACCCTTTCTGGGTGAGCATGTGCATGGAATATGACTGTGTCCGAAATCGGATCAAGTGGAAAGGGTTTCTTGATCCAACTCTTTGTCATTCTGATGACATGTCTTGCTCGATGATTAATATCATCTCCTTCCTCTCTATCAATTTCTACATTTAGGATGGGCCTTTCGCCAACTTTATCTATATTGAATAAGGGATCCAATAGCTCCTACGAATCCTGTAACCTTATCTCATCTGGGATGGTCAAATGGAGAGCCTTCTTTGCTAAATACAAAGTCATTCTACAATAGTCCCTGATACAAACATCATAGTCATTTGTGGCATTCATCAAATGATCTTCAATGGCGTCTTCATGGTAGAACTCTTTTTCTGCTAGATTTTTCACTTTACCAACATTGTTGAAGAATGGCCGGGGGGAATTATATTCTTCGAGAGGATAATTCTCCCATTCCCACTCAAAAGTCAAGATATCTTGCTTTCTCTTTACTTGGTATGCTCCTATTACAAATGACCAATCCTAACAAGGCCTTCATTATTTCTTGATCCTCTCATAAGCTGACTCAATCTGTCGAGAAATTTCCATTAGAACCAACTTGTCACTTGGGTACCTTGGGAGCTTCTTTGGATGAATGGATGCACCACCAACCTGAAAGTATGTGAATGTCTAGAAATGGATGAAATATGCACCAAGAGCTGTGATCTGTGCCTTGGCCTCATTAGACAATCTCTTCCCATAATCTCCTTCGATGAATCGAATGATGACAAAGATAAAGGCATCATTCACAATCTTGTACTCTTTGCTTTGTCAGGATAAACTATATACGGCCATGCATTAGGATCCTGCATACTACCCTTCTTGTACAACCAGAGATAGTTGGTGGCTCTTGCTACAAGTAGATATACCACATAAGAATTCATATAGAACTTCTTCTTGTCCTTTACTATCCGCAATTGATCACACAAGTTCTCACTAAGTGTGGTGGCCCAATCTAGTGGCATCTTTGTTTGTCTGATGGTTTCAATGAAGTTAACCATGAATGGAGCGAGATGACTCACTGCAGGCAATCCCATAACTCTGCTCAGGAGAATGATTGAATATCCAATGTCATCCTTCATGTATCTTCAAGCCATATCTACTTTATTGATTGTCTTTCCCCGAGATGGCTTCTCAATGAAGTATGAGGAATATACGATGTCAATGGCCTCTTGGTGATGATGCTTATGCCACCTCTCAACTGTTTCATATGAAAGCCTGATAAATTGATCAGCTCTAGGTAAGTGAAAAAATCTCTCGATATTATTAGGTCGTAGATCTAAGACCACTTCCGCAGTGACGCTCTTTACCACCCTTTCCTCAGGAACAAAATGTCGAGATAAGGTCATAATAAATTCAGTTGACTGAACAGTCCCAGGATGTGATGTTGCATTTACTAATCCAGACCGGATTAAGGTGGATCTCAAAGAAGATCTTTTAGTTGGGTTGTTACAAACCCTCAAAAACTCTCCCAAGTTCATGTGTCCAAGTTTTGTGTCTTTGATCTTATAGTGTTCATCGTGCAATTGTGACTTCGAGGTTACGCCTTGGAACTTGTACACAACTGACTTTGTTGTTGATCCGGATGTGGATGCCATTTGATTATATTACTTGCACGTCACAAAGAAAAAGAATGATTAATTACTGGATGCATATAAAATATTAAAAAAATTATATTCTAGAACTTATTTTATTATTTTTAAAATTTTTTTTGGCTTTACGCAAAAAAAAAAAATTGTTTAAAAAAGAAAAAGAAAAAAAAGAAGGGGTTAAAACACAACGGTGGTGGCCCAAAGGGCATGGCAGCAGCTGCGATGGTGCGTGCACGACCCAGAAGGTGCGCACCACGGTCGCACCGTCGCGCGTCCAAAAAGGGCATGCGGGGGCGGCGGCATCATGCGTGTGCTAAAAGGTCGCAGTGTTGCGCCACAGGCATCCCAAGGCCTGACGATAGCGCCGCGCGCATGCCTAGAAGGGCACGACGGTGTCGCTGTGCCACAGGCGTACCAAGGCGTGGCGACAGCGTTGTACGTGCGCCCAGAAGGGTGCGGTGGCAGTGTTGCACTGCAGGCATCCCAAGGTGTGGCGACACTGCCGCGCACGCTCAGAAGGGCGCGGCGGTAGTGCAGCATCACGCACGGCCCAGAAAGGCGTTGCAACGTCGTGTGGGCGTAAAAAATGGCACGTGCCACGCGCTTCTTCTCCTATGCGCGTGCGCAAGTGTGAAAAATTCATGGGGATGGAGGGGGGAGGTTCCATACCTTCCTCTTAGCACTCTAAAAAAAATGAAGTGAAAAAAGGGGGAAGGGGGTTTTATAACCTGCCTTCCTTCCTTGTCTTTGCAAAGCACGCGTGCCTTGATATGTGCGTGCGCGAGATTTTTTTTTGTCTTTTTTGACTCTAACTTATTTAATCGAGTTTTCTTCTCCCGACTCCCGAACTATGAGTTCGAGAGTCGAAGAAAGTAGGGGGTCCCCATTCCTAGTGAGGAATGGGGCGTGTGTTGTGGATACCACAACAGTAGGTCTCACCTGCAAAACAAGCATTATTCCACAAGCCTTCAATGGAATTGGTTTGAACTCTTTTGAACCTTAGTACAAAGAGGTTTAAAGTCGTTCAAAAGACTTGATCATAGGTATTTTACAATAGATTCATTTCTATACACCTAGGATGACACAAAGACTTTTGAAGGGATCAACATAATTGATGAGAGGCACACTCGGTGGGGTGAGATGAAAAAGAGACAAGACAATAAGGGTTCAAAAGGTTTGAGTTTAAAGATAGGAATGAAAGAGAAGATGTATATAATGACAACTCTAAATTTAGACTAACGCATGCAAACACTACCTCTGGGTGATTTAGACCCCATTCCACTAATGAAGAGCTCATAACACATTATCTTATGAGAAAGTTGTAAACAACACTTCCAATCCTTCATTTTTTATTCACTTCTTTTCTTTCCCATGCTCATTGCAATAATATTCATAGTTGCATGTTCAAAAAGGGAAAGGCTCCCGTGCTCTTTAACAACAATCTCACTATGGCATGGATATCGTAGAGCTTTTGGTTAATGAAAATTACTCATACTCTCATTGTTTAGCTTTGGCATATCTCTTTTGAAATAGAATCTCCTCTTCCTTTAGAGGCATATTCATCAAAGAAAATGTCATAATAACATTTTGATTTTTCAAAAACACTTCTATATTTGACTCTCCCTAAAATCTAAAGCTTGTCATGACAATGGAAAACTTGAATATAGGGTGATCACATAATACTGGGTACCACTTTTGTGGCATGAAGAAAATCACGAAACGATGGAAAATTTCCAAATTCTATTTTACCTATGTTCACGAACATAAAAGAATTATATGTTTGTGCGAACATATTTGGTTAAAATAAGGTATGTTCACGTGAACATGACCAACAAATATGTTCATGTGAACATAAAATTACGATGACTTTGAGATTAAAACCCCTGTTTTGCATTTTTCTTGTTCATTTTATGACGAGGTGAATTTGTTTTGGACGTTGAAGCAAACATATTAAATTGTTGAGTGAGCTGCATCACTTTGTGTCATTCTCCTCCAGATTTTGGTCGTTGTGTTATTTCAAGTATGTTTATATGTTATTATTTAAATATTTTTTATGTTTTCAAAGAATATTTTCATGTTAATTTAATATTTTTATTATTTATTTATGTTAGTTAATTCTATTAATTTATCGTTTATAATTTTTTTGTTTTTTTTAGTTATATATGAGTGTTATTAGAAAATACATTAGAAATTATTAAAAATTATCAAAAAGCATTAGTCTAGAATATTAGAAAAATATTAATTTAGCATTAGGAAATGAATTTAGAAAAAAAAATAGTGTTAAATTAGATAAATATTATAAAGTATTAGAAAAAAAAGTTTAGAATATTAGAAAAACATGATAAAATATTAAAAAAACGTTAATCTAGAATATCAAAAAAATATTAGTATAACTTTAGGAAACAAATTTAGAAAAATATTAGTTTTATTAGAAAAACATTAGAGAAAAAATTACATTTATTAGAAAAATATTACAAAATATCAGAAAAGCATTTCAAAATATTAAAAAAAATAGTTTAGAATATTATAAAAGTATTACAAAATATTAAAAAATGTTAATCTATAATATTAGAAAAATATTAGTATAACATTAGGAAATAAATTTAGAAAAATATTAGTTTTATTAGAAAAACATTAGATAAAACATTACATTTATATTAGAAAAATATTTTAAAAATATTATAGAGAATATAAGAAAATATTAGAAAAATATTACAAAATATTAGAAAAACATTACAAAATATTAAAAAAACTTTAATCTAGAATATTAGAAAAATATCAGTATAACATATAATGAAATAAATTTAGAAAATATTAGTCTTATTAGAAAAAATATTAGAAAAAGAAGAAGAAAATATTAGAAAATGTTTTAAAAAATATTAGTCTATAAAATTAGAAAATATTACAAAAAAATTACAAAATATTATAAAAATAATAATAAAGAATATTAAAAAAATATTACTTGAAATATTAAAAAAACATTAATCTACAATATTTAAAAAATAAATTAGTATAACATTGGAAAATAAATAGTATAACATTAGAAAATATTAGAAAAAACATTACAAAATATTAGAAAAAACAAAAAAAACATTAGTCTAGAAAATTAGAAAATATTAGAACTCTATCTCTAACCCTAACCCTAACCCTAACCCTAACTGTTGAGAGAATGAGTGTTGCACACATTGCATAACATTGTTATATTGTATTATTTTATTTATTTGTAATGTTACACCTAGATGGACGTGCAACATGTAAAGATTCCCATGAGATATACTTGATGAGTTGTATTGTAACATTGTGATAATATTTCATGTAATTATTTAATATTGGGGAAAAGAATTAAATGCTCAATATTAAATGTGGGGTCAGTGAGTTAGGTAGCACATGGTTTTAGCACATAGTTTATGTAATACCACTTGATGGTTTTGTGAGACTTGCTACTATATAAGTAGCGACAAGGGTAGTTGTTGTAGAGTGAAGGAGAAGATAGAAGACAAAAAGGGAAAGAGTTGACCGAGACAAGGTTTGACAGGTTAGCCAAGGAAGCATTTTTGATGGAAGCATGGCATGAGATGTGTGGATTCATTCTTGTTCACATGGATTTCTTGGTTGTGGCTATGGCTTTGAAGGCTTCTATGGTTATATTGCAATGATATTTTTTGTTAAATAATACATGGTGATGGATGCTTTTGGAGGTTGGGTCTTTCCCTCAATTAGGGTTTCTTAGGGTATATCTTGTGTCACATTTTTGTGAGTATGTTGTCTATTCTCTTGTATGTGAATTTTAATTGTATATTTATTTTAGATCTATTATGGGTTATGTGGAAACGGTTATATTTTTTTTTGCGAGTTTCCTTACAAGTGGTATTAGAGCTATGATTTTGATATTGTAACCATAGATTGAATCCATGGGAATGCATGAGGGGATAAATGAAAGGGCAAGATATATGAGTTTTTTTATTGCAAATCTAAGGGTTTTGGGTTTGTTGTTATGATGGGATATTGGTAAATTTTGGACATGTGAAATTGTTGGACGAACAGATTTTTTGGATATTTCATTTAAATGAGGGTTTCAAGGGGAACTTGCAGAAATGACCCCTAGATAAAAACATACCTTATCATTAGATCTAGGTCATTGTTTCCATAAATTTTTATATATAATATACCCTAGTTTGGCCATGTTTAGAGGAAATGAAAGAGTTTTTTAGTTTTAGCCCATGATGGCCATCAAATTTAATCCTATCAGAATTTTCGTCACAAAAAAAATCATAGTGAAAATTGTAAAAAGATTGTCTTAGTAAAACAACCATAACTTTCTTTCAGGATGTTGGATTTCAGACTTATAGGCATTGAAAAGCTAATTCAAAGCCCTACAACTTGGTGTAGGTTTAGTTCTGTGATTTTGACATTTTTAAAAGTTTTGAGAGCTTGAAAATTAGATGTTATTTATTTTGAGCACATATTAGGGCATAACTTGCACATATGAAGTTAGATTTTGGACTTTAAGTAGTCAATGGAAAGCTCTACACGTTAGTTTATATTTGGTGTAGGTTTGATATGGTTTATTTGGTGATATATTAATCTAAATAGTTTATGATATATATTGACTATGATAGCATTGCGAGTTTGTGACATTGTATGTTTGAAGATTTAAGATTTGATGTCATTGTATACCCAATTCATATTTCAGATTGGTCTCATGATAATATGTTTACTAGTATTTGGTTTGCATATGTATGATGACTTATTGGGTCCATAAGTTGTGTAGTGTTATAAGTGGTCTATACTTATAGGATGCATTTATAGCTTGGTTATGGATTGTCTTTTCTCATTGATCTTTTATTATTAATGCATATTCAGATTGGTGGCTTGGATTTGCGTTATCTATGCCCTAAGTCACATGATTTACTAATTTTCCTTCATGTAGAAGGGATGAGATGTTGTTACCAAGTATAGTCATGGTGGAGAATTATGGTTGACTATTTTATGCTAATAGGTTGGACACATTGAGAGTCAAATTCTCGGTTCATGAATGTGATCATGGTGCCATGGATTTTGGCATGACATGATTAGGTATACAAGTACATCCTTGATGTTCATCGGCTTGGATTTCTTGATTTGGTTATGGTGGTCTATATATCTTTTTGGTTGAGGATCATGGTTATTTGGTTTCTTTTGAGGAGCTCATGATGTGCACTTTGAGTTCTTTGATGATTTGATGCCTTTGTTAATTCTCATGGTTAGAGGATGGTTTTTTCATCATGATGTCATGGGGCTTGGATACACAATTTAATGGGAGCTTGTGACAGTGATGAGGTGACAATGCATGGTTAGTTCCTAGTTTGGTTTGTATCTTCTTGGTTTAGAGATAGTTGTTTCACTTGGTATTGATACTTTGTTTGTATGAGTGAAGATCTAGAGGATCTTCATGTAGGAGATGGATTCTATGATCCATAGGTAACTCGGTACTATGGTTGTGTGGGATTTTTTTTGAAATTGATATATTTATTAAGTGTTTACAGATGTTGGAGGTTTGTCTTAGATCCTTTTTCTATAGAATTGTCTTTGACATTTGCATGGTGTACTTTTTATCTTCATGGTGTGTGAAGATGGTTAAATCTTGAGGACTCATAGGGGGGTCAGTGCAAGAAGTTGGGTCTCACTTTTGGCCAAAAAGTGGAAGTGTTTTTCCTGTTTTTGAAATATTTTGTCAATTGATGTCAAAATTTGAGCCATTTAGAGATTAAATATAAAAAAACTTTAGAAATAAAAATTGTAGTGCCTGGAATCTTCTTTTTTGAATATGTAATTTATTTGTATACCCATATGATAGATTTTTTTTTGGTATGGATCTTTAAAAACCACTTTTTCAAAATGCTTGTTTCAGGACCATACCACGCTCGTGTACGAACACCATAATTTGACACAAATGAATGAATTTTTGTGAATCCTTTTAAATGGAGTTACTTAACACACCAAAGATTGATGAGAATATTTTTCTTGAATTTTTTAATGAATATTTTTTTAAAATTAATTTTAATTGGCTATAAAAGAAAATTTTAAAACCTCTCGTGTACGGACACCATAATTTGATCAAAATTTCACCTTTTTCACTTTTTTTTTATAAAAAACTTCAAAATAATTAAATGTAGATTGATGACATATAAATTAATTTAAGAAAAAATATAAAGTAAAAAAGTTATTAAAGTTTTAGTGAATGTTGCTATTTTACATTTAGGTACCACCTTTGATTAAATAATAATAAAAAAATAGTATATAAAAACATAACTCTATAAAATTTATATTTTTGAAATCAGGACAGTGAGAACTCTAATGAGTTTTTGTTTCGTAAAAAAATTTGATCAGGAAGACCCTCTAAAAATTATGGCAAGGCATGAATTTGTCAGTTCAATGCCTTAGCCAAATCTTAAGAGGCCAAGGCATAGGCTTGGTCTCACCAAGCCTATCCCAAACCAAAATTCGAGGCAGGAAAAAAAAAAAAAATCCCGCCTCATGTTGTAAGAAATGGGCACCCATTATTTGAATTTCAAAAAATGGGTACCCGTTTTGAAAAGCTAAAAGCGGCATGTAAAATCTGCTGAAAACTTTAAAAATTGAATTTTTAAGAAAGAGGACCCGTTTTTTACTTTTAAAAAATGGGTACCCATTTTTTACTTTTCAAAAATGGGTATCCATTTTTTATTTTTAAAAAATGGGTGCCCGTTTCTTAAAAATTTAAATTTAAATTTTTTTGAGAAACAGGTACCCATTTTTTGAAAATAAAAAATGGGTACTTGATTTTAAAAAATAACGGGTGCCCATTTTTTAAATTTAGGGTCGGGCATCCGAACCAAAAATGGGTGCCCATTTTTTAAAATCGGGTCCCCTTTTCTAAGAAGTTTCATTTTGCGGATTTGACTTCCGCGGAATTGCGACCCAACTTTGTGCATTCACCTAGGGTTCTTGGTAAAGGTGTAGTTTATGCTTTCATTTGACATTTTATCTTTGGTGTGAGGATGCTTTCATTTTTTATAGCATGATATACTCTTGATACATGTTTAGAGTTTTGACGTCTTATGATGCGTTCATATGGAGCATGTTATCTCTTTTGGTTGAGATGGTTTAGATCATGTTGTCATGATTATGTTCCTAAAGCCATGGTTGGAACTTTGACATTAATCTTGGCTTAGTTTCTTGGTATTGAGTACATTGATCATAAGTTAGATACTTCATGATATTGCTATGTTGCATTTGGAGTTGGCATGGATTGATTGGTTATAGGTGCTCATGGATACTTAGAGACGGTGGTGATGTTTTTATTTTGGATTAGGGAAGTATTTATTGGGACAGTTGATGGTTTCAATAGGAAGTCTAAGGGGCATTCACCTAATATGGACTTGAGAGGAGATTGTTCTTAGATGAGTCTTGGTTGGAGACTTGGATATCTTGACGAGCATTCTCATTCCCCACTCTTCGTCTACTCAATAGTTTGCTACTTGAGAGGTATAGCTCATTTTCTCTCTTAGGTGCATTATGTTTATGTTTATTTTTCATGGATATGGATCTTGAGCTATGATACATGAGTTAGTTCTAGAGGGTTCATTTGAGAGATGGTTTAGCATTGGTTATCTCCATTTACGTATGTTTTTATGCTAGTTGAGTTTAGGAGATGGTTTTATATGGGGCATATTCCTTGGATTAGGAATGGTTTATGAGTTTGATCTTCTTGTGAGAGGCTTACATCAATGATTAGTTATATGGTATGGTTTGGCTGTTACTGTGGTTTCTTGTTGGAGTTTTATGGAGAAGATCATACTTGCACAATTTACATCTAGAGGTGTGTGTAGAAGGACATGATACAGGTTATGATTTTCGTAGTTTCTCTTTGGTCTTAGTTATCTTTATGGATGTTCAATTTTTTTTACATTGGATTTGATATTGGTTAGAGATTGTGATCCTTGGTTTGTGCTAATGTATGTCATGTGGGAGATGACATGATTATTCTTTTATCGCTTTCCTCTATTTGTTGTGGATAACTTGGGAGAGCATTAAGATTGGTTATGATAGCTATTCTTTTAAGTTATTGGTTTATGTATTGTGGATGTCCTTGAGACTACATAGATTCACTTCTTTGAGATGTTGTGAGTGGATTGGTTATATATTTGGCATTATCTTTTGCAATAGGAGCTTCTTGGTATATATGTGGTAGGTATTGCTATTGAGGCTTGTGATTGTAGATTACATATTGGATATGTTGATGATGTGAGATTCACTTGGTATACCTTTGGAGGTATGGATAGTTGGATGGGTTTGGCACTTGTTGTGGGTGCTATTTCAGCTATAGATATTTTGACAACTACAGATACATGTGATTATCTTTGGGTCATGTTTTTTTTTCTTGGCATTTTAGTTGGTACATGATTTTATGATCTTCTAATGTGACCGGTTGGGTGGCTTTCTCTTTGGATGGCTTCTATGTATGTCCAATGGTAGTGGAATAATAGAAGGTGAGTTCATTCATGTTAAAGATGTTGGATACTTTTATTTCATTGCGAGTAATAGGATGGAGCACTTAGTGTACTTTGATCCATGATGGTGGATGTGTTGGGAGCGGTTGTTCCCTTATTCATTTATGTGGCTATAGATTGACCCTATGCAATGTATACAACAAGTGGGAGATTGTTGAGATAACGAGTGTTACACACATTGCATAATATTTTTATATTGTATTATTTTATTTTATTATGCAATGTTGCACCTAGATGGACACGCAACACGTAAAGATTCCCATGGGATATACTTGATGAGTTGTATTGTAACATTGTGATAATATTTCATGTAATTATTTAATATTGGGAAAAAGAATTAAATGTCCAATATTAAATGTGGGGTTAGTGGGTTAGGTAGCACATGGTTTTAGGATATGGTTTATGTAATACCACTTGGTGGTTTTGTGGGAATTGTTACTATATAAGTAGCCACAAGGGTAGTTGTTGTAGAGTGAAGGAGAAGATAGAAGGAACAAAGGGAAAGAGTCAAGCAGGATAAAGCTTGATAGGTTAGCCAAGGAAGCATTTGCGAAGGTTGGAAGCATGGCATGGGATGTGTGGATTCATGCTTGTTCACATGGATTACTTGGTTGTGGCTATGGCTTTGAAGGCTTCCATGGTTGTATTGCAATGGTATTTTTGGTTGAATAATACATGCTGATGGATGCTTTTGGAGGCTGGATTTTTCTCTCAATGAGGGTTTTCCAAGGTATATCTTGTGTCACATTTTTGTGGGTATGTTGTCTATTCTCTTGCATGTGGATTTTAATTGCATATTTATTTTAGATCTTTTATAGGTTAAGTGGAAACAGTTATATTCTTTATTGCAATTTTTCTTAGACTAACCCTAAGTCAAACTCAAACCCTAATTTCTAACCCTAACTCAAACTCTAACCCTTTAATCTAACCATAACTATAACTAAAACCCTAATCTAACCCTAGATTTGTAACCCTAAACTAACCATAACCCTAGAACTCAAACCTTAATCTAACATTGATCCTAAGTGAAACCTTAATCTAAACCTAATCTAACCATAACTTGAAAATGTTAACCCTAATCTAGTTCCCTAACCATAACTGAAACCCTTTATTGAAACCCTAATGTAACCCTAGAACTATAATCCTAATCTAACTGTAACCCTAGAACTCAAACCCTAATCTTTAACCCTAACCCTAACTCAAACTCTAATTTTACCCTAACTCAAACTCTAACCCTAATCTAACCCAATCTAATCCTAACTCAAACTCAAACCAAGTAATCTAACACTAACACTAACTAAAACCCCTAACCCTAGAACCATAATCCTAATCTAACTATAACCCTAGAACTCAAACCCTAATCTAACACTAACCCTAACTGAAACCCTAATCTAACCCTAACTCAAACTCAAACCTTAATTTAACACTAACCCTAATTGAAACCCTAATCTAATCCTAACTCAAACTCAAACCTTAATTTAACACTAACCCTAACTGAAACCCTAATCTAATCCTAGAACTATAACCATAATCTAACCCTAACTTGAAAAATCTAACCCTAATATAACCCTAACTAAAACCCTAATCTAACCATAGAATCATAACCCTAATCTAACTGTAACCTAGAATTGAAACCCTAATCTTTAACCCTAACCCTAACTCAAACCCTATCTAATGTTGACTCAAACTCAAACCCTAATTTCTAACCCTAACTCAAACTCTAAGCTCAACCTTAATTAAAACCCTAATCTAACCCTAGAATCATAACCCTAACTTGAAAACTCTAACCCTAATCTAACTAGGTAATTGTAACTAAAACCATAATCTAACCTTAGAACCATAACCCTAATCTAACCCTAACTTGAAAAACTAACCCTAACTCAAACCCTAATCTAACCTTAACTCAAACTCAAACCCTAATTTGTAACCCTAATCTAAGAAGCTAATTGTAACTTAAACCCTAATCTAACACTAACCCTAACTCAAACTCAAACTCTAATTTCTAACCCTAACTTGAAAAATATAACCCTGACCCTAACTCAAACCTAAACTCTAATTTGTAACTCTAAATCAAACCTTAATCTAACAAAAGAACTATAACCTTAATCTAACAGTAACCCTAGAAATCAAACCCTAATCTAATCCTAACCAAATCCTAATCTAACTCAAGCCCTAATCTAATCCTAACTAGAAACTCAAACTCTAATCTAATCCTAACTGAAAACTCAAACCCTAATCTAACCCTAACTCTCATGTATGATATATTATTGTCTAGATTAGATGATGTACACTTACATATCTTTTAAATAAAAATTTATGTACTAGACTATATGTATGTATATGTGTATTTACAATATATATTAGCTCCATCATTGTAGATATGACTTTACATGATCAGCCTACTCATCAGGCTGAGGGTGATGAGGCTCCTATTGTGACTCCTCCTACTGTGGCTCTTACTATAGTTCATGGTGCTACTTGTGGTGGGGCTCATGTTGCGGCTACTTGTGGTGGGGCTCATGTTGCGGCTCCTAGTGTGACTCCTGTTATAGCTCCTGGTGTGGCTCTTGGTGTAAGTCCTAGTGTGGCTCCTAGTGCAACTCCTGCTGGAGGTCCTGGTGCATCTCCTAGTGTGGCTCCTAATGTGACACTTCCACACATTGATATTGATGCATTATTTGCATTTGCAGAGCATGAGGTTATTAGATTAGAGTAGTCTATATTTTCCTCCGATGATGGTTTATATAGAGACATATGTGTGAGCATATGTAGGAGTTTACATGTCTCACTACTAGATTTAGAGCTCATCACTCATTTACCCCTGATGTATTAGCTACCATATCTAGGGAGTTTAGAGATGAGATTTTAGGAGATGCATCTTTTGATGACGTCGAGAGGGTGGCTCCTAAAGATGTCATCAAACAAGATTTTTTTTTACCATATGAGGGTACACAGGGTAGGGTGAGAGGCTACCGAGTGATATGTTGTAGAGATCTTGTTATCACCAGTATGATCTATCCTTGTTTCTTAGCCACACATGGTTGTTATCCTAATAATAAAAAAATACCCCTTTATTTTGCACAATAGTTGTATGCTGAGTTTTGCATGGGGCTCAACGTCAACTACTTAGATATTCCATATTATTATGAACAAGGGCATGGTTAGATCACAAATCATGACTAATATCATAGTGCACAACATTTGCCACCTCCAAATGTCTGACATTTTGTTGGACATAGACTTCCTCTAGTGACTCCAACACTAGCTCCTATTATAGATAGAGTTGTCATTTCTTCGTAGAGGGGAGAAATTGACAATGTTGGACACATTACATCTATGATAGCTAGTATCACATCTGACTCTCTTGGTTGTTATATTCACACTTGATGGAGTTGTCCAGGTCAACCATCTTCAGAGGCATCGAGTAGCACTTCATGTAGCTCCCCTGATGAGGCATATAGAGCTGTTGGAGTACCAATACCAGGTGATGTTTGTGCTCTTTCTGGATAGCATACACATATGGATCTAGTGCTATATTTTTTGGAGGATCTATTGCAAGGTATCAATTATATTTCTAATACACAAGGGATACTAGTTCACTTAGTGATGGACACCATTAGACAACATCAGAGCCCCATAGTTCCATAGGCATAGACCACACCAGTGAAAGTCACCACACAACATAGCTCACAACATTCTGCACCAAGCTCACAATGCTCTACAAATGGCTTGAGCATACAAGTTGGAGATGTCAGGATCACAACCAAGGGTCGTGATGATTTTGGTGAGCAGCTACGAGGGATATCTGAGATTGATACTAGTTCAAGTATTAGATTTTCATCATACATGGACATGTTATTCCGACCCAACACTGATTCTACACCATTACCTAGCCAGTTACACATGCCACTTCACTCATCATTAGTAGCAGTTCGAGATTGTGGTGCTCAAGGTGCTTTAACAGATTGTGGCACTGAGGGTGGTTTAGTAGGTGTTAGAGTTTCAGGAGATGATGCTAGTGTATTAGGATGAGATGTTTACACTAGAGGTGCATCAATAGATGATACAATGGAGTATGATGATCATCCTCTAGCTCCTGAGACCTAGGTACATATATATAATATTTTAAAATTTAAACATATGAAATTTAAAAATAGTTCAAATAGATATTTAAAAGTTATAATAAATCATGCAGGCATAGGTTGTCGAGCACATGATTACATCTAGTGTTGGGTCAAGGCATGTGCATCAAAGAGAGGATTCTATTGAGACACCCAGTAGTGTTTAGGTACAAGTTTTAAATAGTTTGTAAAGTTATTTATGTTTCAAACTATATGCACTTGTATTCATGTACACATGTATATATATGTTTAGATAGTTCTATTGTATATATATTTGCAAGGCTCAATTGTTGTGCCTCGGCCACAAGATGTATAGGAGACTTGATCAGAGGGCCATTCTATTCGTATGCATCTTGAGGGGTCCCTCCAATAGTAGTATATATATATATATATATAGATATATATATATATATAGATATATATATATATATATATATATATATATATAGATATATATATATATATGTATATATATATATATATATACATATACATATATATATATATATACATATATGTATGTATATATATATACATATACATATGCATATATGTATATGTATATATATATACATATGTATATGTATATATATATATATATATATGTATATATATGTATATATATGTATATGTGTATGTATATATATATATACATACATATATGTATACATATATATACATATATATATATATACATATACATACATACATACATATACATATGTATATATATATACATATATATATATATACATATATGTATGTATATATATATACATACATATATGTATATATATATATATGTATATATATATACATATGTATATGTATGTATGTATGTATATGTATATATATATATATATATATATGTATGTATATGTATACATATATGTATGTATATATATATACATACACATATACATATATATACATACATATATATATATATATATATACATATATATACACATATACATATATATACATATATATATATATATATATATATATATATATATTGATGCATTTATATATTGGAGACTTTGTATATTCAAGAGACTTACATACATGTGTATTTTAGTACCTTGATGACATGAACATTTCACTATTTATTTGACTATTTAGTACTTTAGTAGAGGGATGACATGTATTTGACTAGTTATATTTTACTACGTACATGTTTATTCAAGACTTATAGTTTGCATACATGCATTTCAGTAGAGATATTAGATGTAGATGTTCATTCTTGAGACGTATGTATGTGCATATTTTTGTATTTTAGTAGAACATTCTTCATGAATTAGATTATATATTTTAAACTTTAGATTTGTTTGTGATCATTATAAAATAATCAAATTAACTTCTCTTTACTACTACAATAGTTAAATATGGAGAAGTTCCAAATTGATCTATGAATCTAATTTATAATTTTGAAAAATAATAATAATATAGGGTGATTTAATTGAATCAATATAGGTGCTTAGAACTACTAAATTAACCCAAATGATTTAGATTAAAAATTTAAAATATTATATTTATTTGTAATCATTATAAAATAATCAATTAGTAGGACTAAAGACACATATTTGTTAAATCAATTAGTAGGACTAAAGATACAAATTTGTTAAATCAATTAGTAGGACTAAATACATATTTGTTAAATCAATTAGTAGGACTAAAGATAAATATTTGTTTTATGTGGATAAAAATATGCTAACTAGGTAAGCCAATACATTGTTTTAAAAAACTTTTACAAAGTATAATATTCTTAACAACCTTCATCCATGGTAATTAATATTATTAAAATGTATACATTTAAAGGTTCTTAAACATGATATACTAAGGTAAACAACTTTAAATTAATTCAAATTATTATAAAATAAATCTTATGAAGAACTAATATTTATTTAAGATAATATTATAATATAACATTCATCCCCTCTAATTGTTAAATCATTTAGTAGGACTGATGATACATATTTGTTTTATGTGGATAAAAATATGCTAGTAGGTAAGCCAATACATTATTTTAAATTTTTTCTACAAAATATAATATTCTTAACAATCTTCATCCATGGCAATTAATATTATTAAAATATATACATTTAAAGGTCCTGAAATTTGATATATCAAGGCAACCAACTTTAAATTAATTCAAATTATTATAAAATAAATCTTAAAAAGAACTAATATCTAGTTAAGATTGTAGACACCTAAATCTGATTACATCACTAAGTAATCATATTTAGTCATCTCGTGGGACATTATTGATTAAATATTTATTATTTAATTAATTAATCATCATCCCCTAGTTAACTAATTTATTTAATTAACTATAGTCCAATTGATAAAATTAAATGATAACTCAAAATCAATTTATCAATTAAATCCCTATTGCTCTATTAAATTAAATAAATCCCCAAATCTATTTAATTTAATCCCACATCCCCATTTTCTTAAATAAATCATTTAATAAATTATCCATATCCCTAAAACCTACATTTACCCTTAATCCAACCCATTCACTCATACTAACCTCACTTAGCCACCTAACTGATCCATCCCATCAAAGCTAAGCTACTTGCCCCCTAACCCCCTTTCTAAACTGTCTAATCCCCCTCCTAAACATGTGAACAAATTTAAGCAAGGGTTAAGACTTGCTAACCCAAGCCAAAGTCACATTGTCTCCCTTATCCTCTTCCATCCCTATCCAAGAGCATTAATGGTTCTTACATGCCATTAATTCCTCTTACATCTCTCTTCCACACTCATCCTCCCTCATTACTCCCTTTGACCAAACCTTATCCCATCCTTTCACACTCATCCTCCTTGTGACAAGTGTCACTCTTGTATTGGCTCTAAATAAACATAGTCCATGTGCTTCCCTTTCAAAGCATCTTAGCCCTCCCTCACCATTCTTCCATCAAAGCATCCTGACGATCCATCTCTCTACCTCCTAGCCTATAAATAAAGCCCTTCCCTCTCATAATACCATCAATCCACTTTTATGCAAACTTATAATGCTATTTTGAGAGCCTAAAAACTACCAAAATACCATCATAATTCTGAAATCCATCCATACCTCCATTGTTGAAACTCTCATCCATAGACACACTTGATAGAAACCCCCTACTTATTAAAAGCTTGAGCACAACATGAGCATACATACCCATCCATTAGGGACATATCTACATCATCATAGGTTATACCATAAGTAGCCTACCATTCTTGGTTTTCCTTCCTTCTTACTGATAACCTTGGTCCTATACTACTAGATTAGCTGATACATTTTGGCACATCTAATGGGACCTCGCATTTGGGCGACTACAATCTCACTTTTTCTTGTTAATGTTTGAACCAACCAAACTAACATTTTGTGCTTATTTGTGTATGCAAGTAGTTTTCTAATTTTTTTTGTAGGCACAAAAGTTTCTTTTAAGGAATCACACTCCCAACCATAGAAGAAAATTCTAACTTAAACCATTTTTTCTCACCTCTTGTTCACGATCCTGCGAACATGAAATTACGAACTCGCAACTACGTGATCGCTATCCTAAACTTGCAAGAATGCATCCCCGCAAAGGAAAGATCACTTTTTTTTCAAACCCCATCACCACGTGCAATTAAAAACACCCCCTTGATCCTACTGACCAATCATCCCACGGGAACATGAGTTTTTACTAGCGGGATCACTATAAAACCTATGAGAATGCTTGACCAAAATATTTGAGACCAAAAAATTAGTTTTATCCTTTTGCCCATCAATCTCACAGATAAACTTGTTAGCGAGAACTCTTTCTAAAAATCTGTGGGATCGCTCTTTCACGGGATCACACTGTGAGTATTTTTTTTCTCTAATCCCAATTTTTCACTGTTTTCACCAGTTCCCTACACCACGATCCTGTGCTATTTTAGTGCATTCACAAGATCGTTATTTTACTCGTGGGATCACTGTTTACCTCACGGGATCACTATTTACCTCATGGGAAATAGTAGGATAGCTATTTTTATTTTTATTTTAAAAAAGAGTATAAATCAAATTTTGACTTTTGGTGGTTATGTTGGATAGGTATTTTTCTAAGCATTTTTATGCATATAAAAAGGAATAAAAAAATTTGATTTTTTTCCCATAGTTAAGCTAACCATATTTTTTGTAGGTTTTTCTTAGAATGAACTTGAATGTTTAAAAATCTTTCATTGAATAAATGTTTCTCAAATCAATCTTGAATGCTATGGACTAAAATCAAGTTTTTCATTGGAATGCATGTTTAAACAAAAAATGCAATCTAGAATGCCAAGGCTCAATTAATCATTGCTATACCTCACACTTAAACTTTAGGGCTTAAAAATAAATCACTCAATCTTGAATACATAAATAAATTGACTCGTTGACTCGTTCCTTATTGAATTTCTCATGTTGACAATGCTTGATTCACTTATGTTGATGAACTCTCAATCCTTATTATGTTGAGGATGCCATCAAGTTTGAAAGAACCTTGTATGCCATAAACATGAGTTTCTTCAATCGTAGATTACAAAATCTAAATCATTAATCATAAAAGAACAAGTGTCTTTTAAACCCAAGATCACTTATGTGGTCTTGGTTTACACTTTTTAGGAGGCCTGCTTGGGGATTTCATCACCCCTTGGGATGACCTTAGCTCTAGTGTTCTAGCAGAGTATAAATATTGGGAGGTGAATTGAAAGACACCTCTCTTGGAAGCATAAGTTTGTCACTCTTGACTATGCCCCAAAGAACTTTATACTTTTGGGAAGTGAAGGTGGAGATTTGGGTTACCGTCTCCTCCTGGCTATGTGACATTATTTTCTTTCATCTATAGATTTGGGCCTTATGTACCTTGTGTATATTAAGGACACCCCTAGATAAGCTTGTATATCCTAGAAACAACCTTATAAAGTTATTTATGTGTTTGATGTGCTTGAGTGTTGTTAGCTAGAAAGATCCCTTATATGTCTTTTGGGACGGTTGTTAGCAAGTCCATTCACAACAACCCTAAGTCTAGTTTGTTTCACTTTATCCATTGGTAAATCATTCAATATAAATGAAAGGAATATTCATCCAAACTTCCAAAAATATTGTCATCCTAATCACATCCTAATCACATCCTTTCCTATGTCATTCTATGTCTTCTATCAAATCTTCCTTATCTTAAGCTAGCTAAGTCTTCTTATGCATTGGCCATGCCATTTCCATATCCTTTGGAGTCAATATTTCCTCCTATCACAAGCCTAATCCAAATCCAAATATAAGCTTCTCTGCTTATCCTAATATGCATTTGGTCATCCCATCTTTTCTCTTGCTCCATCATATTGCAATGATGATGAAGATTTAATCAACTATGATGGGTATATTGAAAGCCTTAGAGATATTTCTCCCAACATCCTCCAAAATCCAAACATTCCTCCAAACTAATCCATCATTCCTTCATGCATACCCACTAGTACTACTTACCATGCCTTTGAAAAGGGAAATCCATTATTGTCCTCATCCACACCTCCTTCCTATATTGTACCCACATATTCCTCTTATACACCAGTCATATCTCCATCTTCCTCCACCTTCATATCTCAGTCTCCACCATTCTAGAAAAATTTGAGTAGTTGCATCCCTTGTCCAAATCCACCATCCCAATATCCTCCATACCACTTTCCAAATCATCCAACCAATCCTAGTCATATAATGCATCACCCTACTCCCCTTACTCTTCCTAGTCCAACACACTAGTCTCCAAGGATTTTTACAAGGAAACCCAAAGAAAATCCATCTCCCACACCCATCATTCCTCTTACATCATCCTATCTCTATCATCCCTATCTCATCATCCCACTTATCAAACCCCTTCCATCTCCTACCTCCCATTCATCAAATCCCTCCAAATCCCATCCACATCTCATCCTCCTCGCATTACCCAAATCCCATGTAATAAACCTAATGAGTCCCTCCCCCATCATCCCATTCCTATTAAAGAAACCATCCATACTCCCCCTAACATACCATCCACTCCAATCCATTCCTATCAATATTTTGTCCAAAAGCATGTTGAAATATCCCATACAATAGAAGATCCCACCATCCCACTTATTCCCCTACATGATCCACTTTTACTATCCCCTCCATATCTGAATCCTACCATCTTACCTATTCCATCTCAAGATCCATTCCTATCAACCCATCCAAATCAAGATCTTATCCTTCCATCCCCTTAGCTTCATAATCATACATACCCTATAATCCATAATGATAGATCCATAGAAGAAGAACTAACTATCATATCCAAAGCTTCCACTCCTTCAGCTAGTAATGGAATCACATTTTGTGTTCCAAATAATGAACATCATATTAAAGGAATAAATAAAAGTGTATCTCTAGATGTTGGTATCCCTTCTATCCCTACATGGTCACAAGTCCTTCCATCTTTACCCCAAAGTTCCCATCCATCTTATTCCATATCTATTTTGGGCCCTTATCCTACTACTTATTTCCAACCCTCCATTTTATGTTCGTATATCCCTTATCTAAATCCCCCACATTTTCTATCCATTTTGGGTCCTTATATACCTAATATGAATCATTTATCTCCTCCATCTATTTTGGGACCTACTCCTTCCTCGTTTCCATCTATTTTAGGCCCATATCCTTCATTCCCTCCATCTATTTTGGGCAATTATATGCATCCATATCCTATATTCCAATCCATCATTCCATCCCCTCAAATCCACAAGCTAGATCATCAAAGGCAGTCATCCTTGAATCCCTTCTAACCTTCAACCTTTATCGCTCCATCCATAATCCCTCCATATCCTCCATGCTCTTGTTCCCATACCATGGCTAATAGAAGCAAATTGGATACCAAAATAAAGAAAAAAATTTCAAAAATCCACAAAAATCCAAGTTTCAATATGCCCCTTATAAAACACATGTTCTAGAAGAGAAGAATTTGATCCAAAAGAAAGAAAAAATCAAGATGCCACACAGGCCCAAGCTGCCAAAGTCAAAAATCATGTGGATACCTAGGATGCTCATAAAAGAAATACGTCTCAAAGAAAAACCTTAATTAGCATCCATTCCTGCTACTCAAAAAGCATCATCTATTCATAATTTATCCAAATCTCCATATATGCATCCTTCATCCCCCAATCCCCTTTTGGTCCCTCTACGTATTACCCTAAATTTCCAATCCTCCATCTTCCAACTTTAATTTTGGTCCTTATATTTCTCCTACTCCATTTTCTCCTTAACCTCGTTCAAAACCATCTTTCCTACTACTTCATCACCTCTCAAGGTGTGTGCCAATGATGATGTTTCAATTTTCCTCATCCATTTACCCACCTATCTTATATCTTCCCATATGTTATCTGCCAACTCCAATCTACCATTCCAATCTTTTAAATCCAATCTTTTTCCACCCATCATACCAACATCTAGGAGTAAAAATGCATCCAAAAAAAGAAAAAGAAAAAAAAAAGCACCCACTAGTGAAAACTTGGCAATTCAAGCACCTTGGATAAGTACCATGATGAAAACTTGGCAAACAAGCACCGTGCATAATCCCTACATCCAAATGCTCTACACACTTGGGGGCACATTTCATCACCCAACATACCCATCTCATACCACCATATCCACCACATCTTATCCATTTCACCCACCATCCTCCTTCAGATCTTGATACAAATAAAGTCCATCACCAAATACATGCTTTTGTTTATCCTTTTTGACATCCATTTCCCATCACAGTTTGTATCCACCTATCCTTTCTCCACCCATTCTTTCATCCATATCATCCCTCCATGAGCCTCATCCACCCATCATGATTTACCCTCTACCTCATTCACCTTTCACATCCTTGCTTCCATCTATCTCCCTCATCCTCTTGTTGACAAATCTTCCATCCTATCCCACCCCTAATAAAACATCCTCTTGAATAACATATGATAACTAGGGGCACTATATTCCTTGGAGATCTTGTCATGTACATCTTTCCACCCCCCCATTCTAGCCCTATTTTCATCTACTCATACCCCAAAACTATTCATCTCCCAATCCCTCGCTCTTTTTTTTTCTCATTCCTCTATCCAACCTTCTATTTTTTCTACCCTTTTCCTCTATCCTTGCAGTTTGCACCATCTCTCCATATTTCCATTGCCTACTACGTCCCTTGTCATTGGTATCTAGCTCTAGGCTATCCCCATATACCCCAATGTCATCCATTCATATCCTATTACTCCTAGATATCTACCATCTACTACACCATCCCATTGCACATATTTCAACTCATCCAATCCCCTTCCTACTCTTTTGCCCAGCCTTATTGCAAGCCTTGGTCACATCTTAATCATCATCATTGGGATCCATCCTTTCCACTCCTTGTCTACAGGTATATCATTCCCTTATCCATATCACTCTATCCACCATCAATCCATTTTCTCCCAGTATCTCCTCATATTGAGCTTTTTACCCTAGCTATCTCCTCATCCTAAGCTTTCATCCACTATCTCCTCATCCCAAGCTTTTCATCTGCTATCTCCTCATCCTAAGATTTTCATCCACTATCTCCTCATCCCAAGCTTTTCATCCCCTATCTCCTCATCCTAAGATTTTCATTTGCTATCTCCTCATCCTGAGCTTTTCATCCACTACCTCCTCATCCTGAGCTTTTTATCCACTATCTCCTTATCCTACACTTTATCTGCTATCTTCTCATCCCAATATTTCCATCTACTTCCTTGAGCTTTTCACACCTACTATCTCCTCATCCTAATCTTTCATCTACTATCACCTCATCTTGAGCTTTTTATCCACTATCTTCCCATCCCAAGCTTTTCATTCCCTCCATCTCCTTATCTTGATCTTTCCTTCTATCTCCTCATCCCAATATTTTTATCCACTAATTTCTCATCTTTATCTTTCCTGTTGCTATCCTATCATACTAAGCTTTTTGTATAGTAATCTCTTGTAAATACTTTGGTCTATCAACTGTATATTCCTTATGTGTTAGTCCTTCACTTGGTACCATTGTATTTCTCTCATTTCTTTGTGTTTGTTCATGCTTGATCATAAATTGCAATTATCTTGGTTAGATGCTCTAGTGAATCCTCATATGAGATCTCTTATCATCAAAATGTTGTCCTAAAAATTTCTGATTGCCTGACTCATCCTAGTCCTCAATATTACCAATAGATCCTTGCAAGATGCATCCTTCCTCTTGTCTAATCTTGGTTTGTCAGTATCTAGTCCTACCAATCTCTTTGGCAAAGGTTAAATTTTTTATGGATTCATATTTTTTTTCGATTTATTTTCTTTTCGAGATTTCAAGTTTGGTTCTTAAAGTATCTCTTCCAAGCAATTTAAGTTGTTCCCTCCTCAAAGTCACCACGATCTTTTATATCATGGTGTGCTACAAATGGGGCAATTTGAGAGCAAGGTTTTGATCAGGTCACTTTCATCTTCATTTTTACTGCTTGTAAGTCAATTGGATATGAACCTTGCATATTACAAACATGTGATGTGTGATTACTTGGTGCACTTGGGAAATACCATTTTATTGTGGGTTACCCAATATTGTTTCCACTCTAATTCTTCTAAGATTCATGTGTGATGTTGGGGCAATCCTTGCGTGTTTGTTTCACGTTAGTCTTATGTAATATTGGTGCAAAGTCCTTGATGTTCTTAGTAACCTTGGCATATCCCCAATATTACTATATTAGAATAAGTTCTCAACTATATGGTGGTGTTCCCCTTTGGAATGCCCCCACACTCAAGTTTCAATGGATTCCTCCAAACATCCCATCCTATCCAAGCATCCCATCCTATCAAAAAATCACATCCTATCGAAGCATCCCATCCAATCAATCCTACCATCATGATCTAGCCAATCTATCAATCCCATGGTATCCAATCCTGCATCAATCATAATCATAACTCCTACATCAATCATAATCATAGCTCCTATATCAATCATTATCATAGCTCCTCAATAAATCATAATCATAGGTTCTACATTAATCATAATCTTAGTCATCACCAATCATAATCCTAGAATCATACTCTCCCCAACCCTGCCATCTTCCAAATCACTTCCCTCGAGTCAATTTAAAACAACCAATCACCCTCCCCCCTCCCCCTATAACTAGTGTTCTTAACCATTGGTTAGTCTTGTGCACACAATTTTCCTTGGATCATTTTCCCATATTGAGAGTATGAGATTCCTTAAAACCCCTCTCTTAGCCACTCTCAGTCCTCCTACTTGCCCTCGATTCTTATACTTTTCAAGAAGACCTCGCCTTCTCTTCCCACCACCTTCTTGAGGGGGCATCATGCAGTCCATTCTCTCCTCTTCTACTTGAGACTAGGGCAACCATATTGCTTCAAAAACTCTTCTTCGCATCATTTATTATTTAATTAATTAATCATCATCCCCTAGTTAATTTATTTATTTAATTAACTATAGTCCAATTGATAAAATCAAATGATAACACAAAATCAATTTATCAATTAAATCTCTATTCCTCTATTCAATTAAATAATTTTCTAAATCTATTAAATTTAATCCCACATCCCCCTTTTATTAAATAAATCATTGAATAAATTATCCATATCCCTAAAACCTACCTTTACCCCTAATCCAACCCATTCACCCATACTAATCTCACTCAACCACCTAACTAACCCATCCCATCAAAGATAAGCCACTCACCCCCTAACTCCCTTTCTAAACTAAGTCCAATTCCCCTCCTAAACATGTGCACAACTTTAAGCAAGGGTTAAGACTTGCTAACCCAAGCCAAAGTCAACAAGTCTCCCTTATCCTCTTCCATCCCTATCCAAGAGCATTAATGGCTCTTACATGCCATTAATTCCTCTTACATCCCTCTTAAAGCCTCTTACATCTCTCTTCCACACTCATCCACCCTCATTACTCCTTCTCTCACACTCATCATCCTTGTGACAAGTGTCACTCCCCTATTGGCTCTAAACAAGCACAATCCATCTGCTTCCCTTTCAAAGAATCTTAGCCCTCCCTCACCATTCTTATATCAAAGCTTCCTGACCCTCCATCTCTCTACCCCTCAGCCTATAAATGAAGCCCTTCCCTCTCACAAAACCATCAATCCACTTTTATGCCAACTTATAATGCTATTTTGAGAGCCTAAAAATTACCAAAATACCATCATAATGTTGAAATCCATCTATACCTCCATTGTTGAAACCCTCATCCATATACACACTTGATAGAAACCCCCCACTTATTGAAAGCTTGAGCACAATGTGAGAATACATCCCCATCCATCAGGGACATATTTATGTCATCATAGGTTATACCATAAGGAGCCTACCATTCTTGGTTTGCCTTCCTTCTTGGTGATAACCTTGGTCCTATCATAAGTGTTAATCTTTTTAGTATTGTGAATTCTTTTGTTAGTATTAGTATTCAATATTACACTACTAGATTAGGTGATACAAAGATAATATTATTAAATTAATATAACATTCATCCCTTCTAATTGTCTACATTTAAAGATCTTAAAATTTCATTTAAATCAAATTATCTACCATCTCAAGGTCAGTTCAACCATTATGTACACTTATAACATGTAATATATTATCATGATCTTCACTGTATAGTCTCCACTTGTGACGTACACACTTAAATTTGACTGGATGTAGACAAAGCCTGGTAGCAATAACTAGGTGAATATATTGTAAAACCTTGTTGTTAGGTTGATAATCAACAAAGTGTATTACATGTTGGACTATTTTGTCTTTCTTGAAATATGTTCCCTGTATCACAACAGAACCTGCACCACAAATTTAAATATTTTTAAATTTGATAGATATAAAGTTATCTAGATATATATAAATTCATATATGTGTGTGCACATGTATGCATAATAACTATGGGGAATAACATTTCATCACTTTCTTTGAGATCATTTAACTTTGTCCGCTCTACAGTACATCACAATTAATTATAACTGACACCTTCATGATTTCTAGGCTTAGCAATCACTGCAAAGACATCTCCTATAGAACAAGTATACATACATGTACAGTATATAAGATAGTTCATTGATAATTAAATAAAAAGTTGAGATTAATTGGTGAGTTGAGATTAATTTGTATGATATTTACCCAGTTCTACCAATCCAAAGATATGATTATAATCATAAAAAATTAATGGAATATCATTAGAAATTTCATCATCTTTATCAAATGTATCAGTAATATCAAGTGGTACCAAAATTCATGCACCTATCCACATGTTTGATTGATGCAGTCTTGATAGTTTTCATCAATGCAACTGTCACAAAAACATGAGTATTCTCTTATCTTCAATGTCCAATTGTGATTATTTGTACTCATGACTGAATGTGAGGAACTTGTATTTTCTATCCTCTTGCAACTGTGCATGTTTTTTCTATTAACACCTAAAAGTTCATTATATTGAAAATATGGACAAATTAAATTTAGACTTCAAAGAATCAAGATAAAACTTAAAAATGAAATTTTAAAACTTAATTGCATAAAAGCTAAACAAATGTACAATTCCATACCTATTATCTCCCAAAAGACTCTATATGGTACTTGTCGACTTGTTCTTGATGATGTCCCATCCTTGTCTAATACAAAATGTGTCTTACACCATTCAAAAATATCATGTGCATCATTTATGTGAACTCCTTGATAATTCATTTGATACTTTCACTGAAAAATTTGATGCAAGCTCCAACACCATCATGTTCACCTTTTGCATTCCCACTCTCAAAGAAATTCTATGTGTTTTATATTCTCATTACGATGATATCTACATAATACATAAAATGGTCTAAGATGATTTGAACTATGTGGCACATCCATCAGACCAAACATAATGTTTATCAACATTTATGTCTCTTTCTTTCAAATAAGAAAAGGACATATTGAAGCAATGTTCTACATAGTGAATGTCATGTTCTTTATCATCACTTATATAAAAGCAACATTCTTTTGTAATGACTCATGCTTCAAGTGTACTCTGAACACCATCCAAATCTAACTATGCATGTCTATAAAAATCATGTACCATAACAACAACATGCTTAGAAAAGAAATAATCTGATTGAATTACTTTCTGATGAACAAAGGAATAGTTCTCTGCAAAATTAATGAATGATACAATCGTTCCAAGTGAAAAATTATCTCTCAAAGTTTGAAACTGTTGTGCTTGCCACTTTGCAAAAAATGTGTGATGAATATAAGGTTGAATCAAATTCTTAAATTTGTCCATAAATGTTACAATAGGTAACTCCTCTTCAACATATTCCAACCTTTTTGTCTCTTTCCCCAATTTCGTTTCGTTCTTCACATACTTGTAAGTTTTGCAATTCAATTTTTTTGTTATATCAATATTTTCAATTTTCAAATAAAATAGAGTCAATTCACCACATGTTTCACATAATCCTTTGATGTAATTTATTTGACGAACTGGATCATCTATTTTGTCACATAGAATGGATGGTATAAACTCACTTCTCCTACTAGGAGGAGAAGCATGAAAAACATATGTGACTTCTAAAAACTTTTGAAATACCTGATAGTGGAGATCAAACTCAATATGATGACGACAACAACATGTTTCAAAGACTCTGTTTGACGTCACAATGTTTTCCCAATTTTAACATTAAGATGTTCACTACAAAATGACACATATAATTCATGCTATGTTGTGTCCAACCAATGTTTTGTATGGTGTTCATATTGACCAGATGCAATCATATGCCTGATAACATATATATTACTTGATGAAGGATGAGTCTTATCAATCCAAAATGATATGACTAAACTTTTGAATCCATCCTCAATCCTATCAGATGAGGTGCTCTACACATGATTGCCCAATTGCCTTCCATAGTACTGTTATCCAGAATTAATCTTCTTTTAACATACTCTCATTGTTTTCCTACTAAAACCCATTTTAGATGAAATTGAAGATATTTGTCTATTTTGGGTCATATTCTTATTTACAATAGACATCAACATCACTTTTCTTGCCATGGACTTATCTTTAGTTCAAGATTCCTATGTTTCTTAGACCTTGTTTAACATTTTCAATCACATTAGTTTGCATGTTAGAAAATCTTCTATTCTTTGATGTTGTGTCTACACTTAACAATTTCAATGCCTCTTGCAACTTATTTGTGTAAGCAAAAGTGAAAGAAATTGAGCCTGTTCAAGTGTTTCAATGTTATCAAATTTAGTTATTATTTCTCTTATCTTCTTATTCATTGACCTTTTCTTAGACAAACTTAAGGGTTGAATAGTAGTTGCAAGTGTTCTCAATTTATTCACATCCATTTTAAGTAAATGATCTAATTTTTTATGAGAATTTCCATTCTTTACAAATTGAGCAATATTTATAAATTTTTCCATACTAGTTCCTGCACCTGATCTCAACCCTTCTTTGACTTTTGTTAGTAGAATTTCTATAGGGAGCGATCTTGAGCTTTTTGCAACATTCATTGTTTGAGATTCTGCAAGGTAAGATTCTAACCCTTCTTTGAATTCTGCTACTTGAACCTCTGTACAAACTGATCTTGAGCTTTTTGCAACATTCATTGTTTGAGATTCTGACCCTTCTTTGACTTCTGCTACTTGAACCTCTATACAGACAGATCTTGAACCTTTTTCAACATTCATTTTTTGAGATTCCATAGGGAGCGATCATGACCCTTCTCCCATATGCACTTCTTCTACTTCTATTGAGCCACTTTAAACATTTTCTTCATCTTCACCTTGTTGATTGTCTGCAACAAGTTTATAAATGAATCAAATTAGATAAAAATAAGATTGATACATAATTAAATTCAAGACCATGAAAATAAATTATATATATATATATATATATATATAATTATTGACCTTGTTTAATTTGATGATAACGTGCCAAAGTTTTTTGAAGATTTCTTCGTTTTTCTTCATGAGATCTCTTGCTTGCATTTTTTTTTGTTTTCCTTTCTTGTTTCCCATCAAAAAATCATTAAAAAAAAAAAAAAAAATCATTGCCTTAAAAAATTTGTAGTAACTTCATAAAAATTTTGCAGTAACTTTATAAAATTAGGCTTTACCTTCAAATTTTTGTCCTCACTACCTAGGTGACATCAACATTTATTTTTTGACATATTCACACAAACATAAGCTTTTTTGAATGTTTGTGCAAACCCATCAAATAGAATTTTCAACCGCCAGAATGTTTTGCCTTGTGTGTTTATGTGAACATTTTAAATATGTTTGTGTAAGCATAGTGTTCGTGTGAACACGTGAATTTATAAAATTTTGGGGTTATTTTCTTAAAAAACAATTAAAATTGGCTATTTTGACCCCCAAAATTGAGATCAAATGATCTCCTATTGTAAAATAAAAAATGTCAAATTGTGTTGCTCAAAGCAAGCTTTCAAACAACTATAATTGTAATATGTATTGTTTGCCCCAAGTTTGCATTTTGTTATTATTGCTGAACTCTTTTAGGCTAGTTTTATGCTTGATGATTAGTAGCATTATCTTCAAATTATCAAATATTTTTTCATATTCAATTGATTTTATGATGAGACTACTTGGCTCTATTTACTTCATGTATGTTCGATGATGATATATATGTTCATGTATTGACTTTCAGTTATTAAATGATGTTAGTTAGATGAATGATTATTTATACATGTTTTATATGGATACTTACCCCATACTACATGTGTATGGTGTGTGTGTATGTTTTCTTTATGTATGGCATTTATGATGTGGTTAAGGAAGGGAGTCGTAGTCACCTACTAGTCAGGATCTACATGATGCACCACTTCCTGCCATTGCTTGTTTAACTTAGTATATATGTGTTTGTATATGCATGGATTTTATGTAGATTTCAGGTATCGGGTATCGACTTCCCTAAATTTCCCGGATGAGCATACCCTATCGCATTATCTCAATGGTAAGAGAGGGGAGATAAATTCTTAAGTCCAAATCCTAACCTTTAAAGCCATTTGTCTTAGAAAATTAGGGCATGTATCTAAGTTGATTACCTTCCGAATGCATTGTATGACGTAAATTCGTGATTATAACCCTTTAGTTTGATCTTGTATGTGGTTTTCTATAATGGGTTTTTGTATTTCGTCCTATAAGTCTTTCACGATTTTCCTATTAATTAAGTCAAATTAAATGATTTAATTTAATGGAAAATTGTTATGATATTTTTAATATTTAATTATATTTAATTAATTTAGAAATTAATTAAATAAAAAGAATTAAATTCAAAGATAAAATTATAAGTTTAATTTTTGAACATGATAATATTTATTTAATTTATTAATAATATATTTAGGAGTTTATTTTTAAATAAATGCTAAATATTATTATTACTTAAGTTAATAAATATTTTATCAATTGACATTTCAAAAATAAATTGAAGCATGGAAAAGATATTAATTTATTAAAGAAATTTAAGATTGCATAAAGTATGCATGAGAATAAAATTTAATAAATTAATTAAAAAGAGAAGTCAAGTGAATTGAATTAAGATATTTTATATTGCAATAAACATGCATGAAAAACATTAAAAGAAAGATAATAAAGAGTTAAAGACTGGTAAGCAAGGAGTCCTCTCAGGTGATCGCACAATTTGTGCCCTGAACTTAGGAGAGAACTCCTTATCAACTTTGAAGGGTTCATTTTCAGAGGACTGGAATTTTTGGGAGGATGATGAATTTTGGGAGAAGGAATTTTTGGAAGAGAGAAGGTTTTAAGAGCAAAGATATTTCTTACAAATCTCTTTGGGCATTTCAGTTTTAGCATCAGAATCCAAGTAGATTCTTGTGATTGATTCACACAATTAATTACACTATTTCTTTTCATGTCTTCTTCGTGACTATGGATTGTAAATCCAAATTTCTTTGTGATGAATCCTTGAATATTTCAGTATTGTAAATTACTGATATGCATGTCAATATCTTTTGTATACGTGAGGATTAAATTATCAGTAGAACCCTTGTCCAGTAGATTAAAAAAATAGAATTTAAATCAGAAAGGGTTTTGGAATTAAAAAGGAAATTTAAGATTGAGAATTTGACTAGTTGATTGTACTCTCCCTATTAGATTAATGCTGAAACTTTTTATAATATATATAAATATATATATAATGTTTTTTTTTTTTTGTGTGTGTGTGTGTGGGGGGGGGGGGTATGTCTGATTTTGTTTTTTTTTTTTTGAGAAAAGAGGGGTAAAATTTTATTCAATCAAAGATCAAGAACGAAGCAAAGGCCCAAGGCCCAACGGAACACTACAAACTCATGTCCTCTAGAAGCATCTGATCAATAATCTCACAGTACTCAATGGGTAACTCATCCCTACCATTAATATTCCACTCACCCACATTCTTTGAAGCCCACTTAGCCAGACAATCGACCACTCTGTTCCACTCACGAGGACTATGACGGAAGGTGACAGAGTCCACTGACCTACAAAGACAAAGAATTTGTCTGGCTAAAGAAGCAAGTTGCCAACTAACATTATCCAACTTCTTGTTATTCAACATATCCACAACAATTTGT
Organism: Cupressus sempervirens; assembly: GCA_028749045.1. NCBI lineage: Eukaryota > Viridiplantae > Streptophyta > Pinopsida > Cupressales > Cupressaceae > Cupressus > Cupressus sempervirens. Next base: position 121,611,375 of record CM053785.1, on the reverse strand, counting down.
GAGTCAGACTCACATATGAAATTCTGCCACCCTAAAGAGCAACCCCACTCAATAGCAACCTTAATGGCCAAGGCCTCCATCAGGTTATTAGAATGCATACCCTTGTAAATAAAGAGAAGAAAAACTACACCTCCAACATCGCTTCTACCAATAGCCCCAATACTGGCATGCCCAGGATTACCCCGAGAAGACCCATCTGTATTGATCTTCAAGAACCCAATCAGGGGAGGGGACCACCTCCCATCTCTACACACCCACTGCTTCCCATGTCTCAGTCTGTTATTGGGACTGTCACCCCACCTGTTATCCTTCAGTTTCAAATTCTTCACAATAACTTGATCCCCAGGATCAATATTAACAAACATATCATACTTTTCATATATCGTCTCCTGAATCCTATTAAGAATCAACTTCCACAATTGAGAACTGCTAGATTTGGCATCACAAAAAATCCTGTGATTCCTTTCTAGCCAAAGGTTCCAAAGAATGAAGATTGGACCAACCCACCAGGCCACCTATAAGAAAGAAGTCTTAGCATGAGGTCTTCCCAAGCTTTCCCAGAATTCGATAAGAGAGTTAGCATGAAAGCAACCATGACCCTAAGCCCCCCACCATTTGTGCCATATCTCTCTTGAGAAGGGGCAGAGGAAAAACAAGTGTGAGAAACACTCCTCATTATGCCTGCAAAGAAAGCAAATCGAGGGGCCTTGAAAACCTCGTTTGCAAAGACTCTCCCAAGTAAGGAATTTCTTCTAAGCCAACGCCCATAAGAAAAAGTTACACTTGGGCCATGAAAGGCTACTCAAAAATTTCTTCCACTAGTGCACTTCAGCCTACCCATGAAGGTTCCTATCAAGAATAGCATAGCCTTGAGCCACTGTAAATTTGCCTTTTGGACTTGGACTCCAAGCTAAGTTGTCCCTCCCATTAAGAGAGCTATACAACCTACCTTCCAGAACCTGAGAGAGGAGAGCCCAATCCTCAAAAAATCCACCCATCAACCACTCCTAAAGATCCTTCCATCAAGTTATCTCAACCTGACCCAGGTGCTTAACCATCTTAAAATGCTCCACCTTAATCCACCCAGCATTAGAAAAGGTTTGGGAGAGGGGGATAAGTTGGGGAAAGCTAGAGAGAATAGGAGGATGGCCATCCCATGAGTCCTACCAAAATAGAGTTTTCGAGCCTTTGTTACAAATCCAAAAGAGCCCCTCCTTAAAAATTTGTGCTCCCCTCTTGAGAGTATTTCAAATATAGGAGCCTTTACCCACCAAAGGAAGTTGTGGCACCTCAGAGCAATATGCACCAGGAAGGTACTTGTGAGTGATAATCTTGGTCCACTCTTGGTCTTGACTGATACACCAATGCTAGTATAATTTGGCAGCCAACACAGTGACAACAAGATCCATCGAACGAAGCCCAAGGCCACCTGCATGCTTTTTCTTACACACAGTCTCCCACTTGACTAAACTCCACTTCAAAGAAAGAAGATTTCCAGACCAAAGGAATTATCGAGATAAAGCATCAAACTCTCTCACAAAACTAGAAGGAGGGATCAGGACACCACGCTTGTAAATGGGAAGAGACTGCATCACAGTCTTAAGTAGAACCAATCTCCCAGTAGAAGAAAGCCATCTATAAGTCCAATGACTAACCTTACTTCTGAATTTATCCAAAATCCCCTGCCAATAATCTCTCCATTGAGCACCCAAGGATAGAGGAACCCCAAGATACATCAGGGGGAGCGAACCAATGTGGAACCTAAGAATTCTAGCAATCCTGTTCTGAATAAGCCTTGGAGTGTTAAAGAAAAAGATAGAAGACTTATCATCATTAATTTTCTGACCTGAGGCTTTCAAATAGATATCCAGGGATTTCTTGATATTAAATGTCTCGTTGATACTAGCCCTATCTAGAAGTCCAGTGTCATCCACAAATTGAAGATGAGAATACGAAGGAAGGTTATTGCTCCAACTCCACCCTTGGATAAACCCCTATCGAACCTAAGCTTTTAAAAATCTGCCAAGCCCTTCTGCCATGATAATGAATAAATAGGGAGATAAAGGGTCACCTTGCCTAAGTCCTTGAGAGGCACCAAATAGTTCTGAAGATTCTCCATTAATGAGAACAGAGAAGGAGGACGAGGACAAGCAGCTAAGAACCTATTCAACCCATTCCACTGCAAACCCAAAGTTCAAAATATTTTTTTGTAAGAACTCCCAACTCACCCCATCATAAGCCTTGGCCATGTCAAGTTTTATAAACATATCTTTCTCCTTAGAGTTGGCCATAGAATGGACAGCCTCCGTTGCTGTCACAACTCCATCCAAAATTTGTCTTCCATCCACAAAGCCACCCTGTTCTGCAGAGATTAAAGGTCCAAGGAATGGTTTGAGCCTCTCAGAAATCAACTTGGTGATGATCTTATAGACCACATTACACAAAGCTATGGGCCTGAACTGATCCAACCTATCAGCACCTTCCTTCTTAGGTATAAGGGCCAAGAAGGTTGAGTTCAAAGATTTCAACATCTATGTATTCCTGTGTGATTCCTGGACCACATCTAGAAGATCATACTTTATTAACTCCCAGAATTCTTGGAAAATTTCAATTGGAAACCCATCTGGACCAGGGGCCTTACCCTTCTTCATATTGAACACAATTTTCTCTAGTTTTGAAAGCGAGATAGGAGATAATAGGGCTTCATTCATGTTTGCAGAGACAAGATAAGGAATGCAATCCAAAATGTCATGCTCCACATGCCCACCTCTAGGGTCCTCCCTAGAAAAGAGATCATAGAAGTACTTGACTGCTTCCCTAGAGATAGCTTCACGAGAATAGATCTAAGTTCCATCTGATAATACAAGAGAGGAAAGAGAATTCCCTTGCCGTCGTGCCTTAACTGAGTTGTGGAAGAAGGCAGTGTTCCTATCCCCCTCCTAAAGCCAATCAATACGAGATTTTTGCTTCCAAAAAATTTCCTCCCGAAGCTTCTATTCTTCTAGCTCTTTAAGGGCTAGAGTCTCAGCTTCACTCATCTCAGAGCTCAACCCATGGTCCTGAATCTGTCAGGTAATACTATCGAGCTTGGTTTGAGCCACAGTCTTCTGAACCTGTAGATAGCCAAAACACTTTTTATTCCATCTCTTAAGCTTGTACTTCACATGTTGGAGCCTCTTACTAAAGGTATACATTGTTGTACCATGATCAGGCATCCCCTCATACCACCAGTCAACCATTAGATCAGGTAAAGATGAGTCTCATAACCACATCAAATGGAATTTGAAAGAGGGATTCTTGGTAATCCTATATGAAATGATGGAAAGCTTAACAGGCTAGTGGTCCGATGCCCTCCAATCAAGAATTTCAAAACTGGTAACCCACCTGTTGTCCATCCAATAGCAAGAGACCAAAAATCTATCAAGCCTTTCTGAGATAGCCTCACCACCACATCTTCGATTATTCCATGTAAAGACTCCATTATTTGGCTTCACATCAATGAGAAATAATAAGCCAATCATATCTCTGAGCAGATTAGAAGATTGATCCAGCTTTTCTAGCCCACCCCTTTTTTCCTCCAGGAAAATAATAGCATTGAAGTCTCCCACCATAATCCATGGAAGAAGAAGTTCCAAAGATCAAATGAATCTAATATGGGCCCATAACTGAACTTTACCTACAAAGTCTGTAGGAGCATAAATATTGGATAAGAAGCACCTTTCACCATTCTCAAAGCTAGTGGCTATCAAAGAAATGGATGATCGACTGGAGAACCACCATAAAGGGGAGACTTTCCTAAGATCCTAGAAGCAAGCCACCCCTCCAGAACTTTTCAAGGCCCCCACCCCCTACCAAGACCCATGGGGCCAAATATACATAGCACACTTAGCCAAACCATCCAAAGAAAGCTTAGTTTCTTGAATAAAAACCATGTTAGGAGACTAAGATTCAATTAATCTACAAACAACCTTTTTTCTGGGGATGTTGTTCAACCCCCTTACATTCCATGATAGCACAATCATTTATGAGGCTGAGAGAAATGAGAATCAATGGGACGTACCGATGGAGACTCCACCAAATTTTCACCCATTATCTTCACTTTCTCTTGATCGGTCTTCCTACCACTTTTTATTGGTTTATCTAAAGGCCCCTTTTTGAAGGACTTCTGTTGAATGCCTAAAGCGAGAGAAGCCTTATTACTCTTAATAGAATCAGATGCCCCTTTAGGCCTATGGGATTCATTAGACACCCCTGCTGGTCCCTGTGAGCCCTGTGCTCTGCTAAGATCCCCCATATTCTGAACAAGAGGAGGACCATCATTATCCCACTGCTTGTCCTGTAGGTCTCCTATATCAAGAAGCTGACCCTCTCTCTGCATATCTCATTCATGAGTCTCTTGCTGAATAATGGCCTCCGGGGAGAGCTCAACTAAGATACCTGCCTCTTGGTCCATGTTTTCAAGAGCATCAAACCTATTAAAAGTGTCATCACTCCTCCTTTTGTCCAAGTTCTTTTCTTTCCTTTTCCCTTGTTGCGAGATTTAACCTCAATAAATCCCTCACTGTCAACAGGTCCAGTAGAATATTTAGCCTTTCCTTTGTCCTCCCTAGGGGGAATCGAAGCATCCATAGAGGGATTCTTATATCTAGGACAACGGCATAGTAGGTGACCATACTCATGGCAGATTCTGCATCTGAATGGGAGGGTCTCGTAATCCAAATGTTGGATCCAGGAAACAAAGCCCATACAAATCTCCATAGAGTCTGGCAATGGATTATTCAAATCAACTTCAACACAAATACGGGCAAAAGAGATTACCTTATGATCTTGTGTCTGTGTAGAAGATCCCACAGGTTTTCCAAGAAGCATCAAAATTGAGTAAAGAATATCCCCCCTCCAGAATTCCAAAGGAAGTCTTGGCAGGCGAACCTAGACCGAAACTCGAGAGGGAATCTCCTCAGTAGAGTTAAAGCCTATGCACCATGGCTTGATGAATAGCCCCACCTGGTCAAAGAAATAAGGGCCACCTTCAAGAACCTTATTCCTGTCTGACATGCAAGAGAATATAACCATTAAGTAGTTATTAGCTGCTAACAGAATCTCCATATCTCCTTCTAGATTCCACACCCAACGGGCCCAAGAATCCAACATCGACAATGAAAGGCGAAGGCCCAAAAATTTACATATAAGAGCATGGTTATTCCAGTACTCAACATCTTCTAAAACTTGTTCAAGTTGAACTACAAGAATAGGACAAACCTTGGTTTTCTGTAGACACCCATTAATTTTTTTAAGTCAAAGTTTTCCATTTGAAGAGGACTCTCCTTCCTTTGACTAGAATTTATCCTTCGTGCCCTTGCTACTATCATGCATCCCCAAAAAAAGCTCCCCCATCACCAAGTCTTCACCCCAAGGCCTGGAAGAGGCAACCCCTGGATCCCCCATTAAACCCGAGCCTGGGCTTGGCAATCCAGCAAGGCAAAAAAAGGGGGCACGAGCCCCTCAATCCCCCAACAATGTGGGCTCGTACACACCACGCAACAAGAGAGAAAAAATGCCCGATCGCAAGCCCTATCCCATGCCCAAAGAAGCGTCAAAACCCAACACACCAGCAAGAATGCCCTCAGACACAGCCCATGAGCACATAGCTTGCCCAGGGCCTGACAAAACACGAGAAATAGACCAGGCTAGGGCACGCAGGCCCTAGCAGTGAGAACCAGAATGCCCTTCGCCATCGAACCGCATCCCTCATATCACCATGTCTGATTTTGTTTTAAATAACAAGTTAAAAATAATAATATTAAATGAGGGAGGGGGAATTACCCACCTCCCCCCTTACCTTTTTTTGGTAGCTTACCTGCCGCTAACCACAAGGTACTACGATAGTGATAGTACTTTGTGCCGCAGGCCCCTAAAGTAGCCACAGGCTTTTTAAAAGTCGACGAGCTTTAACAAATGCAAGGAATGTTTTATTAATTTTTCTAAAAATTATAAAATTTTAATATTATTTCTATTATTATATAATAAATTTATTAATAAGTTTTTTAATATAAATTTTATTATTATTTACTAATTTTATTAATAACTTTTAATATTATTTTTATTATTATTTAATAATATTTATTAATAAGTTTTTTAATAATAGTATTATTATTATTTAATAATTTTTATTAATAAGTTTTGAATACATTAATTTAATTATTAAATGTATTTATTAATAGTGTTATTAATTATTAATATTTAATAATTAATAAGACATTCAGTGGAGTCTTAGATTTATTTAATTATTATTAATAAATATGATTTTAATGAAATTGTAAATTATTTTATTTAAAATCAATGAGGATTATTTTTAATCTTTTAAATAAATAATTACACTTAGGTCATTTGGATTAATGAATTTAAAAATTGAATTAGGGTAATTGTGCAAATATTTAAATATAAGAATGGGTTAATTGTAAGGGTGAACTATGAATTTTATTTGTTTGAAACATACGCTCAAGTGGAAACTGAAACCTTACTTTTAACTCAACCATGTGTCTTCAAAATCAAACCAAACTATGAAAGCTACACTATTGTCTGTACGTTGATTATGCTTTGGGTTTGGGTTGACTAGAGTGTTTACCAATTTTAGGATGTCTACCAGAGGCTTGGGAGTTCTGTGATTGTGGTATTATGCTGAATTGATCTTGATCTTTTAAACCCAACTATGGTAATGTGTTTGGTATGCTCTATGATGAGTTTGAATTTATTGTCCATTATTGCTTTCTAGTGTTCTTGTGTGAAGCTGAGGTGAATGTTATAACCATTTTGAGTCTTCAATCAGTATTTTTGGGATGCTTTCCAGTTGCTCATAGAGAATTGATGTGTTATTGTGACTTATCTTTTGATGCTTTCTAGTCAATTTTATAGGACTGAGGTGATTTTATACGATTCTTTGATTTATATTTTTATGAGCCTAGGGTAGGTTATCTATCTGTAATGTCGAGAAGTGGCTTGCAATGGAGATCGGAGCCCTAAGTGGCTACCAAGGTAACCAATTGTAAGTTGTTTAATAAGTGAAAACACTACATTAAATGAGAGTAAAATGAACCTAATAAGAGTCTTTGTATGTTCTCACCCATGCCTCGAGTGCTAGTATAGACTAGGATGGGAGTAGAGAGAATGCTTGGTTGCGACCATGCATCATTAGTATGCCTTGTTAGTACGAGAGGATACTAGTGCCCCATAGGATCATTAGGGGGCACGGGGTCCTGAGAGACTGCTAGGGTAACTCTAGCATTGATTTGTGTGATGACACTTTCCTGTTTACATAGTAGGTTTCCTATGTGTCTTTGTGTGCCTCTAGGTCTAGATGTTGATTTATCTTGGAACCTTTGAGTTAGATTACTTTTAGGATTTCTTTAACTTAGAGATTACTTTTGATTGTTGGATTGATATCCTGTTTGGGACTTGAGACTATCTCCTTAGCGTAGTGGGAGTGGCCTTTTTGGGTTACCATGCAATCAGGTGGTAGTGCTTTTTACTCTTACCATTGAGAACCGTCTGTTGATACCATGGCTAGAGTTTCCTTGTCTGCATTTCCTTTCATTCTATTCTTGCATATTATGATGGATGGTTATATCTTTATGATGGATTATTTCACTTATTGTATTGTAGTTTGTTTTATGGATCCAAAAAGGGTGATGTAATCTATTTTAATAAATGTATATTCTTTTAGCCTTTCATACCCTATGACATGTGGATGTGGTATTGGTTAGACTTAGTATTAACTAAATTTAAATGTGATTTAATGTCTTGGGATCCTTAAGGAATGTAATTTGTTATGTTTGCTTATGTATGATTGTATGTTATTGCTTTTGCTACTTTATGTTTGATGTGTATGTTATTCTTTCTTTAAAAAAAAGTGTTTGGAAAACTCAATAAAATTTTAGGTTAATTCTTTTGGATCCCTTGGCAGGGCATTACATAATATATATTATGTTAATTAAGACTTTTGAATATAATTTTAACTCATTATAGGTTCATTAACGATTGAACATCAACTGACTTCGACACTTCGAGAAATTTTTTAAATTAGATCAATTTTTTTTTTAAATATCTAGGAAATAGGTCGTTGAGATAGCTTTCTATTAAAAAAAGAAAATTTTATTTATAATAAATTGAGTTTAAGTTAAGTTTAAGTTATCCATATCAAAATGAACGTATCTCTAAATTACAATTGTATGTCACTTCAAAACTTTATAAACTATACAATATTCAACCAAATTGAATGAAACCAAATGCATCGTCTAGATATTTATGTTACAAATCTAAAAATAAAAGAATTACCTCATTATCATCTGTAGAAAAAAAAATTATGCTTGTCAAAATGACTGTCACTCTCTAAAAATATTGATTTTTCATATGTACCAATTTTTGAGGGAGAAGAAAAATTTGACTTAAATAATTTTTAAAAATAAATATATGGTTACAAAGTAGGAATAGAGTACTAGAAATCACTATTTTACATCATCTTTAAATTATTCAAAGTTGTAGAGATATAGTCACTTAAACGTGAGGTTTGTTTCAAAAATATTGATTTTAGTGTCAAAATTTGTCAAAAAGTGGCACCCATTATTGTGGGATCACCCTATAGTCAATTAGGTCTTAGGAAAACCCGACTAAATTATTTTCACTTTCATTCAATTTACATCTCTAAAAAAACTTTGAATAGTTTCCCATATTGGTTTAAAACATTTTGGACCATGGTTTAAACATTTTAAATTCATTCTCAACCTTTTTCTAAAAATTTCACTATCATGTCGAGAGGCCTATAAGTCGGCTTTAAAACTTAAAAAATCGCCTGATCTGATCCCACTACTTAGCACACTCACTCTCTATTATAGAATCTTTGATTCTAAAAAATTTTACTGAATGAAAATTTATGAGTCAAAATATTTTAATCATCAAATTTTCTCATTTCATTCCGATCCTACAAACATGTCAAAGATAGAAAAGTGCATTTGGATTTGACATTGAAAATATATCAAATGACCACTTGTGAAACCACAACACCACTTGTGAAACCACAACTTGGGTCATACATTCATTTAGATATGGAGAGTACTAATGTACATTTTTGGTTCATGACAAGAAATAGTGTGAATATGGAAAGTGTGCAAAGCTGGCCCCTCGGAATTGTAGAATTGGGCAACTTGTCAAAAATGTTATTTTTTTCATATGAAATGGCCTGAAAAATGTGCAAATGGATTTGTAAAAGCTTTCAAATAGGAACACATGGATTATTTTTAATATAGAATGTAGTGGTCCAAATTTTTTAGGCTCATCAATCATGAATTAAAAGTTATAACATCTTGAACAAACCTTCCAATCAATTTACAAATCTGATCAACAATCAAAAGTTACAAGTCACATTTGGAATCACATTTGAAAATTCATTAAATGGATTTTTCATAAGCTCAAGAGAACATAGAATTTTTTGACCCCTAGAATACAATGGTGAATGATTTTTCTCATTTTAGTCAAGTGGGTCAAAGTTGTTAAAGGTCAAACAAGGCTTACAAGATTTATAAACAAAGTGTATCAACAAGATGACAATTAATAATAGACTCTGGGAAACTCAAAACCCTATAAAAACATGTTGAAATGACTAAAAATCTAAAACATAACCTCTTGAATATGTACACCAAACACTTCCAAAGTGGAAAGCCATGAAACTTTACTAGATGCAAAATATTCAAATACAAAATAGCCTCTTAAGCACTATTTGACACTTGGACAAAAATGTAGTTTTGAAAAATGATCAAAACAACACCTCACCAAATGACTCACAGTTTCAAACTAATGACCTAAGGTGGATGAATATGCTAAATGAAAGATATTAAGCACTTGGAACACAAAACTAGTCCGAAGACAACATCTGGTAAATGGGCATGAAAAGCATTTATAGGAGCAATATTAGCAAAGTTTTTTAAATATGGTACTCAAAATCAAATTGCAATTTTGAGTCCCAACAGTTTCTTCCATAGAAAACTTTCTTGTGTACATTCACTTTTCATGGCTATGTGATTTGATGAGTTGTGAAACATCCTAAGGTTTTCATTGTTCCCCTTGATGATTGCATCGATGGAGTTAAGGATGCATTTCTCTTAATTTCATTAGTTTATTCCTAATCTCTTTCAAAGATTTTGTTTGTAGATGCATTGTGTCTATGAATTATGTTTGTTAGGAAATTTATTTTCATCAATTTCCTTTCAACTTCTTGTTACCCTAACTCTTTTATTTTCTTTGAACATGCAGTTAGAATAAGCATTCATATAGTTGCAATGTTAGAACTTGCATTAATCATTAAACTTATATATATATATATATATATATATATATATATATATATATATATATATATATATATATATATATATATATATATATATATATATATATATATATATATATATATATATATATATATATATGGTTGAAATTATTCATATTTTTGTAGGATTCACATATACCAACAAAGGCCTCCTTGTGAACATTCAGCTTTATCTTCAATTGATCTACCTAGAAGGTTGAAAATTAATCATCTAGAACCTTGGAGTTGGCCAATTTGATCAACTTTTAAAGAGAGAAATTCCTAAGGATTTCTACCTAGGGCATCATGCAAAACAACCACTCAATTAAAGTGGTGCTAGAAGGAGGGCCTGATTCTGCAATTTTCTTATTTTGAAGTTTTGTGGTCACTAAGGTGTGTAGGTGCACAAGTGCACAAATGTGCACTAGTGCATCCACCATCTCCCTTTCAAAGAGCATTGAGGTCTTCACCCAACAAACATGATTTCCTAGAACTCAACCATTTCTAAAAGCCTCACAACAACAAAGGGATACCAAAGCTCCATCTTTTCAAGCCATACATTCCACCATCATCATCTACCTCACACTCTACTACCTCTCTCCACATTATTTCACTCAACCCTCACCAATAGCAAAGCCAACTACCACCATCATACGCCATGGCTTTCTTCAATGTCCAAAGTTCACCATTGAACCTAACTAATGCATTACACAACTTGCTCAAAATATTGAAAAGTTGTACCCATAGTTCTATTTGAACCTAATAGGGAAAGTAAGATGCTGAGGCAGGGGGGTGGGGGTGGTGAGGATGGTGAATTAGGATCTATAAAACTTTTGACAACTCCAAACATAAACCATATCTGATATCTTCACCATAAACTTGTATCTCATTTTAATCTTATGTCAAATCAAACATCCACTACAATGTAATATTAGATCTAATATCTACCTGCATGAATGAAACATATAAATAATAAATCAACACATAAAACAATTATTTGGTAACACATATTTCTCCAAGGTGAATGTAAAGTTGTAGTGGGGATTCCACCCATAAAATCTTCAATACTGTAACAATAAAGTGTACCTATTAGGTCTACAAAGTTTGATAACTTTTGATGACCTACCCCATGAGGGGTCTGCCCTATTAAGAGCTTACAAGTTGTATTTAGTCTACCTTGATTAAAGGATTTTAACTACACAATTAAGTGAGCACAATGTTAGGAGATTTACATAGGCCTATTAGGACCACTGTGTTAAGAGATTTACCCTGAAACACTTGTTAAAGTGTATCAGTAGCTTGATCTTTTAGTTTACACCTTAAATGTTGATGACAGATCTTCTCTTTACAATCTGATATCACCTTTCTGTGATGGATCTTCAATAGCTTCTTTGTGCACTACTTGATCACCTTGCTAATCCTTAACACTTAACTGCACTAAATTCACCTTTAGTTGTGCACCTAAACTTTTAACTCATAACCACAAGAATTAGGTTTAAAACCCTCCTTAAGTAGTTATATGATGAAACTTCTAATTCATGATCAACTATCTTGATTCATCCTTTTTGTTTCTTAGTCCTAATTTTTTGATTGGTTTATCACCTCTCATAGGGATTGATGGTCCTTAATTACATGTGTAATTAACTCCTTGATCTTTAGAACATGCATCCATCTTGATAAAAATGGTTTACATCAATGTTTCTTTCATTCCAAACATTTGTGCAAAATTATGTTACTCGGTACTAATAGCTTCATGACACTCAACACCTACTAATTCTTCATTTTGTCCATTGGCCTTCACTACACTCAACTTCTACTATTTTTCTTGGCCTCTATATCAATCAGCTTATATTCTCTTCTAAACAACACAAAGATCACTGGAGTACTTGCTGACACTTGGATTGTTCGATAGTAACTACTTCTCAGTACCAACTAAATATTCATATTTCTTCTTTACATAACATTACTCAACCTGTATAGAATCACCCGATCATAGTGTTGATTGAATAAATATTCCTTGTAAATAGCCAAGTATTTTACACTTATTGAAAATACTAGGTTGCCTTTAGGGTCAACAATCACCCCCTTTGGCATTGGTGGAAAAAATACTTTGTCATGATCAAAACCTCTCATTCCAAAACTTCAAAATAAGTACTCCCCCTTAGAATATAATCCATACTTATAGCTCAGTCTATACATATATAATCCATATTTGTAGCTCGGTCTATACATACATACATAGATACATGATCAGAAATGTTAATACATGTACACTTTTCTTTACTTGATCATGCATTTCATACACATGCATTTTTCTTTACTTGATAATGTGTCATTTCCATTTCCCCTAATTTATGTCACTTATGAATTCAAACATATTTTTAGTTAGGGTTCAAGGATGATTCCAAATGCATTTAGAAATTGATGGTGCAATATGCTAATGATTGACATTGTGTTGTCCTAGTTGGCCTTCAAAGTATGTATTATTTTTTCTGTTTCAATCTTGGCTACCAAATTCATCATATTTTTTGCAATGAATAAGTGTTGGTCCTTCAAAAGATCCCTAGTAGTTTGAATGTGTCTTTGCATGACTTCCATATGAGGTAACAACATTTCTTTAATTTCATTCACCTCATTTCTTATATGGCATTCTTCTTCTAAAAGTTATTACTACTTCCTTAGTAAGAATTTGATTTTTGAATAGTGAACTAAGATGGAATTGGGATCCATGCTCGACTCTATTCTATCTTTTTGTAAGTGTGCATCTATATTATTCATTATGTCCCTTATAGACTTACAATAAGAGGGAATGTCATCACACAACTTTGCAAACAATGTATTTAAATTTGTGTTTAATTGTTCTAGCTCAATAACACAGGTGGAAAGCTCAACTTTGTTAGTTTCTATCTCATTGGATATATTTTCTATCACTTTTTTGGCGTACTTCCTCTCTGCTATTTGTATCAAATTTTCTTGAATATCAATATTAGAATCATTGACTCTCTTCATAATTTTAATCAATTGCTCAATAATTGTAATCTTTTCATCCAAATCATCAATAATAATTCTATCAAGAAAAATATCTTTGATATCATACAATTTTTTAACTCGGCTTTCTTAGCCTTTCTTGCAAATAATTCACTTAATATTATTGGTTAATCCTCATGCAAGTTAGATTTATCCAAATTAGGAATAATAATGTCTTCATCTAGATTAACAGGTTTACCTATTATGGCTTGAAGTGAAATATGTTTCACCTTTTTCTTCAAGCATTTTCCTGTAGAGTTTGGTGTGTTGGATCTTGGCTAAGTTAGTTGTAAACTATGTGTTGAAACCTCAAGAATCAATTTCTGTGACTCTTGAGTCATCTTAACTTTTTTGGTTTCATCTCTAGACTTCTTCTCTTTTGTTCTCACAAGTTTACTTGTCTATTGTACATATTCATCTTATTTTTTCTCTCATTTTTCAGTTTGGATCTCACTAGAGGAGCTTGGTTGTACTACCTCCTTATTTGTCTAAATTTTGTAAGAATTTGGCATAGCTCTAATACCATGTAAGAATTTTCCTTAGGGAAAAATCACCCAAGACCATGAAGCACAATAACTAGCACAAAATAGTCCAACAGTATGATCAAAATAATAATATGATATTCAATTGATTGTAATTGATATAATAGTACACTAGAGGTGCATGTATATAAAGGCCTCTAAGATGCATCTAGAATGTCTAGGAGTTAGCAATATGATAAGCCTCACAACTAAGCACATGCCCACTAGGAATAGATTATCCTCCATTAAGCACATGAGTTAGTGTGATGATGCAAGGATAAGCTTACAAAGGTGTGTCATGTAAAATTATGTTTTAGACACCATGTGCTTAATTAAGAGTGCAAATAACTATGTTGTCTACATGACAACTCAATTGATTATTCAAACTCCAGTGTTGTAGACACCATGTGCTAAAATAGAGTTGCTTACTCCTATGATTTCAACATGAAAACTCATATGAGTATGCAAAATCCTAGTGTCTAACCTAATAAATAATAAAATAATACATTTATCCTAAGTAAACTTAAGTAAAGTGTAAATAATAATTATTTACACTAACACCCCCCCTTAAGTGCAACTTAGGAAAATGCACTTAAGCTCATAAAGGCTATGATGAAATGCATAATGGGTCCCAGCTACTAGGCCATGTTAGGTATTCAAGTACAAATGCAATGAAATCTCTCTGCAAATAGAGAAAGAGGGAAAACCTCATGGGAAAAACCCTCCCCCAAAAAGAGAGATAGGTACAATAAAGAAGATACATGTGTGGATGGAGTAATCAAGACCCCCCATTATTACTTACATCATGCATATACAATAGAGAATCCCTTGATGAAATCCCCCCCTTAGTGAAGGGTCTCCAAATGATGAGTTCTTGAAGAAAAAAGAGAATCCAATGCCTAAAAACAAAATTTATCCCTTTAGGAAGAAGAAACACCAAGTATAGGTGCAAGTATGCTTCCCACTGTGGATAAGAAGATGGAAAAGGGATCCATATGTAGTATGTGATGGATGTTGCCTCTGAATTCTTCTCAAATGTTGACAAGTCCTTGATGAATGAAGATGCCACAAACCAATCTAGTAGATGTCGAAAAGATGTGGCAAGCAAGGTAACATGTCCATGTACGAAGCTGAAGAAAACTCCAAAGATGATGAAGCATTTAGATAGGAAAATGTAAGAAGAGAAGCAATGTCATCTCCCCTCAATAATGTAAGCACACCTGTGATAGAAGCTCCTTGATGACTGAAGAAGCTACACCACAAAAGCTGAATGATGGTGCTCCATGTAGGAAGAAATGGTGACACAGGTGTGGTAGAGAATACTCCCCAACTGATAGGAAGAATCCTTAGAAAATATGATGTCTAAGGAAAATGTAATACAATCTCCACAGATTGATATGACTCCTCAAAAGTGAAAGAGTCCTTCTCCATCTACTATAAGGAATCCACAATCATGTTAGAACAATCAAGTGGTTGAGGGATAGAGTGTGCCCTCACAATTAGTGAAGAAGTCTCTATAAAAATTTTGACAACTCCAAACATAAACCATATTTGATATCTTCACCATAAACTTGTATCTCATCTTAATCTTATGTCAAATCAAACATCCACTATAATGTAATATTAGATCTAGTATCTACTTGCATGAATGAAACATATAAGTAATAAATCAACACATAAAACAATTATTTGGCAACATAGATTTCTCCAAAATCTTTCACCACAAGCCAAGCATCCATTATGACAAGGAAAGTGCTAGAAACACGAAAAACAGAGGTGTTTATAGTTGGAAAATTTTGTAGATTTTGGCTCTTAGAGGTATAGGGAAGAAGAGAATCATGGTGGGTGAATGACACAGGTGGGAGCCAGAGGATGAGGCCTTGAAATGGAAGAGAAGAACTAAAGTCTGGGAGATCCTGAAGGAAGGGAAGATCACCAATTACATTGAGCATCTCCATGGCTGGAAACCTTCGATCGCCAAAGCTATGGTGAAACACTGGAATGAGTTCAATGTGGAGATTGATGGGATGGATTTCACTATCACAAAGGAAATTATTTCTCATGTAACTGGCATCCCCATTATTGGGAAATTTTTTTATAGAGATTACAAAATCTCAGGGCAAGCGGTGACAGAGTTCACCAAAAACTTGGAGGAGAAGAAAAAGCTGGCGAGAAGTGGAACCCACTATCTCTTAAGGTCTATTAGGCCCATTTGGAGGTTCGTGCTAAGAGCTATTATCAAATACATAACTCTAGACACCAAGTTTGATCGCATCTGCACCTACCATTTCATGTTGCTAAACCACTTCAGGTACGGGGTTAAAATTGCATTCCTTTTTGCCTCTATTCGTCGATGAATGATAATATCCATGAATTTCAAGATAAGAAAATAAGGAACCCTACTTTCCATGAAGGGTTGCTCTCACTGTTATATGAATATTTCAAGTCTAAAAAAATAAGCAAGAAAATTAAGGATAAGAAAGAGGGCAAAAGGGTTAAAAGGGATTCGGGTGATACTAAAGAAATTACTCCCCCTCTGAGACTGAGGAGGTGGAGTTGTACACAGATTTGGATGATCCTGAATCCCCTCAGCATAGTATGGACAAGTCTCCCTATTTTAGCAAGGAGGTTGCCACTCCCCCTGAGACTAGGAGAGATACCTTTTCAGACAAATGGTATAATGAACAAGATGATGGCATGGAGACTGGGGGTGACAATGTTGATGGCGAGGAGACGACCAAGGCTGAAAAAGGAAAAGATAGCAGGAAGAGCAAGTGAAAGATTATTATCAAAGTGCCTTCCAGCAGAGAAAAGGAAGCCAGGGAGACAACCAAGAATAAGAGGAAGAAGGAGGAAGTCAATAAGGAGAAGCATGGCAAGGGAAGTGTGATGATGGAGGAGAACTCGATGGACAAGCCTAACCACTGACTTGACTTGGAACTCGACCAGGGTTATGATGATGTGGGCACTTCCACCTATAGGTGCTCCATTACTGGCAAGGACAAGAAGGTGGTCAGGAGAAATTTCAACCACACCACTACCAATTTGGGGATCAAGAGAGAGATTATCCATACCTAGGTCCGTGAGAATGAGGAGGGCAGGATCTAGATAGAAGAACTTATAGACCCTTCCTTGATCATCCTCAATGATATTGCTAGGGACAACCTAGAGATGGATGTGTTGAATAATGCTAAGAACAATGTTGTGGACAGCTACAGGACAACTAAATGGCTCTACCATGAGATCCTCAATATCAAACATAGACTCAATGAGTTGGAAAGGGAGACCTATAGTCTTAGGAACAGGGTTAACAAGGATGAACTCAGCACAGAGAAGAAGTTGGAGGCTTTCAACACTACCTCCCTAGATATGGTGAAGACCTTGCAGGGTATATCTAAGAAAAACCTCAACATCCTCAAGGATCAAGATAACATAAAGAGGCTCATCCATAGTGGCGAGGATCAAAGCAGCAAGGAGAAGGAACAGGGTATAAATCAGAAAGACAAGCCCCTGGAGGAAGGTGTTCAAAAAAGAACCAGGGCCAACACTAGAAAGAAAGACACCATCACCCCTGAGTAGGACACTATGGAAATGAAGGAGGAGATGGGCAAGTTGTCTAAGCTTGAGATAAATGTTGCAGAGATGCTAAGAGACATTAGTTGATCTGCCCTAGCCTTTGGCGGCCTGTCCTAGTTTTTGGCACTCTTCCCTGGTTTTTTCTTGCTTTATGTTTTAGGGAGTTATTATTTTACTTTTAGGCTCTTTGTGGCCTTTTTTGATTTAACTGTTGACTTTCTTATCTATGTTTGGGGTTTCAAGGCCCTTTTAAAGCCTGTTTTCCTTAATAAAAAATATAAATTTCTCCAAGGTGAATGTAAATTTGTAGTGGGGATGCCACCCATAGAATCTTCAATACTACAAATATAAAGTGTCCCTATTATGTCTACAAAGTTTGATCACTTCTGATGACCTACCCCATGAGGGGTCTGCCCTATTAAGAGCTTACAATCTGAATTAGTATACCTTGATTAAAGGATTTTAACTACACAATTAAGTGAGCAATATGTTAGGAGATTTACATAGGCCTATTGGAACCACTCTGTTAAGAGATTTACCCTAAAACACTTGTTAAAGTGTATTAGTGCCTTGATCTTTAAGTTTACACCTTAAATGCTAATGACATATCTTCTCTTTACAATCTGATATCACCTCTCTATGATGGATATTTAATAGCTACTTTGTGCGCTAATTGATCACCTTGCTAATCCTTAACACTTAATTGCACTGAATTCACCTTTAGCTATGCACCTAAACTTTTAACTCACAACCACAAGAATTAGGTTTAAAACCCTCCTTCAGTAGTTGTCTGATGGAACTTCTAGTTCATGATCAACTATCTTGATTCATCTTTTCTTTTTCTTAGTCCTTCTAATTTTTTGATTGGTTTATCACCTCTCATAGGGATTGATGGTCCTTAATTACATGTGTAATTAACTCCTTGATTAGCTCCTTGAATTTTAGAACATGCATCCATCTTGATAAAAATGGTTTACATAAATGTTTCTTTCATTCCAAACATTTATGCAAAATTATGTTTCTCAGTACTAATAGCTTCATGACACTCAGCACCTACTAATTCTTCATTCTGTCCATCGGCCTTCACTACACTCAACTTCTACTATTTTTCTTGGCCTCTATATCACTCAGCTTATATTATCTTCTAGACAACTCAAAGATCACTGGAGTATTTGTTGACACTTGGATTGCTCGATAGTAACTACTTCTCAATAACAACTAAATATTCATACTTCTTCTTTACATAACATTACTCGACCTGTATAGAATCACCCAGTCTAGTGTTGATTGAATAAATATTCCTTGTAAACAATTAAGTATTTTACACTTTTTGAAAATACTAGGTTGCCTTTAGGGTCAACAATCACCCCCTTTGGCATTGGTGGAAAAATACTTTGTCATGATCAAAACCTGTCATTCCAAAACTTCAAAATAAGTACTCCCCCTTAGAATATAATCCATACTTGTAGCTCAGTCTATACGTATATAATCCATATTTTTAGCTTGGTCTATACATACATGATCAGAAATGTTCATACATGTACACTTTTCTTTACTTGATCATGCATCATCATACACATGCATTTTTCTTTACTTGATTATGTGTGATTTCCATTTCCCCTCATTTATGTCACTTATGAATTCAAACATATTTTTAGTTAGGGTTCAAGGATGATTCCAAATGTGTTTAGAAATTGATGGTGCAATCTGCTAATGATTGACACTGTGTTATCCGAGTTGGCCTTCAAAGTATGTATTATTTTTTCTATTTCAATCTCGGCCGCCAGATTCACCATTTTTTTGCAATGAATAAGTGTTGGTCCTTCACAAGATCCCTAGTAGTTTGTATGTGTCTTTGCATGACTTCCATATGAGGTAGCAACCTTTCTTTAATTTCATTCACCTCATTTCTTATATGGCACTCTTCTTCTAAAAGTTATTACTTCTTCCTTAGTAAGAATTTGATTTGTGAATAGTGAACTAAGATGGAATTGGGATCCATGCTCAACTGTATTCTATCTTTTTGTAAGTGTGCATCTATCTTATCCATTATGTCCCTTATAGAGCTACAATAAGAGGGAATTTCATCACACAACTTTACAAACAATGTATTTAAATTTGTGTTTAATTATTCTAGCTCAATAACACAGGTGGAAAGCTCAACTTTGTTAGTTTCTATCTCATTGGATACATTTTCTATCACTTTGTTGGCATACTTCCTCTCTGCTCTTTGTATTAAATTTTCTTGAATATCAATATCAGAATCATTGACTTTCTTCATAATTTTAATCAATTGCTCAATAATTGTAATCTTTTCATCCAAATCATCAATAATAATTCTATCAAGAAAAATATCTTTGATATCATACAATACTTACCTCTTTTTATGTTCTCTTTTTAACTTGTCTTTCTTAGCTTTTCTTGCAAATAATTCACTTAATATTATCGGTTAATCCTCATGCAAGTTAGATTTATCCAAATTAGGAATAACAATGTCTTCATCTAGATTAACAGGTTTAGCTATTATGGCTTGAAGTGAAATATGTTTCACCTTTTTCTTCAATCATTTTCCCTTAGAGTCTGGTGTGTTGGATCTTGGCTAAGTTAGTTGTAAACTATGTGTTGAAACCTCAAGAATCGGTTTCTATGACTCTTGAGTCATCTTAACTTTCTTTGTTTCATCTCTAGACTTCTTCTCTTTTGTTCTCACAAGTTTACCTGTCTATTATACATATTCATCTTATTTTTTCCCTCATTTTTCAGTTTGGATCTCACTAGAGGAGCTTGGTTGTACTACCTCCTTATTTGTCTAAATTTTGTAAGAATTTGGCATAGCTCTAATACCATGTAAGAATTTTCCTTAGGGAAAAATCATCCAAGACCAAGAAGCACAATAACTAGCACAAAATAGACCAATAGTGTATGATCAAAATAATAATATGATATTCAATTTATTGTAATTGATATAATAGTACACTAGAGGTGCCAATATATAAAGGCCTCTAAGATGCATCTAGAACATCTAGGAGTTAGCACTATGATAAGCCTCACAACTAAGCACATGTCCACTAGGATTGGATTATCCTCCATTAAGCACAAGAGTTAGTGTGATTGTGTAAGGATAAGCCTACGAAGGTGTGTCATGTAAAATTATGTTGTAGACACCATGTTCTTAATTAAGAGTGCAAACAACTGTGTTGTCTACATGACAACTCAGTTGATTATGCAAACTCTAGTGTTGTAGACACCATGTACTAAAATAGAGTTTTTTACTCCTATGTTGTCAATATGACAACTCATTTGAGTATGCAAACTCCTAGTGTCTAACCTAATAAATAATAAAATAATGCATTTATCCTAAGTAAACTTAAGTAAAGTGTAAATAATAATTATTTACACTAACAACCCCCCTTAAGTGCAACTTAGGGGAATGCACCTAAGCTCACAAAGGCTATGATGAAATGAATAATGGGTCCCAACTACTAGGCCATCTTAGGTACCCAAGTACAAATGCAATGCTGAAATGTAATAAAATCTCTCTGCAAATAGAGAAAGAGGGAAAACCTCATGGGAAAAACTCTCCCTCAAAAAGAGAGATAAGTACAATAAGGAAGATGCATGTATGGATGGAGTAATCAAGACCCCCTATTATGACATACATCATGCATATACAATAGAGAATCCCTCGATGAAATCCCCCCCTTAGTGAAGAATCTTCAGATGATGAGTGCTTGAAGACAAAAGAGAATCCAATGCCTACAAACAAAATTTCCCCCTTTTGGAAGAAGAAACAGTAAGTATAGGATCAAGTATGCTTCCCATTGTGGATAGGAAGATGGAAAAGGGATCCATATGTAGTATGCGGTGGATGTTGCCTCTAAAGTTTTCTCAAATGTTGACAAGTCCTTGATGAATGAAGATGCCACAAACTAATCTAGTAGATGCTGAAAAGATGTTGGCAAGCAAGGTAAAATGTCCATGTATGAAGCTGAATCAAACTCCAAAGACAATGAAGCAATCGGATAGGAAAATGTAGGAAGAGAAGAAATGTCATCTCCCATCAATAATGTAGATACACCTATGATAGAAGCTCCTTGATAACTGAAGAAGTTGCACCATGAAAGCTGAATGATGGTCCTCTGTGTAGGAAGAAATGGTGACATAGGTGTGGTAAAGAATACTCTCCAATTGATAGGAAGAATCCTCAAAAAATATTATGTCTGAGGAAACTGGAATACAATCTCCATAGACTGATATGACTCCTCATTAATGAAAGAGTCCTTCTCCATCTACTATAAAGTGTCCACAATCATGTCAGAATAATTAAGTGGTTAAGGATCAGAGTGTGCCCTGACAATGAGTGAAGAAGTCTCCTTAACAAGAAGATTGATGTCATCGATGATGTCTCCCACATCTTCAATGTGAGACTCCATGAACAACCCTTCAATGTCTAGAAGGAAGTCATCCCATGAAGCTGAAGTAGGAAGAAATAGTATATCCTACTACATTGAATTAGGAGCATCTATGGTTGGAACTGGATCAGTAGAATCAATAGGAGTATTAGGAAGTGTAATCTCATCTGGAGGTGGAGGTACCATAACTGGAGTGACTGGAGGTAGAATGTCTTCTACAAATGGAGGAATTGTTGGATCTCCATTAGCTTCACAAAGACACATCCAAATTTCATAAGGATACATGAACTTGTCAATGACTTCAAAGCAAGAATGAGTAACACTGAAATAAATGATGTCTAGAAGTCTTTTAATAGGTTTTTTTTCAATGGAAGAGATTAGTTTGTTGGAACATAAATAAGGAAATACTTCCTTATGCTCTCTTCTTTGATGATCATGATTAAGCCACTCCATTTTCGATAGTTCCTCTTTGTCAACTTTGGTTTAAAACCACCCTGACATGTGAAACAAAACTCCATGAGATCAATGAATGTATGCACCCTTCCAAAATGAAAAAATAATCAATTAGTCCCCCCTAATGTATGATTTGGCACTTTATAGGTAGTGCATTTACAATAGGCCACTTTTTCAAAATGGATTTAGTGGACTTCTAATTTTTCAGTTTACAACCTCCTCTTATAGTTCAAATCTAGAACTTTACAATGTAGCTCAGAAATACAATAATTGTGAAGAAATACAATGCAAAGAAAGGACCTATTTCTAAAAGCGATATTTTTGTCCACACAAGACTATAATCTGATTGCAGATCTAAAACATAGACAAAAAATTATTCACTTTCAAAAAAATAGAACTTGTTTACATGTCCAGATGAGCCCGTATGGACCATTTGAAGTTGCAAAATGTAGGATTGGACAGGTACAATCACCAAAAACTACAATTTTTGACAAATCCATGCACCAAAACTAGAAAATAATAGCACCATTAAAAAATTCAAGAAATTTTAGCCAAAATCAAAAAGAAAATTTCACTTGATGTGGAGCCTGGATGACTGAGATATGGCCTCCCAAATTCAAACTATCAAATCAAAATTAATTTGGAGAGGGGTTTGATCAACAAAATACGAGGTAAAATTTGATGTCCAAACAATCATCATAGTAGTGTAATTGGGCCTATGAATAATAATCAAATGGCCATTAATTTTAACATCACAAAAAGATAATGTCAACAAAAATTGTCTTACCTAATGGCATGGTAGTTGATGTCAGATGCTTATGTCAGTAGTATAGATAGGTATGAATAGGGCTAATGTGGTAGGCTAAGTCAGCTCCATGTGGAAATGTATGGATTTGATGTGTTAGTATAGGTCTATACGACAGCTTAGGCGGCTTCCATTATGGATGTTGAATCGATGGACACGTGTCGTGGCAGGTTGAGTGTTGCGTGGCGTTGACATGTGCATTGTCAAATCCACATGGCAGGTCTTTGTTTGTCTACAATGTGGGGTCTAAGTTGACTTAGATGTCTTTGCTAGTAGTGCTACTAAGGTGTCAATGCCTCATGGGTTAACTGTCATTGGGTCGTGTGGCGGCTGGGACTCTATGTTGAGGACTAGAGACTTGTCATGTGGCCTTCCTGAAATGCATCGCCGGGAGGTGGTATGATTATCATCGATAGTTAGAGTTTTAAAAAACTAGGGCTAGGAGTTTGGATATATAATCCCACATGCATTGTGGGAAACCACAATGAGTGTTTTAAAAAATACTAACCGTGGTAATCAAAACAAATGATTGCGAGTTGAGCGGTAACCACCTGGATTGTGTGTCATTTGTCAAATGTTGTGAAGTTTCGGTCGTGGGTTATATTACCACTAGTTTCTAGTGGGCGGTTACTGGAATTTAGTGAATTTTCCAGAAATATTATGATGGGCTTGCTGGTTGGAATAAGATGTCAATGGAATATTCAACCTGCAAGGGCTAGGATTTTACCACCCGGTTCCTACAAAAAAAATTCTATGTAGGCTTGATGGCCTAAAAAATAATTTCAAACAAAATGCTCTAAAAAATACAGAGAAAATAAAATTAACATATCCAAAAATAAATTAAGTAGATCTGAAAATGATCATACCGAATTTGCAAATCGACCCTTTGGGTGCCAATTTGCAAAAAAAAAATCCTTAAATTTGACTATGGCCCAATATAGGCAAATTTATAGTTAATTTTCACTGAATTGATGCTCCAAACACAATGGTGAGGTCTACTTTGGCTCTAGATGCTCCCAATAGTTGTAGATACTTTGGATCTAAGTTGAGGTGTCCTTAGAGAGGTGAAGAAAGAATCATGTCCAATGGCTATGAAATGATGCCTCTATAGCTCTGATACCATGTAAAAATTTGGTATAGCTTTGATACCATGTAAGAATTTTCCTTAGGTCAAAATCACCCAAGACCAAGAAGCACAATAACTAGCACAAAATAGACCAACAGAGTACGATCAAAATAAAAATATGATATTCAATTGATTGTAATTGATATAATAGTACACTAGAGGTGCCTATATATAAAGGTCTCTAAGATGCATCTAGAATGTCTAGGAGTTAGCAATATGATAAGCCTCACAACTAAGCACATGTCCACCAGGAATGGATTATCCTCCATTAAGCATAGGAGTTAGTGCGATAATGTGAGGATAAGCCTACAAAGGTGTGTCACATAAAATTGTGTTGTAGACACCATGTGCTTAATTAAGAGTGTGAATAACTGTGTTGTCTACATGAAAACTTAGTTGATTATGCAAACTCCAGTGTTGTAGATACCGTGTGCTAAAATAGAGTTGCTTACTCTTGTGTTGTCAACATGACAATTCATATGAGTATGAAAACTCCTAGGTGTCTAACCTAATAAATAATAAAATAATGTAGTTATCCTAAGTAAACTTATGTAAAGTGTAAATAATAATTATTTACTCTAAAAATTTTGATTTCCTGGGCTAATTGGTCTTACACTTGTACTATACTAATCTAGTTGATCATTATGAATCTTATTTTCTTTCTCATTTCCATCTTTTACCTCAACGGATTCATTTGTCTACATAGGCACTTGTGTGATATGTTATGTATTGACCAACACGCTATGTTGCTTAGCATCACCAACTTGTACATCACCTTGGTCATCAATTGGACTTAATGTAGTAACATGAATAGATGAAAGTTCTACCAGTTGTGTAGCCACCTCTATGTCAATCTTTAGGTAATCTTTTACTTGCACTAACATAGGGTTAGGGTCCATCAATTTTGCATAAGTTGGAAACTGCATAGATTTGGTATGAATAATACCTTCATTTTGTTGTTCCATATTAGTCATGAAATTCTTTACATGACCAGTTTGAGGTTCATCATCAATAACCACTATCTTTGTCTTCCCTTCACTTAGCTGTACCAAACTGTTGAAAGTATCAACAAGATTATCTTTCTCATCATCAAAATCTATAGTGTTATCTAGTTCAACATTTTTTTTGTTCATCTTTTTGTTTGTCATTCTTTAAATCATCATCAAGTATTAGACCATACATATTTTTCCATGTTGTCTCGGTCTATTGAACAATGTTTTCTATTTTATTCTTTGGTATAAAAATTTTCTCCTCTCAGGTAAAAACTTATCTATATAATCTCTTAAAGATAAACAGATCTAAATGTTGTTCAATTCTGGTATAGTATGAGCCAATGTTGTTTCTTTCATTTTCTTTTAGTGGATGGTGCAAATTTCTAGTTCCCATCAATCTTATTATACAATTCCTGTGGAATCATTATTCCTAGCTCTATAGGTGTATATTTATAATTAACCATCATATCAATTACAACCTCTTCTACTTAATTATTATTATCCTCCTTACTCAATTTACCATATTTTATATACTGAAAACTAGACAATCCTACAGTGCTCCTAAGATTCTCACATACCTCATCAATGGATTGGGGATTTTTGTGCACTACCACCTTGAATTGAGTTAAGTCCTCTGACTTACTCCTTTCTACTTCATCTTCCTCATCATCCTTCTACATAATGATCTTTCTCCTTGGTTTATTTTCATGTTTTCTCGACTCAGCTTCCTCAGTGATCATCTTTCTCTTTGTTGAGCTCTTGACTGAAGTAGGATTGGTTATCTTCACAACACCTTTCTTCGGAGGCTTGGAAACTATTGTAGTAGTTTCCATTGTTCTTTGTCTAGTAACCCCTAGTGGTGTAGGTGTAGGTTTACTCACAACCTTCTTAAGACTCTTCTCCACATTGGGCTTAGTAAATGACAATTTTCTTACCTCTTTTAATCTATGGCTCGACAACCACTATCTCCTTGCCTTTTCCTTCTACATCTTCTTCTTCATTATCATCACTCATTTTTCTATCCTTGTATTGGGTGTCATTTTTTTGAATTACCATCTCCTTCCTTCTCTTTAGGTATTTCTTTAGTTCCTCATTTGTAGCCTTGACTTGCTCAAATACAAGCTACAAATCAATATTTTGATTCTCAATAACCTTCCCCAACTTATAGGCTTCCATATCCAAGAAATTTAACTCTCAACTCGTTAGACTTCTTCTTTAAAAAATTAAGATTTGATACCAATTTTTGGAAATATAATAGGGAAATTAAGATGCTGAGAGGGCAGTGGGGTGAATGAGGATCTATATAACTTTTAACAACTCCAAACATAAACCATATATGATATCTTCACCATAAGCCCTTATCTCATCTTAACCTTATGCCAAATTAAACATCCACTACAATGTAATATCAGATCTAGTATCTACTTGCATGAATAAAACATATAAACAATAAATAAATACATAACACAATGATTTGGTAATGAAAAACCCTCCAAGATGAAGGTAAAACTATGGTGGGGATGGCACCCACAAAATCCTCGCTACTGCAGCAATAAAGTGTGTCTGTCAAGGCTACAAAGTTTGAACACTTATGATGATCTACCCTATGAGGGGTTTTCCCTATTAATAGCTTACAATAATTATAAGTCTACCTTGATTAAAGGATTTTAACTACACAATTAAGTGAGCACTATGTTAGGATATTTACATAGGCATGTTAGGACCACTTTGTTAAGAGATTTACCCCGAAACACCTATTAAAATGTATCAATACCTTGATCTTTCAATTTGCATTTTGAATAATGATGACATATCTTCTCTTTGCAATCTAATATCACCTCTCTCTGATAGATCTTCAATAGCTTCTCTCTACATTGCTCAATGGCCTTTCTAATCATTAACACTTAACTTCATTGATTTCACCTTCAGCTTAACATCCGAACTTCTAACTCGCAACCACAAGAAGTAGGTCTAAAACTCTCCTTAAATAGTTTTCTGTTGAATTTTTTAGATCATGATCAACTATCTAGATTAATACTTTTTTCTCTTAGTCCTTCTAATTTTTTGATTGGTTGATCACCTCTCATAGGTATCTATGATCCTAAATTACACGTTCAACTTAATCCTTGATTAGCTCCTCAATCTTTAGAACATGCTTCCAACTCGATAAAAATGGTTTACATTAATCTTTGTGTCATTCCAAAAATTTATAAAAAATTGTGCTACTCGACACTAATAACTTCCTAACTTTTAATGCATACTAATTATTTTCTTCATGTTGTCCCTTGGCCTTAACTGTACTCATCTTCTGCTATTTTTCTCAGTCTCTATATTACTTAGCTTATGTTATCTTTTGAACAACTCAATAACCACTAGAGTACTCACCGATACTTGGATTTCTTGGTAGTAACTACTTCTTAGCAATAACTAAATATTCATTTTTATCCTTTACATAACATTACTTGGCTTGTATAGAATTAGTCAATCACATAAATGATGATGCAAAACACCAAAATGAAAATGGTGCATGGTCAATTAAATCAAAATGTATGTGTATGATGATGCATGATCAAGTAAAACAAAACTTTTTGTGTCTCACATGATGAGAATCAAATTGACTATTTCCCTATTACTCCAGAATATATACATATATACATAATCATAAATGTCCATACATATACACTTTGATTTTCTTGGTCATGCATCATCACACACATACAAAACATTTACTCATTTACAATGTAGACTTATTTGGTCAATAGGTTCATCTATGGAGAATCATGAACAACAAAAGATCATATTAAAAATTTCAAGGAAATATGTAATCAGAACCAGATTCAGCATGTGGATTTGGTTTTTTACCTATTCCCTTATTCTTTGGGGAAAATGATATTCAATTGGTACCTCAATCTTCCAGTAGCATCACTAAGAGATTGGAACTCTTTTGAGAGCAATTTTCTGGCACAATTCAAGCTGTACATTGATCTAGCTACCCTACATCATCACTTCATCTCAATTGAGAGGGATTCCCATGAGTCTATTTTGTAGTTTAATCACCGCTTCTATAGGTTGTATCAAAGAATGGAGTCTCCTTACACTATCCCCCAAGAGGTTGTCATACATATCTATTTGGGAATAATGGATTCATAAACTTCTATTTTTCTAAGAAGGATCCCTCCTGAAGACATTAATACCCTTAAGAAAGCCTTCAAGGAGTCTATTACATTCACAAATCATTTAGATCCCCATGGTGGAGGGAACTTTGTGTCTTCCTCCACTTTAAATAATGTAACAATCATACCACCATTTCTAATAGGAGCATATGCTATGTCCAATCAAATGCCCCTGTTGAATCCAGTATGTTTATTACAAAAAGGTACTGCTACTCCAATGCCAACAATTAAATATTCATGGTATGAGCCCAAAAAGACTACAATCTTTGAGAAGAAGACTTCTCCACCCGCTAAACTCTAGAACAATATGGCTAGTGAGTTTGAGGCAATGAAGAAAAAAATGTCTCTTTTATCCAATGAACTCATCAGAATAAAGTTGAATTCCTTAAGAAACCAAGGTAATCATCTAAGACAACTTTCTTCCCAAAATAATTATTCTTAAAATCATAGCATAAATTATGTCCCCTATGGTAACATCAACAGTGGCAATAATGGTACTACAATTATGAATCCAAGTGAGAATGGATATGGGAATGAGGATGTTTTAAATCATCATCCCAAATCATGAAGGAACAACCTTTGTTGTTTAGTGCAATGTTTTTTGAATCATATGATAAATTTGTAGGAGAACAAAGTGATCAAGATGATCAAGAGGAGTTTATGTTCTGATTCAATAAAGAGAAAGAGCGTGGACACTCTGGGATATATGTATATTATAACAATAATAGGAATACACAATGTTTGAAAAGAAGAGAAGAGCCTCTAATGGCTGATGTCTCTATATGGTTACATCTACTCCTCCAGACATGAAGGTCTCTAACACTCCAATACATTATGAGGCTCCAACCAAGATTACCCTAACATTTTAGATGGAATTACATGTAAAAGATGAGGTTTTTGAAAGGATTTATGGATAACCTAACCAGGAACTTGAAGTATCATGGAGAATTCCAGAATCCAAACATCCTTAATTTTGCTTCCCATTTATTACTACCTCCATTAGGAGAATCATTTGGAATTTGAATATGTTATTTGCAAGGATGCGGTATCTAATGTGCTAGCACATATTGTAGCTTGCTGAAATTTTTGAAAATATTGAAGTTTCTATAAATTTTGATGTTGCAAAAATGATAGAAAATTTAGAGGATGCAAAATTTTTCAAATTTGTAGTGATAAAAATGTAGAAAATATTGAGTTTGTTGAAATTTTTGAATCAGGGAGTAGTTAAGAAGAAGATACCAATGGTTCCTATAGGTCCCCCATTAGGTAATGATGAGGTACCTCCCTTAGAACAAGATATGTCATTAGATGAAATCGATAGAGTGATTAATTTAGTCTCAAGATTGAATAAGGAAATTTCATTTTATGTCTATTCTATGCATATATCAGACCATGCAATAAAAAAAAATCCATGCAAAATTCATCCTTTTGGGTTCCATTCACAAGTAATTTGTCCTAATTTCTTGTTATCCCAGGAGATCATGATGGAAGGTAAGTATAATCATGAATAGGTTTAGTCAAGACTTGAGGAAGAAGATGCTTTGATCGATGCTATTAATAATCATTGCAATTCAAAAGACATGTGTATGAATGAGGTTGTTAGTTTGAATGAGCTAAAGTGTGATTATTTATTTAAGGCTAATGATGGTGATAATAAGGATCATAAATGTAATGTTCTATCTTTTGGGTCTTTTTTTGATAGATATATTACATCACTAATGCGTATTTTTCCATTTGTGCATGGAATTGTATACCATGAGGTAAGATCACCAAAAAATGAAATTGAAATGTGTGAGTTTACCCCTATGGTGGTGGACTCACTAAATCATGTGATATCTTTCCATTATTCCTTTTAGTTTGATGATTTTTAGTTTGAATATAATGCTAAAGGTAAGAGAACTTGTTTGTGGATTAATCATGACCATGGAGAGTTACCTCAACTTCTGATTTTGTCTAATATGTGCTTGGTATTTGAACCAAGATTGTCAAAATTTTATTTTTTTGAGTACAAAGACAAGTCACCATTTATTAGAACTATATGGGGTGGTTTATTACTATTGCACATAATGAGAAATCTACTCATAACCAACCCATTTTCTTTTTGTTCAAGGTTTTTGTATTAAGTTTTTGTTCTTGTTTATTTTTGAGTCTATTTAGTTAGGTGTTAGTTTGTTTGTTTCGAGTCTTTTTTTTTGTTTAGTTTTTTGTGTCTTTTTTTATTCGCTTTCTTTTTTATTTTTAAGTTAGGGAGTCTGTGTTTTTTGTCAAGGTTATTCCTAGCTTGTAGTCCATCATAATTGGTTCTAATTTTTGAAGAGGTAATTCTTAGTCAAAGCCCTTAAGGGTTTTATCTTGTAAGAAACTTTATACAAGTCTTATGGAAGGAATCCTAGGTCTTAGGTTGTCAATCTCATATCCAAATTTGATCAATCTAACTAATTCACACATTTAAGAGTGATATACATGTTTTTATTAATCTAGGTGTGAAGTGACTAAGATTCATCCAAGTTGATTAGTATGAGTAATGGTGGTTTCTAGAGCCTCTCTATGTTGCTTCTTGGCATATGATTTTCCCAAAATTCAAAAAGAAGGAACACAAATAATGAGAGTCAAAGGAGGTAAAGAAATTAAGAAATTTTAAATGTGCCAACAACATGCTCTAAGAATTTCTCGAGCAATACAAAGAAAAGGAAAAAAGAAAAGAAAAGATCATGCAAGGTAGCACAGTCTAATAGTTTCCTTATATACACAAAAGGGTTAAAAGAGAAATCAAATGGAGAATGTGTGAGATCGCTCAAATTATGATTATTACTGAGAGGGAAAACTAAAAGATCACTCATTAAAAGAGCCCTCTGAATGGAATCTAACATTTGGCCAAAAGTGATAAAATTGGGTTTCTTGAAGATTATCAAAGCTCTTGCTAATTGGTGAAGATTAGTCTTAGTTATTTCTTACTTGTGGTTGTGTAAGCATGAGAATCAAAAGGGTTGCACACATTGAATGTGAAAACTAAAGTTTTGGATGGATAACTAAGATACCTTGTAACATCTTATGGAATAAGTGTTAAGTTTATTATTTGATTGAGTCTGAGGGTGCTTGCTAATAAAGAAATGTCTTTGTCATTTCTTTCTTTTGTCATCGCTATTTGTTGTGGTTCCATAACACATGCCCCATTTTTTATCTCACAAATGGGAATGCCCTTCTTTTTTGCTTTCCTTACATCTACCAGCTCCTTAATGGTCAAGAGGCTATGAGTCAGTGTTTTGTTTTGCATCTTTCACTTTTCATTCCTATACAATTATGGTGACCCTTGGGATCCACTTGACCTAACATGGATTCATGATTTAGATCACAATCATGTTAATCTACTTTGATTAGTTTGTTATATTCAATAAAATTGATGTAGGAGCACCTTGGGTTGCCTTTTTATCCTTCTCATATTTGTTCATTATGCCTATTAATATCAACTTGCAGTCATTGCCAAGTTCTAATGGTTGCCAAGTTGTAGTTGCTACCGATTTGTTTAGTATTGGTCGAGCTATCTAGTATTGGTCAATTTTTCTAATGTTGGTTGAATTTTCCTTCATGTGATTTATTGATGTTCAATTCCTTCTTTGACTAAGTTTGTCTATGATTGGTTCTTAGTTTGAGCTGATCTATGTATTTAATTTGGATCATAAATGTAATGCTAGGATCTTGTCTTGGGATGTGTGTAGGTCAAATTAAGGTCATTCTTTTATTAGTAATGATCTAGAACCTTCTATAAGCTATTTTAGCATGTATAAATAGGGGTTTCTAGGTTTAGATTAGGGAGGACTTAGAGAGTTGAGAATAGATGATCCTAGAGGAGGAAATTTACATTTAGGTCGTGGGTTCTATAGTTGTATCTTTGTGTTTGGCTAAAACCTAGAAGGCCTTACAATAGGAAATGTATGTTGATAATAGGATGAATTGATAAAGTATTTATTTTTCCTTCTCTCCTTGGTGTTGTTATTTGTGTGTTTTCTTCCATTGTGTTTACTTACAAGGTGATTGGATAGTTAGGTGTGCCTCTGGCCCTAGCTATTTAAGAACTCCTTGCACCAGGTGGCATTAGAGATTAAGGTTTATCCTTGTAGAGATTGGATTGTGTAATACCCTAAGTTGCATTTGGTTGTAGGGTAGAAGATCTATGGATTTGACCTATAACTTGCATAGGGTTACAATCTTGTAGGAACCTATTTGTATAGATGGTTCAAAGTAGAGGAGATGTTGACACTGCTATTATGGACATGTTGAGATAAATTGTAGCCAGATTATATTTTGTAGAGACAGTCTAGAGGAGAGGAGTGTAGCTTGATGATGTGAGTGATGATGAAGCAATGACACAAAACCCTAATCCTCAACCTAAGGAAGATCAAGATGAAGAAAGATTGCTAAGAGTATTGTCTAGGGAACATTCAAAGCATGTTGTGGAAGTTGTTCCTTATGATGGAAAGTTGGATTGGGTCTTTGATATGGAGAATGATTTTGAAGGCATTCTTGGTAATAGGAAGGTGAAGATTGCAGTCACTAGGTTGAAAAGTCATGTCTCACTATGGTGGGAGCATTTGCAAACTAATAGACAAAAAAAAGGAAAATAGAAGATTAGGACCTAGCTAAAAATGGTGAACAAGGTGAAGAAGAAGTTCCTTCCTGTTGATTACCAAGTTCACTATTGGATACAATTGATTAACTGTGTATTATCTTTGATGTTACACAAATGTCATATCATTATCAGTCAGTGTATGTTGAGCTCACTCGGGCAGTGAAGATAGTTTTATGTGTCTACATCATGTTCTTTTGATTGCCCATTTCAAGAGGTAGTGTCTATCAAGTTCACTCGGGTGTCAAGGGAAAGTCTACAGAAGATGAGTGTTAATCAAGCTCACTCGGTTAATGAAGAAAAGTTGATGGAACCAATGCTAACTAATCTCACTCAGCTGCCAAAGGATCTTTGTAAGTTTGCAGTGTTAATCAAGCTTTTTTTGGTTAACATAGGAAATTGCTTCCGAGTTAGTGTCTACCAAGTTGGCTCGGCTAAAGAAGGATTTTCTTATTTTGGCATATTAAGCTTAATTGATTTATCTATTGGTTCTAGGTGACTAAGGTGATGAATATTAATTATTCTAAGTTGTATATGAGCTAACTTAAAAATAAGAAAGATATAAGGTCAAGTTGAGAATTTGAAAGTGT
This sequence comes from Cupressus sempervirens, assembly GCA_028749045.1. Classification (NCBI taxonomy): domain Eukaryota; kingdom Viridiplantae; phylum Streptophyta; class Pinopsida; order Cupressales; family Cupressaceae; genus Cupressus; species Cupressus sempervirens. Next base: position 121,577,719 of record CM053785.1, on the reverse strand, counting down.
GTGAATATGAAGATGTATTGAAGATTTTATGATGAAGAGAGGAAGAAAATTTGAAGGATAAGAAAAATATCCTTGTGGAATAGAAAAAGCTATATTTGTTTAGGAAGAATCAAGTACAAGCCAGAATAGAGATTTGTAATCAACAATTCAGTTGCATTCAAATCAGGTCATCTCATTGTTACTCTCTAACCGTTGTAGCAGTGATCTAAATCTCCTAATAGAGTTGGCTTAACAGCTATTTGTAAATCCTCTAACAAGGTGGTAGTTCTATTGAATTGTCTAAAGACCTCTAACAAGGCCACTCCTAAAAAGGTGATTAAATCCTTTAATAGGGTTACACCTAACAGTTTTTTCTTTAACCTTTGATAGGGTTGGCTCCTAGCAAGGCTCACTTTAGAAGAGTGAAAACAATAACTAGTTGTTATTGGTGGTTTTTCCCAAATTGGGTTTCCACGTTAAATCTTGGTGTAAAATGTGTTCATGATATTTTCTCTTATGTGTTTGCAACTAAATAAAATTAATAATAATCATAGATATCATTTAAAAATTTGCATAATCAGTAACTATTGAGTTACAACATTTTATATTGCTCACCAAATATCTACAGTAATCAGTTTTCAAATTGTATTTTTGTACTGACATCTAAGGGGTCTAGGATTTATTTTAGTAGTAACTAATTCAACCCTCTCCTCTTAGTTACTCCTCTTATATTTCCAACAATTGGTATCAAAAATTTTGGTGCTTGCAGAGAAGGTTTCAAGGACCTAAGCTAAAGATTAGGATGTCTTACAAAAGAGAGATTCCCAAGCTGAATAAAGACAATTTTGCAGCATGGAAAGAACTAATGAGTTTACATTTGGCTACTATTAATGATTTATGATGCAAATATCTTGATACTAAATACAATACTTCCACTAGAACATTATTTGTTGAAGATATTGTTGAAAAGAAGAATCATAACATTATGATGATTGATATTGCATTTGCTCTTAGTTATGTTGAATTTGATGAAGTTAAAGACCACAAGACAACTCATGAGATGTGGATCAAACTAAAAGACATATATGGAGGAGATGACAATGTAAGAAGAGCTAAGGCTAAAATTCTTAGAGGTCATTTTGATTAGATAAAAATGAGAGAAGATGAGAACATTGCAAAATATGTAGAAAGAATCAAAGCAATTGTAAGTACAATCAAAGCATTTGGAGAGACATTAAAGAGAAAATAGTTGTAAGCAAGGTACTTAGAAATCTTCTTCTTATTTATGCAATTAGAGTATCTACTATTCAAGAAATGAGATGTGATCCAAATAATATAATATCTTTGGATGCTCTAGTTGGAAGGTTGATAGCTTTTGAGTTAGATAAGTTTGATAACTATGTTACTAGTTCAAAGGTTATTGAGTTTGATTTTAAAGCTAAACTCTCACTCAAAGAAAAAAGTAAGAAATCAAAGTCTAGCCAATTAGGAAGTGAAGAAGAAGAAATAGAAGAAAGTTTACATAATGATCTTGAAGTTGTTGAAGCCCCACTTGCAAGAAAGTATTTCAAAGGCATAGGAAAGTACAATGGTAAAGTTCCTTTGATCTACTTTTTTTGTGAAGAAGTTAGACACATTGCTGCAAGGTGTTTAAATAAAGAGATCAAAGATGAAAAGAAAAGAATTAAGAACAAAGGCAAGAAGGATTCCAAGAACTATAAGGACAAAGGTAATAAATCTTGTTTTATAGCTAAAGATTCTAATAACAGTGAAGATGAAATGGTATATATTATTGTGAAAGATGAATCTAATGATGAAGGAGATAAGATGGCACTTATCTCTCATGTTAGCAAAAATGATATATGGACTATTGACAGTGGATGTTGACATCATATGACTAGAGATTAAAAAAAATTGAGCACATGGAATTTTATGATGGAGGTAGTGTGAGATTTGGAAACAATGAACCTTGTAACATAAACGGAAAAGGATGTATTTCATTAACTAAAGAATTTATATGTGACAATTCTTATTGCGTTGAAGGACTAAAGCATAATATGTTGAGTGTGGCATAGTTGAGTAACATTGGATTCAAGGTAGAATTAATGAATGGACAGGCCAAACTACTAGATGGAAAAGGAAATTTGGTTGGATTTGGCAAGCAAACAAAAAGTAATCTATTTTATCTTGATCTTAGTGATTGTTCATATTTTATTGCTCAAGTAGAAGAAAGTTGGTTATGGCACAAAAGACTATGTCATGTAAAATTTGATAATCTAGTTAAGATAAGCAAACATAGAAGAGTAAGAGGTATTCCTAGTTTGAAGATACTTGATATGGGTTTATGCAAGAATTGCCAAACTGGTAAGATGGGAAAGACTAGTTTCAAAAGAAAAAACTATTAGTCATAAGAGGTCTTAGAAATTGTTCTTATAGAATTATGTGGATCTATTGGAATAGAGAGTTGTAGTGGAGAAAAAAAATTCATTCTTTTTTTTAATGACTATTCTAGAATGATGACTGTAATGTATCTAAAAGAAAAATCAGAAGCCTTTCAAAAGTTCAAGTGGCATCTAGTAAGAGTAGAAAAAGAAATTGGAAAGAGGTTGAAATGTTTAAGATCAGACAGAGGTGGTGAATTCATCTCAAATGAATTCAATAATTTATTAATTGAAAGAGGAATTAAAAGATAAGTATCAGCCCCTGGTACACCACAGTAGAATGGTATAGTTGAAAGAAGAAATAGATCTATCATGTATTGTGTTAGAACCCTGATGATTGAAAAGAATGTTGTTCTCAAATACTGGAAGGAATCTATAAGCACTGCAATTCATACCTTGAATAGATTACAGTTGAAGAAACACTCAAACAAAACTCCTTATCAACTATGGTATGGCTACAAAGCTAATGTAAGTTACTTGAAAGTATTTGGCAGCAAATGTTATATCTTGAAAGAGTCTAGAAAAGGCAAATTTGATGTAAAAGGTGATGAAGGCATATTTCTATGATGCTCCTACAGAAGTAAAGCATACAGATGTTTAAATTTGTCTACTCATTAAATCATAGAAAGTGCACATGTTAGAATTGATGAGTTTATAAAAAAGAGTGAAGAAGATAGCAATAAGGAGCCAAAGGATTACAGAAGATTCGTTTACTATGAACTTGATACCCTACCAAATCTATCTAAAAGAAAGGAGGCTTCATCTCTTGAGTCCCCAATATCTCCAATAGTTACCGAGTTGTAGATAGTGCAACCTAAGTCACAATCAAAGGCTACCAAGCTAGTTCAAACTAAGTCTAATGGACTCGAGTCACCGACAGTGGAAACTAAGCTTGATATTGAAGTTCATGATGAAGATAGTGGAACTCATTTAAAGCCCAAAGATCCTATGTTAGCAAGATATGTCAGAAGGCATCATGCACCTTGTTACCACACTCATATTTTTCTCATGTCCTAAGGCATTTCAGTTGTGAGTCATTTCTTAATTAACTTCAAGTTCAAGTTCACGTTCCCTACTATCTTTTGTGTGACAAGTCCACACACGCTACCCAAGTCAATCTTGATGAAGTTGAAGTTGAAGCCGGATCACCTCAAACTTCAACTTCAACTTCAATATTGCCTTTGTATACTAACATTGTGTTTTCATGCAGACATTCAATTTTTTTGAAATAAAAAGGTGAAGTGGGCCCCAATAAAGACATTTCCCAAGGCATGTGAGATAGAAATAAGGATATTGAGGTGGCATGTGTTTTGATACGGCAAGATTTGGTGAAAAGGCAAATTTTTCCTTTCATGATGACATGAAGCATCAATAGGCATGCGGATGTGATGGGCATTTATAATAAATCACTCAAAGGATCTTTTTCAGTGCTCAACACACAAATAGTAATTATTATATTTACTTGTAATAAATGTACTAAAATTTCCTGCATAAGTTATCCCTTAAATGAATTTATTTAGCTATTTCACTACTCATTCTACCATTTGCAAAAGAAATTCTAGAGTCATTTGATAGGGAGAATGAGTCGCAGGATATAGCTCTGTCAAACTATAAGTGCATCACCATTACCCTCTACAATTTTATTTGTGCTTGCTTTTATTTTGAAATATTTCCATTTGTGTCTTTTAGACCCTATCATCCCATAGCAAGCCATGACATTGTTTCACCCCAAAATGCCCAAATTTGAAAACCCATGTCTCCTTAGCTCTTTACCTAAAATCTGTGACACATTTCTGGTTAATAAAAACTTGATCGATGTTATTGAAAGAGCCAGAAATACCCAGTCAAGTCCTATATACCAAAGATGGGTTAATAGTGGGTTTCTTGAAGCCGCCACATTTCCTACAACAATTACATGCCCAAAGTTTTTTATTGAATGTGCAAACCATTATGATCTTAGCACAAGGTGTATCAAGAAAATTTTAGGGGAAGTTATAGTGAAGATCAACAAAACTAGTGTTTGTTCAGCCTTTATGATCCCTCACAAAGAACCCTATGAACCATGGACATTTGAGAAGGTAGAATGCCTATATGCTAAAAGAAACAACAATTATGACAATAAAGTAGCCTAGTCTTAGCTCTTAAAACCAATAGAGGGTGGTTCAAGGTTGCCTAAATTGTTAACCATTCAACATTTCATCGAGGAAATTGCAAACATTGTACTTCTATTGAACATAATCGAGGGAAATGAACATGCATTTCATTAGGAGACATGGATGTATTTCTTCATCCAAAAGATTATGGAAGGGGATAAGTTCATTGATTGGGCTGACCTAATTGCCAAGAATTTACACAAGGGTTTAGTGGTCATCAACAATTTTGGTCCATTTTTCCCATCTTCCTTTTTTATTTATGTCCTAGTAGTTTCTAAGGAATGGGAAAGCCTCCCACATTCACCATGGATAGATGAAATGCCCATTTACCAATATTACAGTGACCTTCAAGAAGCTACTTTGTGTAAAGAGTTTAGAAAGGTAAATGATGTCTTTCTAGGAAGGCTAGTCTTTGAACTTCAAGGTCATGAAAATAATAGATTGTCTAAGGAAGCTATGCAAGCTATACAAGTCTATGGTTGCTTTTACATTTAGTTCCCTAGGTTCACATATCTCAGAATTGGTGGGTTTTTAGGTGAACCATTCAAGTTGCCTCGTTACTGCTTAGACTCTATTGTTTTATCTGAAATGTGTAGACAATTCATCTCTATGATAGAATCTTTTGAGATTTCTAAGAGGTCTTCTTCTGCATTCTTTCCTATTGAAATTGGTCACTATAGATGTCCTAGTCTAAAACAAGCCATGTTAACAAAAGCGTCTTTGACCCGTTTGTGCTTTAAGCCTTTCTCCCCTCGAGAAGACTTTGATTATACAAGATTTATTAGGAATAATGTTAAAAATGCAGTCTCTCTTGTTCATATTCTACAATTAGAAGACTACTAGGCAAATTTTCCTAATGAGTTTGAAGTAAGGAAAAGACTATGGTCAAGGCTACCAATTAAACAAATCAATTTTTTTAATGTGGATCTTGATACATGCAGGCTGAAGGAGGAAGATTCAGAGGAGGTGCTTGACCCATTTTACATCGACTAGATTGAGTGCATGCCTATTCTCGAAATTGATTGGGGAAGAAGAGAAGAGGATGATGTATTCTCTCGCACTAAAGATATGCTAGCTAGGACTAAAAAATGGATAAAGTCAAAAATTGTTGCCACCCCTGACCCGATTAGGAAGTATCCAAAAACTAGAAGTAAAAAGGCCCCTCAAAAGAAGAAATTTATCACTAATCAAGATGTTCATGGTCCTATTTCAGGTTCAATTGAAGTTGAAGTTGAAGTAGTTCCACAATCACTTCAACTTCAAGTTCAAGCAGGGACCCCTAAAGCTAAAAGGGTGACCCGTTCAAGCATGAAGAAGGCATCAACAACCAAAGGCAAGAATATAGTGACAATTGATCTTGAGGTTGTAGAAGAACCAACTATGGCAGGCAGTGTACCTGAACCCAAAAAATCACCAGTGAATACTAAGAGCTAGGAGAGTAATCTTTCCTTGGCTAAGTTTTCCCATGCCACCGATGAAGAACTAGTTACACCTAAGTGGTTGGAGACTTCTATTGAAAGGAAACAGAGTATGGTTCCCCTTTCAATGCCAATTGATGATTTAGTTAGTAAATGGTTGGGGAAAAAACCTAAAGTGAAGAAAGCCAGGACAGAATCAAGGATCAGATTTGATAAAAACTTAGGGAATTGGTCAGCTAAAATAGCCATGCCACCAGATGGAAGCTCACAAGAATCCCTAGCTCCTCAAGGCTACCAGATAACAAATGTTGGTTTGGGAAGTCATGAAGTGGATATGGAACTCTTTGAAGCCTCTAATAAGAAAATTGCACACAGGATGTGGAAGGATGGACAAGATAAACAAGAGATGAAGGAGACAATAAAGAGTATGGAATAGTATATCAATGTCATCCTTCATCCTGAAGCAAAACCTATCAGTGAGATGTCAGCGATTGTTGATGTGTCCTCTGCAACCAACCAGTAATCTCTTGATAACCTACACAAATACAAAGTAGTTGTAAAGACAATAGGGGGATGGGTGCAAGGCATTCTAGATGACATTGTGAAACATATAGGTCTCCTAGATAAGGCTTCAAAAGAGATCTCCACCATCACTAAAAAGGTAGAACTGAGAAATGAGGGATATGAGAAAGAAAGAAACAATTAGGAAAAGGTAGTGATATGTATGGAAGATATCCAAGAGTTTGGGCTTCAGAAATTTCAAGCAGAATGTCCTATGACAGGTTTAGATGAGAAATCCTTGTATGTAATCAAGGATTGTATTGAATGGAGGAATGACACATTAATACAAGGCATGATTAAAATTAGAAAAACTCTACAAGAACTTAAGGTCATACACCAAATAATTCAAGGGGACCTCAAATGGTTTTTCAAACATTTCACAGGTAAAGAAGAAGACCCTATTGCCCAATCTGAGGAAGTAATCAAAGAGGTTCAGAACAAATTCCAAGAACTTCAAGACAAGAACACACCAACTAAGCAAGACATTTTAAAATTAGCACACACTGAAGCCATGTTGATAATTAATCTGAAACACTTGGAAATGCATGAAGAAAAGATAGTAGAATTGAAGAAGGAAAAATAAATCTGGAAGCAGCGGCTTACCTACATTGGTCTGCCTCATCAATCCATTATTTCAACATTTTCAACTACCTACGAAGTGTGGAAAGCGGCGAGAAATGTGGCTGGCATGGATGGTGCTACATGATTGAAATATATAGTTACACATAGTCGCTTAGTTGTTATTTTCTATTGTTTTACTTTTCTTGCATTTTGGTTAACACAGACTATTTTACTCTTGGCGGGGTAATTTTGGCAACTGTCCAGCCCCATGCCTTATAAATATGTAATAACTAGTATGGCATAGGGTTAATCTCCAGAAGATGATAGATAAATCTATTTTTGTTCTAGGTAATCTTAAGTTTTAGAAGTAGCATTTCAGATTTTTAGCAAATATAAAGAAAACTCTGCAGTTTAATTTTTTTTAAAGCTTCAAAAGTAGATACTGCTATCTGCTTGTTTGAATCAATATTTATGAAGATACTATTTATAAAAAGCTTTTATTGTGTTTTTTCTTCAATTCTGAGATTGCCTATTCAAAATTTGAGAAGCTATGAGAAGTAAGTTTTATTGAATCTGCTTGCTTACTTAACTTTCAATTATGTGGATAATATTGATAGTTAAGATCAAGTTGTTCTTCATCATTAAAATCTATTTTATATTGATGAAGTAGAATAAGTTGATTCAACATTAGCAATAGATTGTATTTTCAAAATATCTTTCTGTTAATTTAAAGATCAAAAATCATTATTTGCAATAAAGGTAGTTGCACCTATTTTATTGAAGAAACTTTAAGCAGAGAATTCCTTAGCACTTTATAGGAATTAATTTTTTGGTATACATTTTTCTTTATTTTAAATACAAAAACCATTTCAGAAAAACTATTTACTAACAAACTTGATCAAATCATTGGAGACAAATCTGATTGGACAATGACAAGGAAAAAATTAAAAGGCACATGTTTACTTGTTGAATTTGAACCTAGAAGTGTTAAAGATGCTCTGGAAAATGAAAGTTGGATTGAAGCAATGAATGAAGAGATAGATCAGATAGAAAAGAACAAAACTTGGACCCTTGTTCCTAGACCCAAAGATAAAAATGGAATTGGCACAAAGTGGGTATTCAGAAATAAGTTGAATGAATATGGAAAAGTTTCAAGAAATAAGGCAAGATCGGTATGTAAAGGTTATTCTCAAGAAGAAGGTATTGATTATTGTGAGACTTTTTCTCTTATAGCAAGATTAGAAGGTGTTCAAACTTTACTAGCATATGCATTACATAGAGGATTTAAAGTATATCAAATTGATGTTAAATCTGTATTCTTGAATGGAATTCTTGATGAGGAAGTCTACATTGAACAAACAAAAGGTTTTGTAGATCCTAGCAAAAGAGATATGGTTTTCAAGTTACACAAAGCATTATATGGCCTCAAGCAAGCTCTCGGAGCTTGGTATGAAAGACTTCATAATTACTTGGTACAGATTGGCTTTCAAAGAACAAATGATAATAGTAGTTTGTATATCAAGGAAGGACCCGATAAGAAGATTGTGTTGGAAGAAGTATTTGTTGATGATACTCCATTTACAAGAAATGATGACTTGTACAAAGCATTTTTAGAAGAAATTAGTAAAGAATTTGAGATGTCCATGTTTGGTGAGATAAAATTCTTTGTTGGGTTGCAAATATAGCAGAACAAAAATGGCATCTACATCACTCAATCTAAGTATATCAAGGAGATACTGAAGAAGTTTGGAATGGAATATTCAAGACCAATTGGAACCCCCATGTCTACTAGACATAAGCTTTCCAAGAATGATGATTCCAAAGAAGTAGATCAGACTAAATATAGTTCAATGATTGGAAAATTACAATATATAGTACATACAAGCCCTGATATTGCTCTAGCAGTTGGAATGGTGGCAATATTCTCAAAAATTCCTAGCAAAAATCACATGATGGCAATCAAATTAATCATGAGATATCTAAAAAGTACTAAAGACTATGGCTTATGGTACAAGCTTGCAGGCAATTTGGACTTGAAAGTATTTACTGATGTTGATTGGGTAGGAAGTCTTGATGACAGAAAAAGCACTAGTGGTGGAGCATTCTTTCTTTGTAAAAAACTAGTGTCTTGAACAAGAAAGAAACAAAATTGTATCTCTCAATCTACAACAAAGGCAGAATATGTGGCAGTAGCAATTAGTTGTTCTAACATTGTTTGGTTCAAACAATTGTTAGAAGGAATGAAGATAGAGGTCAAGGATCCAATGGGCATTTACTGTGATAACACCAGTGCAATCAAATATATTAAAGAATCTAGTGATGTATACCAAAACAAAGAACATTGCTATAAAATATTACTTCTTAAGAGAGTTGGTGCAGGATAAAGAAGTCAGATTGGAATATGTAAATACAAAAGAATAGATTGTAAATATATTCACCAAGCCATTACCTAAGGATGCATTTCTATATCTAAGAGGTAAGCTAGGAGTCATTCCCCTATCTGAAGCTCACTAAATAAATTTTAGTGATGCATCAACAAGAGCTAAGTTGAAGATCAATTAGTTGGTGCAGAATTGACAAGGGCATATTGCAAATGAATAAATACTTAAGGCACATTGATATTAACAAAAATGTTGTCTTTGACATGTATTGTCAAAGAGGGAGAAGTTTACCGTCATATCTCATAGAAATTTTTGTCATTCCAAGAAGAAGAAGTTTACTATAAGAGGGAGAAAGTTATGTTTATAAACTTAGCAGAAGTTGTTGCAGATAGTGTTGAGATAATGGGTGTTGCACACATTGCATAATATTGTTATTTTATTATTTTATTTTTATTATGTAATGTTGTACCTAGATGGACGTGCAACATGTAAAGATTCTCATGGAATATTCTTGATGAGTTGTATTGTAACATTGTGATAATATTTTATGTAATTATTTAATATTGGGGGAAAAGAATTAAATTCCCAATATTAAATGTGGGGTCAGTGGGTTAGGTAGCATATGGTTTTAGCACATGGTTTATGTAATACCAGTTAGTGGTTTTGTGGGACTTGCTACTATATAAGCAGCCACAAGGATAGTTGTTGTAGAGAGAGAAAAAAGAGTGACAAGGAGAAGACAAAAGGAAAGAGTCGAGCGGGACAAGGCTTGACAGGTTAGCCAAGGGAGCATTTGTGAAGGTTGAAAGCATGGCATGGGATGTGTGGATTCATGCTTGTTCACATAGTTTGCTCGGTTGTGGCTATGGCCATGAAGGCTTCCATGGTTGTATGGCAATGGTATTTTTTGTTGAATAATACATGGTGATGGATGCTTTTGGAGGCTGGATTTTTTCCTCAATAAGGGTTTCCCAAGGTATATCTTGTGTCACAATTTTGTGGGTATGTTGTCTATTCTCTTGCATGTGGATTTTTTAATTCCGTGTTTATTTTAGATTTATTATGGGTTATTTGGAAATGATTATATTCTTTGTTGCCAAGTTTCCTTACAAGTGGTATCAGAGCTATGGTTTTATTATTGTAACCCTAGATTGAATCCATGGGAATGCATGAGAGGATTAAAAAAAAAAAGGGCAAGATATATGAATGATTTATTGCAGATCTAATGGTTTTTGGATTTTCTGTTATGATGGGATGGTAAAATATTTGGGCATGTGAAATTGTTGAAGAAAAGGATTTTTTCGGATGTTTCATTTAAATGAGGGTTTTGGGGGGTAGCATGTAGAAATGACCTCCTGGGTAAAAACAGACCTCACCATTGGATCCGGGTCGACATTTCCATACATTTTGATATATAATATGCCCTAGTTTGGCCATGTTCAGAGGAAATGAACAAATTTTTCGGTTTCAGCCCATGATGGCCATCAAATTTAATCCCGTCGAAATTTTCGTCACTGAAAATTTTTTTAAAAAATAAAAATGAAAAATCGTACTGAAAATGGTAAAAAGACTGTCTTAGTAAAACGACCATAACTTTCTCTTAAAATATCAAATTTCAGAGTTCTTACAGGCGTTGGAAAGCTAATTCAGAGCACTACAACATGGTGTAGGTTTGGTTCTATGATTTTGAAATTTTTTCAAGTTTTAAGAGCCCTAAAGTCAGATGTTGTTTATTTTGAGCATGGATTAGGGCATAACTTGGGCATACGGAGTCGGATTTTGGACTTCGAGTAGTCAACGGAAAGCTCTTGGAGAGCTCTACACATTGGTTTAGATTTGGTGCAGGTTTGGTATGATTTATTTGTTGATATATTAATCTGAACATTTTATAGATATATTTTGACTATGGTAACATTGTGAGTTTATGACATTGGAGATTTAAGTTTTGATGTCATTGTATACTCAATTCATATTCTGATTGGTCTCATGATGATATGATTATCAGTGTTTGGTTTGGATATGCATGATGACTTGTTGGATCTACAAGTTGTGCAGTGTTGTAAGCAGTCTATACTTACAGATTGCATTTATGACTTGGTTATGGGTTGTCTTTGCCCATTGATCTTTCATTATTGATGCATATTCAGATTGGTGGCTTGGATTTGGGTTGTCTATGCCCTAAGTCACATGATTTTATCTTCATGTAGAAGGGATGAGATGTTGTTACCAGGTACAGTCATGGTAGAGGATTGTAGTTGACTATGTTGACAGGTTGGACATATTGAGAGCCAAATGCTCGGTTCATGGATGTGATCATGGTGTCATGAATTTTGGCATGACATGATTGGATATACAGGTACATCCTTGATGTTCATTAGCTTGAATTTTCTGATTCAGTTATGGTGGTATATCTTCTTGGTTGAGGATCATGGTTATTTGGTTTCTTTTGAGGAGCTCATGATGTGCACTTTCAGTTCTTTGATGTTTTAATGCCTTGGTTGATTCTCATGGTTAGAGGATGGTTTGTTCATCAAGATGTCATGGATAGCTTGGATACACGGTTTAGTGGGAGCTTGTGACAGTGATGGGGTGACAGTGCAGGATTAGTTCCTGGTTTGGTTTGGATCTTCATGTAGGAGATGGATTTTATGATGCCATAGGTGACTTGGTACCACGGTTGAGTGGGAGTTGTTGGCATTGATATATTTATTGAGTGTTTGCAGATGTTGGAGGTTTGTCTTAGATCCTATTGCTGCAGAAGCGTCTTTGACATTTGCATGGTGCACTTGTTATCTTCATGGTGTTTGAAGATGGTTAGATCTTGAGGACTCATGGAGTTCTTGGTTATCTTCATGGTATGTGGAGATGGTTCTTCCTGGTATGTGGAGATGGTTTTCTTCATGGTGTGTGGAGATGGTTGCATCTTGAGGACTCACAGGGTTCTTGGCAAAGGTGTGGTTTATGCTTTTATTTGGCATGTTATCCTTGGTTTGAGGATGGTTTCATTATTATGTCATGGTATACTCTTGATACGCGTTTAGAGTTGTGACATGTTATAGTGTGTTCATATGGAGCATGTTATCTCTTTAGTTGAGATGGTAAGATCATGTTGTCATGTTTATGTTCCTAAGGCCATGGTTGGAACTTTGACATTGATCTTGGTTTAGTTTCTTGGTATTGAGTACACTGATCATAAGCTGGATACTTCATGATATTGCTATGTTGCATTTGAAGTTGGCATGGATTGATTGGTTACAGGTGCTCATGGATACTTAGAGACGGTGGTGATGTTGATTTCTCTTAGATTAGAGAAGTATTTGTTGGGACGGTTGATGGTTTCAGCAGGAAGTCTGAGGGGCAGTCACCTGATATGGACTTGAGAGGAGATTGTTCTTAGAAGAGTCTTGGTTGGAGACTTGGGTATCTTGATGAGCATTCTCATTCCCCACTCTTGGTCTACTCGGCAGTTTGCTACTTGAGAGGTATAGCCCATTGTTTCTCTCAGTTGCATTATATTTATGCTTGTCTTTCATGGATATGGATTTTGAGCTATGGTACATGAGTTAGTTCTGGAGGGTTCATTTGAGAGATGGTTTAGCATTGGTTATCTCCATGTGCATATGTTGTTATGCTGGTTGAGTTTGGGAGATGGTTTTATATTGGGCATTTTCCTTGGTTTAGGAATGGTTTTATTGAGTTTGATCTTCTTGTGAGAGGCTTACACCCATGATTAGTTATATGGTATGGTTTGGGTGTTGTTGAGGCTTCTTGTTGGGGTTTTATGGAGGAGATCATACTTGCACAGTTTACATCTAGAGGTGTGTGTAGAAGGACATGATACAGGTTATGATTTGCATGGTTTCTCTGGTCTTGGTTATCTTCTTGGATGTTCAATTTTTCCTACATTGGATTTGAGATTGGTTAGAGATTGTGATCACTGGTTTGTGCTCATGTATGTCATGTGAGAGATGACATGGTTATTCTTTTATCTCTTTCCTTTGTTGTTTGTGGCGAATTTGAGAGACTATTGGAGACTTTTTATGAGATTTATTCTTGCAGGATATTGGATTATGTATTGTGGATGTCCTTGATACTACATGGATTCACTTCTTTGAGATGTGTTAAGTGGATTGGTTATAGATTTGACATTATCTTTTGCAGTGGGAGCTTCTTGGTATATATGTGGTAGGTATTGCTCTTGAGGCTTGTGATTGCAAGTTGCAGATTGGATATGTCGGTGATATGAGAATTCACTTGTTATACCTTTGAGGTATGGATAGTTGGATGGGTTTGGCACTTGCTGTGGGTGCTATTTCAGCTATGGATATTTTGACAACTACGGATACATGTGATTACCTTTGGATCAGATTTTTTGTGCTTGGCATATGATCTTCTAATGCGACAGGTTGGGTGGTTTTCTCTTTGGATGGCTTCTATGTATGTCCAGTGGGAGTGGCATAATAGGAGGTGAGATCATTCATGTTCGAGATGCTAGATACTTTGATTTTGTTGCAGGTACTAGGATGGAGCACTTGTTGTATTTTGATCCATGATGGTGGATGTGCTGGGAGGGATTGTTCCCTTGTTCATTTATGTGGCTACGGATTGACCCTATGCAATGTATACAACAAGTGGGAGATTGTTGAGATAATGGGTGTTGCACACATTGCATAATATTGTTATTTTATTATTTTATTTTTATTATGTAATGTTGTACCTAGATGGACGTGCAACATGTAAAGATTCTCATGGAATATTCTTGATGAGTTGTATTGTAACATTGTGATAATATTTCATGTAATTATTTAATATTGGGAGAAAAGAATTAAATGCCCAATATTAAATGTGGGGTCAGTGGGTTAGGTAGCATATTGTTTTAGCACATGGTTTATGTAATACCAGTTAGTGGTTTTGTGGGACTTGCTACTATATAAGCAGCCACAAGGGTAGTTGTTGTAGAGAGAGAAAAAAGAGTGACAAGGAGAAGACAAAAGGCAAGAGTCGAGCGGGACAAGGCTTGACAGGTTAGCAAGGGAGCATTTGTGAAGGTTGAAAGCATGGCATGGGATGTGTGGATTCATGCTTGTTCACATAGTTTGCTCGGTTGTGGCTATGGCCATGAAGGCTTCCATGGTTGTATGGCAATGGTAATTTTTGCTGAATAATACATGGTGATGGATGCTTTTGGAGGCTGGGTTTTTTCCCTCAATAAGGGTTTCCCAGGGTATATCTTGTGTCACAATTTTGTGGGTATGTTGTCTATTCTCTTGCATGTGGATTTTTTAATTCCGTGTTTATTTTAGATTTATTATGGGTTATGTGGAAATGGTTATATTCTTTTTTGCCAAGTTTCCTTACAGATAGAGGAAGAATCCAATAAAAGGAAGAGCTCATACTGACAAAGGGAGTTCTTAAGAATAAATCCAATATTTTATTGTGTTATGACATGTGTTTCCATCAATGCCAAAGATGGAGATTGTTGGATATAATTGATTAATTGTGTATTGTCTTTAATGTTACACAAATGTCATATCATTATCAGTCAGTGTATGTTGAGCTCACTCACGTAGTGAAGATAGTTTTTTGTTTCTACCAAGCATTCCTATGATTGCCTAGTTCAAAAGGTAGTGTTTACCGAGTTCACTCAGGCATCAAAGGAAAGCCTGCAAAAGACGAGTGTTAGTCAAGCTCACTTAATTAATGAAGAAAAGTTAATGGAACCAGTGTTAACCAAGCTCACTCAATTGTCAAAGGATCTCTGTAATTTTATAGTGTTAACTAAGCTTTTTTTGGTTAACATAGGAAATCGCTTTTGAGTTAGTGTCTACCGAGTTGGGTCGGCTAACAAATAATTTTCTTATTTTGGCATATTAAGCTTAATTGATTTATCTATTAGTTCTAGTAGACTAAGGTGATGAATATTAATTATTCTAATTTGTATATGAGCTGACTTGACAATATGAAAGATGTAAGGTCAAGTTGAGAATTTGGAAGTCTGTGAATATGAAGATGTATTGAAGATTTTATGATGAAGAGAGGAAGCGAATTTGAAGGATAAGCAGAATATCCTTGTGAAATAGAAAAGCTATATTTGATCAAGAAGGATCAAGTACAAGCCAAAATAGAGATCTATAATCAGCAATTCAATTGCACTCAAATTAGGTAATCTCGTTGTTACTCTCTAACCATTTTAGCAATGATCTAAATCTCCTAACAGAGTTGGCTTAACAGTTATTTGTAAATCCTCTAGCAAGGTGGAAGCTCTATTGAATTGTCTAAAAACCTCTAATAAGGCCACTCCTAATAGGGTGATTAAATCTTTTAATAGGGTCACACCTAACAATGTGTTTTGTAACCATTAACAAGGTTGGCACCTAACAGGGCTCACTTTAGAAGAGCGAAAATAGTAACTCATTGCAATTGGTGGTTTTTCCCAAATTGGGTTTCCACGTTAAATTTTGGTGTCAAATGTGTTCATGCTATTTTATCTTATGTGTTTAAAATTAAATTAAAGTAAGAATAATCATAGATAACATTTAAATATTTGTATAATCAATAATTATCGAGTTACAACATTTTATGTGTGCTTATCGAGCATTTGCAGTAATTAGTTTTTAGATTGTATTTTTGTACTAACATCTAAGGGATCTTGGATTTATTTTATTAGTAACTGATTCACCCCTCCCCTCTCAATTACTCCTATTATATTTCCAACAGTTCACTTGTTGAGAAAGATGAAAAATTGGAGACAAAAAGACATGATTGTGAAAGAGTATATTGAGGAATTCTATAGATTACACATCATATCTAGACATGTAGATGATAAGGTTGAGAAATTTGTAAGATACCTGAATGGATTGAGATCTGGAATTTAAGATGAGTTAAGTTTTGTGTAATTAGAAAGTAAGAAATAATTATATCAATATGCCTTGAAAACTATGGAGATCTTGACAAAAAAGCATGAATAAAGACAAAAAGGTAGAGGTGGTAGATTCTAGAGAGGTAGAGATAGATCTTATGGAGAAAGTGGTAGATCTAACAATTTTGTGCAAGAAAATGGAAAAGTGATGAAAAAGACAAGACCGAATGAAAGGTGGAAATTCTTACTAAGGAGGTACTAGTTCTTATTGAGGGAGAGGTAATTCTTATTCTAGAGGAGGATTTCATGGTAATTATTTTAGATGTAGGAAAGAAGGGCATAGATCCTTTGAATGTAGATACTCTAGTGAAAATGAAAGTGATGGAAGGAATGTTGTGATACAAGGTTAATATGTGCACCCTTAGAGTGATCCTGAGGATGGAGAAAAATTAATGGTGAGAAGAACTCTAAGCAGTAACAAAATTAAGAATAAAGAGCTTGTTCATAGAAGTCTTTTGAAGACCATATGTAAGATAGTTAGGAAATGTTGCAAAGTGATCATTGACAGTGGAAGTTCAAAAAATTTGGCATTAGAAGAGTTGCTTACAAAGTTGCAGTTGCAGAGGCTGAAGCATCCTAGACCCTATCATGTTTCATAGATCAAGGATGAGTAGAAGATATTGGTAAGTGAACAATGTGTTGTGAAATTAAGGATTGGATATTACCCTGATGAAGTTTTCTACGATATTATGCCTATGGATTGTTCTCATATTTTTTTGGGTAGACCTTGGAAATATGATAAACATGTTGTGTATGATAGAAGATTAAATCAATATACTATTTTCATGAATGGAGTTATGGATACATTGATGTCTTTGATTGAGTCTCTCGATGAGATCAATTGTACTATTATGAGAATTCGCATGTTTAGTGGAAATCATTTTTAAAAAGAAATGAAAAGGAACCAAGTTTGTTATGCTATAATTCCTAGAGGGTCAAGTTGTGGTAGTAATGACTGAAAAATAGAGTTTAGGAATGACCAAGTGATAGATAGAGGCCAAGTAACAGAAGACAATAGAGGTCGAGTGACATCAAAAACTGATAGTGTAAGCTAAGTGCCCACAGAAATAAAAAACTTGTTGAATGAGTACAAGGAGATTATTACAGAGGACATTCCTCATAGTTCACCAACAATAAGAAGTATAAGTCATTATATAGATCTGATTCTTGGAGATAGTTTTCCAAATATATCACCATATATATTGACACGTACTTAGAATGAAGAACTTAACATACAAGTGCAAGAGTTGTTGCAGAAAGGTTTGATCATAGAAAGTTTGAGCCCATGTGTTGCACTTGTTGTATTAGTACCTAAGAAGAATGGAAAATGGAGAATGTGTACTAATTCTAGAGCTATTAACAAGATCACATTATAATATAGATTTTCTATGCCAAGGATGGATGACATAATGGATTATTTGAGTGGAGCGGAGTATTTTACCAAGATTAATTTGAAGAGTGGTTATCATCATATCATAATCAAAGAAGGTGATGAGTGGAAGACTTCTTTCAAGACAAAAGATGGTTTGTATGAATTTTTGGTAATGCCCTTTGGTTTGACTAATACACCTAGTAAATTCATGAGCTTGGTGAATGAAGTTCTTAAGCAATTTTTGGGGAAGTTTGTCATCATTTATTTAGATGATTTTTAGATATTTAGTAAGACTAAGAAAGAACATCTTGAGCATAATATTTACATTTTCACCTATTGATAATGAAGAACTTAACAAACAAGTGCAAGAGTTGTTGTAGAAAGGTTTGATCATAAAAAGTTTGAGCCCATGTGTTGTACTTATTATATTAGTACCTAAGAAGAATGGAGAATGGATAATGTGAATTGATTCTAGAGCTATTAACAAGATCACATTATAATATAGATTTTCTATGCCAAGGATGGATGACATAATGGATTGTTTGAGTGGAGCAAGGTATTTTACCAAGATTGTTTTGAAGAGTGGTTATCATCATATCAGAATCAGAGAAGGTGATAAATGGAAGACTTCTTTCCAGACAAAAGAGGGTTTGTATGAATTCTTGATAATGCCTTTTGGTTTGACTAATGTAGGTCTAGTACATTCATGAGGTTGATGAATGATGTTCTTAAGAAATTTTTGGTGAAGTTTGTGATCATTTATTTAGATGATATTCGTATATTTAGTAACACTAAGGAAGAACATCTTGATCATGTTAGACAAGCATTGTGGAGATTGAAGGAGGAGAAGTAGCAAATTAATTCAAAAAAGTGTTCCTTTATGCAAGAAGAGATTGTGTATTTGAGATTTGTGATTTTGGCTTATGGTTGAATGGATCCTAAGAAGGTTAAATAAATTTTAGAATGGCCTACACATGGATCCAATAAGAATTTTGAGACTTTGAAACAAAAGGTTGTGGAGTTACCTATATTGTCTTTGTTTGATTTCAATAAGTTACTTCAAGTTGAATGTGATGCAAGTGGCAGTGTGATAGAAGTTTGAGTCAAGATGGTAAACTTGTTGCTTTCTTTAGTTGGAAGTTGAATGATGCTAAAATGAAGTATTCTCTATATGATCAAAAGTTAATGCTATTACTGAAATCTTGAATAAGTGGAGACATTATTTGATTCATAAGGAGTTTGTGTTGTATATTGATCCTAAAGCTTTACAGTATTTGGGAAGTCAACATAAGTTGAATTAGAGAAATATGAAGTGGGTTGAGTACTTGCAGACTTTCACATTTGTGATAAAGTATAAAAGTGGAGTTACTAACTAAGTTGTTGATGCATTGAGAAGAAGATATTTTTTGTTAACCAAGATGTAAGTTCAAGTTCTTGGTTTTGATGAAATAAAGGAAATGTATGATACTGACCCTAATTTTTTTAAGGAATGGAGAGATTTTAGAGCACAAAATCTATAAATTTAATTGATTAATTATGATTATTATTTCATTCAAGAAGGTATGTTGTTCAAAGGAATTCAATTGTGTATACCAAGAGGTTGTATGAGAGTTAATTTGAGTAAGGAATAACATTGTGGTGGATTGACTTGACAATTTGGAATTGATAAGATGTTGAGTTTTCTTAAAGATAAGTACTATTGGCCATAAATGTATAAGGATGTTCATAAGTTTGTAAGGAGTTGTGGAGTTTTTCAAATTGCAAAAGGAGTAAGTCAGAATATTGGTTTGTATACACCTATTTCTATTCCTGAGAAACCTTGGAGTGACATTAGTATGAATTTTGTTCTTGAATTACCTAAGACCCCAAGAGGGTATGATTTGATATTTGTTGTTGTGGATATATTTCTAAGATGACACATTTCATACCATGTAAGAAGACATTAGATTCTATGAATATTGCTGAGATTTTCTTCAAAGAGATTGTTAGATTGCATGTATTACCAAGAAGTTTTATTCTACATTCTAGAAGAAGATTGATACTGAGTTGAAGTTTAGTTCTACACTCTATCCACAAACAAATAGTTAGAAAAAGGTTGTGAATAGAGGCTTGGGTAATTTGTTAAGATTTTTAGTTTGAGAAAAGACGAGTAATTGGGATATGGTATTGACACAATCTGAGTTTGCATATAATAATTTTGTAAATAGGAGTATAAGAAATATTCCTTTTGATATTGTTACTATAATGTAGCCTAGAGGACTATCATATTTGAGGGATTTTGTTGGTGAAGAGAAGAGAAGTGTTGAAGGGGAAGTTTTTGCTAATTTTATGAAGTCTTTGCATAAGGAAGTGAAGTTATAGTTGAAATGTTAGGATTAACCTTAGACAAAAATAATAGTTACATGCAAATATAACTAATACTAGAAAATAGTAGATCGCATAAAAGAGAAAACAAGACACCAAGATTTAATGTGGTTCACCCAATCCCTGGGCTATGTCCACCAACAACAAGTCCAATATTATTATTATCAAGTGATTACAATTGGATCACAATCTGGATAATAATAATATTGGACTTGTTATTGGTGGACGTAGCTTAGGGATTGGGTGAACCACGTTAGATCTTGGTGTCTTGTGTTCTCTTTTATGTGATCTAATATTTTTTGGTATTGGTTATATTCACATGTAATTACTATTTATGTCTAAGGTTAATCCTACCAAGTGGTATCAAAGTCAGGTTGGTTGTCATTTTTTTAAGCTAGATCGTCATTTTTTTTTTTGGTGATCCTCTAAAGGAAGGTCTCACGGTTGAGTGGGAGTCTCATAGTTGAGTGGGAGAGATGGAAGATGAGGGTAAGCTGAGGGTTGGTAATTTTAATGGGTAGGAATTTTAGTATGGAAAATGAAAATGGAGGACTATCTCTATCAAAAGGATTTATGGAAGACATTGGCAAGAAAAAGAAAGAACCAGGGAACTATGATAAATGAGGAATGGGAGATTTTACACAGAAAGGCACTTGGAAGCATTCAACTATGCTTGGAAACATTAGTGACATTTAACATTACAAAAGTGAAGACAACAGAAGAGTTGAAGGAAACCCTAGTGAAATTGTATGAGAAGCCCTTCGCTTCAAATAAGGTATTTCTCATGAAGTATTTATTTAATATGAAAATGGCAGAAGGTGGATTTTTTGGAGATCATTTAAATGAGTTTAATACTATTAATAGTCAGTTATCTTTTTTGGGCGTTAATTTTGTTGAAGAAATTAGGGCTCTCTTGATTTTGTGTTATTTTCCTAAAAGCTGGAATGGCTTGGTAATGGTTGTAATTAATTTTGTTTCTAGATCTAATACCCTAAAATATGATTTGATTGATGTTATTTTGAGTGAGGAAACTCATAGGAAAACCTCAAGTGGATCTACATCAGGAAGTACTTTGAATGCACAAAGCAGATGTAGAACTGAGAGATGAAATAATTTTTAAAATTGTGAGAAATCAAGAGGAAAGTCAAAGGGAAAGAGGTCTCAATCTAGAGGACCGAGAGATTGTTGGTACTGTGGTAAAATAGGGCATAAAAAAAATGATTGTAGGACTCGAAAGAACAATGAAGGAGATAAACTAGAAGGGAATAAGGAAGAAAATGTGGTAAGTAACAAATCCAAAGAGGATTTTTTTCTTCTGTCTTTAGAAAGTGTTGATGATTCATTGGTTTTAGATTCTAGTTTTTTATTTCATGCTACACCTCAAAGAGGTTATTTTGTTGATTATGTCCAGCGGGATCTTGAGCTTGTTTATTTGGGGGATAATCAACCCTGTCAAATTATCAAAAAGGGAAAAGTTAAGATTAAGTTGCAGAATGAGAATCATTAGCTACTACATGAGGTAAGACATGTTCCAACGCTAAGTAGGAATTTAATTTCATCAAGGAAACTCGGTGATGAGGGTTATGTAGTTACTTTTAATTATAAAAATTGGATGGTTTCAAAAGGTTCCCTTGTAGTAGAAAAATGTGTGAAAGTGGGAACCTTATATCTTTGTACAGGTCATATTGTTCTTTCTACTTTGATTGTTTTAGAGAAAAATGAATGTTCAAGAATAGTTGTTGTAGTTGAGCAAGAAGAACAAATATCTGTTGTAGATTCTGATACAATGATGTGGCACAATAGAATTGGACACATGAGTGAGAAAGATATGAAAGTACATCATTCAAAGCAAGTTTTAACAGGTCTGAAATGTGTTAACATGGATTTCTGTGAAAGTTGTGTGTATGGAAAATAAAAGAGGGTGAGTTTTGTGAAGACTGGGAAGGAAAAGAAAAGTGAGAGATTAGAGCTTGCGCATACAAATGTATGGGGACCAGCTCAGGTATCTTCACTTGGTGGCTCTCATTACTATGTTACATTTATTGATGATGCAACTAGAAAAGTATGGATTTATTACCTTACAAAGAAATCTGATGTATTTCAAACTTTTAAGAAATGGAAATACTTGGTTGAAAATGAGACTGGAAAGAAATTAAAATGTCTCAGATCTGATAATGGTGGTGAGTATTGCAATCATGAATTTGAATATTATTTTTTCACTAATGGTATTCATAGATAGAAAACTATTCCAAGGACTCCATAGGAAAATGAAGTGGTTGAACGCATGAACATGACTATAATGGAGCATGCAAGTAGCATGAGGTTCCATGTAGGGTTGCCCTTAAACATGTGGGAAAAGGTTGTCAATACTATTGTATATTTGATTAATAGATGTCCCTCTACTCCTTTTGGTTGTGGTATTCCAAAAGAAGCATGGATTGGTAAGAAGGTGAATTATTCTTTTCTCAAGACCTTCGGTTGTGAATCATTTCCTCATATAGATTATGAAAATAGAACCAAGCTAGAAGTTAAGTCAAAGAAATGTGTATTTGTTGGATATGGAATTAATGAATTTGGTTATACGCTTTTGGATTTTGAAAATCATAAAATTTTAAGAAGCAAGGATGTCATATTCAATGAAAAAGTGTTGTACAAAGATCTGTTGCAACAACATGAGAAGAAAGAATATGTTCATGTAGTGTTGGATGATACTCCAAAAGCTAATGTTCCAACAATTCCTCATGATTTGCAACAACTGCAATAAAAAATACCACACACCCCAGTGAATGTTAGATGGTCAACAAGGATAAGTACACCACTAGAAAGATTTTCTCCTTCCTTGTACTCTATTTTACTAATAGATACTGGTGAACCTGAATGTTATGATGAAGCTATGTAGGTGGATATGAAGATTCAATGGGAGTCTACAATGTAAGAAGAAATGGACTCTTTGATGAAAAATAAGACATGGTATTTATGCAAGTTGTCTATGGGTAAAAAGGTTTTATAGAATAAGTGAGTTTATAGGTTAAAAGAAGAGGATGGACATAAGAAAATATTTAAAGTTGTGTTAGTTGTAAAAGGATTTGCACAGAAAAAAGGCATTGATTTTGATGAGATATTCTCTCCTATTGTTAAAATGACTTCTATTCGCATTATTTTAAGTATTATGGCTACTGAAGATTTTCTTTTGGAGCAGCTTGATGTTAAAATAGCCTTCCTTCATGGTGATTTGGATGAAGAGATATACATGGCACAACTATAGGGATTTGAGGTCAAAGGAAATGAGAACTTAGTGTACAGATTGAAGAAAAGTTTATATGGCTTGAAGCAAGCACCTCGGGAATGGTATCTGAAAGTTGACAAGTTTATGCATGAGCATGGATATAGTAGGTGTCATTTAGATCATTGTGTTTACTTTAAGATTTTGAATGATGGTAGATATATTATTTTATGTTTATATGTTGATAATATGCTTGTAGCCGGGTCTAACATGAATCACATTAAGGGGCTAAAATGCTAGTTAGCACATGCATTTGCTATGAAGGATTTGGGGGCAGCAAAACAAATCCTTGGTATCAAGATTTGCAAAGATAGGAAGAATAGGAAATTGACATTATCTCAAGTTGATTATATTGAGAAGGTGTTGCAATGTTTCTCTATGGAGAATGCTAAAATTGACAGCACACCTTTACCTGGTCATTTGAAGTTGACTACGGAGATGTGTCTCAAGACACAAGAAGAGGAGGATAAGATGTCTAAGGTACTTATGCTTTATTTGTAGGAAGCTTGATGTATACTATGGTATTTGCAAGGCCAGATATTGAACATGTAGTAGGAGTCAGTAGTAGGTATATGAGTCATCTAGGGCTTGAGCATTGGAATGCAGTTAAATGGATCCTCAGATATTTGAGAGGAACATCTAGTAAGTGTCTCCATTTTGGGGGGCTCTACTACTGACTTACAGGGATATGTTGACTCAAATTTGGAAAGGGATGTTGATACCAAGTAGAGTACTATAGGTTATGTATTTACTGTTGGTGGGGCAGTCGTGAGCTAGGTTTCTAGGTTACAGAAGGTTAATGCTTTATCCACTATAGAGGCAGAGTATGTTGTTGCTACAAAGGTAGCCAAGGACATGATATGGCTTCAATTATTCTTGGAAGGATTGGGACACTCTCAAAAGGATAATTATTTTTTTACAAATAGCTAGAGTGTCACTCATCTTTCCAATAATTCAGCTCTACATTCAAAGACAAAACACATACAATTGCGGTACCATTTCATTCGGCTAGTTTTGGATGATGGAAAATTAAAGCTAGAGAAGATACATACATTTGAAAATCCAACAGATATTTTTACAAAGGTAGTGACAAGGGAGAACCTGAACTCCTCTTCAGCTTTAGTTGGTCTTCTAAACTAAATAGAATAAAAGAACAACAGAGTCTAGGGTGGTTTGATATTTTAATGGGACCTACCAGTTTAGCAGTGCTATGATGAGTCTCCAAGTGGGAGGTTTGTTAGGATTAAACTACAGATAGAAATAATAATTACATGCAAATATAACCAATATCAGAAAATAATATGTTGGTCTGATTTTTCGCATGATAATTTTCCCTTGCCTAGGTAAAAAATCAGACTGGATCCACTGATGGCACGAAAACCTTTTTAAAATATGTGAATATTCTCCATCCTTTTCAAACTTTATGTGCCCCAAGTCTCCCTTTTTCCTTTTTGTTTCTCACCGCCCGATCCCTAAAAGATCTATGAAAATCGCTATCTCGCTATGACAAGATACAAGTGTTTTACCATTAGCGACATAGCGACTACTGCTAAGTTGAAAGGCGGTGTCGTCAAATGGAGGTACAGTGATCAGAGATTGTATTGCTTCAGAAATATTTGATCACTTTTTTATGATAGACTTGTTAGAACCTGAAAAGGGGTTAGAACATTGAAGTACAAAAGGCATCAACAGAAATCTCAACTTTTCTAATTAGTCACTTTGTCACTATTGAAAAAATTGAGCACTTCGCTATTAGTGACATAGCACCCAGCTAGGAAATAAACACACGTTGGGACCCAAGCAGCATGGTAATATGGCTAGGTTTTTAATAAAATATGAATTTATATGCCAGCAGAGCAAGGTTTTCTCATGTCATCAATAACTAGACCCACGCCCTAATTCATGAAACATATGAATGATTTTGATTGTCAAATCGATCTCAAATCTACGATCATATCTCACTATGGTGAGTTGCACAAAGGTTACAAACAGCAACATAGCGACAAGGAGCCCACCATATTTCTCTTCAGTAATGCATCAAATCTCTTCCACATGATCAATGTAGAATCAATAGTCCTCGCTATCTTGCTATGGAAAGTTGCAAGTTGTTTAGTCTATGCAACATAGTGAGTATGGGACCCACCACTTCTTTAGGGTACTTTGTGCAGTTTCTCTACCTTTGATTTGATCTCAAATTGACAGCCATCACTATATCACCATGAAAAGTTGCTCGGAGGATATGTATAGCGAGATAGCGATTCAGCGACATGTGTCCCCAATCATCAATTGGCCCAAACTGAAATGCCAACATTAGAGGAAAGGTACAAATGGAAGCATTTTATTTGGTTCACTGCCAGCGTGTTAAGAAGACAAATGATTTAGCCCAATTTTCATCCACAAACATTGGTCTTGTCTTGATCAACGGTTGGTGCTTACCTGCAATTTCAATGTGCAAGAAATTTAAGAAATGCGGGTAAGCGGTAATGCGACACATGGCCCCAATCTTAAAGGTATAAGGATCGTTGCCTTTTGAATTAGAACCGCCCGATGTGGTGAGGATCTATGGATAAAATTTAAAGATACTTGCAATTTGGAGGTAACGATTACTGAGAATTAAATCTGGCACAGAGCTCAAAGCTAGGGCACAAAAATTTCATCCAGCAATCTAGAGAGTTGCAATGGGAATTATACAAAGAGGAGGTGAGAATTTAATGTTGCAGATGAAATTGCAATCAAATATAGAGATGTTTTCTTGATGCAGTTGGGAGCAGTTATATTTTTGGCAACATCAGCAGAAGTTGATCTTCACGGCGAAGCATATATGACAAGTGAAGATCAGATTTTTGGAGCCGCAGTGCAGATTGTAATGATTTCTTGATATCCCTTCATGAGATATTTGCATATTTTAAGTGGGGATATATCAGATATTTTGGCATCATTTATGGTTTTCAAAGTGTAGGTAGATGAGGAAGTTTAGTTTCAACAACTCTAGATTGAAGACTCTTTTAGTGAGACACATGTCAAATGCAGGTTAAAGACCCAGAAAGATCTTCTCTCTTGTATATCTTTCTCTTCTGCATATTGTAAGGGTTCCAATTCTTTGAAGATTTTAGGTGGATTGTGAGACCAGTTCGGTTCCAATTTCCTAAGTTTTCTCACAGTTGTGATGCCAAATTTTCTCAGTGTTCTTTAGTTATGAATAGCATATTGTATTCCTTTTGAGGCATTTGTTATATTACATAGTCATTCTTTGTGTATTTCCTGGGTTTTAATATGCATATGGTGTATTGTTTTCAATAAAATTAATACAAGAGCTTCACCTTCCTTAGTTTCATTCTGATTCTCATCTCCTTCTTCTGTTATTTGCAATCTTTTGTGTTTGAGAACGAAGAGCTTAAACTAAGTTGCAATCCTGAAAGGTTGTATGTCTGGATAAACTTGCTAGTGGAACAAAGATCCATGTAAATGTTTGCTTATACTGACAGGATTGTGGGTTGCACCAGAAGGATTTCATCATAAGTATGAGATTTGTATGAAGATGGATGTTTATTTGCAAGTCAAATAGATAGATCAAATATCTAAATATATGAGTATACTTTAGGTATCCATTTGTATGTTAAGGTTTAGCTGGTGCCCAATGGATAAGGGATTGGTCAGCTTGAAAGATACATGTTCTCTGTTGTTGCATATCTAGGTTATGCCGAGATATCAAAACTTTAAATGAACATCAATTTCCCTTTTTATGTTTTGAAGAACTAGAAGTGCAGGTCATGGCTTATTTGTTGTTACTTTCCTTGGTTGTGATTAGCTGCTGCAATTAGGAAGTTTGTCAGCAAATTGTAGAAGAATATTGACCATTTCTGCTATAGGGGATAGTCTTGCATAGAAGAATATCAAGTTAATAAGACCAATCTGTAAGGTTTTCCCGCCTTGGCACTACAAAGCCTAAGTGAAGTGAGTCCTATTGACTCTGTTAATTGGTCCAGAACTAAGATTTAGCCTTGCTAAACATAGGATTTAGCTCATCCTTAGGCTTGTCCCTAGTCTTTGTTTCTTGGTATCAAGTTTAAATCTACTCGATATGTTCTTTACCAGAAAGAACTCCAACATAATAGATCACACCAAAAAGAACACAAGACACCAAGATTTAACATGGTTCACCCAAACCTAGGCTATGTCCACCAAATAGCAAGTCCAATATTTTATGATCTAGTGATTACAACTTGATTACAATTTGTAATCCCTTAGAGCTCAATACTGCTGCAAGAACCAATTTTGCATCACCTTATAAAATAATCCCTAACCCTAAGCCCTTTTTATACAAGTATTAAACCGCTTTAGGGTTATAATTAATAATTACATGTCGGCCCAAAATCCTAATAAAATAAGGCCCAATTTTATTTTTTCAGGCTGATACCCTAAGCCCCAAAGAATTTATGAAGTATGTATAGTAATTTCTTGATTAGTCACCACAATCTAACAAGGTTATTATTGTGGAGTCTGATCAATCTCCAAGTGGGAGATTGTTGTGATGTGGAGCCTAATCAGACTGAGAGGTTTATTCAGCATAGTTTTCCTCTAGATTATTTCTACAGAGCTTTGGCCCAACATGGGGTCAAGGGGTTCTTTCCCTCCAGGGTCATGGCGAAGCACCCCAAGTGCGCTCCCTATCACAATATAAGGTGAGGTTGAGGGGAAATGACCCTGCAGGGGTTTTGGGGGGCAGTGCCCCTGAAGCCAAAAATGACCTTATATTGTGAAAGGTGTCAACTAATATTTTTTCTATTATTCTAGCCCTAATTTTGTAAGCGGAAAAAATCTTGTATAAAAGGGCATAGGGTTAGGGATTTTCATTAATGTGTGATGCAAAAATTGGTTCTTGCGGCAGTATTGAGTTGCAAGGGATTACAGATAGTGATCGGGTTATAATCACTAGATAATAATAATATTGGACTTGTTGTTGATGGGCGTAGCCTAGGGATTGAATGAACCATGTTAAATCTTGGTGTCTTGTGTTCTTTTTTATGTGATCTACTATTTTATGGTATTGGTTATATTTGCATGTAATTTTTATTTCTATATGAGGTTAATCCTAACATGAATAAAGTAATTAGAAGTATAAGAAGAATGTTGATAAGTCTAGAACACATCATGTTTTTGAAGTTGTTGATGTGGTGATGGTTCATTTGAAGAAAGATAGATTTCCTATTGGAACATACAGTAAGATGAAAATGAAGAAGTTTGGACCTTGTAAGATCTTGAGGAAGTTTGGCAATGGTAATGCTTATGAAGTTGAGTTACCTGATGACATGGATATATCTCCTATATTCAATATTACTGACTTGCATAAGTATAATGACTCATATGATGAAGAATTTATACCAGATGATTATCCTGAGAAGCAGATTGAAGGGGTTGAACAGATAAAAGATTAGAGAATTGGTAAAAGCACAAGCGGAATATATTACTATTAATATTTGGTAAAGTGGAAGAGTATACAATTTGAATATGCTACATGGATTTCTCAATTTGAGTTGGATTCAGCTCAAGTTGTGACATTTCAATGATTCAAAAGAATCATTTATTTCAAGTCTGGTTGTCTGATGGAGGAGCATCATGGGTTGCCTTTATATCCTTCTCTTCTTTGTTCACTATACATGTTAATGCTGAGTTGCAATCTTTGTCGATTTTTAGTGGTTGTCGAGCTATAGTTGCTACCAATTTATTCAGTGTTGGCTGAGCTATCCAATGTTAGCTAAGCTATCTAGTATTGGTCGAGTATTCCATAATGTACTGAGTGAACCTAATATTTTTTAATGTTTGGTTCCTTCTTTGATTGAGTTTGTCTGTGATTTTCTCTTAGTTTGAGCCAACTTATGTATTTAATTTGGATCATGAATTTAATGCTAGAATCTTGACTTGGGATGGTTGCAAACCATTTTAAGGTTGGCATTCTATTATGTAATGATTTAGAATCTTTTTGAAGTCATTTTAACAATTATAAATAGGGGTGTTTAGGTTTAAGTTAGGGAGGACTTTGAGAGTTGAGAAATGATGTTCTTGGAGGATCGAATTTAGAGTTGGTTCATGGGTTATATGATTGTATCTTTGTATTTGATCAAAACCCAGAAGGCATTATAGTTGGGCATGTATGCTAATAATTGGATGAATCGATAAAGTATTTGTTGTTCCTTATCTCCTTGGTTTGTTCTCTATGTTTTTTCTTTCGTTGTGTTTACTCAACAAGATGATTAGGTAGTTAGGTGTGCCTTTGGCCCTAGTTGTTCAAGCACTCCTTGCATCAAACCATTGTTGCTAATTGCATGGCATGTGCAGATTCAACACACGCATCTTACAAACCCATAAATGATTTTCAAATCTAGGAACTTTGATTATTTTGGGACTTGAACATCTTGCACAAGTCCTGAAGGTACGTAGGTGCACAGATGCGTAGGTGTGCAAGTGCACAAGTGTGCAAATGTTGAAGTCTTGGAGATGCCCAAAGTCCCAAATGTGTAAAGGTGCACAAGTTTACAATTTTGAAGTCCTAGAGATGTGCACATCCAAATATCCCCAAGGATCACATTCAAACCAATGACTTTCAAGTTCCAAGGAGTACCCAACAAATCACACTTCATAGATTTGCACTCATAAATTAGAGATATTGAATGCAATTAGATGTTATACAAGAGAAGAATCGGATAAGATCAATGATTGGATTGATCATATACAAGTTAGTAATAAGGTCATGTAACCTATGTCTGAAGATATCTAGGATATGCAAGGAAGAACACATGTCTAACTATTAGAAGTGGATTAGTACTATAGTGTAGCCAGCTTGGAGATTTTTTATGAAAACTCCATAAGACAACTATGATTAGTGGAAATAGTTGTACAAAAATTCTAAGCATAATTTGAAACAGTGTCATCTAAGGAAGATGTTAGACACATTTTCAAACTCAAGGAGACACTAAGGGAGCTAGGCTCTAAGTTGGATGACTTTGCAAAAGTAAGGCAAGAAGTTTGCAATTTCCATAAGTGAGGGCAACGTATGAAGCTTTAGACTTGCCAAATCCTCAAGAAATCACTTTTATCATCCAAAAGTTCAAAGAAGCATATCTAAACATCATTTTGGTCAAAAGTCAACAACATCTAGATGTTGGAAATATAATACTATGGACTTAGACAAATTTTGCCAATTTTGGTCATGTCACCTCCAAAGGTGTGCAGGCGCGTATGTGCGAAAAAGTTGAAGTATTAAAGATGCACAAGGTTCTCAAGGTCCCAAGGTGCATAGGTGCAAAGGTGCATAAGTGTGTCAACATTTTTGGATCATTTGTGGTAGCACTGATAGTTGACTACCAATTCCATTTTTGAATGTTTCATGCACCGAGAACACATTTTTGTAATAGTTTAACAAGTAGAGACACATAGTGAAGATCAAGTTTGTATTTAAAGAAGTGTCAAAGACTCCCAGATCATTTAAAGTATTCTCCCTTCTTATCTCTTTCTTCTAGTTCAATTTTAAGTCATTGTAAAGGGCTATGCACCATTTAATGAATAAAATAAGAGTGCAGGCCTACTTAGCACCTAGTTAGGAGACTATTTGTACATAATTTGCTTAAAATTAGTTCTTTTAGCATTTTTTCATGGAAAAAGCCCTAGATCCAAAAATTGCATGAAGGATGTGGTTTCTTATAAATAAAGAGATATAATATGAATTCAAGACCAATATTTTAATCCAATAAAGTATGTTGTTAGTGCTCTCATTCCATGTGTAGTGTTTCTTCCAGGAATGTGCATTTCCTTAATGAATTTTATGTTCATGAATAGTGATGGAGCCAATGGTTTTATTGTATGTTAATGCTTGTGCAATCAATTAGTTCTGGTGTTTGTCATATTTGCTAACAAATTCTTCTACACCTTTGAGTTCTTGCATAGTAATTTGTCTCGTGTACGTG